>JARBWK010000002.1:19312191-19916620 GCA_030556195.1 Anolis apletophallus | reverse complement strand
TTGCAGCCTTGCTTTTAGGTCTTACAGGCCTCTCTGAGGCTTTGGATTTAACATGACGTTGGTCTTGCTGAGGGCCAGGGCAGGCTGGGGGTATGACAATACCCCAAAGAAGAGTGTGTTTTGGAAGGGCAATGGCAGATATAGGTCATATTTCCACAAACCTCTGATTTAGTCCAGAAAATTGATAAACTTCTCCTTTCATATGGGTCTGAGGAACTTGGCTTGATTCCAGCTTAAATCAAGTAAAACTTGATTGAGTCTGCCATCATGGATGATTATCTGTACTCATCTGCACATTAGCCTGGGCAATTGAAGCAGGAAAATGCCTGAATTTCCCCAAATTTTACAATCCTGACTGTACATGACAGAAGTGAGTTCGGTCCACTATATTTTTATGTTTATATTTTCTAAAACATGAGAGTTAAATATTTTATATCCCTAGTTTCAATAATTAATCAAAATGAGACTGCTTTAAAGAAGTCAAAAGACAACCAGGGGTTCATGTATCTGTATCCATGAAGGTCCTGAGCAGAAAAGCTTTGGACTGGCTTCAGATACTATGGATCTGTTCAGACTTTCCACCTTCAGAAATGAGAAGGCAGAGTTCAGATAGCTCAGTTAGGTGAAAACTAGTTTAGCCCTGCTGGACTGTTTTCCTAACCTGTACTTGTCACCATCTTCTTTCTCCTTCTCCCTGCTCATGCTGGTGTCTTTGCTGATGTCAGCAGAGGGGCTAGCAATGACAAGTAGCTCTCCTGAGGTCTCCAACTGTCTGCTGTGGCAATGGAAACCATAAGGGTTTATTCATCCTCTTTTCGCTGTAGCATTGAGCACAGAGTATTGGCACAGCAGATTGGTTTGCTTTAGAACCAATCTGCTATGCACACTCATCTCTGAAACTCCAGAGCATTTCTTGACTTTGTGTAACATGAGTTAACACAGTTTTCCCCACATTATGTTGATAGAAGCTTGTGTAGGTATTCTAGATATTACTGTGCAATTCTATGATCTACATCCACTAGAACAGGGCTTTTTTAAAAACTTTTTCAACTTGTGACCCCTTTTCACACAAGAAATGTTTATGTGACCCCAGGTATGTAGGTATATAAAATAGATATACAAATCAAACATTAAAAAAATAAGTTAGTTAAATCAACAGATACAATGGGCAAATGGTATCACAACAATAAGAATTAGTTCATGCTTCAATCCCAAGTACATAAAACCCAAACCTCTTAAGTAAGTTAAAGTGAATCCTCAGTATCCACTGGGGTTTGGTTCTAGGACCTTCTGTACATAGCAAAACCCATGGATGCACAAGTCCTATAATATACAATGGTGTCATAAAATGGTATCCCTTATATAAAATGTCAAAGTCAAGGCTTGCTTTTTGGATGGATATACATTACATTTTTCAAGTTTTGGATGGTTGAATCTGTGGGCACAGAGGGCCCACCCTTTCCTATCCAAGCTCTGCATAAAGATTATGTTGCAATCCTTAAAATAATATTGATAACACCAACAAGAACAACAACAACATAAATCAGTCTTTCTTCAAGTGTGTGATTGGGAAGAAAGAAAGGGAGTAAATATTTGAAGGAGCTGACAGGATTTTCCTTCTTCTCCTCTTTTGTTTTTACATATCTCCTTCGACCTTTCCTCAACCACACCCTCCTCTTTCTCCTTCATTCATTCACATGGCCAACTGCTTTGGCTGGCTACTTTCAACTCCCTCAGCAGCTTAGGCTGAGCTCTTCCACCTTCTCCTCCTTTTGTTGAGATGTCAGCTAGGACTGTGAATAGAGAGGTCTGTCCCCAGTGAGCCAGATTAGTCAGAACAGAGAATAGAGAACAAGCACTCTGGGCTGAAAGCAAAGCTACAGAGGTTTATTCAATTTGGCCAAAAAAGATGCAAGTACCAGAAAACACTTCAAATGTACAAGGATAAATTTACAGAAAAAGATAATACATTTTATGCTGTTCTGACAGCTATTCAGACTTCCTGCACCTTCCCCTGATTGGCTGAGAAACTGTGCCAGCTAGGATCCATGCAGGAATTAGCCAGAGTTTCCTCTGATGTCACTGACAGGAGAAGGAGAGCCCCTTGGCAGGATGAAGAGCAGCTGGTGGTTAGTCAGTTTAAAGGTGCAGTCCATTGCTGTGATGCCCATATGGAGGGTGTGAAACTAGGGGAAATGATGTGGTATGCAGATGATTCTTTGATTGACATGTGTCCAGTTCTGAAGAGACAAATGCACACGATCCAAAGCACAAAATAACAATCCCAAATAACCAGGGGCTTGGCTACCTTTTAAGAAGGCTAATGTATTCATATTTGTTTAGCCTTCTCTTCTATGAGAATGGCAGCCTGCAGCCTTAGTTGAACAGGAAAACATCTTAAACTCATTTTAGTGACAAAAAGGATAATCTGTCTCACAAACATATACAAAGGGTTTGATATTATCTTGCTTGAGAGATAACGAGAAGGACCTTTTGTTAATTATACACTGATCTCTGTTTCCAGCAGCGTATGCAAACAGGGGACACAGGGGCAGCAGATGCTTTTAGAATACATTTGATACAAGTTTATACATTTAGAAATTGATACAACACAGAAAACAATCAGTTTTACACATTTACTAAAGGGTTTAGCTTTGATATAGTTTGGGGTGCAGTCACTGCTAGGTCCTATCAAAACCTCCAGTGGCTTCAATACTGAAAAACTATAAAGGAGTGGAAATGTTTAAAAAATAAAGAAAATCACATTTCTTACTTGAAGTCCTTTTATTGTTCATTAACTTGGGAGAGGGGGCTACAGCTCGAAAACACTTTGACAGCAGAAACAGCAAGCTTTCCTAACCTGGAGTCTTTTGTGACCTCCACTATTTAGTTACATGATCCTGTTTAGTGTCCCCATCCACATTTTAAAATGGTATGCACTAGAAAACTTACAAATTACTAGAGGAACATATTTTTTTCAGCCACATGTTGGGCAGCAATTAATATGAGGAAAAATGCATCAAGCTGTGAATAATCTCACAATTTACAAATAGGGAGGAATGACATTAAATATGACTTAATCAATTGTGGGAAAAGTTCACAGCTTTGAAAAATGTGTTCAACGTGTTTAATCAGGAGCAGTGGTAGAGATAGTGAGTGTGGTGGTGCTGGTGGCAATCAGGATGATGGTGATAATGAACTCCATGGAAAAAGAGGAAATCTAATTGGAGCAACAAACCTTTACTAAAGACAGCATTGTAAAGAACAAGATTGATTCTGTCTGCTAGGGCATGGATTAAATGATGAAGTAAAACACTTTCTTCAGAAAAACAGCAATCTTTATTATCACCTGAATCCAGAAACTGCCACAAACAAAAATAACCAGTAGTCAAATTCCTGCTAATATCTGTTTGGATACATTCTAGTTCTTTGATTCAAAAATCAAAACATTACTATGAAATGCAAGGTCATGTTTGTTTAGAAAATATTTTTAACACAATACAATTGGCTGTAAGCAAGAGGCCTGCTCATCTTCTTGTTCTGGTGAATGCTCTCCCAGCTATTGCTACTCACAAAGGGCCTTAGAAAATATTGAAGGAGCTACCCAAGAGGTTAATTAACAGCAATGGATGAAAGGAATTGTGGCAGGAGAAAGAGGCTCACCCAAAAGCCAATGCATAAATCAGATACCATAAATAAGTCAGAGGGGGAAAAGACAATTATTTGTAGAAGAGGAATCTATTGTAAATTGGCCCCTGAAAAAGGTTTAATCACATCTTGTTGTCAAATTGTTGTACAGGTTGAGCATCTCATATTTGGAATTCCAAAATTGTCCACATGAGTTGCTGAGCTAGTGAAAGCTTTGCTTTTTGATGGTTCAGTGTACTCAAGCTTTGTTTCATGCAGAAAATTGTTTAAAATATTGTATAAAATGACTTTTAGGATATCTCTGCAAAGAGTATAGGAAATATAGATTAATTTTGAATGTGAGTCCCGTGTCAAAGGTGTGTGTGTGTGTGTGTGTGTGAGAGAGAGAGAGAGAGAGAGAGAGAGAGAGAGAGAGAGAGAGAGAGAGTCTGCAGCCTTTCTTTCCAAGCGTGGTCAGAGGCAATCCGAAATCCAAGCCATAATCTGTCCAAGGAAAGGGGGGCAAGCAAAGAAAATTCCAGTGTCTGTTCCAGAAGGTCTCATCAAGGTCTCACAGTGTCTCATCAAAATGTCCAAGTCCAAAATCCAAGATTCAAGGCACTGGCGTCTTTCTCCTGAAGAGCCTCAGACTCAGGTGCTTTCATTCCTAGAGCGTCCTGCTCAGCAGTAGCAATCTGTACAGTGTCAGGGTGGTCATCCACCTGGGGCTCAGATTCCACTACTGAGAGAACCCTTCTCCCCATCATTCTCTTCTTGCCCCAAGGTCCTCACAGTGTGTGTGTGTGTGTGTGTGTGTGTGTGTGAGAGAGAGAGAGAGAGAGAGAGAGAGAGAGAGAGAGAGAGTCTGCAGCCTTTCTTTCCAAGCGTGGTCAGAGGCAATCCGAAATCCAAGCCATAATCTGTCCAAGGAAAGGGGGCAAGCAAAGAAAATTCCAGTGTCTGTTCCAGAAGGTCTCATCAAGGTCTCACAGTGTCTCATCAAAATGTCCAAGTCCAAAATCAAGATTCAAGGCACTGGCGTCTTTCTCCTGAAGAGCCTCAGACTCAGGTGCTTTCATTCCTAGAGCGTCCTGCTCAGCAGTAGCAATCTGTACAGTGTCAGGGTGGTCATCCACCTGGGGCTCAGATTCCACTACTGAGAGAACCCTTCTCCCCATCATTCTCTTCTTGCCCCAAGGTCCTCACAGTGTGTGTGTGTGTGTGTGTGCGCGCGTGCATATAACAGGTATCCCAAAATCAGGAGGAGGTGGGATCCAAAACATCCCTGTTATTTCAGATAAGGGATACTTGACCTGTATTGCAGAGTTTTCAGGACTTATACTCCAATAATTGTTCATTGTCAAAAATACATAAAATGATCTGAATTTAGAAACAATCATATAATCACAAAATGGAACGAGAAAGACCCAAAATGGCCTCTAGTATAAAACATACTGGAACGTGCACTTAAAATAATTGTGAAATATGTCAAAGCAGGAGAGCTCGCCACCCTCTGCTTCACTGTTGAACAACTCTTACAATCACAAAGTTCTGGAATTTGTTTCCACTTGTAATTTGAATCCATTGATTCAGGTTTTATCCTGTGCAATAACAGAAAACAAGCTTGCTCTATATTCTACATACATGGCATCAAATATTTAAAGGTGTCTAAATATTTAAAGGTGTCTAACACATTCAGACATGAGCATATTGAACAAGAATAATTTAATTAACTAATTCATGAATAGATATTAGAAAATGATATAATGATTTGTATAATCTTTAATGCTTATCTTATGCTCTCAGCTAATTGTCAGAAAGCAGCACCTCAGAATGGCTAAAGAACTACATGATCAAAACCCATTGTGATCACGACTTTTCAATTCACAATTTTGGAATAGCAGTAGTAGCTGGAGCTGAATGCTATACATTTGTTAAACATGAATTGGACAATTTGCCAAACTATGGATTTTATCATACAAGGCATACAAACATTACAGCTGAACTGCTTTCGCTAATGGCCCTATCATGTGTTACTATTGCCTCTCTCCCATACCCATGATTCTCCCATCGCTAGCTATTGAGGAACAAAATCTGTCAATTGGTCCTAATCCTGCTATGTTCCCGTCCCCTAACTTAATATGATGGGTCCCTTTCACTTCTGTGACATTGAGTAGGGTTCTCCCTCCTATTATTTCTAAGCTGACTAATTTCCTTGTATTTTATACTCATCTTTGGCTTTTTGTTTTGTTTTGTTTTTAGTGCTGACATTGTACAATCTTCGTAATAATAATAATAGTAATAATAATAATAGGACCACAGTAATACAGACAGTTGGGATTGCGGGGGTATATGAAAGTATACTGGCGGGAACGCCAGTAAGGGAGCACATCACGCCCATCCTCCGGCAATTGCACTGGCTTCCCGTTGAGCACCGAATTGCCTTCAAGGTGCTGGTTTTAACTTTTAAGGCCCTGCACGGCTTAGGGCCTGCGTACCTGAAGGACCGCCTTGCCCCGTACATTCCCCCGAGATCACTACGTTCAGAGGAACAGAATCTGTTACTGGTACCATCGATCCGCTCCTGCCATCTGTCTACAACCAGGCAGAAAGCCTTCTCTGTGGCAGCTCCGGTGTTATGGAACTCCCGCCCAGATGACACCCGAGCCATCCCAGAACTCATCCCCTTCCGGAGGGCTGCCAAGACCGTACTGTTCAGACTAGCCTTCGACTAGGCACACTGGCCGCGGTGACTATTAATATAGTTGCCGAATATACCTGTGTCTGGTCCGAGGAAATGTCTGTATCTGTCTTTCCAATGCCTCATGATGTGACATGTAAAATTTTAATGTTTTAATTTGTTTTATTGTAAGGCTACATGGCTGCCACATGTTGCCTGTTTTATATGTTGTAACATAAGAACATAAGAACATTAGACGACCCATGCTGAATCGGACCTCAGCCCATCTAGTCCAGCATTCTGTATCACACAGTGGCCCACCAGTTGTGCACGGGGATCTCGAGCAGAAGGGAGGGCAAAACCCTGACCTGCTCCCGACCCCCCACAACCAGTACCCAGGGAAATCCTGCCTACCTCAACCAACTCTGAGGTGGCACTTGAATGTCCTTTTCAGTAACTACCGATACACTTGGTATCCATGAATCTGTCTAATCCTGCCTTGAAGTTGTTCAGGCTGACAGCTGTCACAACCTCTTCTGGAAGTGAGTTCCATAACCCAATGACACTCTGGGTGAAGAAATATTTCCCTTTATTAGTCCTAATTTTCCTACCTTGGAGCTTCAGGGAGTGCCCTCTAGTCCTAGTGTTTTGTGACAAAGAAAATAATTTTTCTTTATTCACCTTTTCTATCCCATGCATGATTTTATACACTTCGATCAAGTCACCTCTTAAACACCGTCTTTCAAGGCTGAAAAGACCAAGGCATTGCAACCTGATTTCATAAGGGAGCCGCTCCATCCCTTGGATCATTCTTGTTGCCCTTTTCTGTACCTTTTCCAGTTCCGTTATATCCTTCTTAAGGTGCGGAGACCAGAATTGTACACAGTACTCCAAATGTGGCCTTACCATAGATTTGTAGAGAGGTAATACAACATTTGCTGACCTATTTTCGATTCCCTTTCTGATCATGCCTAGCATAGAATTTGCTTTTTTCACTGCTGCTGCGCACATCTTCATTGAGCTGTCCACCAAGACCCCAAGATCCCTTTCCTGGTTTGTCTCGGAAAGCTTTGACCCCATCAATTGGTTGGTGTAGTTGGGGTTCTTTGCCCCGATGTGCATGACTTTATACTTGTTTAGGTTAAAATGCATTTGCCACTTTGTTGCCCATTCACTCAATTTCGAGAGATCTTTCTGGAGCTCTTTACAATCAGTTTCAGTTTTAACTACCCTGAACAATTTAGTGTCGTCTGCAAACTTTGCTACCTCAGAATTTACTCCTACATCCAGATCATTAATGAATAAATTAAAAAGTAACTGACCCAAAACTGAACCTTGGGGTACGCCACTTCTCACCTCTTTCCACCCAGAGAAATGTCAGTTTATTACCACCCTTTGTTTCCTACAGTTTAGCCAGGTTCCAATCCAGGACAAGACCTGTCCTCTGATTCCTGAGGCCATACAAATGGAATGGCTATCTGAATCAATTAAAGAAAATAAGGCCGAAGCAGGTACAAGCAGAAAACAGGAATGGAAATGCATGCAAGAATACTGCCAAAGGGAATATAACATCACCATACAATTAGAATGGGAGTGACGTCATGTATAAGAATGGGTGGTCATTATTAAATGTACGCTGTTAAACTAGATATGCTTTTTCTCCCCTATGCACCGCAGGCATATTGCGAAGCTACAAGAGGAGAATGTAGGGATCACCGAAACCGTGGTTGTGAAATAAGAAAAATGCACCCACCCAGAACTTTGTCAATTTGTGTCTATGTACCCTTTTTCCGGCACCCTTTTCTACTGTTCGTACAGGAATGCCAGAGGCATCCCTCACTTCCCCCCTTTTATTTTCCCACTTTTTCTTATGACCCCAATATGTGTTCTGTTTGTGTCCAATTATTTTGTGTAAACTGAATAAAGACTATATTTAAATAAAAAAAAAGACCTGTCCTCTGATTCCATGGCTGAAGAGCTTATTTAGGAGCCTTTGGTGAGGGACTTTGTCAAAAGCCTTTTGAAAGTCAAGGTAAACAATATCAATTGGGTCCCCTTTATCTATGTGTTGATTTACACCCTCAAAGAATTCTAACAAGTTAGTAAGACATGATTTGCCTTTGCAGAAACCATGTTGATTTTCTTTCAGCAATGCCTGTTCTTCTATGTGCCTAGTAATATTTTCTTTAATAATGGTTTCCATCACCTGCCCCGAGCCTGCAGGGAGGAGCGGAATATAAGACCAAATAAAACAAAACAAAAAAAACAAACAAGTATGATTGTGAAATCACAAATTTGTGAATCAGCACACTTGCACTACTAAAGAGAGATGCAATATCAGAATTGCTCAACACGGTGTGTATTCATCTAAGCCAGTGTTTCCCAACCAGTGTGCCATGGCACACTAGTGTGCCGTGAGTGATCATCAGGTGTGCCGTGGGAAATTGGAACCTCCAATACCCTTTCTTCCCCCTCCTGCCGAACACTTTTTCTTCTCCACTCGGAATCCCTTCTTCCCAGCCTTGTTCTACTCGCTTTGCTCTGGGACGAGTCTGCGCAGTAGCGCCTGCATGGGTCACGCCTTCCTCCCTCCCCCCTCCCCTCCTGAACATGCTCACGCTGCCCCCTTGGATCAAAATGGCAGCAGAAGCGTTAGTGTAATAGAAAAAGTAAGTTTTCGGCAGGAGGGGGAAGAAAGGGCGTGAAGGGGGAGGAAGAGATCTCTGTCAAAAGCTGGCATGGGTAAACTTGGGCCTTCCAGGTGTTTTGGACTCCAACTCCCACCATTCCTAGCAGCCTCAGGCCCTTTTCCTTTTTTCCCCTCAGCCACTTAAGCAGGAAAGGGCCTCAGGCTGTTAGGAATGGTGGGAGTTGAAGTCCAAAGCACCCAGAGGGTCGAAGTTTTCCCATGCCTGTTTTAGGGACCTTAATTTGTGAGCCTCCTTCCAACATTGTGATTCTGGATAGAAAACAAACAACAACATAACATTGTTTGAGTCCACAGTGCTCTCTGTGTATAGGTGAACTACAACTTCCAAACTCAAGGTCAATTCCCAAACAAACCCTTTCAGTACTTTCTGTTGGTAATGAGAGTTCAATATGCCAAGTTTGGTTCAATTCCATTGTTGCAAGAGTTCAGGATGCTCTTTGATTGTGTGTTAACTATAAATCCCAGAAACTGTAACTCCCAAATGTCAAGATCTATTTTCCCCAAACTCCATCTGTGTTCACATTTGGGCATATTGAGTATTCATGCCAAGTTTGGTCCTGATCCAACATTGTTTCAGTCCACAGTGCTCTCTGGATATATGTGAACTATAACTCCAAAACTCAAGGTCAATGCCCACCAAACTCTTTTAGTATTTTCTCTTGGTTATGGGAGTTCTATGTGGGAAGTTTGTGTCTTTCTGCCATTCCTGCCAGGATATCTATGTTGTGTTCATCGAAACAGGTCCAGGTTTCACACTGAGTGTATAAATACATTTAAAAACATATTAACTATATGTATTACTGTGTTAGAGTGTCATTTTGTGTCATTTTGGTTGGTGGTGTGCCCCAGGATTTTGTAAATGTAAAAAGTGTGCAGCGGCTCAAAAAAAAAAAAGGTTGGGAAACACTGATCTAAGCCACTGTTTCTTAAACTGTGGATCCGGACCCAAATGGGGTTCCCTCAACTCAATGTTGGATGTTGCAAAAACTTTGGCAAGAGCAAAAGGTTTCTGAATGTCATCTCATAGGTGTTTTTGACATCAGATGGATTTATTAGCAACAACTTGCATTATTTACAATGGACTCTGCAGAAAATTATTCAGCTGTACTTCATACAAAGAGGAAATCAGCCCGTTTAGCAAGCCTTGCAAATGCTGATACTTTATCAAATGTTTAATTTTATACTTATTTTATATCCTATATATACCTGGGGTCGTGTAAAAATTTATTGGGTGAAAAGAGATACTGGATGGAATAAGAAACCCTGATCTTAGCTAATGTGACTGTAGCAGAATAGCAGTTTGGTGTGATAAAGTCCTTAGATTATTACATCAGACAAGCAACAAAAAAGATCCATTTTTCTTCCTTTGCCAAGCGTACTTAGATTTTAATTATTTATCATCATTGCACATAGCTGTTTTCTAATTTCCTTTCTGCAGTTTTGGTAATTTGATCTTTCCTGAGTGGGAAGCGATTGCAGTCTTTTACATTCAAATTATGATGAGATGTTTAGATGGTGAAATCTGAATGAAAGGGATGTAATTGTTATATGGCACTTTTTAAGAGACATGAGTAAACCCTCAATTTCCTCTTTGCTGATTGTATAGGATAGCTGCAGATGAAAAATGAAAGACAAGACAGCAATTTTTTTTGAAAAAAAGCATAGTAATGTCTTTACCACTTAAAATTGCTTGTATTTAGTAAAGTCAGTAAGATCCCAAAATGACTATAAATGGAAACTATCTTCTTCATAACAAAAGAAAATGACTGAAAGACTTGCAAACTTGCCATACAAACTCAGAACTGTGCACTGTTAAATTTGGCCAGACTTCCCACATATTGCACTAGCTGTGGAAGATGCAGCTAGTGCAAAATGCAGCAGCCAGATTAGGGAGAAAGGTGCATTTTAGAGACCATATAATGCAAGCACAGCATTGGCTTCCAATTTGCTTCCTAGCTCAATTCAAGGTGCCAGTGTTGACCTACAAAGGGCTGCACCTACAACTGAATTTGCTTCACTATCATCGGCATCACCCTGTAGAACAGTGGTTCTCAAGCTGTGGGTCCCCAGGCAGGGCCGTACCCAGGATTTTGATTTGGGGGCTGAGTCTGGGTGTGAGAGGGTCTACCCTAGCAAACCTTTTGTATTGTTATCCCAATACCCCCATGCATATGGGATATATTGAGCATGGTGATCAGATCATGATATGAATACACATAACAGTTTAAATAATGTACCAGTAAGGTCTTCTCGCGGACCACCCTGAGAATTTCAGGGAGGGGGCCTTCAGCCCCCAAGCCCCCCCCCCCAGGTACATGCCTGTCCCCAGGTGTTTTGTCCTTCAACTCCCAGAAATCCCAGGCAATTTACCAGTTGTTAGGATTTCTGGGAGTTGAGGGCCAAAACATCTGGGGACCCACAGGTTGAAAAGCACTGCTCTAGAAATTTTGAGCTTGCACTAACCTTACCCCATCCTTTTAAATTGCCTTGAACAGACAGGATTGTTTTAAATATATGTGCTATTGTGATTTTTTTATGCTTATATTGTTTTGTTAATTTTTGTTTATGTTGTTCACTCTGTATGTATTGATGATGTTACTTGGAAACTGCTCTGAGTCAGATTGGGGGAATAGAGTGGTATATAAATAAAGTGTTGTTCTTGTTGTCACCATAATTTCTCTTAAATGCTTCAAATATCTTCCAAGGACCTTGTCAGATGGGGAGAGGGAAAGCAGGGGAAAGTGGAAGAAAGCAGAGAGAAAGCAAACCCTTCTTTGTTCCCATCATTCCCTGTCTTCTGGGATGGCTGGCCATCCCACATCATTTGTCGTGCTATCCCTTCTTCCTCCCCATTTCCTGCAGTTAGAAGTCTGGTAGCACCCAACTCCTGAAAATTGAGTCTTCTTTCCATTTTCAGGTGCTGGCAACATGGATTCCCATGGGCAGCCACCAGAAGTGGTCATGCATCATGGGATGACTTCTATGGAACTGTTTTGTCAGCACCTGAAAACAGAAAGAAGATGCAGAGAAGACTGCATCTGATGAGGTCCTAAAGAACACTCTCACCAACCTGATCCCTTGGCTTTCCACAATCCCTGGAGCCCCAGAGGGCATTTTAGGACATTTTTGAGCTCCAAAATAAATTGGAATAAATTGACCCCCTGGGCTCTGGTAGTCACAAAAATAGCTCTGGGGGCCATACATGGCACACAACCCATGTTGGGTTGGTACATCATCCCCCAGCTCTGAACAATAGCACCCGGCAATGCAGGCCAAGGAAGGTTAATATATATGGTAATGTATAAAGAACAAAACTGGTAGCTATAAAATTAAACTTTATTATAGCCCCTTATATTTGAGTCTGCCAGTGTAAAAATGTTCCCAAATCCTTCAGCAACATTAATCATTGAGCAGACCTTTATTTTTGCAAATACATACCATGCCCTAAAGGAGTCATTGATTGCTATGTTCTCAGGTGACTTGTTTTTGGTTACAGTGATTTTATGAAACTGTACCTCACACTCCATATGCTGATCTATGACTGTAATAAAGATTTTTGAGTTTGATTATACCTGGTTACAGCAAATATAAAAAACTACTGAATACAGTAGTGAAATTGTGCATGTATCATGGATACGGTTCCAAAATGAAAAGTAGTATATATTATTAGAAATGTATTTTATTCACTAAAATATTTAACAGTGGCCGAGCTTGAAATTCCACAGCCACTCACCGGGCCTGCCCTCAGTCAGTTCATCACGCTAGATGCAGAGGCTGTTGACAAGATTCTTACCGGAGTGAAGTCAACCACTTGCTCGTTTGATCTGTGCCCCTCCTGGTTGGTCAAGGCCTGCCAGGAGGAGTTACGAGGCCCTCTGATGGATATTATCAATGGCTCCCTTGAGCAAGGAGTTTTTCTAGATGGGCTAAAAGAGGCAGTGGTTCGTCCGTTACTGAAAAAGCCGAGTTTAGATCCTTCGGTTACCTCCAATTACCGCCCGGTTTCAAATCATTCGTTCGTGAGAGGGCGGTAGCGGACCAGCTCCAGAAATTCTTAGGTGACATAGCCTGGCTGGACCCCTACCAGTATGGCATCCGTTCAGGACATGGAACCGAGACTCTGTTGGTTGCCATCTCGGATCAACTCCGACACGAGCTTGATCAAGGCGAATAGGCACTACTTGTATTGTTAGACCTTACAGCTGCCTTTGACATGGTTGATTACAATCTTTTGACCCACCGCCTCGCCACTTTGGGATCCAAGAGTCTGCCCTTAACTGGGTGGACTCCTGTTTCCAGAACCATTGGCAATGAGTGAAATGGATGGCCTCTGAAAAATCACCAATATGTGTGGGGTCCCTCAGGGAGCCATTTTATCTCCATTGTTATTTAACATCTATATGTGACTACTCACCCAGCTGGTTCGAAGTTACGGGCTGGAGTGTTACCAGCTCCTTCTGTGAATGGACAGCTAGCTGGACTCTGTTCCCAATAATTTCACATTCTGCCTTGAGGCCGTAACTGGTTGGCTGCGTTCCAGTAGACTGGGGGGGGGGGAATCCGGCGAAGACGGAGGTTTTGTGGCTGGGTCACCCTGGGTTGGATGATGTTCGGTTGCCCACCTTAGACGGTGAACCCCTTTCTCCAGCTATTATCGTCAAAAGCCTTGGTGTCATTTTTAACTTGTTATTGACAATGGAAGCCCAGGTCTCCGCTGTCAGCAAGTCGGCCTTTTTCCATCTTTCACAGGCTAGGCAGCCTTACCTGTCTGGGGATGACCTGGCCACAGTGGTTCATGCCACGGTAACTTCAAGAAGGCCTTTATGTTGGCCTTCCCTTTTTGGTGACCAGGAGACTTCAACTGGTGCAGAATGTAGCAGCCAGACTCCTCACGGGAACGCCCAAGAGGAGCAATATAACACCTGCTCTATACTGATTGCCCTGGCTTCCGGTCAAGTTCCGTATTACTCACAAGATGCTGGTATTAACCTTCAAGGCTTTGCATGGCCAGGGGCCGGCGTACCTATGGGAACGCCTTTCTCCTTGTCAACCCTGGAGATCACCGCGCTCAGACCATCAGAATTTATTACAGATCCCTGACCCTAAGGAAGCCCATCTGACATCAACCCGGCGTAGAGCTTTTTTGGTGATCACTCCGTCACTCTGGAATGCCCTCCCTTCCTACAACAGAGCTACCCATGATTTAAAAGATTTTCACACGGCTTGTAAAACGTGGCTGTTTGAGAGGGCGTTCAGCTAAGAAACTGTTTTAGATTGTTTAAATTGTTTAGATGTTTTAGGTATTTAGTTGTGTGTTCTATTGTAAATTGCCCAGAGCCATCTGGGATGGGCAATTAATAAATCTTTAAATAAATAAATAAATAAATAAAACGTACATTGCTATTAGTTGCAACAATTTCATAGCAATGAAACATTGTCAAACTTTACTGCCCTGTCTGTTTAGAATGGGGTCATGATACCCAGAGATAATACCATAGGATGCTTTACAAGGATTCAGTTTTGGATGTACTGGATCCTAAGCATAATCATGTTTTAGAATTAGCTATGTATCATTGTAGCCTTAATTCATCCACAGTGGACAATCTGCACTCATTACAATTTAATTAATACCACAAGATTCCACATTTTATTTGAGTTAGCCTCATTTTGTACCCTGGAATAATATAGTATTCTAATGCCACATATTTCCTTGAAACCTCATGTACATTTCAGTTCCAGTATATTTCTTCATGGGACAGATTTCAATCATAATTTTGTGTTGGAAAATCTTGCATTGTGACAGTAGTTTAACTAACTAGAAATCTTTGTGGTTAAACAGCTTAAATCCCATGGGAATTGGTGGAATCATTTGTTTATATGCATAAGTGTCTCATGGAATCTGATGGGAATCAGATACAGAAAACATATCTTGTGTCCCCTTACTCTTAGTTTTGACTAATACATGCAAAGGGGGTGGTGGTTCATAATTATATCCAAACATGATGTGCCCTGTAACCACCCTGAGTCCTCTTTGGGGTTAAGAATGGCGGTATACAAATACCGCAAATAAATAATAAACAATTATGCAGTTCCTGATTGGTAGAATTTTCTAAGCTAGTTTGGTTGGTACTGGATGCATTAATGGTTGAACTCTTGTAAGATAATGCCTTGTCCTTCATAACCAGGTGAGGTGACTGGTGGCTCCATTGCTTTGAGGTAGTGAACTCATACTTGCTGATGAATTCTAGGGATTATACATTACATGCTCAGCTCACATAGAGCAATTCAGTGGTGTGGCCAGATTTAAGAACATTTTCCCAGAACGTGTTCTTTGATATATTTTCATTTCATTACAACTTTTCAGGGGATACCTTAGCAGAGAAGTCTGTGTAGGAAAGTAAAAAAATGTTTTCCCATGGAAGGGCTATAAAATTAATTCAAGTCATAAGGCTACCGGGAATTGTGGACTGCACTGACAATTGCATTGCTTTATCAACCACTCTTGATAGTTCCTTTTTGACAGCACATATATGAACACATTTAACCAAATTTATAATTGAGCTTTTATGGCCCAAACCCTTTTTTTATTATTGGCAAGAAAAATTATACGTTTTCTGAACTTAGCAGTAATATTGGCAGCAGCTGGAAGGAAAACATATTTTCAACATACCCTTGTAAACTACAGGTAAGTTACAGGTTTGTACACCTGGGATGAGCTACGGTGTTGGAGTGGGGCATTTTTTCACTCCTATGGAAAGCTGTGCCAGAATGTTCTGATTTTTAAAAAATTATTTTAAATTTGCACATCTAAAAAATTATTTTAAATTTGCACATGAGAACAACAATAAAAATCCGTCTATCTACAGTATATACATAAACATGTGCATTTTAATGATATTTCATAACATCTATACAGCAATTGTTCCTAACTGTGCTGTTCCCTCCCACCCCTCCTGTTGCAGCGACTTTCCATCTTTTGGGTTGAACACCATCATATACAATTATGTCCATCCTTCCTAATGAAATATTTCCATTCTTCATTTTAGCAAAATAATTAGAAGTTTAAAATTCTAAATAAACAATCCAGCAGATTAAATTATGAAGCCATCTATAAAAACTTTCTTTCTTTTAACAGAGTGTAGACATGATTCCCAGAAAGGTTTTATGTGTGGTCCCCTCCCCCTTTATTGTAGCCAATTTAACCATTTCCACTATTTTAAAAAAGTTTAAAGTCCATTCTTTATGGTCATTTATGGATCTATTGACTAAGACCCTACTTCTGGAAGACAATCATAAGTGGCTATTGGTACCCAGGATGATAAGGTGGTTATTTTCAACTGCCAAATTCCTGAATGCCACTTCATATCTCCTCCTGACTGCTTGGCTCCCCCAAGTGTATTTAATGGATTTTTGACCCTTAGATTGTTTATTGACTTTGCTACCATGATGCCCGAAAACTCAGTCACTGGTGTATGGCTTTCTCAGCCCTGGACAGTTTTGACCCCAGATACCTCCTGCTTCCACAACATTGGACTTTTGCACCCTAGTTTCTTATTTGACATTGAGGGCAGGATATTTTTGATTACTATGGTTGTCAAAATTGGAAATTGGCATAATGAGTAGTATGCCAATGCCACAGTAGTATTAGACATGTGCCAAATTTATTTGAAATTGGAAAATAATTTTGCAAAAAAAATTAAAGGATTTTTTGTGCAAGAAATAACTTCTATCCAAGTCAATCACATGTGGATTTTGCACAGAAAGTATTCCCAATTAAAACATTTTCTGAGAAGAAAATAATGTTTCTGCTTTTTTTCTATACATATAATGCTGTTTTCTGCACAAAACAGCCATGTGTGAATGCAGAAGTACTACAAACTAAAAGGATCCCCATAACTTCAGGGTTTTTCTTTTTTTCTGAATAATTCCATATATATATATATATATATATATATATATGTATATGTATATGTATATGTATATGTATATGTATATGTATACTGTATATATGCATATATATCAGTATTACACTGCATATATAACCGGACCAGCAGTATTGAAAGACCTGAGCTGTATAGTTATCCAAAGCAATACTTATAACTGTAATTGTTCTTATTTTCTTCATGCACAACCTTTCCCTGTAGACAGATAAGACAAACCACTTTAGATTATATTTAATTAAAGTCTTATTGTTGATTGCAGGGAATGTAGCTGACACCTGATGGAAGCTGAGATAATTAAAGTATAGTTATCTGACTATATGTTTCTGTCAAGTAGACTAATCTATCCACTACCCATAAGCAAGCATTAGAAGTAATTTAATGGCAGCTTAATAGGAGGAGGCTTGATAGAATACAGGCAGATGGTTTTCTGGGTAATGATCCAGTCCATAATGATTTCAGTAATAGCTTGTCTTATCTATTTACCTGGCCTGGAACAAAGCACACCAACAAAGGAAAGCTCAAACAGTTCAACAGGATTAGGTTGACCCAGTGATAAAAGCATTTTAATCACTGAAACAGCCCACTTGCTTCTGTTGCAGGTGAAAATGTGGAATTGATTAAAAAGAGTTGAAACTGCAAACATGAGAAGCCAGTTCTTTGCGTCTAAAGACTGAAAGCAGTAAAGTTACTATCTGTCTCGACACAATATACACAAAACCATGGGATTTCAAATTATAACAAATTGTATTAAGGCTTGCAAATAAGCACAATGTCTCAGATATTCATAACAGCAAAATATAACTCATAAAAGGCGCAGCTAAACCGAGTGAAAATATAAGTCTCACTCACGATACTGTCCGTAGCCCTTCGAGTAGTAATGATACTCTAATAGTATAGTTCAGTTCCTTTCACTTCTCTTTGTTTGGTTATCTCCAAGACCCGATGGTCAACATAAATTTCAATTATAATCCACGGCCCATTGGCCTAAGCAAATCATAGATAGAAGAAGGCAATTCCTGGGTTTCCGTCAGTCGTCGTGAACTCCGGTATGCAATATCCCACTCCGTTTAGTAGTTATCGCTGGGCAGTCCACCTACGGGTAAATCCATGTCCGGTTACCGACCCGTTTCGATCATTTCTTCGTCAGGGTGGCCCCAAGTATATAGAGATGCACTTTAACAATATGTCTGGAATATAAACATATACAATGGTATCCCAAACTCAACACAGAAAGATAGTAACATAGGGTAGGAGTATAATCTCGTCACTTACTACTATAAATCATATACTTGCTCAATAGCAACGCTGATATCTCAGCTCACATATAAAGCGCCTGAATGGCGTAGACCGCAAATCCGGTATAGGCTAAGGCTGGAAAGCTGCTTAAGTACCTCGCAGCGGCGCAAACGAATACACATACATTAATGGGTAGACTCCCACAGCTCCTTAAAGCAGCACATCTGTTAAACTTAAATTTTCATTGAGGCCAAGAGGTTGCTCGCATTTAATGAGGATTATCCACTTTCGTTCACATTTAAGTAGTATAGTTTGAATGCCTGCATGTGGTGGTACTGTCACTTGTTGTAAACCCACACATTTAAAGTCTGGCACAGATCCATGTGTTGTTTTGAAATGCCTGTACAGGAACGTGTCCTCATTGCCTGTCAAAATGCGGTTTTTATGCTCTCCTAATCTTTTCCTTAAAGATCTTTTCGTCATTCCTACATAATATTTTGGTCAAGAACAAAATAATAAGTAAATAGATCTTTCCGAAGCGCAGGTGAAGAACTGCTCGAGCTTAATTGGTGTGGCTGTACCTGCCAGTGTTATTGCTTTCAATGGTGACACAAAATCACACATATTACAATGCCCGCATCTGAAGGTCCCCGCTCTCAAGTTACTCTTATTGACCTTATTTTTACTATGGTCCGTTCCGTTGAGGCCAGCCTTCAAGCGAACGGAAAATATTAAGGATTGGCTCATCAGAACGGACCATAGTAAAAATCAGGTCAATAAGAGTAACTTGAGAGCGGGGACCTTAAGATGCGGGCATTGTAATATGTGTGATTTTGTTAGTTCTTTGCGTCTCCCACCTTTAAAGTACTTGGATTTTTTTCCACATATTTCATGTGATTCATGTTAAACTATGATACTATAATTTTCCTGAAACAGGGACTGTAATTGCATACATGACATCTAAGGAGCAATAATTATATTTCTAATATTCCATTTGCGATTGTTACCTGTTTTACAAAAATGGAACCATGCACACTAGGCATGCTAAAATTGAAACGGAAATCTAATTGATTCGTTAGAAATCCGTAATTAATGGGACTTTTGTTGTTTTACGGATCGCTGCCCCGAACCAGGAAGTAGACTTCCTTTACGGTCCGTGAGGCCAACAATTTGCGTTAGGATCGTTAGAAATTCTTAATTATTAATTAATTAATTATTGTACTACTCACTTCTCCCTGTCTTCTCCCGCCATTTCCTTCCCGCCTTCATTCAGCTTCTTCTTTTTCCCGCATTTCTATGGGGAACTGGAAGTGACGCTGCTGCTAGGTAGAGGCAATGTATTCTGGAAAGTGATTCACACACACACGCGCGCGCGCACGCTTCTCCTCTCTCTCCAGGCTTCCCCCTCCTTCTCTTCCCTTGCTCTGCTGCCATGCATGCCCCATCGCAGGGGCCTGATTCACACACACACGCGCTGCACGCTTCTCCCTCTCTCCAGGCTTCCCCCTCCCTCTCTTCCCCCGTTGCTCTGCTGCCATGCATGCCCCATTGCAGGGGCCTGCTTCACACACACACACGCGCGCGCGCTTCTCCTCTCTCTCCCGGCGCTCTCTCAGATGCTTCTCTTCCCCGTTGCTCTGCCTTGCCCCATCGCAGGGACCAGCTTCAGCCCTCCAGGTATGTGTTTTGGACTTCAACTCCCACCATTCCTCACAGCCTCAGGCCTCTTCCTTTCCTCTCAGCCTGGGCAAACTTGGGCCCCTCGCCCCTCAGGATCGGGGTGAGAGAGGAGGCGAGGAGCGAAGGGGGCTCTCCTCCTTTTCTTTGCTGCTTCCAAGAATAGAAAACCCCCTCCCTCCCTCCCTTCCTCCTTCCCTCCCTCCTTCCTATTTGGAGAGTCCCATCTAGAATTCAGTGTGGTTTATTCAGTTTTTTGGCCTACAACTCCCAGAAATCCCAGCCAATTTACCAGCTGTTAGGATTTCTGGGAGTTGTAGGCCAAAACCATCTGAAAAGCGCATGCTCTGGCATACGAATTTCTAATGAATTTCGTTAGTACTTAAGTTACATTTTCCGAAAATTTTGGGAATTTTTTTGTAAGTCTTTGATATACTAATCAAAAAAAAAATCCCCATTTGATTTTAGAATCGCCATTTTTCGATTTGTTATCATGCCTAATGCACACCAACAAGCAGGCCTGAGCAAGAAAAATGGGAACCCTTAAGTCTGCAAAAGAGCTGTATCTATAGATACTTCTCATATGTGTATTAGATATATTTCGCCTGTACAATCTACCCTGGACACCTAGGTGCTCTGGGGAGCAGCTACTCCAGCCATCCATAACTCAACTGGCACCCATCACCCAGAAGTGTGTAATGAGTTGCCGGAAAAAAAATGACAACTATCAGAATTTAAGACACAACAGAATACCTATCTGTTCCAACAGACCTACCCAGCTAATTTTAACTTGTGAACTTTAATTTGCATTTTATCTCTGTGTATCTTGTTATATGTATTTAAATAGTGTTGTGTTTTATCTCTCTGTTTTAACTATGCTGAGCCCCGCTTCAAGTCACAAGGAGAGGTGGGTTATTTATATTTATATTGTTTATATTATTTATATCTAAATAAATAAATAAATATATTCATGGGATGGAGTCTTTGAACTTGAAGTCATGTTGAATGGGGAATTCTGGGAGTTTCAGTCTAAAAATGCAAATTCTCCAAGCTCTTTGTTTCAAAAATGTAACTTCTCCCCGCTCTTCTTGACTCCCAAAATGCAAAGACAAGTCAAGAGAGGGTAGCCAAAGAATCCAGTGAATGTGTTGTCTTCAGGATGGTGGAATGCGAACTTCAAAAATGGAGTGTAGGGGTAGAGGACTTCTGCGAGTGAAAGTAGGGAACACCCTGCAATGCAACATATTTATTTTATTAAATTTATTTACCCTGTCCATTATCACTCAGGTATTGTAGCACAGCAGTTCTCGTTTGTGCCTGGGGGGCAGGGGCCAGGACCGGGGGTCCCATTGGCATTGGGGCCTGCAGCAGCAGAGCTAGATTCTGAAGAGGATTTAGAAGGGTTAGCAGAAGGAGAGTTTCCCATCACTGGGCCTCCTTCTCCCACGGAAAGCCTGGCTTGGGAGGAAGGTTGGCTTGACCCTTACGATGAGACAGATAACCAGGTGCAAATGGAAAGCAGTGATAGCGAAACTTATGAACGGCCGGGGGGGGGGGAGGTTCACAGGATCCTTTGAGTGAAAACATGGAAGAGAGCGGCTGGGAAGAATCTAGGGAGGAGAGCTCTCATGGAGATAGAGACCCAGGTGCTGGGAGGTAAGGCCGAACCTTTGATAGGAGACGAAGCCTGCCTATGTCGTCGATCCGGAGGCTCAAGCTGGTGCAGAACACTGTCGCCCGGCTCCTGTCTGGGGCTCCAGCAGGTTGCCGCATAACACCAATTTTGCAGGATCTGCACTGGCTGCCTATTGAGCACCGGGTCGCCTTCAAAGTGCTGGTTCTTACCTTTAAGGCCATTCATGGCTTGGGGCCAGCGTACCTGAGGGACCGTCTCACTCCATATTGCCCATCGAGATCACTACGGTCCGAGGAGGCCAACCTCTTGGTGATTCCATCTGTTAAGTTGGCTCATCTAACATCGACCCGCCAGAGGGCGTTCTCCGTGATAGCTCCCACGCTATGGAACGCCCTCCCGGCCGAAGCCAGAGCCCTGAGGGACCTACTCCCGTTTAGAAAGGCCTGCAAAACCTATTTGTTTGGGCAGGCCTTCGGTGAGTAGGCTTGTGTGTCCACCCACTGGGCTGTCTGTATTCGCTGATGCTCTACTGTTTTTAGTTGTATTGCATTGTTTTAATTGTGTTTTATGTGCTCATGTTTTTAACCCTCTGGCGCTGTGCCATTGGCTCTTGTGAGCCGCCGCGAGCCCTCGGGAGTCGGCGGTGCAGAAATCCCAATAAATGAAATGAAATGAAATGAAGCATCGAGACTAGCAGGAGGGGATGGTACCACAGCCTAGACAGGCCGAGGTCTGTCAGCAGAGATTGGAGACGACGAAGCCTAGAGCGTCGGGGACCTCGGCCGAAAGATTAAGTATAGGATCCGTGGGAACGAATCCCCAGTACTTCAGCCACGTCTCTTCTGAGTAGACGTGAAGCGAAGCTGGTCCACGGAGCTAAGTTGGCTAGTGGCCTACCAAGTCTTGCCTTGCATCGTGTGCCTTGCCTTGTTCCTGAATCCGCATTGCTGTGCGGTGCTTTGCCAAGTCTTTTGGATTATTTACCAAGCTGCTTTGGACAATTGATTGCTTTCTGCCTTTGGAATTGCTTTTGCTAATTTTATGGACTATATTCCTTTTGAACTGTTTTTATATTCAATAAAGTAGTTAGCCTTCTGTGTGTGTGATTAAGGGGCCGGTCAAGTCCGTGCATCGTGACAGGTATTTCTTTAGCATCTAAATAAAATCAGTGTTGGTGCAAATCATGTTTCCAAAGGGAAGGTATTCCATAACTGGAATCCCACAACTGAATAAGCCCCTTTTCATGTCTCCACATAGAGGAGATACTTCATTTTGTCATTATCTTGTTTATTACATCTAAATTGGAAAGCTTAAATTTTAAGGTTCAGACCTCATCCTATGGTAGAGATGAAGGATCTTTCTCCAGTTGTCTTCCTCCTCTTCTTCTTTTTCTCCTTTTATATGCCCATCTCACTGGCATAGAAGTCACCAATTACCACAAAAGCATAAAATAAATGTTACAAGCAATAAATGTTTAAATAAATTCCTGCATAGGCTGGTAGCACATGGATGAGTACAAAACTGGAAGACCTGTGATGGGATGAGCCACAGTCTCTCTGTTAGAAGTAGCAACCTTTCCATGCCTATACATGTCTAAAAGTTTAGGGAGTTGGTCTTAGCCATCTCCTCTTTCTTCTTGCACCAGCCTAAGTTTGCTAATCCTCCATTTTGTGGTGTGCAGTGCCCCTTTCTCCTCTATATTACAAGAGCACATGTTGCAGAGCCTCTTAGCATGAAGTGTGATGAAACTTTTAGTATTTATAAGTAAATATACTTCATATGTGTTTACAAAAAAAGAGAGACCCAGTTAGCTTTCTTTCTCTTCTAAAGTGGCACTGGAACTCACATTCTCCCTGGTTGCAAATATTACTCTAGTACACGACATTCTCCAACATGCTCACCTCGAGTTCTCCTGCATCAGCATGAAATGTTGGCATAGGAAGCCATTGGAAACCTCCCGTCTTGTAGGGTCTCTTTCAGCTGGTCAGGCTTAGGCTTCCATATATGCATGAGTCTGGAAATGGGACAAGATTGAGAGTCAGCAGCATTGTGTGATGCACCTCCACATGGTTTGTGTCTGCTAAGTAGGCCTGTCTCTATCATCAGCCAGAGTGAGGTGGCTGTCTCGTGAAGCAGAGTTTGGATGTTGTGGAGGAAATAGCAGAACCAGGTCCTCAATCAAGACCTGTTTCTAAAAGATAGGCCTGTATATTCCAGGCACTCTGTTCTATCCTTCTCCCCAAATTTATTCACCATCTTAAAGAGTACTGGATCATGGTATCCCACCATCAGTGCAAAGTTAAAATTCAGTTACCATTCTGAGGATCAAAAAAAGGAAAGCAAATGTTCTGGTCAGGTCCCAATAATTGCTTTTTCTTTCAATCTTCTTCCAGTCACATATTTATATGGCTACACTAACACACTTTGGGGACATATTATTTATTTTTGGAAGTTTACCTATAGAGTCAAATTTGGAAAAAAGTGATGATGGGTCCTCAGAGCAAGAGCTACAGCCAAAGATAAACTTCATACCAGCTGCGCTTATACATTAGGAAGTCAGACTTGGCCACAGTGGTCCACGCTCTCATTACATCCAGGATAGACTACTGCAACATGCTCTGCATAGGGTTGCCTTTGAAGACTGCTCGGAAGCTTCAATTAGTCCAACGAGAGGCAGCCAGGTTAATAACTGGGGTGGCATACAGGGAGCACACAACTCCCATGTTACGCCAGCTCCACTGGCTGCCAGTTTGCTACCGGGCAGAATTCAAAGTGCCTATAAAGCCCTAAATGGCCACGGCCCAATTTACCTGTCTAAACGCATCTCCCCCTGTGAACCATTGCAGAGATTAAGATCCTCTGTGGAGGCACTGCTCTCTGTCCCGCCATTGTCACAGGCGCGATTGGTTGGGGTGAGAGACAGGGCCTTATCTGTGATTGCCCCCCGACTATGGAACTCCCTTCCTGGTGATATTAGATCAGCCCCCTCCCTCCTGTCCTTCAGAAGGATGGTAAAAACTTGGCAAGCTTTCGGGACAGGGCAATAAAGCAGCAATTTGAAAGATTACCAGGCCAATTAGATTAGACGCAGATGACCAAGACGGTTTTAAATGGTGTATTTTAATTATTGAGATACATGTTTTTAATGTTTATGCATGCATATATGAATTCTTGTCCCGGCATTGAATGTTTGCTGTATATATGCTGTGCTTTGCCCTGAGTCCCCTTCGGGGTGAGAAGGGCGGGATATAAATGTTTTAAATAAATAAATAAATAAATGGACTAAGGATTAATGAGCTCTAGCTGCAAAAATGACGATTGCCTTTGGCTGAGAAGATGCTGTAATTCTTAGAAGAACGTATCAATAGAACGTATCAAGAGACTTCGCAATAATGTGTTTTTTCACACATGGAAATTTGTTTCTATTTGTTTCTATTTTCAAATTATCTGTGAAATACACCTTAAATAGAATCAAAGGGAAAGGAAAATATAAAGAACTGAACCATTTGTACAATTGTCTTGATGCTTTCAAATCCCAGTCGCTAAAATATCTGTATATTTTTTAATATACACATTTTCCCATTCACATACTTTTAAAAATGTGTGCACACTTTATTTCTCCAAACTATACCAAAAAATTCACAGATATGCAGATTTTTAAGGTGAGGTGAACTTTGTATTGTAATGAATACTAGGAGGTGTGAAATTGATCATTTTGGCTTGAATCTCGAACCTAGTAACTTTCTTTTCCATCCCATTTTTGAAATGATATTTCACCCATGCTTGATTTAGTATTGTGACAGTAAATAAAAATGTGTGTCGTGGCAGGCTAAGATGTTTTGGTACATGAGCCAGTAGCATTGCTTAGGCTAGAATCTATCACTGTGAAATATATTTCACAAAGCTAAAATTAGTTTTATATTTAATCCCATTCTTTTAAAATCTCAGAATTTGTCTTGAAGACATCTTAAACTGATTTTGACCTGGGCACGTCCAAGGGATGGCTCCCTCTAAGCCAGACTGCATATGCTTCTGCTTAGGAAAAGGAACACATTCAAAAACTCACATGTAATCCAAGAATAGTAGCAGAGAGGAAAGGTTTCTGATGTGGGTTAAACATTGTGAAAGGCACCTGGAGTTTGGAACAACTTTTTAGGCTTACAGCTTTTGGACTCCCTTTCCCTTACCAACATGGCCACTCTCCAATGCACCTGGAAGCTATAGCTGAAAATGGAAAATGTTCCAGACTCTATGATTAATATAAAGTCATTTCCACTTCTAGCAATAGTCCTCAGGAAAGGAGCCTTTTCAATTATATTAACCTGAGAAATGTATTTTCCAAGATCTGATGTATAGTAAGTACAAAATTGTTCAGTTATCATTGTAAAGACTTACCCAAACATTTCCGTGCTTAATATTACACAAAGTTTAGTTTTGCTCTCATATGATGCCATGCAAGATATTAGCCTTTCAACATGGAGGAAACTGAGCATGGGAATAAATCCATGTTAATAGGTGCTAACAAAACAGAAGAGAATGCAGCTGCTAGAAACAATGGGGTTTTGATCTGACTCTTCCTTTTAGTTCCACTTCAAGCTGTAGCTCATTGGTCTAGAAACTGCATTATGGTCGTTATAGTTACTACACAAATGATCAGTGTATACGGGAGGTGGGGGTTTCACACTAAATGATATATGACAACCCGATCCCAGTTGTTGCTTCAAGATTAAGAATTTGAAACAAACAGTAGGCATTCCCAGAATATCTCATGCCACATTAGGCTCTTTAAAACATAGGTACACCAATGGGTTCATTAACATGAATGGCAATTTAGAAGCAGGCAGGCAAAATGTAGTGAGTCAATTAATGCAGTGAACCATAAAGGAGATAGTGACTTTAGTGAAAATTGATCAATTGTCTGTGATCAAGGTCTTTAGACAGCAATTAGGCTTTTGTTGAAAGTTTATACTTAGAGAAAAGTTAATTATGCCTTAAGAATGTTGCTCTTTGTTCTGCGTGAGAGAGAATATTCTGCACAACCAAAGCACTGCCAATAGATGGCTATCCAGCCTCTGTTTAAAAGCCTCCAAAGAAGAGCTTCCACCACACTCCGAGGCAGAGAGTTCCACTGTTGAACAGCTCCCATGGTCCTTTTATAATTTCAATGTTATTTTGCTTACATTTCATCACCACTTGTCCTCACCCCTTATTTTTATTTATTGGTACCCATACTGAAGTTCCATCTATTGGCCTACTTAGATCATTATTTTCAATTTTGGGTGGCAGTGAGTTTCCAGGGATTCAGACAAGTTTTCCCCAGCTTCATCTGGGGATGTCAGAAGCTGAATCTAAGGGCCCATCCAGACAGTCCCATTCAAACAATGCCTTCGGTAAAATGAATTAATTCAAACAAACCAAGATTTCCTAATGAGGTATTTAATTCATTCTGAATGAATTAAATACCTCATTAGATCCAAGCCTTCCTGAATGTCCAGATATAATCTGTTGTCCTTTAGGAGGCTGGTGAAGACCTGGAAGTGGAATCAAGCCTTCCCAGAATAGGCTGAGATTGGCTATTGTCTGAATGTATGACCATGTTTACAGACTGAGTGGAATTGTTTTAATGGCGATGTGGTTTTATGCTGGGTTTTTATGTATTTTAATATGTTGTAGTAGTTGTTTTAAAATTATATAGCATTGAATTTTTGCTGTTATGTCAGTCTGAGTCCCTCGATAGAGGTGAGAAGGTCGGGTACAAAAGTTTTAAATAAATAAATAATGGGGCATTGGGCCTGTGGGGACTGACTGGTCATGTTTAATTCCTTTTGCATTTTATACCTTGTTTTATTATGTTATTGACATTATTTTATTGCATTGTTATTATTAAGCATTTTTATTTGATGTTGTTATTACTATTAAATGGTGCCCCTCTATTCTGCTTTGGTCTGATGTCACCTGGAATACTGTGTCCAATTCTGGTCACCACAATTTAAGAGAGATATTGACAAGCTGGGATGTGTCTAGAGGAAGACGCCTGAAGTGAAGGTCTGAAAACCATGCCCTATGAGAAGCAGCTTAAAGAGCTGGGTATGTTTAGTCTGCTGAAGAGAAGGTTGAGAGGAGACATGATAATTACATTTAAGTATTTGAAAGGATGTCATAAGAGAGATCCAGTTTATTTTCTGCTGCCCAGTAGACTAGAACTTGGAACAATGGCTTCAAATGACAGGGGAGAAGTTTCCACCTGAACATTAGGAAGAACTTCCTGACCATGGGAACTGTTCAACAGTGGAACTCTCTGCCTCAGAGTGTGGTGGAAGCTCTTATTTGGAGCCTTTTAAACAGAGGCTGGATAGCCATCTATTCGTGGTGCTTTGGTTGTGCTTTTTCTGCATGTTAGAGAATTGGACTAGATGGCCCATGTGTACTCTTCCAACTCTATGATTCTATGATTCTGTGACTGCTTCAAAAGGAGTTTTTTTTACTTCATGTAGATTGCTTGTCATGTTATTTTTTGTTTTATGTCCAGATTAAATAAAATATTTTCGTAGATCACTGAAGATCAAACAGCTTTGAAGGCTTTGTGCCATGTAAACAGCCTTTCATCATTTTGTTTTTATGTCTGTGATGACCTCAACAACATATTCACCACAATAAAGACAAAGGCTTCTTTTCCTCACTTTTATTAAAATACAAGGGAAAAACAGTTCTATAAAGTACATGGTCCACACAGCACCAATATTGTAACATTTTGCTTGTTTTTCTACAGAGTGTATTTGTAACATCTAAACAAGAATACATGCATACACACAAAACAAATGAATCCCTACCACATTGACCCAAGACTCATATTATATTGATTTCAAATACGTTCCCATTTCTGAAGGTGGAGGGAGAAAGACAAAGAGAAATGCCAGTGCCAAGGCATCTGAACACCAACTGAATGAGACACTCTTTTGTTGGTGATCTTCATGAAGACACCAGCAGCTCTGCTTCATCCTCACTTCTCAACCTTTCATACCAAGTCTTAGGTCCAGCCAAAGTTTGGTCAATATGGGTCCTGCGTTGAATATGGTGAAGAGTTGAATATGACTGGCCTGTATTCCCTACTCAATACATCTTTTATTGCTTTGGTTATATTATTGAATGCAGGTTTAAGATCTAAATCCAACATCTGGCAACACAAAAGGTCATATACGGAACACCAGTTAAGTTCATGAGAAGCTTAACTCAACCATACACTCTTAATATAAGGTATCTTGCTTTCTTACTCTCTGTTCTAATGTGTGTGTACCCTATATTTTTCACAAGCCTGCATCGTAACTCAAGCTCTGAAGCAGAGGTTAGTCTCCCAGACAGCAGCTTATGATCAGTATAATATACAGAGGGCTGTATACAGTCTCGATCATACTTAGAGTGGACCCACTGAAACGACTGACATGTATGGTAGTCAGCTGAACTACTTTAAGTTTAAAGACCCAACCCAAGTTCATATAAAACACCATCTTCACCACCACACTGACCTTCAGGTTGATCTGGCCCAGTGCATACTACAATAATGTTCAAATGTATATCTGCTCTTGTAGTATTTTATTTTGCTGCCTCAGCCTATCCAGGACATTTAAATGCAAACTACATGGCCACAAAGTTAGTCCTTCTCAACCATAGCTTGTAATACTCATCCAAGAATCTATCTCCTATTAGTGAGACAAAAATGTAAGTGACACGGAGAATTACATGGGATGGGGAAAATCTTTTTAGCCTACCTACAAAATGAATTTAAATGTGGAAAATCCATCTATACACTTGCATCCTCCCTCCTACAGAAGCCAGCTAGCTGTGTAATGCAGCTAGGCAATTAAATTAGAGTATGCCGATTCTGAAATACTTTTGTGCTTATACCTCAAGCCTTACAGTCGGATTTTTTTTCTTTGAGACTTTCTGATCTGCTTGTAGGTCCTGGTATTTGCTCTATGTGGTCTAAGGTCTCTCCCATTTTTCTTTCATTAATTGTAACGGGTTGTCTATGAATTTTAAAACCATTTCCTACTAGTTGACAACAAAATGATATATCTTAATATAAAACCTTGAAGGAAACTGAATTTAAATCAGGAAGTTAAAACACATTTACCTCCTAATGTCCTTGTGGGGTGCTTATGAGAGAGACAGCTAAAATTATATTTCCTTCTTGTGACATCTGTTGTTTCTTAGGACATATTTCAGGTACATCTCTATCGTAATTATTTTTGCTTGTTCATGGGCGTAATTAAATTTGTGGAATGGGTTACAAATGTGTGTTGTTGGAAAAGATAGAAAGCTGGTTGATTTTCTGTTGACAGAAGCCATTTTCCTAATCCTTGTACTGTACGGAAACACACATCTATGAATAACAGGCATTTTGCACATACAGTAAGAAAAAGGCAGAATAATGAAAACAGAAAAAGCAGAAAATTGCCATGCAAAATTGCTGTGACTTTAGATATGCAAATATGTATTACCGTTTAGTCACTTACAATCCCTCGTGTGAGTTTAAGGTATGTTCTAACAGTCACAAAAATGCATTGTCTTTCTATCCATGGGATTCAAATGAGAGGGGAAAAAGGATTTCTTTAAAAAATATATTTTTGAAATGTTTTCAAGAGTCAAGAGAATGAGGATAGAAAGGGGAGAGAGAAACCAAATTTGGTGTCTATTTTGAACATTAATTTGGTTAGTTTGTTTAGTTGTTTGGTTTCCCCAACATACACCTAGAAACAACATGAAAAAAATGATCAAAAACTCAAAAAGACATTGAAGGGGAAATAAATGAATATAATTACACAAATCACTGAGGAAATAAAATGTGTACTGAATATCTCATTCCCTTCAAGAAAGAGGAACATTGAAATGATATAACAAATTTACATGTGACTAAACATTATATTTGGATTTTTATAGACTACTGAATGAAACTTCATATGGTCTGTTCCTCCCACTGAACATACTGAGGGCTTACTTTGGATGATTATGCATAAAACTGGGTTGTATCACCATTATGTGACATACTGGAGACTAACAGTTAAAACCTAAGCAAAACACTTATGAGTCTTGGGCTCATTTTGTTCATACACAGAGCTGCATTTGATTTTTAAATTGTTTTGAAAACTTGTGTGTATGTGTTAACTGAGAAAGCCTTCGTGGTTATTTATATAATGATAAAGATTTTCAGTTAATCAAGCCAGGGTAAAAATTAAGGCCATGTTCCAATGAATTTTAAGTACATTGCCATCCCACTGATTTCTGTGGCAGTTCTAAAGGTAGCAACCCATGAGAAATTTCCATTAATAATAGTAAGAATGGCTACTTTCAACAGTAATTTATTTGGATATTTATACTATATTTTCTCAGTATACATCTGAGTAAACACAGGAATGCCTGGTGATAATTTCTACTATGGATTTAGAAACCCAATAATCAGAAGATGCATGATAAAGAATGTATTTGGAAATATGTGATAAGAAATATAGTTCAATACTTTAACTGAGGAAGTCCAGTGGTTCGTCTATACATATTGTCAATATCTTTCCTTACTTGTAGTCATATCTCCTTTATCCCACTCTAGTGAATCCCACATTCCATGCCATTGTCCCTCTTTTCTTCTTCTACCTTACATCTTTGTGTTACTCTGAACTGAGAGAACATCTGTCACCTCTTTGCCCTCCAGCTCCCAGCTTTTCACTGTTCATGATTTCTCAGCTTCCCTGACATTCTTTCTCAGTATTTGTGTGTCCCCATGCTCTATCTGTGTAAAGGAAGGAAGGAAGGAAGGAATGAAGGTGGACAAAGAAAACATAGCACGCATACCTCACTGTGAAGTCTGCATAGCTGCAGTGGAGAAATGCCTTATGCATTTTCTGAATTGACACAAATCAAAACAAAAAATATATTCAGAATCACAAATGAAGAGGCAATGTCAACTTAAGGGGAGGAAAAGAATACTTCTATATATCACTTCTGGAGGTAAAGTCAGTTGGTTTTGATTGTTTGTTGGCCATGGGGACAAGAGCTCATATAATCCCTATGCCCTTCTACTCCAAACATAGAGTGGACACAATCCACCAGGAAATAATCCTAACTATTTTTTAAAAATTCAGCAGGCTGAAGTCTATGAAAAGTATCACATCTTTACAGATTCAAGTTCTTTCTCATTCCAATGTCCAAAAAAAATCTTCCCAAATAATTGTGTTCAGTGTCCCTTTCAAAATCACTTCACTTTCTCTCCTTTACCTTTCTTGAGAAATCCCATCTCATTCACAACACTGCTTCTGTTCCTTTTTGTTCTCTCAGAGATTGGGGGTGAGGGGTGCCTGTGAGACCAACATGATCCTTTTAAGAAACTTCATTTTAGAACAGAAGATAGGCAAAGACACTGCTGAAGTTCATTGACTCTGAGGCTGAGATATATTTTAGGCTAAACTAATGTCACTGAATGAATATAATCCTAAACTAACCGCAGGCTGCTAGGATAGGCACAGCAAGAAAGATCAACTCTACAACATATAATGAATTGAAAAAATTCTCAATACCAATGAGGTAAAGTGGTTTGTAACCCCATCCCCCTTCTTTTCCCTCACATAAAAATACCCTTTCTGCATTACTGTTTCCAAATGCAATAAATTATTTTCCTTTAAAAACAAATAATTACACTGTAACTCATAATCCTAATTGTACTGATGTTGTTTTTCTTTAGAAAAGAAAGCAAGCACACTGATAAATAAATTGTTTCAGTTCCATACATCCAGGGCTAGCACTAGCCAAGTTCATTTTTACTGTTACACATGACCTTGTGTAATTGTGAATACACATAAATCCAAGGAGTAAGTATAGGTTCATGAGACCATGACAGATCCCAATGTAAAAAAATGATGTCTTCCACAACAGATTGCTCACAATACGTGACTTCTACCTCCACCTTGCTTTTCTTTCTCCACTCTCCTTCCAAAGATTGGAATACACACAATGTCTTTCCTACACTCTTACAATCCGCTCCAATGTATAGATATTTCTCCCTGCTCAGAGATTATCTCATGTAGAAAGAATATCATATGAAATAATGCTTTACATGGTTCCTTTTTATGGTATCGGATTCAATGTTTCACTGCATTCTCTTCCTGAAATGACATCCAAAATGTTCTTATTGCGTCCACTTATCCAAAAGCTGAACAAAATGTGATCGACCCAGAAAAGGCAGAAATCCTTTCCTAGGCTGATTTCCCACAATGGAGGAGTAACTTGTTCTTATTTATTTTATTTATTTATATCCCACCTTTTTTCTCGCACAAGACTCAAAGCCAAATGACTTCCTGTTCTCTTGGCTAGATATGGGGAAGTGGATACATGTGTGCCATGTCGGTGTGCCCCAAACACTCATTCAGACGGGGAATCGGATGTCAAGGGATTACCTGTTCATCTTATGATCTTGTTTGCAGTACAAAATCATTAGAAAGGCTTGCCCTTGCTAGCTAATAAGATAAAAGCAAATTAAGTTCACCCATCTGCATTTCAGAAGATAACTGGGACTGTTCTGTAGCTGTAACTGTTTGGATATAAGAAAGGAAAGCACAAATCAGCTATCCTGGATGTAACCAGGCTCAGCCATCATGCAACTATCCCTTGATATTTCACAAACAGAATTTCCATGTATCTTGGTTCTGAAAATGCAAAAGAAAATCCTTTCCCCATGAATGAGGGGGTTTTTTTCACTCAACATTGGAGCTACCACTCTCTAAATTGGTTAAGGCACAACAGATCTTTCTGCTATAATAGTTATCCAACTCTGATGCAAATTAGGACCCGAAATCAGTGATTTTTCATGTTGGGTGTTGCCGTGAAATGTTTAAGACTCAACTACAGCATAAGAACACTATATTGGTTTCATCCAATGAATAATAAGGCAGGGATCACAGAACCATCAATTGCAAAACACACGACAGCCAACCAACTAGAATCATCAGCTTTAAATTTAAAAACTTTAGGATTGCAACTATACGAACCCTGTAATATCTCTAGTTCCTGGTTCAGCAAATAAAAGAGCATCACTAGCCAGTTCATAGCAGATATTGGAACTTTTGTCTAAGAATCTATATCACTCTACCACAAAATAAAGAATTCTATTTCATGACACTGGCAAGCTTCAGATTCCTAACATTTTGCTGAATGAAAATTCAGTGGGAAAATGTAGCAGGACAAAAGGGATACCCCTTGATTTCCGGTGATGGTACAACTTTCACAATGAACTGCCTTTCTGGAAGAAATACTTTCAGCCCCTGAGGTGCCAAACACCGCAATGTGGCACAGGTATCTTGTCACACCAGCCTTTGTGTCTTAAAGGCACAGCTTTCCCGAACTCCATTCTTGAAGAGTAAGGGGAAAATCCAGGTAGGAAGGGCGGAAACATGTTGCTTATCTGTTTGTTTGCTTCGCATCTGTTGTGTTCATTTGACCTCACTTTTAGGCTTGCTCTTTTGTAAAATGGCTTTAACAAAGCCTATTCAAATCAGGATGCAATTTACTTCCCTTTAGCATCATTTCAAAGGGGAAATGTTCAATATATCTTCCTGTGGTAAGTTTGGGTTTCATCTCTTCCTAAAATTCTGCTCCAGCCAAAGTCGAACTTCTTGGAGGTTATAGAAAAAGGGTCCTTTGCCCCCAAGATAGGCAATTTTTTGTCTCTGAACAATGCACACACGCTCAAAGGAGACCCCATAGGCTACATTGGCATTATTGTCCATGCAGTCTGCCACTATCTGACATTGGGGTGGTAAGGAAAACCGCTTCAGAAGCTGGTGAGCAGCTGCACATCTGTCATCTTGGTTCCTATGTTTCTTTACCTCAAAAGAGGAGGAGACACCAGGAGCAGCCCAGCCATCTGATGGGTGAGCCTCATCAATGTAGACTAACAGAAAGTCGGCCACACTGGAGAACTCCTCCACCAGCTTGCCAAAGGCTGACAGCTGGTTTGTGAAAGGGGGTCAGGTGGCTGAGCCAAAGTTGACAACCAGGGGGCGCTCTGATTTGGCAAAGTCTAGAAGGTGGCACTCCATGCCATATCTTCCGCTGGAGTTTTTCCATCTGCTGCTGCTGTTGCTGTTGTCACCAGTCCCACTTGGTATGTGGATTACATTGGAGTTAGGAGCTTCTCCACCCAGTTTCACCTGTTGTGTAAAGCAAAAATATATATTATAATTTACTGAAGATTTGGTTCCATTTGAATTTCATGCGCCAAATAATTATCAGCTTCTACACTGATATTATTGGTGGAGGGGTTGTCACAAAAAATTAAACAAGATTTTTATTCACTTAAAGATATTATTTCCCAACAGCATGTGTTATTTGCTTCATTTCTTGATGGATATGTTTGAACAAAAATTAAAACTGACTTCTGCGTTTCAAGGTTTTTAAAGGGCAGAAACATAATGGAACATATTGTTCTCGTGCTGTGCTAGTTACCAGGCAATTTCCTAACCCAATTCGAATGGCTGATGTTGACCTTTTAACACCTAAATGGCTTAAGGCCAGACTTAATGAAAAAGCACTTAGGGCCTCATCACACTTGAGCATTATCCACTTTAATACACCTTAAATGCTGTGATCGCCTCCTGTAGAATTCTAGAGTTTGTCATGGGGGGGGGGGCTTTAAACTGCTAATCGTGAAAAGCCCAGGGCCTCCTGAAACTACAAACCCCAGAATTCTGCTGGAGGCAGTCATAGCATTTAAAATAGATTAAGTTAATAAATGCTCAAGTGTGATGAGGCCTTTTGTCCCACATGATCCTTCCCAATTGTCAATATTACTTTTGGAGGCTTTCTTCTGAGTAATGTCATTCACAAAGGTACAGGTCTCAATCGAGGAAAGAGACTTCTCCATAGTAGCAATAGGGGAAGAGCAATGCCAAGCAATCAAACCCTTCCCACGAGCTACTGTACCTCTATCAAGATTGGACTACTCAATTTAGTTGTGAAGGAAATAATTTCTAGCCTATCTGTGGTGCTAAGGCATTGGTTTAATTTTTTAGAGACAATGGAAGGCTATTCTTTGTGCCTTTTCCCCAAAATGAAGTACATTGCAAACCAAGAGGGCTTTGAAAACCAAACAATAACTGGTTTCACATCATCACATATCTGGAAAGTGACTAAGTCATCATCTGGTATGGATAGCATCACTGCATTTCCCACAGCAACAAAGGAAATCTCATGGCCACAGGTTACCTATCATGTTAATTTTTCCTACTCTTTCTATTTGTTTGGAGATTTTTGTCCTTAATGAGAAAGGCTTGCCAAACAGACATTCACAAGGCCTCCTCTGCTTTTTTTGCAAATAGAGTAATTAGGTCGGTGCCTTGTTCCGTGCTAGCATCAGCCACTCCAAAAAACCCAACCCATCCCAGTAGTTAGTGTTCAGACACAAACAGCAGCATCTCCTGCTAATTGGTCTTGATGAAGCTCTAACATTCCCAAAGGGGCTCTTTATTCTAACATGCTCAGGAATGGGATTGACATGCTTCATGGACCTTTTTTTGTTTCTTTGTTGTTGTTATTCATTATTAAAAGGGCGGGGGAGAATTAGCTCTTGGAAAGATACCCACAACGCACGACAATAAAATGTCATCCAATTTTTTTTAAAAAAAAATAAAAATTATTGCTCTGCCAAACCTCTTTTGAAATGACAAACAAAGGCAGGCAAAAGGGCCATTCTGAGAAACAAACCCAGAAAATTTCACTCACACGCAATAACTCTGGCTCCTCGGTTCCTTATAATTACAGACTTCTGTGCTAACCAGTCAGTTCCATTTTATGCTCCAGGATTTGACAAAGGAACTGAGCAATGATTTTCTCTCTCATCCACAAGTAATCTTGGATGTTGTGTCTTCACAACCAATTGAATACTCCAATCTTCTTAATTCAAAAGAATAATTAAATAATTCTCATTCTTTCTCACATTACAACAGTCAAAGAAAATGCTGGACAAGATGTGCCTGACAAATAAAATGGAATATTACTTTATTCCATGAATAATTAACTTGCAGAATTCATTGCCATGAGATGACACATGACCTTGATGACTTTAAAAAATGAACGAGACTTACTGACAGAGAGTATCAATAACTCGGAGATAAATCAAATTTCATTTTCAGAATACAGTTCCCAGGATTTGCTAGACTGCATAGCAAATGGCCACATAGCTGGACAAACAACATTGAATGCCTGCATGATTATCATGACTTGTTTGTGGCTTTCCCCTGACTCTTAAGCATGAGGTTAGCTACTTTTGGAGAGAGAGAAAGTGGGAGCTGGACTACGCCAATGTCTGTTTGTGCAAAAGCACAACCTGGTTGTTTTTTTAACATCACTGCCTAGACTTTAGGAATCTCACTTTAAAGTTGTGCTCTGTGGCAAGGGCATGTTTAGTGGTGCTCCTGCATGCAGATTAAAAAAATTAGGTGGCAAAAGCAGGCAACAAAAAAAACCTCACTCATAAGCCACCTACTATAAATAGATCTTGACACTATAGTAATATTGTTCATGTAATACCAATGAACAAATCTTTTGCACTTTTTCCACTCTTCTTTTAGAGGATAAAATCATAAATCTTTTCAGATTCTCCAGGGTGGTGTTTTAAAGCCCATCATTAGAGACTTCTGAGTTTTGTGGCAAGCTGTGTCAACTCTTTACAGAAAATAGATGCTGCCAGATAATTAGCAGCCAGTGGCCCTGGCTGTTTAAACACAGACATGGCATATTAGGGCTATGAGCAGAATACTTTGAACCCTTCTGTCTGATTTTGTTCCATACACCTCCCCTACAGTGCTTGGAGCCTATCATTTTGTAATGATTCATCCCACATTTTCATCATCTACAGGACAAGAGGACAGTTCATACTGCTATTGTTTTTCTCCAAAAGCCACACCTTTTAGGGCACAGTAACTGGATGATGCATGGCCAAACTTGTCCCTCCCAAAGAGTCACCCATTGCCAAATGCCAACTGTCATCTTTCCTGGTCTTCCTCTAGTTCTCTCCCTCCTTCATCCACTTGAGGTTCAATTTATGTCTAAGAATAACCACAGGAAACTGGTTAGCCAATGTGTGAACATAATCTTAAACTATGACTCTTATGTTCATACACAAGCTTTGCATTCCAATTTTTTTATTTCACATAAATAAATAATTCATAAATGAGAAAAATTGATAGAATTCAGGCTTAAAACACTTTTTATGTAAATAACATCTCTTGGGTCCTTGGTAGCAGTAGTATATTTTGATGATCGGCCTCAGGAGGAAATAGACACTGCTAATATTCAGGAAGAGTACTATAGTTGTCAGCAACAATATTAAAAGTCCATATATGGTTCTGAAAAGTCTAGGGTTGGTTACACAGTTACAGACTAGGGGTGTGCAATATGCACAATTCCATTTGGCAATACCGGATTCAGGGAAATTTGTTGATCCAGTTGCCCGACCTCTGAAAATGGACTGGCCAGGGGGCAGCGGAAGACTGAACCGATACAGATCACTAGCAGCTGAATCTTTCAGCTAATGGGAGCTAATGGGGCTGAGCGCCACTCTATCTGAGGGTGGCCTCAGAAATCGGGCAAAAGTGGGCACCTGGCGGCAGTGACTCCCCCTCTTTTTTCTTCCTCTATCCCTTCCAAAAATCCCCCCACTCTCGCAGAGTGCCCACTTGAGGCAAACAAGGCTGGAGAAAGAGAAAGGTTTCCCTAGGCCTGTTCTCCAGAGAGGACCCCACCGGGTGCTCGCTTTCTCAGCAGCACTTTGTGTGCCACAGACATTGAAAGAGTCTCTGTGCTCCTTCCTGAGGCATGATGGGAGTTGAGGTTTTTCTTTCTGTGTGTTTCTCACATTTATTTCTCAGCCAATCAGAGGCTTTCACCCTCTATGGATAGGAGGAATATTACATTCCCTTACTCTGTTAAAATAGTTTGTTGACATTTCTTCATAAATATCTTGCTGAGATTAATTAATTTTATTCACTCTTTACTATGTTTACTGTTTATAAGCGCACCATTCACAATATCAGATTGGGAGGGACAACTCACTATTTCTTGATAAACATCCAGTAAGGCTATTTTGGACTTACAAGTACTGGGCAATATTTCTTTTTAATAGAGAGCTTCTTTCATAAAAACTCTTACTGCTGTGAAATACAAAGAAAGGCACTTCCTTGAACTTGAGGCCAAAGTAAACAAAGATGATGAAAGCTAAGATGACTTGTTCCACTGCCCTAAAAGCTTGCCAAAATTGTTCCAATGATGGGTCAGTCAAAAAGTCATGGAGTAGTCAAACCATTATTCTATATACTACTTTTTTGTAAACCACTTTTGCAATGATGCTACACAACACTGTCTGTAATGATAGCATCAGGCATCTTGAGATGTCATTCTTAGGTCTTCTGGCACCCTCCTCTAAGGACAAGTATATCGAAAAAGTAAAGAGAAGAAGCCAAAAAAATGTTTCAGTTTTGACACTTGAACTGATAGGAATTTAAACAGGTCAAAAACATAAGAACACCTCTTTATATACATATCATAATGGTTATGAAGCACCTAAAGGTATTCACATCCTATATATAAGTTTGTGTGTATGACTAACCTTCTATATCAGGAAGACAAAGAACAAATACTAACAACAGAGATTCACAAGCTCTGCTAGAAGTGACTGGAAAGACCAACAGTGTCTGTGCTAGCCCTCAAACAACTTTGTACCATAGCTAATGGAACATTCCTTTAAAAATGACATTAATGAATGAAGAATTGATTCAACTGTAGCAAAAAGGGCTGAGGTAAGGTTTATCCTGTTACAGTCCAGACTAGTAATGCTATGGAGTGGCCCTGGTGGCAGCCACACACTCAATTTACCACACGCAGTGGTGGCGGGGGAAGTCTACATGATCAAATTAGCCCAAGACTGGTTCAGTTACACTATACTGTCACCTTACCAACCCTGTCACTGTTGCCATGTCTGGACAGCCACAGAGCTCCAGGAGAGGTACTGACTGTTGCAGGTGTCCTATGCTGACATCGGCAGGGACATCCCACATGTCCAAGGAGAAAGAGCAGGATAATCCAGTTCTCCTGGAGTTCTGCTGCTATCTGCAGTCGAGATGGTGGTAACACAGGCATGATCTGACCCCTTCCCTGAACAGAGCACAAGGAAAGGAGGATGGTGTTACCAGTGGTGGCTGTTGTGGATAGTAGATCAGTCCACATTAGACACAGCTATGCTGTCCTCATTATGCCCAAACTCCAGAGTATTCCCTAACTTTCCTTAATTTTGGTATAGATTACTGCAACGCTCTCTACATAGGGCTGCCTCTGAAGACTGTTTGGAAGCTTCAAATGGTCCAACGGACAGCAGCCAGGTTGATAACAGGAGCGGCACTCAGGGAGCGTACAACTCCTCTGTTGCGCCAGCTCCACTGGCTGCCAGTTTGCTACCGGGCACAATTCAAAGTGCTGGTTTTGGCCTTTAAAGACCTTTAACGGTTCTGGTCCAACTTACCTGTCTGAATGCATCTCTTCCTATGAACCATCAAGATGTTTAAGATCATCCGGAGAGGCCCTGCTTTCGGTCCCGCTTGCTTTGCAGGCGCTACTGGTGGGGACGAGAGACAGGGCCTTCTCAGTGGTGGCTCCTTGGCTTTGGAAGGCCCTTCCTAGTGACATCACATCAGCCCCCTCCCTCCTGACATTTCGTAAGAAAGTCAAGACTTGACTGTTCGAGCAGGCATTCGCAGATGAACTTTAATTAATCGAGACCAATGGAATATTATGACAATGCAACGGAAACTGATTTTAAGAATGAGATGCTGAGATTTGTATTTTATAGTTTTAACTGTTAATTTCTATAGTTTTTATATGGCTTTTTTATCATATTATGATGTATTTTGTCTGTGGGCACTTACTGCCGTTTGTTCACCGCCTCAAATCGCCTTCGGGCTGAGAGGAATGGCATAGAAGCATAGTAAATAAATAAATAAATTGGGTTAAGCCAAATGTTTGACTGTGACAGGGTTTCCCTTGGGTAGTTCTTATTGACTGTCAGTATCCCAGGCATGGGCAAATCCAACCATAAAAAGACGTAATAGTAGAGGAGATCTACCACTGCCCATTATGCTTTTAGATTTTCTTCCCTAGAAATTACTGACTCTGAAGCTTAGGAAGCTGAGCAGTGAATCCTGGACTATTTACAGACTGTTCAGTGTAAATCACAGTCACACAAACTTAAGCTGGCATACATTTATTGGTTTAATTCTCTTTGAATTAAGCTTTCTTAAGTAAAAGGTTTTGGTTAGCTAGGGAACAATGGCCTACATTATTAAGATCTTGACCTATGAAGACTAAACTACTTTGACCCTGATCCTGAAGCTAATTCGAATTTTGCACTGATGCCAGCCCAGACAGACTGTGAGCTGGGATCTCTGGTTCTGAGCCAGGGAACCATTTTTGGAGGTCCCCAATCATACAGACTTGTGAATTAGCATTTAAACCTAATAGAAACTCAAATCCATAATAGTTCCAATACAGTATTATATTTTAATTAAGATGTTTTGCATGCATGCAAACCCTCTCAACCTCTGGACCATCCCTATCATGTTTTCCAACATCCTGGTTGTGCTCTTGCGGGAAAGCATATAGGATTTTCAGATTCAGTTTCTGTCATCTCCAGGAATATTTGAAAACATATTCAGGGATATCTGTATTGTCCATGTAGCAAATTACAACAAAATCAAAACTTCACAAAAATAGCAATACCCTTATGAACCATCTTAAGATCATCTGGAAAGGCCGTGCTCTCATTACCGCCTTCGTCACAAGTGCGTTTGGTGGAGACAAGAGACAGTGGTGGCCCCTTGGCTATGGAATGTCCTCTCTATAGATATTAGATTGGCCACCTCCCTTTTAACATTCCGGAAAAAAGTCAAGATGTGGCTTTTTGAACAAGCATTTCCAAATGCAGAGTAACTGACATAGGAAAATGGAACAACGACAATGAGACCAGACCATATTTTTAACAAGGAGACAATATGAATTTATATTTAATTGATTTGTTTAGCTTGTATTATATGTTATGTTTTTAATTGTAGTTATGATATTGTAAGCACTGAATTTTACCCTGTTAACTGCCTTGAGTCACCTATGGGCTGAGAAATACACTAAATAAATAAATAACTACCTTTGCTGGGCCAACTAAAAAAGATCAAATATACCATGTAAATTTTTGAAGCTCAGCTGCTTCTACATCAGCCAAAGGTGTTAAAAAACATACAGGAGAAATGAAATGACCGTTAGAATTGCAAGTTTACACATATTTTCTGTTGCTAGTTAAGATTTTCCAGTGCAGGCAAAGGCCATTCTCCTCTTTTTGGCCATATGTGGGGCTGAGAAAAGAATCGTAAAATCCAAGTAAAGTGATTAAATTTCAACTCCATTAATATTCAGTTGCTCAATAAAGGCATCGCTCTTTTGTGTATTTAGGAAGGGCTGGAAGCTTCTTTCTAAATTCTGGATATTATAGACAATAATGAATTATTGGATACACTCAATATACTAAAGCAGCTTCGTGTAATCTTATGGAAAGCCAAAATAGTGTAGTAGTTTGAGGGTTGGGATATGACTTTGAAGGCCTAGGCTTAAATCCCTACTCATTCATGGAAACCCACTGACGATGGGCAAGTTTCATTCTCTCAGCCTCAGGGGAATGCAAAGAAAACCCCCTTTGGAATGAATCTTGCCAAGACAACCTGATTACATGCTTGCTTTAGGATTATCCTATGTCAAAAACAAAGAAACACAACAACACTAATCTCATGAGTATGCCATCAAATGACCAGTTGCCGGGAAATGATAGCAGTGGAGAGAGCTGCTATTGCTTTTATAGGCAGTTTGTGGATCTCTTAGAGACAACTGCCTGCCCACTGTAGAAAATAGAGTGCTGGACTAGAAAAGCTCTTCCCAGCCAAATAGTTCCAAACAAAGTTGTGCCCTGAAAACTCTTGCCATGTTTGTTCGAACAATATCACAGGGGAACAGAGAGGAACAAAGTAGAGATGCAGGCAAATACCCTGTCCTGAAGTCCACCATACAATGGAAGTGAGAGAAATGTGTTTGGTTTCCTACATGTGTCTTTCGGATCCATGCATTTTCTCCAGATCTGAAAGACCAGATTCTTCATCCTTGGAGATTACATGGACAATCTTACATTGGTTTACTAAGAAACATTATTGAACAGAATGGACTCCCACACATGTATACATTAGGCCTATTTTCGAACTTCGGATGCAATTCAGATGTTTTAGACTTTCAAAGTGATTCCAAAGAGAGTTAAGGAAACAGGAAGTGGATTCGCCATTCCAAAGTCTCAGTCGCGATATATTCGGAATATATTCGGATAGGGCTCGTATGTGTTTTAAATTTTTATTAATGTGTTAAATGTGTTCAATATTTTGTACCAGTGCGGCTAGTTTTGTTAGTAGTAACAGTCAAAAGTGGAGGGAAAGGGAATCCCCCAAGTTTTGGCTGTCCCTTCTGCAGGTTTCCATGCATTGCGCAATCGCAGACACCATTAACAAACCCATTCCAAATTTCGGAAGTACATCCGAATCAATTCTGAAAAAACTGCTGAAAACTATCAGATACAAGGCGCCAGCATCCCCTACATCTGAAATGAGTTTTGAAGCTGTTTTTTTCCATGATTAAACAGGCCTAGTATACATAGAAATAGTGTAGAGTAGGAGTGAAAGTAGCACTTACTTCCATCTTCATGAAGTGCCTTGAAAAATTGGTCTGCAGGCATATCATTTCTTGCCTTCCACATACATTACATAAACATCTGTTTGAATATAGAGCTAACAGATCTATGGATGATGCTATACCAGTATAGCCATCACTCAGCATGCTCATCTGACCCACCTGGAAGTATGTGAGGATGCTTTTTGCAAACTTTAGTTTCGCATTTAACACAATCCTCCCACATATAAGCGTATGAATCTTGAATTGTCATATTCAATCTGTTCTTAGATTATGGACTTCTTGTCTGGATGTTCCCAGAGGGTTAGATTAGGTAATAATACCTCTTCATCTTACTCTCAAAACTGGGATTCTATAGGGCAGTAGGTTGAATCCTCTGCTTTATACTTTGTACTCATATGATTGCATTCCTGACCATAATAGCAATATTATTAATAAATTCACAGATGATGCAACAGTGGTGGTGGCTTATCTCTGAAGAGGATGAATCTCCCTATCAGGATGAGGTGGATCGGCTGCTCTTGTGGTACAGGGACAATAACTTGGTTCTTAACATCAATAAGACCAAGAAGCTTATAGTGGACTACAGGAAAAATAGACCAGAAATACAGTCCTTGGTCAGTAATGGAGACCAAGTGGAGTGAGTGGTCAGTTTTAAGTTCCTGAGTGTCACTGTTAAGAAGGATCGGACCTGGGGAACTCTTACGGCAGCATTGGTTAACATAGCACAGCAGAGACTGTACTACATGAGACTTCTAAGCAACCAACAACTGAATAAAAGCAGCTGGTGGCTTTCTATGGCTGTCTATAGGGAGTGTCTTAAACTACTGCCACTGTGCATGGTTTGGTAACTGCACTGTGGCAGATAAGAAGATACTCCAATGGGCCACCACTACACAGAGAATCATTTGTAGCCCTCTCCCCTTTTTGGAAGACCTTTCTAAATCCTGCAGTCTTAAAAAAGCTCAGAACATTCTTAAGTATCCATTTCACACAGCATATTCTCTTTCTGAATTATTACTATCTGGCAGATGGTACAGAGTGACAAAGACAAGGACAAAGAGACTGAGATATAGCTTTTATCATAGAGCTGTAACTATACTGGACATGTTTTTGCCTTGATGTGGCATGGGGGGCTGTGCAGTGGTGATTGGAGTGTGGAAGGATGGGTGGACTGTTTTTGTGATGTGTTCTGGGGAAAGCATTTAATTTCACATATAATTTCAATGTACGATGACAATAAAGTTATTCTATTCAAATATCTGCCCTACTGTATCCTCCAAGGTGGGGCACAAAGCTGGGATGAGCCCTGAAACTGAGCAGAAAGGTAAATAGTAAAACAAAAACATTGGACTAGCAGGATGCTCCCACCCATTTTTCCATTGAAGCTTTAGAAATGCTGCAATCATTTATATTAGTGTTACTTCTTTCACAGTAACACAATGTAAGCCTATTTAAAAACAGATTTGTGCTATGCTATTTCCTTCTTCCTTTCTGGATTACATAAAAACAAGTCTCACACAGTGCAGAAACACAACCTGATATACAGGGAAACATTTTTAAAAGAGTCCCTGCAGTGGTTGATGGGTTGTCTGCATTACTTATAAACATATGTGTTATTGTGCATAGATCAAACATGGTGGTGCCGCCTGCCACAAAGTCTACATTGGCACACATCATGATGACCTATATAACTTAGGAATATTGTGAATGTCCTGGACATTCACAATCAAGGGTTTTCATCATCATGTTTTCTCAGCAGACACATCACTCTCTAAACATGTGATGGAATACAGCTGCCTTTTTCATCCCAACAACATCTAGCGACATTACAGAAGCATTTTGGAGTGAGGGCATGAGGTGTCCTCAAAACAAGCCCTTTCTTTGAACTTTCCCTCTCTAATGCAAAGATACCCTTGCCTTAAACACTAGCTCCATTAACTCTCATTATGATAATTAGCCTTGTTATAAAGAAACTCTCTGTGCAACACGGGGTGTGCTTGCTTCCCTGGGGCTGCTATTCAGATGATAAGGAGGGAACAGTACAGCAGAAATCCACTCTGAATCTGGCAGGTGTTCAAACCGGGAAGCAAAGTTCAGTGAGTGTGAAGAAACCTACCAAAGCTGAATAAAAACACACAACAGAGGGGAAAATGTACAAACATGACAGAATCATCAATAGTCTTTCCAATGGCACAGAATCAACATATATCCAATTGAGCAACAAATTACACGTGAATCAAACAAACCCAATACATTTTACTCCCAAACTTACTTTGAAAACAGTTGCTAATATTTATTGTTCTAGGTGCCAGCTTTCTAACAACTATATTAAGGTAACTGCTTTTGTTGAGCTTAAGCTATATCTCCTATTAGGAAGTAAATGTGATGTTAATCAAAAGCACACTAAGCAAAAAAAAAGAGGATTTTCTCTCTTACACTACAGTCTGGCCTTGTTATCACTTTCCTCAACCCAGTCAACAGTATCTTTTGGCCTTCCACTGCTTCCTATGGAAAACTGCATATTTCATTGTATTGCAGACTAGGACAATTAGATATTGCTGAAACACATGAGCAATGCAATATATAACTGGAAACTCTATCCATAAACATGAGATCCAAGTTAATCATGGCTGTTTCTTATTTTTCTTTATTGCTTAAGGCTAGAGGCAAGAGACTCACAATGACTTAAAACCAACTGCAGCATAATACACTCTTTCTCCACTAACTCTTTGGGAATGAGAACATTGCATCCCCATTCTCGCTCTCTGGTTCCAACTTGTGTGTTCAGTTCTCCCACGCCAATCTTGGGATGAGATAAATTGTTCACACACATGCTACCGCAAGTAGCCTGTGAATTTCCTTCTTTGTGTTTGCTCTGGTAATGCCCATTCCTTGACAATATTAAAACAAGAGTAAAACAAGTGAGGGACCAATTCTTTACTGTCAATATAAGTTTCCAGGATACTACAAATGGAGCACTGAGTGCCTACATATCCAAATTAGATACAAATGGTAAAAATGTTTATGTGGCTTTTAAATTTGACTGAATGATTTCAAAATGGACTTAGTTAATTTAAAGCACGAGCCATTAAATCAAACCTGTCATGTTTAATTTATTACTGTATATCTTCAAGTTGTTTCCAACTTATTGACAAATGTGTTCAAAGGGAATGTGTCCAGAGGGTATGGCTTCCAGAGTCTGGAAGCCATGCCCTCTGAGGAGCAGCTTAGGATGCTGGGTATGTTTAGCCTGGAGAAAAGAAGATTCAGAGATAGCATAATAGGCATATTTAAATATTTGAAAGGCTGTCACATTGAAGATGAGAGCAGTTTGATGTTTGCTGCTCTAGAGACTACAGAGAAGGAGATTCCATTAGAAAGAATGACCTGATGGTAAGAACTGATGGACAGTGGACTATGCTACCATAGAGTCTGATGGAGTCTCCTTTGGAGCTTTTTAAACAGAGGCTGGATGGCCATGCGTCAGTAGTGCTCTGCTTGTGTATTCCTGCATGTCAGGGGCTGGACTGGATGGCTCTTGTGGTTTCTTCTATGGCACCTCATAAGCATGGGGTTTTCTTGGCAAGATTGCCTTCCTTTGAACATGAGACAATGAGACTTTGAGACCTTGGGTTCCCAAGGTGGAAAAAGACGGGTGCCATCTTTCTCCAGAGTCCTCCTCCAACACTCAAATCTCCACATCATATTGGCTGTGACTTGTGTCAAATTTGGGTTTCTTTCATTTCAATAGGTCTTCTCTAAATATAGCTAAATCTGGATCCAACCCCAAATATTTCACATGCCAAGCATAAAGGATTCAGATAGGTGGTAGTTATCTTTCTCATACAAGAACAGTGATACTACCAGAAAAGAGGAACTGGAAAAAGAGGAGAATATCTACCACACCATAGATTACATGGCATCATTGTTGGTCTGTAAATTTCTGATTTTATCATTGTGGATCATTTTAAAAAATCATTACAACTGCAAAGCAAAAGGAAATTTTTAAAAGTAAAATAAAATGTAATTCTTGTTATAGTTTAAACTTTGTGAACTATATAAAAAATTTCCAGGTACATGCTTTTAGTACTACTCTAATGTAATTCAGGATAGTAAAATGTTCCAGAGCAAATCTACACATTGTTGGTTTCTGTGCATGTATGGGCAAGTCAGGTGTGTTTCAAGTTGCCTGTTGACTTATGGTGACCTCATGTATTTCATATAATTTTCTTAGGCAATGAATACTCAGAAGTAATTTTGCCAGTACCTTTCTCTCAAACACAAACTTACACCACTAATATCCCTTAGTAGTCTCCCATCCAAGAACTAACTAGGTCTGGTTCTGCTTAACATCCAAGGTCAGATGCAGCACACCTGTATACTTAAAGGGTGATTCGAACTAGCATATGGGAAGCATTTTATATGAAGATGATTATCCCTGAGTACCTAACTCCTTACTTTACTCCTGATTCTACCATGGGAGCTCTCCATGGTGCAATGGATTCCTCAGAAGCGCATGCTTCATACAACCTCCCATAACTTGCTACCTCATCACACTAGAGAATGAATCCACTTTAAACCTGTTGCTGCCTCCTGCAGAAGTCTGGGGTTTGTAGTTTAGGGAGGAACCTTTATAACCTCACTAAACTACAAACCCCAGAATTCTGCAGGAGGCAGAAACCGGATTTCAAATGGATTCATTCTCTAGTGTGATGAAGTCATTGTTTGTGTTTTCTGGATCTGTTGATCTACAAATATATAAATCTGCAGAAAATATGGCCAATTGCTAGACTTGATGGGAGTTGTAAACCAACACATCTGGAGGAAGACTGTTTCACAGGAAGGGCTGGGTGATACAGAATTTCTGAATAATGAAATTGGCAGTTATCACAGTGCCAAGCACTGTCATAGTGTTTGGTATGAAACAGAACCAAGGATATTCTAATAGAACCTCTTGAAAAGGACAGACTTGTAACACAAGCTCCTTCATTATACAACATAGTGACAAAGTCACCTTTATATTCAAAGTTATACACGAAACTTTCCAAAACAAGAGGCCCCAGCCTTTTAAAAACAATGAACATTTAGCACTCAATTTGGGAGTATAGAATGGATTAGTCACACTGTACTGCATAATTTATATTACATATATGGAATGAAAGAAGGTCATCTTTAAAAATGTAACAGAACTTAGCTTAAGGCTTTGTTACTGTATGTGCCAATACAAGCCTAGTACTTCACATTACTATGTTAGTGAACCTTTTAATAGAAGGGAAATCACCAAGCTGTGGAACAAATATGTAAGTAAGGAAAGGTGTTTCATTTGAATTTTCGTAGAGTTCTGCTTCAGGATCTAATGAACTAGTCCTCATCTGCCTCTGCAAAAATGTCCTGAAGCCAAGAGGGAGAAATCCTACAAATAAAGTTCTTTGAAAGGATCATCCAATCAGTTTACCGACACAAAGTTTTAGAAACCTCCTACTCAATCATTTGCCTCCAAACTTTTGTGTTCCCCTTTCCAAAAGGCAGGGACAACCTTCTCACATGTGATAACTCCATGGCAGAAAGAAGTATTACTTAACTACTTCAGTGCTCAATAAGCAAAATGAGAACAATGACAAACTGTATTTTTCTAGCAAAGAATTTCACTTCTGCCTGGGAAGTTGAACTCAACAAGATGCATCAAACAGTTTCACTGAAATATTACTTTCTTATTGCAGGTGAACTAAAAGGGGTTTTTTTTTCTGAGGGTCAGCCAGCATGATTAGATCATTGCTAGTAGTCCTGTGCCTATTTACACCCACATAAATTAGTCTTGTGCCTATTTACACCCACAGAAATTCTGTTCTTTTACTTAAAAGGAAGGCATTCAATATTTATGTATATCATGTACATATACATATTATGCATCTAGGGCATTAGTAAAGGTCTATCTATAGTGGAGAAGAGTGAAACAGTTAAAAAGAGGGAATACAGAGCTATTAAATGATGACAAGGTGGAAAACATAGAAATGATTCTGTTTTGCACAAAATAAAAAACCTATACATCGTTTTCTCAAATAAAATACTTAACAAAAGCAATTATTTGATTAAGTTGTACCCAGAACTAGATGACTGGAATTTCAGAGTTCCAATCCTGGACTGGACACTTTCTGTGTTAAATACTTCAGAATCATGATATTTAAACTTTTAGTAAACTTTATGACCAGCTTATCCCAAGCAGTGGAAATCAATGTCCCCATTCCACCCAACTGTTACAAACCCACCTGTTTGTAGGCATCTAGGAGGAAACTGTTCCAGACACAGCGCAGCCCCTCTGAGGTGAGCATCCTCCGCCACTCGCCACGTGCAGCCTTGGAGCGGCTCAGGAGAAGCACCATGTGCTTCAGGAGGACCACCGAGTCATAGAGTGCAAGGAAGAGGCAGTTGGAGAAAAAAATAGGCAAGATCTGCAGCGTGATCAGTAGGTCCACACTTAGCAGACCCATCTTGCTTGCTGCAGCTGCAGCTGCTCTTCAGTAGTTTCCCTGGAGTTCCCTTGCCATGCCCTGCTCCCTCATAAAAATAATAGTAATAAATAATGGCAACAATAATGATGAGAAAAGAAAAATCACAAGGTGCTTCTTAAAAGACTCATAGTGCCCCTGTCTCCTCTCCCAGAAAGTTGTCTCAGTACAGGCAAAGCTGCTTAAAAAAACATAACTGTGAAATGCCAGCGTGAAAGTCTTTCCACCCTGAACTGCTTTTAATTTTTCAGAAACTCTAAGTCAAACTACTGTTGTTGTTTCTCCTTAGTCAGTAGCTCTTTTCAGTCTGTTTGAGAGGAGCGGCTCTGCTGCCAATTGCCTGCAGTTCTAAAAATGAAGCAGAACTGCTAACTTTCCTCTAACTCTGAGCTATTTAAGCACTCGGCAGCTCCCTCATTCTTTTATCACCCAAGCTATCAGGTGAAACAATCTTTTTTTGTGTGTGAAGGGGCAGGTGGAGGGGCAGAAAGCCTAGGTACACAAACTTTCTGCTGCTTTCTCGTTCATTCCCTTCTCTGCCTCTCCTCTGCCACTCTTCTTTCACTCTCTCTTTCTCTCCCTTGCTATCTGCCTGTGGTACGAAGTGCTTTCCCTCTGGAGTCCTAGCTTGGTTCCCTCAAGCCTTTTATACATTCCCTGACTAATTGCTGCAATAGAGAAATGAAACCCTAATCTTAGTAAAGATCTTGACGTCAATGTAAAAGAGGGCTTTACTTTGGCCAGGACTGCAGTGAATAGAAAAGTAAAATTCTCAAAACTCTACCCCCTCCCCCCCCCTCTCTCTCTCTCTCTCCTTAAAAAAAGAGAAGGGAGTGGGGAGGGAAGAACTTTGCTTTGTTGATTTTTTTTTTTAAAAAAGCTACATATACCTCTTGGAAGACTGCCCCCTCCTTCACAAATGTTTTCAAACTCTGGAAAAAATATTTTCAGATGATGTGGAAAGTGACATAGAAGCACGAGGTTTTTTTATCCTTATTTTCCCCTTCCAATTATTACTATGTCTTTGTGCATTTTCCAGGAAGGTGTTAGAGTTGATGCATCCTAGAAAAGGGCACATTTTGGTATGTTTCCATCCCACAATAATTAAGCATGAAAGCATGTGCTGTTTTAAATATCTTTTGTTGTCTTCCTGGTATTTAAGGAAACACAAGGAACACCCAGGTCTGACTTCATCTGCTGATGTGGAAAGGAATTTAAGAAAGGGGGGGGGGAGCTAAGTGTAAGATCTTCATTCTGCTTTGGTTCAAAACTGAAGCTCATCAGTGAAAATATATTGTAACTGAATCAAGCATTTCACACTCCATACTTCCCAATTATAAGGCTACAAAAGATCTCATTCATTTATATCTGTCCCCATAAGAATAGCACTTTATTCTAAAGGGGCATATATTACTTCAATCCAATGGAGTATCATTTGCTTCATAAAATCTATAAAGTCTACTTAGAAAATAAATAAATTTCCATACTCATGTTCTTTGTTTTAAAAAAATGATTGTTCAGAGGGCAACCCTATTCTCACTGGGAAACATTCCAATGAACGTAGTACATTAGAGACCTCCTTCTTGCCTTGCCTCCAGAAAACCCCACCACACCAACTGGGAACTCCACTATCACCATGTCGCGGGAGGCTGTAGCTTTACAGTGACTTTAGCCTTCTCTGCCAAAGAGTGCTGATGCTTCACCAAACTACAACTTCCATGATTTCATAGCATTGAATCTTGACAGTTAAAGTTGAATAGAACTTCATTAAGTATACAGTGTAGGTGCACCCATCAAGTCAAATTCCAACAGGCCAATGGGACCAAAGCCCACCATTCTCCAACATATCCCTAAAGATTGGGGAAATGGCAACCTTTGGAGCCGTCATATGGATTTCCTCCCAATAGGGAGAATATTTTTGCAGTATGGCCGAACAACCTGTGTTGGATGGGGTTACACTCCCCCTGAAGAATCAGCTCAGGAGTGATCCTGGGTGTATCACTGAGCTTGGAACGCCAGGTTTCAGCGGTGGCTAGGGGAGCTTTTGCAGAATTAAAACTTGTGCGCCAGCCTTGAGAAGTCTGATCTGGCCACGGTGGTCCACGCTCTTGTTACATTCCAAATAGATTACTGCCAACACACTCTACGTGGGGTTGCCTTTGAAGATTGTTCAGAAACTCCAACTAGTCCAACAGGCGGCAGCCAAATTACTAACTGGAGTGACATACAGGGAACATACCACCCCTCTGTTATGTCAGTTCCACTGGCTGTCGGTCCATTTCCGAGCACAATTCAAAGTGCTGGTCTTGGTCTATAAAGCCCTATATGGTTCCATCCCAGCTTGCCTGTCCAAATGTATCTTCCTCTTTGTCTCACCTCAGAATTTAAGATCATCCAGGGAGGCCTTGATCTCAGCCCCGTCTGCATTTGGCAGGGACAAAAGAACAGGGCCTTCTTGATGGTGGTCCCTCACCTGTGGAATGCTCTCCCTATCAAAATTAGGTTGGTTTCATCCCTCCTCTCTTTCAGAAAAAGATTGAAAACATGGGTTTGGGACCAGGCATTCAGACTGTAGAATTAGCACTGTTCATACTGTTTGAGCTTTGACACAGGACAAGCTTCGTACTAAGTCGTTGATTGTTAAATTAAATCTGGATTTGGCAATATGACAAATAATAATGTTTTAATGTATTTTAATTCAATGTTTTATCTTATGCATAATGATGTTATACTGTATTTTATATGTTGTTGGCATTGAATTGCTGCCATTGTAAGCCGCCCTGAGTTGAGAAGGATGGGGTGAAAATGTTGGAAATAAATAAATAAAATACCCCTAAAAGGGATAGAGAAAGAAAAAAACACATGTCTATTAATGTCTAGGAAGCTGCCAACAATGGCTACTTGTCAATATGGCTATGCATCACCTCCAGAATCAGAAGCACTGTATACCTCTGAATTTCACTTGCTGGGGAACACCAACAGGGAGGGCCTAGCATGTTTCTGTCCTGCAGATGAGTTTCATGCAAGCAAGAGTGCAGAGCATGGCTCTCTCTATGTCCTTGATCTTGGGGTGCCTACCACTATCTCCAAGCACCTTAGGATTGTTCTACCTGCTGTATTGCCTACTATATTACCAAGACTCAATGTGAAGCAGCTACATATCATAAGCAACTATATGAAATCTTTTGAAAATTTGTTGTATTAAAAAAAAAATGGATAATTATTTGCATCCATTTTTCAGAGAAAGAAACTAAGGTTGAAGGCCAATGCCATGCCAGTAGCCACCATAAAACATGGATTTGAACCTAAATCACTGCTTAGCCAGACTGTTTATAAAAGTCCCATCTATCCACCCTCCCAGCTTAAATACAAAGGACTATATTATTAAGATGTGCCCCTAGTTCACAAGCAGACAGGAATAAGATACAACATTAAATTGCAATTGCAAAGCCTACCCTAAAAAAGGGTTGCAGAAGGAATATAAAAAGTTAATACCTTACCACATCAAGTTCATCCTCTCCCTGCACTCTAATGCTTTTGGGGGGCTAAGTCATTTTTTGCTCTCTTTGGAATTTCAAGTAAAAATATTTGGGTATGTTTCTCTATTTCAGATCAAATCCTTTGTGACCAATTGAATGCTATGATTTCACCATGGGAACAGACAACTATGGACAGAAAACATTAAATATCCCTGAATATCTGCATGTTCGAGTGACCCAGTCATCTAACTAACAGATAAGAGATACCGGGTTTTGAACATCTTTTTACACTGAAAAAGAATAAAGGTAATCACTCTTCCTCAAGAGTAACCCAAATGAATGCTGTGTATAGTCTCATTTTCTACATTGGTCCTTTTAAGCTGCCCCTAGTCCCTTTTGGGAGATGGTGGCAGAATATAAATAAAGTAGTAGTAATAGTAGTTATTATTATTATTTATAGAAGCTCAAAAATACCTGCAATAGACAGTGACCATGAAAACCATATAATGAAGTAGAGAGAGTAAGGCAAGGGAATATAGGCTTTGGGCTAAAATGCCCCAGGTAATGGTGAGAAATAACAGGAGCTGTTGTCTACATAATCTAAAGGTCCATGTTTAGGTTTGCATCACTCACCTATCTCCATCCTTTTGCATAAAAACCTTATGAGATAGGCTAGGCTTGGACCATTCACCTATCTTCAGCATATACTATTTCATTTTTGTATGCTCAAAATTATGCTTTTTGCACAAAATTCAGTAAACTTGCACAGCCATTTGCCCCTAAATTTCTACCTAGAAACAGTAGGAGTGTTTTCCCACAAAAATATTTGTTGTACAAAAAAAATGTTTTCATGTAGTGAGTTTTCCTAAAACAAACAAAAGCACACAACAAAAACATATCTATCTGAAAACAATGATTTATTTTATGCAAAAAAGTAGTTTTATGGCACAGACTATTAATAATAATAATAATTATTATTATTTCTTACCCGTCTCTACTTGTGACTCAGGACGTGCAACAGAATAACTAAAACACATAAACTTTGTAAAAATTTCACAAATTACAATGTTTTTTCTATAAAAGATACATATTAAATGTATTTCTATAAAGTACATACATATTAAAATACACATAACAGAAATTAAACATGTGACACAAGTTTAAAATTCATGCTTTAAACTGTCTGAGTAGGCCTGCTGGAAGGCAAAAGGTCTTTAGATGGTTTTTAAATTCCTACAGCTCGTTTAGCTGTTGGAGCCCTTCTGGCAGGTTTTTCCACAGTCTTGGAGTGGCCGATGAAAAGGTCCTCTGGGTAACAGTCACCAGTCCATTTCCGGCAGGCTGGACCTAAGTGTTTGGGGTGGATTGCACGGGAGAAGGTGATCCTCAAGGTGACCTTGACCCAAACCATGTAGGGCTTTAAAGATCAAAACCAACACTTAGTACTTTGCCTGGAAACTAATTCATAGCTAGTGGAGTAACTTTAAGATAGGTGTAATATACTCAAACTTGGATGTTCCTAATATGCTCACACTTGGATTACCTGGCTGCCATATTTTGAACCAGCTGGAGATTTTAAACTCTGCAAAAAGGTAGCCCAAATTAAGGTACATTGCAGAAGTCCAGCCCTGAGATTTTCAGCCTGGGTGCTACCAACTGTTTTTGAAGGCATAGAGAAATACTGATAACACCCGGCCCTATGCCTACAAATGTTGTCTCCCAGCAGTTTTATGTAAATAGTAAAAAGCATTGGGGATAGAACGGCACCTTATGGGAAGCTATATAACAGCTCATTTTTTGGAGGAGCAGTTGTCCCCAAGCACCAGCTGGAATCTACCTAAGAGGTATGACCGGAACCACTGCAACACAGTGCCTTTGATTCCCAGTTCCCTGGACATTTCCAACACAACAGGTAAACATTCAATGCCTAGATAAAACAAAAACCATACAAAATTAAACAAAAAACAATACTAAACATTATATACTAAATTAAAATAAGCAATTATATTAAGTAATAATAATTAAATCATTAAAAGCTAGCCAAGGTAGCGTGTCATATGAGTTTCATTTCCATTCTGGTTAATCCGTGCTCTGGGATTTGTCCTTCCTCCTCATTATATGCCTGGGAGCATTAAAAAGTTTAAGTTGCTTCTTAAAGAAAAATATGGAGGAAGCCATTTTGATCTCCTTGGGGAAGGCATTTCACAGGTAACCACCAAGAAGGCCCCCCCCCCTCTCATTTCCACCAGCCATACTTGGGATGGGGATGGGACCAAGAGCCTCCTCAGCCGATAAAACGGCCCAGACAGGCTTGTACAAGGAGATGTGGAGATCATCTACAAAGGTGACCACCATAGCAATCTCAACTCTGAAGCCTATTTGAAATGGGTCAAGGAAGTATGTGTCATCCAAGACTGCCTGAAGTTGGAAGGCAACTGCCTTCTCAACCGCCTTGCCCTTAAAAGGAAGGTTAGAGGCTGATCTATAGTTATTAAAATCCAGGGGGATCCAGGGAGGACTTTTTCAGCAGCAGTCTAAGTCTTTCTTTGAAACAGGATGGAAAGTTCCCCTCCCTGATAGATGCATTAATAATTTGTTGTATTTGAGATTGAACTGCATCTCCTTTTATGCAAAATGATTGTTAAAAGCATCAAGTTTTCATCACTGCACATATTGCCACCTTATAGAAACAAAGGTGCCCTCTATACTGTGTCTTGTCAAGTTTTCCGCCATCTGCACTCAGATTTCACTTTAACATTAGGAAGAATTTCCTAACTGTAAGACTTATTCAGCAGTGGAACTCTCTGTCTCAGAGTATGGTGGAAGCTTCTTCCTTGGAAGCTTTCAAACAGAGGCTTGATAGTCATCTGTCAAGGGTGCTTTGATTGTGCTTTTCCTGCATGGCAGGGGGTTGGACTAGATGGCCCATGTGGTCTCTTCCAACTCTATTATTCTATGATTCTGATGTCATCCTTCCCATTTCATTTCCCTGTGGGTGATATGAAACACATCATTATGCTCAAATACCAGAACGAAACTGCAAAAAAAAAATTCCTGCATTATTCTTCCTAACTAGGCAGGAAACGTATATCTGTTACCATTTCATTTTGTTAAGGGCAAGTGGGGGGCACAAGATGTATTTGGGGGAACAACGCTAGGACGGTGACTAGAATTGCCTTTACTATCTTGGTTGATTTTGATTCCTTTTAACTAATTTTCTCTGGCCAGTAAAATTCAATAGGGGTTACTGAGAACTGAGCCAGCTATTATCTGGAGACTCACTTCTGTATCTGCAGAGCTCTTCTTTCAGTTCTTTCTCTTGATCAGGCTAGATTGTATCGGCATGATAAAATGGGAAAACTCTGAAATATATGGCTCATACAGTCTTTCTTTGAAGTGGAATACTATAAACACTGGAAGACAACAATATAGCATGTTATAAAATCCCTTTGTAGAAGGCACAGTATGTAAGAATTAACATGATACCGGTGAGTAAATGATGTGATGTGTATCAGAGAAAATGCAACTTTTTATGGCTAATCAAAAATTTCTTTGGCGTTGGGCTGGAATACACAATTATTATGTACATAAAGCATCTCATGGGCACACAGAGCAAGCAAGATTTCTGATATATGTATGTAAAGAATTCATAAAGTGTTGATAGGTTCAGGGTGCACCATTAGCTCAGGTGATATTGGAACCCAGATTTCTGAAAGTGTTCCGTCTGTTGGGTATGATACAGTAAAATCTTTCTTTCACCTCTGGAAGAAGCTGCCAAGCTACTGATACAGAGAAATATTGTACAAGTTGTACCTTCAGCCGGGACACCATATTCTCTGAAATGCTGTTCTGCCAAGTTTTGATATGGAATTGAGAACTGTGGACATCCCCATAAACAGTTCTGGGAAAAGTGGAGGGTGAGGCTTCTTCTGCTGTTTTTAATTCCTCTGATATGGATTTATGAAAACCTTGTTTTGTTGCATTTGTACTAGAGAGGATGACATTAAGTTTTGAAAAACATAATCATTACTTCTTTTAGTTACTTAATAAGATACTTGTAAAGTATTATGATTTTTAGTTGGTTGTAGGGGGAGGATTTCTTTCAATGCATAGTATTCTCCCCATGCCTTAAGCTCATCAAGTGAGATCATGTTAGTTTGGTAGATGACACTGAGACCTTCTTCATCATGGATCTCCTTCCTATTGTTGCCCGTATTTCAGAAAATCTTTTCTGTCAGAAGCCCACATGGATAATCCAGTCTTGCCTTTGCTTAAATTACAATATTTTCATTCTGGAAAGTGTTGGGTTATTAGGAATCCACTATGTTTTATCCAAGCTGCTGGTTTTCGCCTATGAAGCCCTAAAAAGCTTGTGGTCCAGATCTGAAAGATCATCGTTTATGAACTTGCACAGGATACCAGATCTTCAAGAGAGCTCCTGGCTTTTAAAGCCATTTTAGTCTCTGTTTAAATAAAGAATGTCTTCTTTCTGTTTGCTATTTATATTGTGATTTAATTCTGTCTTGCTTTGTAAGACCAGATGGGCAGGAAATTGATTTGTATTTCTAATAAATAAGTAAGTAAAGAAATATCCATTGCAGCCCTTCTGCATGTTTTAATACAATTTTAATATTATTCTCATGCACACCTGCAGCACTTTTGTAAGCCCCAAAGGCTAGTATCCAGTTTGTTCAAAATAAATATACAAATTGGGATTGGAGCTGAACTCAACGGAAACTAAAGACTACTCCAAGAGACCTTACGTCTCTTTCTTTCTACAAATACCTCTTGCACATGATATATGTGGTAACTGCCTGCTTTTCCAATGGGCCTGATTCATTCTACCTGCCTCTGCAACACTTGGGAGATTTTCCATCTGGAGCTAGCTCAGAAGTGGGGGATGGAAGACATATGTAGAAGCACCATTAGCACACAAAACCATCCCAAGCCCATAATGGCATACTCCCTCCTCTAGAGGTCATACTTTGCACTGGAAGAGAGTGAGAGGAGAAGATCAGCCAAGTATGCCTCGGGAGAAGGAGACCTGAAGTAATGGTGATCATACCGTGACTCAGTGATTCACAGAGAATGAATTACACCATGATCTTTGGGTTCAATTAGTGGATAGCTTTTATCCATCCTAAATGAGTGGGCAGTTGTGTTGCCAGCTTTCCCCCCTGACAGCCTCTGTGTCTTTCAAATCTGTCTGAGACAGACAAAAAATGTTGTGCCATTCTGTTTTGTTTTTCAGCATGGAGATGTACTTACTGTTGGGGGCAATTATCACATGGTAAATTTGCATACCCATTAGGCAAACATTCTGGCACGAAAAAGAAGTTTCAATCTTCACTGGATTATACACACCTAAGAGCAACTTTTCCCAATAGGTTGTTCTTCAGTGCTTATCAGCATTTCCCACTTGTCATGAAGTCAAACAATATTGTAGTGGAGTCTCGGGTTTAGGAAAAACTATCAAGAAACCCTATGATCCTTTTCACCAGTTCTGAAAACTTAAGCTCTCTCACATACATTCTCTGTCCCATACTATCTGTGTGTCAATCATGATGGTATACAGAGGGTGTTTCAGCAGCCACAACTGTAGACATATCTGTTTTCCAGGAACCTGTTCCAACTCTCTTATTCTGACTACCTTTTCATAACTAAATTTAAGCAGATAATTTTACATTTATTAGTGCTGCAGCCTCTCTTTCTCACTCTTGCTTGCTCTCTCAATGGGAATTTATTCTACTGATTTTAAAGATTTGTTATTTTAGTGTTGCTACCCAACTGAAGCCTTCTGGATAGTTCAGATTCAACACTTAAATAAACAAGCAAACACACCAGAGTCTGTGAAACTGCTGCTATTCAAACTGGCAGGTGTCTATGTTATGGCCATAAATCATTTTATAGAATTTAAGATTTTTTAATACTTTTGGCTAAGTATAAGGAATTGCAAATCAGCTGGCTAGTGCCAATCATTAGCATAACGTTAATGTTTCTTGGGATCAACCCAGACAATTACTCACCTCAAGAATTTGGCATAATTTTGCCTTAAGGAAACATCACTATCCTTGGTTGCAATTCATAGACAGGGCCCAAAGAGCTCTCAGTCAGAGTGATTTTCAATTCATAATGAAAACTCCTCATGAGATTTTAGTACCTAGGCAACAGGGTGCCCATCACAAAACATGATCTAGTGTGCTTTGAGCTAACTTTCTCTTCTGATTTCTGTTGCTACTTGAACAAACTGGGCATCTCTGTGGCTAGTAGGGAGAATTTTGGCTGGTCCATTCTGGTTATCATTTTATTAACCCTTAAATCTTCCACTATTGCTTTGTAACCTTTCAAGTTAGCTTTCTTACTGTGTTTGGCAACGAAATGGACTACTTAAGAATTACTGGCAGTCTGAAGTTATGAACAAGTTGAATTTGTGTGTAAACTGGAACAGGTACATTTTTAAGTGTAAATCCAGACAAAAATATATATCTATATGAGCTTTGGATCCCATAGGGAAAGGTTAGCCTCCCTGTGTATGTGTTTTTCTGTCTGTGCTCCTGTTTAGGAGATTTCATCCTTCTTTCTGTACCTGTGATAAATGGATTTTGAAAAATTTGGTTTGTTGTGGAAACAAGGATTGGTGATAAAGATTCAGTTGAGACACATGCTCCCCATTATTACTCTTTCAGGAGTGGATTTCCCTTAATAAAGATAGATTTCTCTCACTTCCTGTTGTCTCACACACACACACACACCCAACCTCCCTACCCCGTTTCTTAAGTAGGAGTAAGTTTTTAAACTTGCGGAATGCATGTATTGGACTCCTCTCTCTTTATGGTTTTTAAACAATTGTTGGGTGGCTATCTCTCAGCCATGCTTTACCTGTGAATTTCTGGATAGCAGGGATTTTGCCTAGATCACCCTTAAGGTTTTCTCCAGATCTATAATTCTATGTTTTTAAGTGCAGTGAGATTTTGCCCATGGAGTATTTTGGGGGAGTGGGATAAGTGATTTAAAAATGATTAAACAGTCTTGCTCTCCTTAAAGCTGACAAATTTTATTTTGCCTAAGCCTCTCTCTTCCATTCAATTGCAGATTGCAGTACACAAAAGCTTGAGTCCACTCAAAACTGTTAGTCTTTTCAGGTATCACAAGGGGTTTTTTTGTTGCTTTTGATGCAACAGGCTTAGAGATTTCTCTATCAGCATACAGTATGTGATGTGATCATACAGAAGTACTCACAAGTTTGAATTGACTCTTCCAGTTCGCATAACCTCAAACATTTCACAGATGAAAATTAGCCCATGTGTGTCCAAGCAACATCAGGGTATGCTCAAGATGGCTAGGAAAGTTTGCAGCACTTTGCTTTTCCCTGTGTTAACAGGGAAGGGCAACAACCCATCCACTTTTTTCCTCTCATATTTCCTAAAATGAGTACAAATTAATTCTGCACATTGAACTGAGGGTCCTTCCACACAGCTCTATAACCCAGAATATCAAGGCAGAAAATCCCACATTATCTGCTTTGAACTGCTTTATCTGAGTCCACACTCAGAAAATGTGGGATTTTCTGCCTTGATATTCTGGGATATAGAGCTGTGTGGAAGGGCCCTCAATTTGCAACAATTGAAGTGAGGTGAGGACAAAGAGAGAAAGCAGAAGGAAGAGAGAAAAACTGGGATATTTGAAAAGCCACTGCAAAAGTGGGATTCGAGAGGATTAATCAGGGCTCTCCCTGCCAAATCAGGACAGATAGGGGAATAAGTTTATAGTCGTAAGATATGGACCGCATTAGCATTGAAGACTGAAGACCCATACAAACATGCCCAGGCTCTCCAATGGAGTGATTCTTTTGTTCCTTCAATATCATTTATGTGGATAAATTAGTGTTTCTGTCTTGACATGTGCAAAATGAATTAGAGATGTGGAATTTGCTGATGACAAAGAGGAATTTAGATTAATTTAGATTAATTAAGAACACATAGAGTTGGAAGAGGCCACAAAGGCCATCCAGTCCAATTCCCTGCCATGCAGGAACAAACAATCAAAGCACTCCTGAGAGATAGTCATCCAGCCTCTGCTTTAAAACCTCCAGAAAAGGAGACACCACCACACCCCAAAGCAGCATATTCCAGCAATACAGCATTCTTCTTTCTCTCTCATTTGTCTCTCAGCAGCCAATGTCTAAATCGGTTTACTATGATATTTCATGTAAACATAAACACCCAGGCTCATAGGACATGATGTAGTTCATATGGACTGGACTGAACTGAGAACCTTTATCACATACTATTTATGTACCAACTCTACTGTGTATTCATCAGATATCTGTGCAGTGAGTTGCAGAACCAGATTGTTTTATAGTGAATGCTTATCTACTCATGAACATAACGGAGAAAGGGTTATTGAAATACTAGGAAAAAGAGTACTTTTGGAATACTTTTGGAGGCAGTGACAGACTTTGTATTTCTAGGTGCAATGATTACTGCAAACACAGACTGTAGCCAGGAAATACTTCTTGGGAGGAGAGCAATGACTAATCTTAATAAAATAGTGAAGAGTAGAGACATCATAATGGCAATGAAGATCTGCATAGTTAAAGCAATGGTATTTCCTGTAGTAACCTATGGATGTGAGAGCTGGACCATAAGGAAAGCTGAGTGAAGAGAGATAGATGCTTTTGAACTGTGGTGTGGGAGGAAAATTCTGAGAGTGCCGTGGAGTGCAAGAAAATCCAACCAGTGCATACATCAAGAAATAAAGCCCGACTGCTCATTGGAGGGAAGGATATTATATGCAAAGATGAAGTGCTTTGGCCACATGATGAGAAGACAGGAAAGCTTGGAGAAGACATTGATGCTGGAGAAAAGGGAAGAAAAGGAGAAAAGGGGCCAACCAAGGGCAAGATGGATGGATGGTATTCTTGAAGTGACTAAGCAAAAAAGAGAGTTCGGGTGTTCTTGGAAAACGTCAAAGGAGTAGAGAGAGAAGGGTTTTCAAGGTATAATTCAATGGTTTAATGTTCCATAGGATATCATAAAGAAAATCATCATTCAAAAATCAACTTGTAAGTGGAATGCGTGTTGATGTAGGTCACAATTCACACACTTTCCACTGAACAGTGGAATGGTCACAGCATTTGAATTTTTGTTTACATTTGGGTCCGGATGAAGCCTACATAGGCGAAACGGCGGGGCCTTTCACAGACCATTGACCCACTTCCTTTCCGACTGTCCCATAATTGACTCTTATCACAGATGTGCTTTACCATTGATTAAGTATTTGCGGGGCTTTGTTTTGTCGGAAAGTGTGTGAATTGTGACCTACATCAACACGCATTCCACTTACAAGTTGATTTTTGAATGATGATTTTTTTTTATGATAGCCTATGGAACATTAAACCATTGAATTATACCTTGAAAACCCTTCTCTCTCTACTCCTTTGACATTCTTGAAGTGACTAGCTTGACTCTGAAGGAGCTGGGGCTAGTGACAGCCAACAGGGAGCTCTGTGTGGGCTGGTCCATGAGGTCACGAAGAGTCAGAAGCAACTGAACAAATAAATAACAACAATTTAATCAAAATATCATTGCTGGAAAAATGGCTATCCAATACTGGCAGCCTGGAGGAGGGAAGTTTGTTGTCAAAAGCAGAAGCAGGTACAAGCAAGTGCTTTAAAGACAACGAGTTAAAGACAACCAACCATGGCTAGCACCTTTATATCATATGATGGAAAACCAATGACTCTTTGTGTCACCTAATTCCTGAAAAATTGATAGATGTAACACTGTCTAAAATGCAGTGATGGTAGCACTGAAACAGAATAGAGAAAGATCTCCCTCTGTTTCTGGCAAACTACCAGGTGAGAAAAATAAAATTATAATACCAGGATCCCCAGATTTCTGACACTTCACAACAATCATTCCAGATAGAGAACTTTAAAGAAAAGAAAAGAAAGAAAGCACCTCTGGGTGTAGGAAAGATATGGAAAGTTATTGTCAAGAGTCCAAAACTGAGATTAACTGATTCAACAACAATAACTTAAAAAAAAAACCAGACATGAGTTCACATAAAATGCCTGGAAGACTAGAACATTGGTTTTTTTTCTTTTCCAGTAGCATTTTCTTTTCAGAGAATCCTAGCCTGAAGACATGACCTGACACTTTTACAGATAAACCACCTCCATTTGGAATGAGAGAAGCAGTATATGAGCAAAACATGCATTTTAGTGCTACCCTTGCAATTTCTGTTCAACAGACTTTATAAAGCTGTTGACCTAGCTCCTTTCACAATTGCTATATTCTCTCCATCAAAAGAAAGCCAGGTAACTAACCTGCAAGTCTGAGGGCCAGGTGAGAGGTTGCAAAATCATAAATCTCTGGCTGATGAACTCCAGATATACCAGCAAAGGAATCAAATTTCTTTGAGCAAATAGTCAAATGAACAAACCTGGCTATAAAACACACCTTTGTGAGTCAGACTTGAATTTGGAACAAAAATTACCACTCCACCCTACACAATATTAAAAAGCAGCTTCCCTAAAGAAAAGACAAAGAAGAAAACCAGGAAGGTTCCTTTATAGTCATTGATGGCAGTGGGAAAAGTTTCTAAGATAAAATCAAGAAAGCAACAAAAGCGATTGCATATGTTGAAAGAGGTGCTTAAAACCCCATCTGGCAACACCTATTGCTTGAACATTCTTCACTGTTCCTCTAAATGCTTGGAGAGAAGTAGTTTATTACTTAGTCATACCATTCTTTGTAAGTTCTCACTGTCCTCATTAAGTCTCCATCTGAGACATGTATTTAGTAGCAGACAGAACTATTGTTGAATTCTGATGTCACATATAGTCCATGTTTTCACTGGTTGTTTAATCTGGAGTCAGTACAAAACATATACTCCAGACTAGGGTTGCCATTTTTTTATATAAGAAATAAGGGAGATTTACGGGATTTTTCACAAAAATAAGGGACACTTCATTAAAAACTTGAAACTCAAACATTAGGTAGAAATAGTTTTATTAACAGAATAAGATAATGATTGAAACTCACAAAAGAAACTGACTTATACCCTCTTAACAGTACATGGTATGTTTCTGCATGCTTTGTCATGCAGAAAAACATTATTAGAACTACCTAATTTTCTCCATCTGTATTTAGTACTTGACTTTGCTGACTTTAAAAGTGCACTGTCTAAACATTAAAATAAAATAAATTTTATAAGACAGTACATCTTCATGATTATTATGTCAATAGTTAATGGTATAGTATAGTATGGGATACACAGCATTGTATTGTATTGTATTGTAATGCCAAGAGGACAGCCCGAGGGAAGGATTGGGACAGTCGCCATGTGTTCCGCTTTCCTCTGGGCATAAGGATAGGGCAAGCAGCCCTGCCCGGCCTCCTCCTGGCCCTGCCCTCTCCGAGGCCATATCCCTTGTGGGCCCACCCCATCCAACATGCAATCAGCCTCCCTCCCAACCCAGCTCTATGGGTAGGACCCACAATGCAGCCTCAAAGCAAAAAGGTTTGTCCATGCCTGTCCAAGATCCAAACATTCTCCAGTCTAGAAAACCGAGTTCCTGTGGGAAAAGTCTATTTTTTTATTTCTATGTCCTTGTGTGCCTTCAAGTTGTTTCTAACTTATGCCATCCCTAAGACAAGCCTATCAAGGGGTTTTCTTAGTAAGATCTGTTCAGAAAGAGTTTGCCCTTGTTTTCCTCTGAGGCTGAGAGAATATGACTTACCCAAGATCACCCAGTAGTTTGAACAGTCTAATGTTCAAACCATTATACTACACTGGCTTTGTCTATGGGTTGATCAATTTACAGCCCAAATGGGAAGTGGGAGGTTGAAAAATGGTGTCAGGAACTTCAATGCTTTCCAGTAAAGACGCTACAGAACTGCTGCTTCTTCCAGTGGTAGTTTATTGAAGACAAAAAACCTATAAAGCTGAAGCACCCGCTTCCCATCACCACAATCCTTATATACTAATCCCTCCCCCATGCAATGCCTGGAGAGGGTTGCACCCTGACTCAGCAATCCCAGTGAGTCTTTGCATTACCCAGAGTTCCCTTGGTATTACATCATACCCCAGAGTCTTATCTAGACCAAAGGTCATAGTCCCAGTATATTCAACTGCAAAGAAATAGAGCAAAGTTCATGGTTGAGTCATCTCTCTCTGACTCAGCAACTCAGGTGAAAGTAGTAGGCTCATGGCAGGCTGGGATCTGTCTCTGGCCCCAGGCATAGAGATTCTAGCCCTGACAAATGGTATGAGTATATAGCAGAATATATGCTTCAGGATTATATTTATGAAAGAAGAATCAAATTTACAGCAGGCCGATTTAAGAAGACCTGGATTCAGAAATGGGAAAGACTGATAGAAAAGGTAGAAGGAAAAGAGAGATATAAAGTGCTGAACCATTCTCTTTGTACGATTGCTCAATTAAATTAATAGTTGAAATAAGATAATTACTGTTCTCTGAGGGAGGGCGGTGGGGAGAAGAGGAGAGGGGGGAGGGGGGAAATCGCATTTAACACAAGGGCAAGGTAAAGGGAGGTAGTATAAGATTACTAAGTAACATGTTATATATGTGTGTGTGTGTATATATATATATATATATATATATATATATATATATATAGTAACGTGATATTCAAGAATGTGACGTTACTGTAATGGTGTCAATAAAATAATTTTTAAAATAAAAAATTACAGCTCAATCCTGTGCAGTGTTTACAGAGCATCTGAGTCAAATGGGTTTAGATGCGCCTCAGGACTGTATTGTGAGCAAGGCACAGAGAAAATATGGCAATGGGAATTACATTTATAGTCTACATGGCTGTCCTATTCATATTCTTACTTATTAAACTGTGCGGTGATGGTTGGAGTGTGGAGGGATGGGCGTGTTGTTTTTGTGATATGTGCTGGGGAAAGCATTTAATTTTATTGTACAATGTACAATGACAATAAAGTTATTCTATTTCTATTCTATTTTATGTCTAGTCCTGTACATGATGCTTTACAAATAAACAAACATCAGGACAGTTCCCTGCCCTCAGGCCTACAATCTAACTGTCATATATGAAAGGATATTCACACATCTCTTGTTTAAAATAAAGGGTGTTTGTTGAGCAGGAGAAAATAATCACATACATGCCTTACAATCCTGTATTCCGTAATTCCAGGAACATAGATGTGTGGTTTGAGAAGAAAATTGCTCAAAGATACAGAGCTCAGAATTTATAGTGTTCACCTTTTTCACCAGAAGAACTTTTCTGATGTGAAAGTCAGGAACACACATGCTGTTTCATTTTATAGGTAAACAGGGCTACCACTTGTGCTAATGTACATAGATGCTGTCATTTTATTCACCTTAACTTTTAAATATGAGATGAGAGATGCAACTAACAAATTAAACAAATGAATAAATGCTTGAAGAAAAATAGTGCATATTTTAATACACAAAATGCACCTTATGCATCCTGTAATGTACATTTTTACTAAATTGCAGTTGGAAATATCTCTCCTGAGAGTGTTTTTATCCTAAGATCACCAGAATAAATAAACATGCACACACTCATGCACTAGCTACCCTGAAGTAAGAGAAAAATCATTATTGGTTGTCATGTCCTATCAATAATCATAATCAGCAATGACATAAGAACATTTATTTGCCTTTGTCAATGAACATTAAATCATGTCTTTGTTTCAAGCCTCTCTTCTTGGCTTACAGACATTCCCACAGAGTAAACCATCTGCTCATTTGCAGAATAATTATTATTTGCTTCTGGTCATTAAAGGTACCAACTTTTGGGAGGGAGAACTAGGGTAATGTACACAATAATACATTCAAAAGCAGATCTGGAATTGAAACTCCTGACTCCATAAACTGTTCTTACTCCTACAACAAAAGAATAACAGAAGAGGAACCATGGTGGACTGAGCCATTTCAAATTTGATGCGGGGAATGACACCATCAGCCCACGTGAAAGCTGTTTTTGTTCAAATACAAAGGATAAAAATATGGCATGTGACTTGTAATTTCTCTCACACACATGTCTTAGATTTTTATGTTCAGGTACTTATTCTGGGAATCAATAAAATGGCCTATTCTACATGTAATCCAAAGCAATACGGTCTGTTCTATTGCCCCATTTTATTCTGCTAGCTTTTTAGCTTCATTGGAAGATTCAGTAGGCCCAAGTTTTATTGAACACAGTTTTAATTATATGTGATGAAGTTTGAATATGATGGAATTGTTCTGGAGAACCTAGCAATGCCTAGAGAAGTGTTCTTTCTAAGTCTCAGGCATGATCTATGGCCAACCAGAAGTTGGCCATAGAATCCCACTGTTGGCCCTAAGAATCACTAGGGACCTTATCACATTAGTCCTGTCACCCTGCATGCTGCTCCCTCATGGTGCCACTTCCCCATCACATGGAGGAAGCATCACTGAAGCCATGCAAATCCGTGGCTCCACCAGAGCCAGCACAACGTGGGAAGCCTCTTGTGTTGCGAGGGAAGCATCTACGACAATTCCACTCTGGTTGTGGGCAGTGCCCCTGCCAGAAGTCCAGTGACATTATGTGATGGGCAACATGCCCATCTGTCACTGTCTTGGTGGGAAAGCATCCTAGAATGCTAAATAAATCAACATTTGATGAGATCATAGGATCACCTTCAAAGTGTTGGTTCTGACCTTTAAGGCCATAAACGGTCTGGGACCAGCATACCTTAGGGACCACCTTATCCCATACTGTCCTGCTAGGTCACTACGCTCTGAGGTGGGTCAACTATTGGAGGTGCCCGGCGTCAAAATGTATCATCTGATGGCCACAAGGCGGAGGGCCTTTTCGGTGATCGCCCCGATACTGTGGAACGCTACCCTTCAGTCCGTGTTCTCACGGACTTAGTCATGTTCCGGAAGGCGTGAAAAATCCTCCTGTTCCGGCAGGCCTTTGGGTATTGATGACAGAGATGGGTAGGCACTTGCCTTCTGTACTGTGCACATTACACTGATGTTCTATTGTGTTTTATTGTATTGAATGTTGTGATGTTTTGTGGTGTTTTATCTTGTTTTTAATCTTGAATTTGGTGTAAGTCGCCCCGAGCCTCCCGGGAGTGGCGACTCACAAGTTTAAATAATAAATAATAAATAAATAAATATCCTCTGTACCTATGTGATTCTTCAGCCAGAACTGCTAGAGCTTCCTCATTTCAAGAAATAAAAATGGGGTTCCAGATTATTTACAAAAAATCTACTACACAAAGGATCCTAGTACTGATCCCACATGTAAAAACTACATACTTTAACTTCTTATGGTTATAACACTTGAACTGCAAATAAGTACATTTCATCAGTGGGATGGGAGGGATTTACCCCCAAGCCCCTAGAAGTCCTCCAATTATTTTTGTGGGGAGGGGAGCTTATGTTGGAAGAAATATTATCTGTGTCATTTTATCATATGCATTTAGATACACACATTGCATTTTAACCATTAATTGCTAGTAACTAGCAACTAAAGTCACTTTTCTAAATAGGTACATGATATTCAACAGGAAACAAGGCTGTTTAATTTTATAGGTTCTTAAAATGTTTCTTTATCTGATCACACATAACTTCAGTTGTCTATAATCTTCTAGAGACTGTATATACCAGGGGCACTAATAATATGGCTCTCCATATTTTGCTGAACTTTCAGTCTCATAGAATCATAGGAAGGGGCTAGGCATGGTTTAGAACCCAAAAATCGCGATTCTAAAATCAAATGGGGGGGAGGGGGGATTTTTTAAATTAGTAATAGAAAGACTTACAAAAAATTTCCAAAAAGTTCTAAAATGTAACGTAATTACTAACAAAATTCTAAATTGGTTCTAAAGTCTGAAAAGCAGGGAAACAGGACTGACACTGTTTTAAGCACAGGCAAATCAAGGGGCAACATTTCCCTTGGTTTCCTTGCAGAGAGATATAAAGCATTAATATATTATTATTAGTAGTAGTAGTATTATTATTAAATAAAATAGTCAAGGCTTGCTTCTCCAGAGCATTTATTAGAATTAAATAATAAATTCTAATAGTAAGAATGTAGTAAGGGTGATAGTGACCTGGAGGGTATGAGGAACATGCTCTTGGTAAACTAGAACAGGGCTGTCCAACTGGCCTGGGTCGGGTTATATCTTAGCGGGAAAGGGCTGCCGTGCGGGCGGCCCCTTTCCTGCTAAGATATAACCCGACCCAGGCTTAATCAGGTTATATCTTAGCGGGGAAAGGGCTGCCGTGCGGGGCGGCCCTTTCCTGCTAAGATATAACCCGACCCAGGCTTGTCGGCTTATATCTTAGCGGGGAAAGGGCTGCCGTGCGGGCAGCCCCTTTCCTGCTAAGATATAACCCGACCCAGGCTTGGGTCAGCTTATATCTTAGCGGGGAAAGGGCTGCCGTGCGGGCGGCCCCTTCCCCGCTAAGAAATAACCCGACCCAGGCCTGGGAAACAGGAGGAAATTCGGCCCCGGGCTGCTTCCAAAGCGCGCTTTGGAAGCAGCTCGGGGCCTTGATTCGGAGGAATTTCCTCCTGTTTCCCAGGCTGTCTCTCAGAAGCGGAGGGAGAGCCTGGAGAAAAGGAGGAAAGGACATCGATGCCACACTTCCCCCTGCGAGCTCACAATCCAACCCATGTTAAGGGGAACACAGGTTGGATTGGGCTTCAGTCGGCTGATATCTTAGCCAAGAAGAGGCTGGCCGCGGCCAGCGTCTTCATGGCTGAGATATAAGCTGACCCAGGCTTGGGTCGGGTTATTTCTTAGCGGGAAGGGCTGCCCGCACGGCAGCCCTTTCCCGCTAAGATATAAGCCGACCCAAGCCTGGGTCGGGTTATTTCTTAGCGGGGAAGGGGCCGCCCGCACGGCAGCCCTTTCCCCCGCTAAGATATAAGCCGACCCAAGCCTGGGTCGGGTTATTTCTTAGCGGGAAGGGGCCCCCGCACGGCAGCCCTTTCCCGCTAAGATATAAGCCGACCCAAGCCTGAGTCGGGTTATTTCTTAGCGGGAAGGGGCCCCCGCACGGCAGCCCTTTCCCGCTAAGATATAAGCCGACCCAAGCCTGGGTCGGGTTATTTCTTAGCGGGGAAGGGGCCGCCCGCACGGCAGCCCTTTTCCCGCTAAGATATAAGCCGACCCAGGCCTGGGTTGGGTTATATCTTAGCGGGGAAGGGGCCGCCCGCACGGGCAGCCTTTTCCCCGCTAAGATATAAGCCGACCCAAGCCTGGGTCGGGTTATTTCTTAGCGGGGAAGGGGCCGCCCGCACGGCAGCCCTTTCCCCGCTAAGATATAAGCCAACCCAAGCCTGGGTCGGGTTATTTCTTAGCGGGGAAGGGGCCACCCGCACGGCAGCCCTATCCCCGCTAAGATATAAGCCGACCCAAGCCTGGGTCGGCTTATATCTTAGCGGGGAAGGGGGCCACCCGCACGGCAGCCCTTCCCCGCTAAGATATAAGCCGACCCAAGCCTGGGTCGGGTTATTTCTTAGCGGGGAAGGGGCCACCCGCACGGCAGCCCTTTCCAGGCTCCTTTCCCTGCAGTTTAAAGCGCTTTTTTCCTGAGTCCTCCAGCCGCTCTAGGACTTCCGGTTTCGATCTCTCTATGGTTCTGGCTGGTTTTTCTCTTCCTGGAGGCAAGGCCTTTCAGTTAAAGTAGGCCTCGCGCATGGAAAGGCCCCATCTGACTGTGAGTAATGTCTGGAATTTTGGATTTTGGATTTTGGAGGGGGTAATAGGGAGCCTTCCGAAATATTTAGAATTCTAACGAAATTTTGGGCCCAGGGGGTTCGAAAAAGAAAGTCCACTTCTGGGATTGGCCTTGCGATCCGTAAAAACTTGAAAGTCCCATTACATACGAATCACTTACAAATTCTTTTGATTTTCATAACTTTTTTCTCATGCCTAGAAGGGGCCCTATAGATCATCAACTTCAAATTCTACTTAGCTCCATTTAATACAGGAAATCCTGCTAGAACATACTCAGAAGCTAGCTGTCTAACTCCTTCTTGAAGATGTCTAGATAAAAAGATTCTACCATCATTCTAGGCCAGGGCTGTCCAACTTCTACCAACCCTGGGGCCTGATTACCGGACACTGATCAACTGGGGGGCCTAAGGGTCCGCCCCTCCCCGGCTCCGCCCCCTCCCCAGCTCCGCCCGCTGTATATATTCACAAACTCATATTCCCCTTTATTTCTAATAAAATACATTTGTTATTACTATTATTCCATTCCTGCCACATGTATATATTCACAAACTCATATTCCCCTTTATTTCTAATAAAATATATTTATTATTATTATTATTCCATTCCTGCCATATATAGATAGATCACAGATTAGGAAAGGCATACAGTGCATTTGGAAGGCTTCACAAAAGAGTCTGGAGCAACAAGCACCTGAGGCAAAGCACCAAAATCAGTGTGTACAGAGCTATCATATTATACAGTTCGCCTACAATCAAAGAGCATTCTAAACCCCACCAATGATGGAATTAACCAATCTTGGCACACAGAACTCCCATGACCAACAGGAAATACTGGAAGGCTTTGGTGGGCATTGACCTTGAGTTGTGGAGTTGTAGTTCACCTCCATCCAGAGAGCACTCTGGACTCAAACAATGTTGGATCAGGACCAAACTTGGCATGAATACTCAATATGCCCAAAAGTGAACACAGATGGAGTTTGGGGAAAATAAACAGGAGCCGGAGGGAAGCCGAGAGCATGGTTTGCGGCTCCCCCGAGCTTGGTGGAGCCGCGAACCGGGAGGCTCCCTGCACGCAACCGGAGGGGATGCCTCTCGGGGCCGGGCTGCTTCCAACCCCGGGGTTTGGAAGCAGCCAGCCCCTGAGATCTCCTCCCTTTCTCCAAGTCCCCTTCCCAGCGAGAGAGACTGGGGAAAGGGAGGAGATGCCTCTCGGGGCCTGGCTGCTTCCAAACCCCAGGAGAAGGAAGGAAGGAGTGGAAGAGAAGGATGGAAGGGAATGGAGGGAGGAAAGGGAGGAGGGAAAGTGAGAAGGAAGAAAAGATAAAAGGGTGGCAGGAAAGGAAGAAAGGAAGGTAAAAGGGAGAGGGGCAAGGAGGGAGGGAGAACAGTTGAAAGGGTGGGTGGGTGGAAGGAAAGAAGGTGAAAGAGAGGGACGGAGGAAAGAAGGAAAGAGTGGAAGGAAAGGGAGGGGGGAGTAGAAAGAGGGAGAGGGAAGTGGGGGGGAGAAGAAGGCCGGGTGAGGGAGGCGAGTGTGCTGAGGGCCTGAGCGCCTCCGAGTGCACGGAGCAACAGGAGGAGGAAGTGAGCGAGAGGAGAAAGAGAGAGAGGGAAGGGGCAGGGAAGGAAGAAGGATGAAAGGGTGGAATGGAAGGAGGGAGGGAGAAGAAATGTGCTCACCTTAGCGCTGCATGCTTCCTTGCAATAACTCCTCCCTGGGAAGGGAGGGAGGATAAGAAGGAGGAAGGAGCTCTGCCGAGCCATGCGGCCGGGTCGCTCTTCCTGTTTGCTGCCAAGGGGGCGGGGCCCGAGAGACGTCACTCCCTCCCATTGGCCCCCTCCCTCAGGAGAAGAGGAGGCGACCAATAGAAAGCCAAGGAGGCGGGACCAAAAAATAATAATAAAAAATAATAATATTTTTAATTGAAAAAAATATTTTTAAAAATATATTATTTATTGCAGGAGGGTAAGGGGCCGTAGCCAAGGGGCTGGGGGGCCGTGTACGGCCCCAGGGCCGCCTGTTGGACAGCCCTGTTCTAGGCCATTGATTCAATGGTTAAACACCTCTAAAGATGTTCTTTATCATGCCCAGGCAATCTGCTCTGCTGTAACTTGAAACTTTTAGATCTGGCTCTACTCTATGGAGCAGCAGAAAACAACCTCACATCTCACTCTCTATGACAGGCCTCAAGATATTTAAAGAGTGCAATTATGTAACTCTTCACTATCCTCTTCACCAGATTGAACATGCCCAACTCCCTCAACCTTTCCTCATTTTTTTGTTCATCATACCTCTTATCAGCCTTGTTACCCTTCTCTGAACCTGCTCCAACATGTCCATATCCTTTCTAAAATGAAGTGAACAGATGTTTCTGGGAGGCTGTCTACACCCACCACAGAAAGTGCACGCTTTCTATAGTGGATGTCAAGATGTTCCCTCGGGACTTGCCCCCAGACCCCTTAGAAACATAATGGAAACTTATGTGGCCTCCATTACAGGCTTTGAATTGCTCTCCCGGCGCGTAGAAATGATGCACCAGGAGAGTGGGGGTGGGTGGGGGGACAACGATTTTCTACTTGTCAGGAGAGCTGTACCAAGCATGTAATGGAGGCCACGTAAGTTTCTATTATTTTTCTAAGGGGTCTGGAGCTTGGGGGGAGGGGTGGGTATTCCCATAGTTAATCATGCTTATTAAGCCTGGTAAACTGTGGAAATACTGTCTGAACTGCAGTATTCCGCAGCCCAGAACCGGAAATAGTTGGTTTATCCTGGGCCATCCAAGAATAAAGGTACTGTCTGGACATGCGCTGAGGCTTATCCAAGAGTGAGGAAGAGATTCCTCAAAATGTAATGTGCTCCAGAAAAGTACATTTCCAATTTATAATTGCTGGCATGGATCTAACAACATGGGAAGCCTCCAGTGTTGTCAGATCCATGGGGCGAAGCCACATGCACTATGCGTGCGCCTAGCTTCTGTCCATGTGATCGCCCTGCCAGTCGGCGAAGCAAGGTGAGGGCATCATGTCTTCCCGTAAGAGAAGCACCATCTCAGGCCGCCACCAGCCATGTGACAAGATCTTTTTTTTTTTAATTTTTAAAAAGGCTTTATTCAGAAAAGACATATAACAGAAGAAAAAAAGAACATACTAAACAGCATCACATCACCCCCCTCCCACCCCCCTTATTACATATATCAACTACGAACTGTACGGAGACATCAGAAATAGTAGACAGTTACCAGTACAATTAAAAGAAGATGTTGACTCCACATCTCGAGAAAAGATGTACTACGTTATTCAATGATGGGAAGAACTTATAAATTGTAGTTATATACATAATCCTTGAGATTTACATATTTCTTAGCTCTCATGTATTCCACAAAGGGAGACCAAGTATTTTCAAATTGTTTGGTAGAATTGTCTCTGAGAAGGTGTGTTAGTTTGTCGAGCTCCGCGATTTCCAGGATTTTGTCAGCCAGTCCTCAGTACTGGGCATCTCTGTTGTCTTCCAGCACCTAGCTAAGACGAGTCTTGCTGCCGCAGTTAGATATGTGAGTAATCTGTCTGTCTCATTTTTCAATTGGAGTCCTGTAATATTCAACAAATAAAACTCTGGGTTTTTTTTGATAGTCAGGTGTAACATTTCTTGTACTATGTTATTAACAGATGTCCAAAATTTATTTACAGTTTTACAGGTCCACCATTGGTGGAAAAAAGTGCCGCGTTCCTGGGAGCATTTCCAACATAAATCATTGTTGTTCTTGTATACTTTTGCCAGTTGGCACGGGGACAGATACCACCTATAAAGCATTTTATACAGATTTTCCTTTAAATAATATGAATAGGTAAATTTCAGTTTCTCTTTCCATATTTTTCCCAAGCCTCTTTTGGGATATTTATGCCTAGATTTGTTGACCATTTTGCAAGGTAATCATCTATTGGATTCCTTTTTTTCTGCTTCAGCCTCCAGTATGAACTTGTAGATTAGGCTTACCGTTTTATTTTTTGATTTTAGCCATAGTTTTTCTCCTTTGGGTAAGTTCCACTCCCAACCTGTCCGTTTATCTATTTCGAATCTTTTGTTCATTTGGTAGTAATGGAACCAGTTCAGGTTGTATTGTGAGAGTTCCTCTGGTTTCTTAATAGTGGTATCATTCCTATGATTGTCGAGAATGTCCCTATAAGTTGGTCTCTTGTCCTCTTCCTCTTTTTTTATTTTGAACGCTTCAATTGGCGAGGTCCATAAAGGGATTTTCGTGTATACTTTTTTTCTAAATTTGTTCCAAACTCTTAAAAGCGAAGATCTTATGATATGATTGTTGAATCCTTTGTCTTGTTTTACCTTGTCATAGACTAGGTATCCAGGCCAGCCAAATTTTAAGTCTTGCCCTTCCAGGGTGAGTAATTCTTTATTGTCAAGTTCTGCCCAGTATTTTAGTCCCTCTATACAGTTGGCTTCGTAGTACTTGGTCAAATTCGGCATTCCCATTCCTCCATTCTCTGTCCTTATTTGGAGGGCTTTTAATTTTACTCTCGCCTTTTTGCCTTGCCATACAAATTTGGCTAGCTCTGATTGCCATTTATTTAGTAAGTAATTGTTTTTTTGAGGATAGGGAGCATTTGAAAAGAAAATTTATTTTGGGGAAGATCTTCAGTTTAATCGCTGAGATTCTTCCAAGTAAGGATAAATTATAGTTTTTCCAATTATTTAAATCTCTTTGATTCCTGTCCAAACTTTTTTCATGGTTATTTTTTCTCAATTGGCAGTTATTAGCCGTAATATTTATGCCCAGATATTTAGTCATTTTCGTTACTTCTATCTTTGATATCAGTTCAAGCAAGGTTTTTCTTTGGTGTCCAGGTTTTTCCCAATAATTTTAGATTTTTTCCTGTTTAGTTTGAATCCCAAACTTCCCGAATTGTTCGATTTTATTAAGCCATATATTGATGTTTTCGATTGGATTATCTATTAGGCAAACGAGATCGTCCGCGAAGGCATATATCTTATAGTTTGTTTTCCCTATTTTTAATCCTCTCAATTCTTTGTCTTCGATTATATTCCTTAGAAGAAGTTCTAAGATAAAATTGAAAATAAGGGGAGAAAGAGGACATCCTTGTCTTGTACCTCTTTGTATATTTATTTCTTCCGATTTTAAGCCGTTTACCATGATTGTAGCTGTTTGTTGAGTGTAGATACTTGTGATAGCTGTAATAAAGTTTTTCCCTAGGTCCAATTCTCTTAGTAGCATTTCTATGATGTCCCAGTTGACCTGGTCAAATGCTTTTTCGGCATCGATAAATGCCAGAGCTATCTTAGTGTTTATTTTTTTATCTAGCAGTTCGAGCACATTAATTATATTTCTGACATTTTGTTTCATATGTCTTCTAGGAAGAAAACCTGTTTGGTTAGCACCAATCCATCTATTGAGGAATTCTCTGAACCTTGCGGCAAGAATACTCGTGAAAAGCTTGTAATCTAGGTTTAAAAGCGATATTGGGCGATAATTGCCAATTGATTCCGGGTCTTTCCCTTCCTTGGGAAAGATTATGATATTGGCTGTCCTCCACGTTTCAGGAATTTTACCATTTTCCATTATATTGTTCATAATTTTCTTTAAATAGGGGATTAACACATTTTTCATTTTTTTATAGTACTGTTCAGAGAGTCCATCAGGGCCGGGGGCCTTCCCGGGTTTGAGTTGTTTAATTGCCATTTCTATCTCTTTATCTGATATTGGCCCATTTAAATGTTCTCTTGTGTGTTCGCTCACCTTTTCTAATTTTTTTCGCTAATATACTTTTGCGTTGCTTCTTTGCAGATGTTTTCCCTCTTGTATAATTCCTGATAGAAGGTTCTGAATTCGTTAAGTATTTCTTTGTCATTAATATATACTTTGTCCCCTCTTTTGATTTTGTTTACTACATTGTTCTGCTTCTGTTTTTTAAATTGGTGGGCTAGCCATTTCCCTGGTTTATTTGCTAGTTCAAAGTTTTTTTGTTTCAAATACTTTATCCTCTTTTCAATCTGTTCTATTGTTAGTAGGTTTATTTGTGTTTTAATTGTTTGCAGTTTGTTTTTTATATTTTTGTCAAGATCTTTTATTAAGGTGGGGAGAACCCACAAGAAATACAAGAGTTTTCTGCTAGTGTGTTGCACTCCAGGACAGGAATAACCCTCTGACTTTAAAACACCACATGTTGAGTAGAGAAAAAACAATCCTTTTATTGAAGATAAGTAAAAACAGCAATGTAAAAAGGCACTTTAAAGGAATAGGTAAATCCAATCAGGGAAGAAGATAAGCAGGAACAAATTAGTCCAAGGTAGCGTTCAACAAAGTCCAAAAACAAAGTCCACACTTCTCTAAGAAAATCTAAGTATGAGGAAACATTGATCCAAGGCATGAGTATGTAATCACAAGGGATAAAAAGCCAAACCAAGAAACAAGAAATCCTTAAACATGAATCTTCTAAGCAAGGCTTCCATGAAACAAGGACAAGAACTTAGCAGGATTCTAAACGATGCTTCCTCTGGCTATATTTCCCATGCTTGGAACTTTTATCCCCTTGTTAAGCCATTCCAAGCATTCAGGAACTGGTTTCTCTTTCCCTGGAGGTCCCTTATCTTTTTCTGTTGGAGCCTGGCAAAATGCCTGTTTTGACTAATTTCCTCCCGCCTGTCTATATGCTCATTAGTTTCTGCAGGTGTCGAGTTGTTTTCAAGCCCCAAATCCTGGGAACTCTCTGGGAACAATTCAGGAAGTAAACCATCATCCCTATACCCTGTAGGATCATTCTCATGGGAAACTACACTTTGAACAGGTGTCTCTATGTCATTCTGTGCATCAATATCACTGACCAAACCATCTTGAAACTCATTGACATCATTCCCCATATTCAAAGCACCCCGATCCTGAAACACAATCACAGGCTGAACTCCAACACAGTGGTACCCTATTCCCATGTGACCTATAACCCTGTCCACATGAAATTAATCTTTCTAGAAGCAAGACAGCATATAATGTGGGTTTAAACCAGATGTTTTCCTATCTGGACAGAGTTCCCTTTGTCTGTGCTCCACTTATCCTTTTCATGAAGTTTACTTCTTCACAAAGTTTGTCCAGCATTTCAATAATTTTTGAGGCTGAAAGGTGCCTTGCAACCCAACAATTCAGTTCCCTGAAATTCAAGAGGTTTGTTTTTTCAAAAATAAAACATCAGAGATCACTCTTTCTTTCTTTTTCTTTTTGTTTCTGCCATATAGTCCTGAACCGGCTCTATTTTCATACCCCAAAAGAAGTTAAAATTGGTGTTGATCTCCACCAAAATTGGATCTGTTTAGTAACATCAATACAAATAGCCCCAGTTCAGCAAGCATCATAACCACATGTCTAAATTTAAGTCTGGGAATCATCTCAGTGGTGGCGACAGAATTTGCTTAGCACTGAACTCACTTGTGGCGCCCAATAAGTAATAAAATATCATCAGCACTGCCATTACGCTTTTGCAGTGGTTTGTTTTAAAAGGCCAGAATGATCATTTTGCATTGTTTGGCCACTGAACACCCAAATGTTCAGCCTCGTTTAAATTTTATGGAAGGCATTTTCAAAAAAGGTAACCAATGTAATAATAGTGATGGTAGTCATCATGTAGCACTGTACTACTCAGAGCTGACATACCATCAACAAATAATCCCTGCCAAATAAAGAGGCCTTGAAACGTTTAAAGGCCCACTGAATTTAGTGGAGACTTGCACAAGACCTTGAACCGTGTTACAAAAGCCAATGTAAAGAATGTTTAAAGGCTGGCTGTAAAAGACACAGGGTGATAAGGGAAACTTATAAACCAAAATCATTTCTCTAAGATCAACCCTTCTGATGACAGTAGAGATATTTAATATTAATTTCTGTGCAGCATGGAGGATTAAGAGAAATTACTGCTGATGACAGTAGAGATATTTAACTTTAATTTCCGTGCAACATGGAGGAGCAAGAGAAATTACTCTGAGAAAATTTTGTTAGCCAACCCCCTTCCAGATGTTCAGTTTGAATAGGAGAGGTAAAGACTACAGAAGGGACAAAACCTGCCCTCTTCCATCCATTATGTCTTCATTTAAATGCAGCCTGAACATCTGAATAGAGCTATAATAAATAGCCTTTTAATTCTGGTAACTGCTTTTGGGAAGATCTCATTACTCCACTGCTTACAAAAATGAACATTTTATATTATTTATTACAATATTTCTACCCAACCAAAAAAATCACATATAAATATATAAACAATATAAATATTTAAAATGATGCTAAATTGGGGAATATAATCAATAAAAGAAGCCAAGTCTTTGAGTTTGTAGGATCTGAGCAGGATTGCTTGTGATAAGCTATCTTGGTAGTCGCATAGGGTTCCCATACGCAAAAGCCAACTTGACAGCAGTTAACAATATGCCTCAGTTAATGAAGTCAATATATTCCTAAGCGTTACAGCCAGCCTTTTGTATCCATAAATTCTATATTTACAGACTGAATCTTCTATAGCTTTAATTTTTAAAATTGCCAAAAAAACCCCTTGGTTGTGTCATTTATTTAAAGGGGCCCACCATACTCTATTATTGTTTGTAATGGGATTTAAGCATCCATGGAGTTGGGTATCCATGAGGAAGAGGTGGGCCTGTAATCAAACCACAGCAGAAGAAGTGCAGGGCCCTACTCTTCTTTAACAGAATGTTTGGTAACAAAGGTAGATATAATGTGGAAAGAATGGAAATACATGCCTACAATGCAAAAAAGAGGTTCAAATCATTCTGCATCAGCAAACTATTTGATCCAATCTAATAACTTGTTGCTGTTTTTTATTTGTTCACTCTTTACAATCAGTTTTATTTTTAACTGACTTTAGTGTCTGTGACCTCATGGACCAAAACTGCCCATGTCAGCCTAGCTCCATTCTGTCAGCAAACTATTTGATCATCACTTCCCACGCAGCAACTTCAGAGTCAAGCCAGTCACTTCAAAGATATCATCCATCCATCTTGTCCTTGGTTGGCCCATCTTCCTTTTTCCTTCCATTTTCCCCAGCAGCATTATCGTCTCCAAGATTTCTTATCTTCTCATTATGTGGCCAAAGTATATCATCTTTGCCTCTAATATCCTTCCCTCCAGTGAGCAGTCAGGCTTTATTTCCTGGAGTACAGACTGGTTTGATCTTCTCGCAGTCCAAGGCACTCTCAGAATTTTCCTCCAGCACCACAGTTCAAAAGTGTCTATCTTCCTTCACTCTGCCTTCCTTATGGTCCAGTTCTCGCATCCATAGGTTACGACAGGGAATACCATTGCTTTAACTATGCTGATCTTCATTGTCAATGTGATGTCTACTATTAACTATTGTATCGAGATTGAAATTAATAATATGTGCATGTAAAATAAAACAACTGGATCAGATAAACCTTGCATAATAAAGAAAGAAAACATTTAAAATCTTGTAAAGACTGCAAAAAGGGTGTTTTAAAAATAAAAAATACACCCAGGGATTTAAAAAAAATCACCAGCTTCTGATTTTTTTAGCTTTTGATTTTGGCATTCAGTCTTATAGCTTTTTTACATGCTAGGGATAGCTAGTAAAACAAGACATCTGCTTTCCTTTTCCTCTGTTTTACTGTTCACACGTATGTAATAAGGTAGCTGCTGTTTATCTTGCCTGATGTAGATAGACACATACAGCCACAATGGCATCAAATAAAAATCCAGTTCTTTTCCATCTGAAGTATTATTGAATTGTTTATGGTGATCAAATTGATGCAACCTGACTCTGAACTTTTGTGTTTCACCAGCCTTCTCCAGCTATGATCAATGTAGCTTCTTCTTTGAGGGAAGTCAAGTTTAGGACACTTGGAGAAATTCTATAGTAATCCTGTAGTTATGCAAGAAGTTCTATCAAGTACCTTCTTTGAACTTCCTTATTTTGACTTCTAATTGTTGCAGGTTGTTTTTTTAAAAAATGTTTCTGATGGTTGCTGTGTGTTTTATCATCCAGAATAAGCTCCACCACAGAGACTTAATGAGATGACAAGAAGGCACCCACCGTGTGGCCACCAGAAGCGACATTGCCAGCAAGATTCTGACAGAGAGCTGTTTCTGGACAGCAAAATAGCATTGGATCTCTTTGGTGTGGGGGCACTGCATCGACCCAGCTCTAGTCCAGTCCAACTGTCATCCCATCAAAAGCACTGGGGGTCGCTCTTAAGTTTTCTTGAAACTCCAGTGTAATCTGCAGTTGTTCTTGAGAAGGATTTAATGCTGGAAGAAGCGCTTGTGCTGCAAAACTTTATCTGGACTGCTCACAGTGAGTTTGGCATGATAATTTTTTATTTGGCCCATGTTGTTTGGCCCATAGAGTAAGTGAGTGCAATTTTTTTTCACTTTGACCTCAGTTTAAAGCACATAAATTAAGGTGAATTCAAAGGGATGGGAAGAAAAACTTCCAAAATATTCTAAAAAGTGAGATGATAAGAGGATTAATTGGGACTTACCTTGCTAAATTGGGACAGTTTGAGGGTATGATATTTATTTGTTCCCTTTTTTCCCCAGGCTAGGACTTATGCTGGTTTACCTACAGACTATAAATTATACTGTTAAAACACAACGAAATAAATTGCCATATAATAAAATTCATAGGGTGTGATACCAAAAACTCAGGTGGTCTTGGGTACCCGGGTCTCTTTCAAGAATTATTTGGAAAGCTTCCAACGAAGAATCACCATAGATTTTGACATACACAGGATGTTGTTACACCATATTTTAAAAACAGGTGTGCAGTAAGTTGCCCATCCCTCTATTAATAAGTACAAGAGATACATTTTATCTATTATACATTTTTATACCAATTAACTTGAGTGGTTGCATTGGCAGGTAGATTATTTGCTTATGAAAAATAATGGTTAGGTATTAGTCATCTTATAGAAAGTGTTTACTTCAATGATGAACTGAAATTACCCTTCCGAGAAAAGATGTTGAGTATTAGCAATACCTCATGTCTTCAATGGCTTCGCATAGAAAATTAGCAGCTGACAAGTATATAATGCTCTTTCTGTACTGAAACATACCATATTTACTCGAATCTAACCCTCTCTTCTTCTTTTTTTTTCTCTCCCCCCCCCCCTTTTTTTGTAATTCAGGGCCCTTCTACATTTTTCTAAAACCTGGAAGGAAGCAGCTTAAAATATCCCGCTGCCTCACGGATTTCATTTCCGACCCCCAAACCAAATTCTGGGCTTTCCCTTGAGGGGTTGCTAGATGCCATCCCAAGTCAACCAAAGGTTGACCCGGGAAAGCATCCATCCCTCCTCCATACCTGTCCCCCCCCAAAAAAACAACTTCCAAGGGGGGGCTGCCGGTAGTGCAGGCCTTTCTGCACAGTACTGCTGACATGCAAAAATTATATCAGGAGGTGAAGGTAGGAAATCTGTAGAGCAGGGCTGCTCAAGAGGTCGATCGTGATCGACCAGTCGATCTTCAGGCCTCATCCAGGTGATCTTCGGGCCTAGGCAGGTTGATCTCTGAATGGAGCGCCAGCTGCGCAGCGTGCCATCCATGCCCGCTCCCTCCTTTCTTCTGCTGCATTCCTCCTCCCTCCTTTCGCTGAGTTCCAGAGGCAGCGGAAGGTGTGCTGCGTGGATGGGGCAAAGAGGAAGAGGGCCAATGCAGGGAGAGCACATTGGCCCTCTTCCTTCGTGTTCTAACTCTCCCCGGCATTTAGCCAGGTTGCGAGGAAAGAGGGCTCCCTTTCCCCATGCCCTGGCTAAACGCGGAGGAGAGTTGGGGTGAAGAGGGCCAATGCAGGGAGAGCGCCTCTCTCCCTGCATTGGCCCTCTTCCTTCCTGTTCCAACTCTCCTCTGTGTTTAGCCAGGGCACGGGGAAAGAGGGCTCCCTTTCCCCGTGCCCTGGCTAAATGCAGAGGCAAGTTGGGGTGAAGAGGGCCAATGCAGGTAGAGAGCGCTCTCTCCCTGCTTTGGCCCCGGATGTGTGCCTTCCTTGGACTGGCACCGTGGTGCCCAGGGGTGTGGAGAGGGAGTGTGCAGCATGCACCAGCCTCCCCCCCCTCTTTCCAACCCGGGGTGCTGCTTGCCTGGAGGAGCAGCCTGGTGGCTTTGATGCCCTGGCTGCACCAGGCGATGGATGCTGCGCTTCTCCCAAGGGCTGTGCCTGCACTCATCTAGGACCCAGGAAGGAGGCCTCTCCCAAAGCTGAAGTGATTGAAGGTATTGCAAATCCCATCATCATTTATAAATCCTCCAATCCCCTCTAGTATTTTCTGTTGGCCTGTATGCAAGTTTGGTCCAGTTCAATAGTTGGTGGAGCTCAGAATTAAGCGGCTGAGAGGGATGGCCACATTGATCAGCATTGAATGGCCTTGCAGCTGAAAGGTCTGTGTCTGTGCTTTCATTTTGCCTGTTTATATCTGTCTGTGGAATGATGTCAGGGTGGTAGAAGGAACTCTTGTCTGGATGCATTTTTGAATGTTCCATTGGCCACATTGATCAGCATTGAATGGCCTTGCAGCTTCAAGGTCTGTCTGCTTTCATTCTGCCTGTTTATCTATGGAATGATGTCAGGGTGGGAGAAGGAACTATGAGAAACAAATTGCTTTGCAGCTACCAGGTCTCTCTGTTTACTTTCTGCCTGATAATATCTGTGTAAATATGCCAGGGAGGGAGGGAGAAAGGGGTGCTTGGATGTATTTTTCAATGTCCCATTGTTTACATTTCTGAGAAAGAAAGAAACCCCGTGCGGAAGGAAAGTGGCAGCAGGAGTGGGTGTGCGCGCATACACGCGCGCACCAGGTGATCTTTTAAACTTGGTTCTTCATATGGTAGCTCCCATGCTGAAAAAGTGTGAGCACCCCTGCTGTAGAGGGTCTTGTGCTGCCATCTCGCCTTTCTGGTAAGTTTTTTTTTGGGGGGGGGGAGGGGTGGATGGGGACTGGAGGGAAGGGGGTGCCCCCCACTCCTTCAGGCTCCAGGAGCCCCAAAAAGCAGTACTGGGAGTCAATCACCGCCAGCCCTGCACCTGGAAAGATCTGGACCATAGCTTAAGGTCCAGATCTTTCCTGATGTCAAATTAATCTGGAGTAAACAAGGTAAACTCAGTTTTCTTTGCATTAATTCACTTTTACCTGAGATTTTGTTTGCACACCCTAGGAAAAAGTGAGATAAGGTCCTGTTTTTGGGCCTGTCTGGAAGGGCCCTAAATGTCATATTTTTCCATAAATATTTTTTTCTTTGTCCAAAGGATACTTAGAAATTGCAAGGAAAAAACACTCCACATATGATTAAAATTGTATTCTTTTTTTCCTTTGAATATTTCCAGAAATATGGAATATAAGCATGACCTATTTTATGTGTTTAACACAACTCTGTCATCAGCTGAAAAAAGTTATCCTGAATATTATTATTTAAGGAAAAAGCCAATCTTGTTGCCCATACAGTTTCCATAAACAAACAAACGTCACTATTCAATTTAATATTTTGGCCTAATAGTGACATATTAATTATTCTTTGTATTTTCTTTCTTTCATTCACATTTGTGTTGTGTAAATGGTTAGAATGGTTATTATCCATATTCATCATTCCTTCAATGTTTTGGTTCTTTTATTAGCTCAAATGTTTTTACCTTTAGAATATATTCTTAATATTTGAAGTACTAAAGATTATTGTCACTACATGCATTCCATTTTTAAATGATTCTTTTAAATTAATTTGTTTTTTACATACTAGAGTGTACATCTGGACAATGTTTTTACTTACAAGCTGCCAATATGCTACTGAGCACAATTCAAAGTGCTGGCTTTGGTCTTTAAAGCCCTAAATGGTTCCAGCCACGCTTACCTGTCTGAACATACTGTACCTGTCTGAACTTTAAGAAACATCTAGGAGATTAAGATCATCCGGGGAGGCCCTGCTCTCGGTCCCATCTCCTTCATAGGCACAACTGGTGGAGACAAGGGATCAGGCCTTCTCAATGGTGGCCCCTTGTCTATGGATCTCCCTTCTCAATGAAATCTGATCAGCCCCTTCTATCCTGATCTTTAGGGAAAAACTTAAGATGTTGCTTTGGGACCAAGCCTTTGACAAGTAATTGGAGCAGTGCAATAAGTGACCATGAATCAGCATGATTGACAAATAATAATAATAATAACACACTTTATTTATATTCCACTCTTCTCATCCCGAAGGGGACTCAGAGCAGATTACATCACACATACGGTAGACAATCCCTGTCGGTAGACAATTACAATACACAATACACAGTACAATTTTTAGAAGGATTTTTCTTCTGGCTGCGTCACAGGTGCGGTTGCTCCATTACGTCAATACGTCATCACGTCACAAGGGGGTGCTGTTGTTCCATCTTCATGACAGAGAGCCTTTTGTTTCCACATTCCACCATCCGACGGCCGATCTTTATTATTCAGGCGATGTAAAGTCCTTCTGTAAAAATCCTCTCCCTTAGAGTGGTTCCCATTTCATCTGTTCACAACTGGGCTGTTTTCAAACTGTTGGGTAAACAGTGGACAGGGCTCACAGCTGGGTGTCCAGGTCAGCCCGGGAATTGAACTAGCAACCTTCTGATTGCAAGCACAGCTGTTGTTACCACTGTGCTATCTCTCCGGCCCCAAATAGAATTGCCCTGGATTATTAATTGAATGGCTTGATTTAAATTGATATTTAATAATTTATGTTTTAATTGTTTGGTTTTAATTGCAATTGTTTATTTTTAATATAAGTGTATATGGTATCAAATTGCTGCCTGTTGTAAGGCCGTCTTGAGTCCCCTCTGGGCTGAGGAGGACAGGGTATAAATACCAGCATTCAAAATATTAATAACTCAAAGGCAATGGATATTTTAATGTTAGAGGAGGAAAAACCAGGATCATTTGAAGTCTTCAGATTGACTCGAAAAATTCTGTAGCAAATGGGCCATTTTACAGATGAAATATGTTATATATCAATATATAAATAACAAGAAATATGGTGTAGAAATCAAGGATGAACCTTTTAAAGTACACACTAAACCTTTGGAGTTTTCCACTGATAAGACAAATATGGATCTATTTCTCACCCAGCATCTCTGTGATGATTTTATTCCATCTGATAAAATTGAGTGCAAGAGAAAGCTAAGTTCTAGATCAATTGCGTTTTTGTGTTTTGTCAATACAAATTTGTGCCAAGATGGTGTAGTGAGAGAGCTTAAGTTAGACGCAACACCTTTCAACACCATTCGCATTGAGAAAGAGGGACTATTAAAGAGCTCTTTTGGCAAAAATGACCAACACAACCAAACAGAAACAAACATTAAAACGAACTTTGACCTACACCATCTGTTTGGAAAGAAGACATTTCTGGTGATATCGATCAGAAAGTATTATTTAAATTGTATTGCACAAGTACTTTTCTCTGTAGTTTGGCTTTTAACTCTGTGCGTTGACTATCACATGCTTTGAGTGACTATAGCCAGCTCAAATGATTCTGCTACCTTGATTGAAAGAAAAGATTGCTCCTTCTTTCAATGTAATGTGCAGAGGCTAACTGAGCTGGTAGTTTCATCTAATGCATCCTCATCTATATCCGAGGGCAGAAGGCTAGCATAGGAGGGTCAGAGATTTAAATTTACTTCATTTCATTTGTGTTCTGTGGCACACTGGAAGCTTGGTACAATAAGTTATTCTGATGGATAAATGACAAGAATGCATGTATTTGACATGCATTCTTGTCAAATGCAACGAATGTAATATGGCATATTCTGGAAAGATAGCTTGGAAACATCAGACTTTTTAAAGGTTACTACACTCTCATGATCTCTCAGTCAACATAGATTGTGGAAAATATGACCCCTAAAACTAACCTTTTTCAGACTATTTCTTGGGTGCAGCATGATTAGATCTGAGAAAATGTTGACACCAGTTAGGACACCCTGATTATTGCCCAAGACATCTGTAACTGCTGAGTATAAAACACATGGAAGATTAGAGTTTGGAAATCACTGAGGCCCCATCTACACTGCCATATAATGCAGTTTTAGAACACAGATTAACTGCATTGAATTGGGTTATATGGCAATGTAGATTTTTATAATCCAATTCAATGCAGTTCAATCTGCATTATATGAGTTTGCACTGAACATTATAACGCAATTCAAGCTGTATTATATGGGGCCTAAATTAGAGTTTTGGACTGGGGCTCAAAAGGAACCATTCCTTCCCCCTCTAAACCTAAGACCAGTCCATGGCCAGCATGGCCAGCAGCCATGGTGCCTATGGGATCCTTTATGCTGTAATCCAAAAAGCAACATTTTTCAAGATACTCACAATGGTTAGAACTGAGAAACTTGCATATCAATATAGAAACAAGAACTGGGAGGTCTGTCTATTTGTCCATGTTATCTTGATACTGTCTTCTGCTCTTTAAGGTGAGCAATATTTCACATTATCTGCTGCATGAACTTTTCAAGTAGGAAGACTAGGGATTCAGTAAGGGGCCTTTTGCAAACAGAATATATGCTCTAACGCCATATTACACTTTTTCTTTCAGTTCCATATCTACCTTGAAGTCAAAGCAAAACACATGCTACTTATTACTGTATGTAAAAATAAATGAAATTTGTATCCAAATTTTAAGTTTACAGCAACCGGGAATGTGGCGCAGCTGGCTAAGTGTCAGCTGCATAAGACCTCTCTGACCAGTAGGTCATAAGTTCGAGGCCTGCCCAGGTCGAGGTGGGTGCTCGACATTTAAGTGTAGCCTGCTGTCGACCTTTGCAGCCCGAAAGACAGTTGCATCTGTCAAGTAGGAGAAAAAGGTACCACATTAAGTGGGGAGGCAAATTTTGACTGAATTATGAGGTCATTAAAGAACTCCAGGAACTCTGAGAAATGCGGAAGGAACAATGAGGGATGCTGGGAACACTGGGAGATGAGGAGTGCGTCAGCTCACCCTGTTGGCCAGAGTTTGCCTCTGTTTGTCTATATATGTGTTTGTGGAAATGGTAGGGATTATCTGCTAAGTATGTGTACCTGTAATCTGCTCTGCGTCCCCTTCGGGATGAGAAGAGCGGAATATAAATAAAGTAAATAAATAATAAGAAAAATTCACAGGGTTTTCTTAAGTCAAGTGAGTTATCATTGCCTTCCTCTGAAATATCACTTATCACACTGGAAATCATAATTTAGTTTTCTAAGGGCCGTGGAAAGTGAAGGCCAATTGCCTGGAGAGACCTGCTAAACACCAGTGTTCCAGGAAGAGATCAGGATGTGCCGGGTGAAGGCAAATAAGTAAAGCTTTATTCAATCTGCAGAAGGGATGCAATGTACTGCCATGGATGCCAAAATGTAGAAGCATAAAGCATATGGGATATGCAGTCACTTTTATACAGAAGAAACTTTATGCACTAACATTGTCAAGTTTTGAAATTCCCTCCCGTGTCCCTGATTGGCTTTGTGCTAAAAGCTGGCTGATGCCACCTCTTCTCCTGATTGGCCAAGGGGTAGGTTCAGGCAAGCTCATACTGTGGTTGGTCTGAGCCCTGATGACACAGCTAGAGAAGCCCTGGAGCTTCCAATCATCTGTTGGAAGCATCTCTCAGGGTGGAGAGAGTTCCCAGGAAGTTGGAAATTTAGGATGGAATTTTGGAAACAATGAATGTCTAGGAGTGAAGATCACGCAAATACCAGGTCCAGGATGTTGGAGACAATTGATAGCAAGTACTCGGATCTGTTCTGTTGTAGCTCAGCCTGTAATTGTGTTTCAGGATCAGGGTGCTTTGGATGTGGAGAATGATGTCAATGAGGTTCAAGATAGTTTGGTCAGTAATATTGATGCAGAGAATGACATAGAGACACCTGTTCAAAGTGTAGTTTCCCATGAGAATGATCCTACAGGGTATAGGGATGATGGTTTACTCCCTGAATAGCTTCCAGAGAGTTCCCAGGATTTGGGGCTTGAAAACGACTTGGCACCTGCAGAAACTAATGAGCATATAGACAGGCAGGAGGAAATTAGTCAAAACAGACAGGTCGAGTGAGGCCTTCAGCATTCTGCCAGGCTCCGACAGAAAAAAAGATAAGGGGCATCCAGGGAAAGCGAAACCAGTTCCTGAGTGATTGGGATGGCTTAATGAGAGGATAAAAGTTCCAAGCATGGGAAATATAGCCAGATGAAGCATTGTTTAGAATCCTGCTGAGTTCTTGTCCTTGTTTCATGGAAGCCTTGCTTAGAAGATGCATGTTTAAAGATTTCTTGTTTCTTGGTTTGGCTTTTTGTCTCTTGTGATTACAAACTCATGCTTTGGATCAACATTTCCTGGTTCTTTAGATTTTGTTACAGAAATGTGGACTTTGTTTTTGGACTTTGTTGAACTTGGACTAATTTGTTCCTGCTTATCTTCTTACCTAATTGGATTTACTTATTCCTTTAAAGTGCCTTATTTACATTGCTGTTTTTACTTATCTTCAATAAAAGGATTCTTTTTTCCCTACTCAATGTGTGGTGTTTTAAAGTCAGAGGGTTAGTCCTGTCCTGGAGTGCAACACACTAGCGGAATACCCTTGTCAAAACACCCACTTTGGGGTGGATGGGTTTTCCTCCGCTAGACCCAACGTGGGGAGAAGCCAATCCGCTCCAAAGAGGGTCCAAACACTCACTTTGTAGCAGATTGGCTTCTCCCCGCATTAGGTCTAGCAGGGGAAAGCCAATCCACTCCAAAGTGGGTGTTTGGACCCTCTTTGGAGCAGATTGGCTTCTCCCTGCATTAGGTCTAGCGGGGGAAAGCCCATGAACCCCAAAGTGGGTATTTTGAACCACTTTTGAGTGGATTGGCTTTCCTCTGCTAGACCTAATGCAGGGAGAAGCCAATCTGCTCCAAAGTAAGTGTTTGGACTCTCTTTGGAGCGTATTGGCCTATCCCCGTTTTAGGTCTAGCGGAGGAAAGCACATCCACCTCAAAGTGGGTGTTTTGACCCACTTTGGAGTGGATTGGCTTTCCTCTGCCAGACCTATCATGGGGAGAAGCCAATCCACTCCAAAGTGACTGTTTGGACCCTCTTTGGAGTGGATTGGCTTCTCCCCACATTAGCTCTAGCGGAGGAAAGCCATCCACCCCAAAGTGGGTGTTATGACCCACTTTGGAGTTGATTGGCTTTCCTCTACTAGACCTAACACGAGTTGAAGCCAATCCACTCCAAAGTGAGTGTTTGGAACCTCTTTGGAGCGGATTGGCTCCCCCCCCCCTTAGGTCTAGCGGAGGAAAGCCAATCCACTCCAAAGTGATTTTTTAACTCACTTTGAAGCAGATTGGCTTTTCTCCGCTAGACCTAAAAGTGTGTGTGTGTGTGGGGGAGCCAATCCACTCCAAAGTGGGTTAAATGCCTGTCTGCCATTTTTGAAGCCTTCCAAATTTCGGAATTATTTTCGTATAAATTCCGATAATACTGCAGAAAACTTCAGATGTTAGATTCAAGGCGCCAGCGCCCCCTACATCCGAAGCAAGTTTTGGACCTTTTTTTGTGTGTGGATCAAACAGCCCTACTGGCTAACATTGACAATAGTTCCCTGGGCTGAAAATGTTGTGTATTATCATAGATTTATACATGAAAAAACAGCAGCAACCCGGAACCTGGAGCTAAATGAAAATATCTATCTGCCTTTATTACAGATATATGGCTGGATGAAGCTGGAGACAGGTGTGATTTCACCTTAAGTGCCATATCTCATAGTCTGTTGAGTTGGATGATGTATTTGAAGGTGGGTCACCATAACAGAATAGGAATACTGTTAGCATGTTACACACCCCAGTACTCAACATTATCCATTTGGCTGTGTTTGGTGGTGATGCTGAGGTCCTCCCACCACGGCTTGTTGTGTTCAGAGACTTCAACATCCATGCAGAGACCATTCTGTTGGGGGAAGCTCAGGACTTCCTGTCATTTATGGATATGTCCCGACTAATGTTTGATGCCACTCATGCAGCAGCACATACCTTAGACATTATTCTGGTGGTAGATATTTATTTACGGTCGAAGACCAACATCATATTATACAGAAAATAGAACAATATAAATGTTAAAACTCCATTCAACTCTAAAATTAACACCAATAGTATCTGGCCTATTGTGTTTCCGCGTGCAGTTTATTATGCTGGTTCCTCATGACCAGAACAGCCATGAGATATTTGGCCACCAAGTTGGTTATCTCCTTGTGTTTGTCGTCAAGCAGCCAGTATAGGTAGAATTCCTCAGGTCTACCAGGTAAACGGGACAGGATTGGTGAAATTAAGGAAAGGCGGGCATCCAAATACAAAGGGCAGTGAAAGAACACATGCTCTATAGATTCAACCTTAGACCTATTAGTTTTGGCAAAATTATCGTAGTCTAAGTATAGAGAAACTTTCTATGATTCCAATTTCATGGGCATACCACTACCTGATAGGATTTAAAATCAATTTTTAAAACAATTACAAGGTTGGGAGAGCAATTAGTAAGTCCAGGTGGTTTTCTGATGACATCTGGGGATTTTTGTTGCCTTGGCAAAGAGATGGTGTTGAAGTACTGTTTGACTTCTGCAACAGCAACATGGCCAGGTGGTTCTAATTACTCCTGCACATAGTAGTACTAAATGATCTATGTGATTTTTAGCAATGAAATACAGAAATTACAGCAGCAATGGTGGAAAACCAGGACAGGTTCAACCAAAGTTTCTTCATAGTGGTAGTGATAGTGGTGAAATTATATTTCTCTGCCAGAGTGTTATTTACCAGAACTGTTCTGAGTTTTTAAGGACCTGGTGCTTTCCTGCATGATGTTTTCCTGCCAAAATCACTCAGATCTCCTCATTTGGATACTGCCATTGCTACAGGTCTGGTAGATGCAACCTTTGCCTCTCCTGTGTTATGGAACATGTTTCATTTATGTAGTCTGGGGATTTGGGCAGGATCCTTTGAGAGCCAAATTACCCTTTCATGCCACTTTCATGTCTGGTTATGGGATGTTGACAACTATTTTCAGTGGTTAAATGTGTCTTAGACAGAGGAGCGTTAACAAGTGTTTCAGTGACATGAATTCACCTCGTGTCTTATCCATCTATTCTAACCTCTCTTAAACTGGATTGTCAATAAATCTGAACAAATATATTTTTAATTTGTGTATAGGATATATTGATTAAATAAATTCCTTATTTTTTAAATTTGAAACAAATCTGTTAAATCTTGCAATCTTTAAAATCAACAAACATTATCAATTACAAACATGGAAATCAATGCCAGGGTCTTGAAAAGTGATATGAATGCTAATATCATACTGTTTTGACAGTACAAAGCATTAAACCCATTTGATAAATTCAAGAGGTAAAGGTGCCAAAATACAAAAGTATAAAAATAATCCCTATTAAAGTTATGGCCTGGAAGCAGAGCTTGGAAAGATTACTCCAACTGCAACCTCTAGAATTCCACAGCCAGAATGGCCAAAAAGTAACTTACAAGATTTGCCTAGGAACTTCTTCATATGGCTCTTTCAGGCTGTGCCATTGCACTAGCACTCACCAATGAAAAGGATGTAGCAACTCCCGTCCTTGCCACGAATAAAAGTGGAAAAAGAGGATTTTTTTGCGCCATGCGAAGAGGTCCTTAAAAAACAAAGAAATTTTAACCTCCCAGTGAAAACTCTGGATGGACTTTCATGGGTAGACCATTAATAACTGGCTGCATGGGAGCCTTGTGAAAATATGTTTTGAATTTCAGAATGTTGCACATAAATGTGTTTGCATATAAACTTTTCTATATTTCAGCAGTGATTTCTTTAAGGAAAATAAATGCTCTAAATTCACGCACAGGAGCAACAGCACACAATCTCACAGCAAGGAAATATTTTCTTTTATATGGAGAAGAAAAACATCCAATCTCTAAATCGTCTTAATATCCATATTTCACCAAGAGAGAAATCAGTGTGTATCTCATGCTCTGTAAGATTATCTATCTCACTTGGAGTGGAGTTCAGGATATTTAAGTTTTGAATTCCTGGCTTTGCACTTTGGGTCTGTGAGCAATCATATAATCTTTTGGTGTTTTTATCTGTAAAACAGAGATAATAATTTTCTGCAGCCCATGGATTTAGTTCACCTCCAGAGCTGGACAACCTCGACTACTGCAACGCCCTATATGTGGGCCTCCCCCAGATAACAACTAAGAGGCTGAAACGCATCCATAACGCCGCAGCTAGACTCATTTCTGGGTCATCAGTGAGGGATCACATCTCCCCCATTCTTAAAGAACTTCACTGGCTGCCCCTGGAGTTTAGAGCCCTTTACAAACTTCTGGTGCTCACCTTCAAAGCCCGGCACTACATTGGGCCTTCCTATCTGAGCGACCGGCTGACGGCCCAATGCAGCGAGAGGCCAGCTCGCTCCATCAACGGTGACCGCCTGATTACTCCTGGAGTGCGGGAGGCCAGACTGGCGGAAACTCGGGCGGAGAGCCTTCTCCGTCGCGGCCCCGTGACTTGGAACTCACTGCCGCCCGCCCTCAGAGCCTCTCTGACTCTATCTGGATTCCGGCCAGCCTTGAAGACCTGGCTTTTTCGCCTAGCGTTTGGAACTGGCTCGGTTCCTTGAACTACCTGAGCCACCCCTCCCGGTTATCCTCCATGTTTTTTTTTTTGTTTTTTTTTTTTTTTAACTGTTGTACACTGTTTTAACTGTTGTAAGTCGCCCGGAGCACCGTCGGTGAAGGGCGACTCACAAATATTAAAGTATTATTATTATTATTATTATTAACCTGCTCTATGAATTGACTGTAACTACAACTGCATAATCAATGAAGCCAGAAAGTCCAACCCATGGCAAATGACAGAGAGCTGGCTAGGTCTTTAGTGTTTTGCCAGGAAATTCCCATTCACTTTATTACTCTTCCATTTAATTGGCATTTGCTTAAAACAATTTCCACCACACTTCCAGGCTAGAATTACATGTAGGAATTTATTGCCCTCCTCATCTCTGTCCAAACATCAAAAGGGTGAAGGCAGCATCCTCATTTGCCAAGCATGAGTGTTATCAAACCCTAGCAGAACTTTGTGAGAGTGGACTTTGTTCAGAAATAACACATCAGCACCTTTGAATGTTAGGTAATAATAGCTCTCTGCGAACCGTGCTCTCCAAATGTATGCTCAGCTTTGCTTATGTAATCATTTGATTTTTGCCTTCACTGCTGTTCCATGCATAAAGACTTGGTAAGAACTGAATGAAATGAGAAATCAATAACAAAATATCATAATAAAATTTTCATCTGTTATACTGTCTTTGCAAAGCTGATTCCAGAAGATTTAGGTAACATGGATACTCAGACCCCTTCACTAATGTATAGTAATTTCATAATTTGGAGATGATATTGTGAGATTTTTACAATTACCAGTAGACCAGATTTGAGGAATTTAATGGAACAAACAGTATTTTGGTAGGAGGGAAGAATGTTTTAATGTTTCAAATGACTTCTATTCCTGTCATTCTGATTTAGAGGGGATGTGAAATCAATTAAGGGTGCAATTTTGAAAAAAGTCAAAGGTAATCTGACAGAAAACTGGATATACTGTAAAGTATGAAGACTCCTTCCATCCTCTCAATACATATAAGGAAAGCAAGCGCCTTTCTAAAAGCCTTGCAGATGCAGAATGGGAGGCATGGCAGTGGTGGATGAAGGTTCTCAAAACCCTAATCCCACTGGTTCCTTTCACATACCCTTCCAAAAACAGCCTTCAGCTGTGTTTTCGCTTCACATAATATTTATTTATTTATTTATTATTTCAATTTATATACCGCCCTTTTTAACAGGTTCAAGGTGGTTCACAACATACAAGCATAACATCATTAAAATAGCACTAAAACAATAAAAACACCAGAACACTAATCAAAATGATATTGATTATAATGAGAAAAGGAGTGGAAGCACCCATCAAAAAGACAAGATAAAGCATGCCCACTTTGTCTCCAACTCTGCCTGTAGCAAATTGGGAAAATTTGGATCCTAAACTTTAGAAAGTACTGGTAGCTCTACTGCAAAACTTCCCCACCTAAGCCTGTTATAGCTTCCATTGTGCATCTGAACCTTGGTTTGATATTATTCTCTGTAAAACTTCATGGGGACATTTATTCATGTGGGTACACTTCTGTTGAATAAAACCTCCTGTTAAGAACTGAATTTTCTAGTTTCAAGTTTATCAGGGAACTTTGACATGGGAAGCCTTTGCCGATGAAAAGGTAGGTCTTCTGATTACCAGTAGACCTGAGAGACATGAGAGATCTATTGCACACCTGTCCAGTTTTTGAGTTCTTAGGGACATCTGGTTCATTGTGGGCCCAGAATGGGTTGTATGATCTCTAAATTTGGCAACAGACATCATGTCCAGATTTATTTTATGAAGCACTGTATATTTTTTTCATGGTCCAGCTCGATAGAAGCCCAAGTCCCCCAAAGGTGTGGGGTCAAGGGATCTTGCTCCTTCTGTCTCCCACCTTAGAGTTGATATTCTTAATCTGTCACAGCAGGGTTTTTGTTATGTAAGTGAGAGATTCTTCTCTTCATTCCCCATCCTCTTTCAGAACAGATATGATCAAAGGGAGTGAAACTGACCTGTTGTCTGGGGCAGGTCATTCCATCTGAAAATGATTGCAGTTTTGGTTCTCACCACCAAATCAGGTTTGGAAACATGCAGCATCAATGTGTGACAACAATTCAAGTGAAGGTATGAATTAAATACACACAAACATATACACTTTCCTTCTTGATAGAGTTGCCAACTTGGAGCCTGCAACTGGTCTTTTCACATATGGTTACCCATGGAGAATGCAGCTAGCAGTGACTTATAATGACAAGAACTAGATATTGTACCCTCAGGATCAGAGGCATAATCCCTTTGCATATCACTTTTTGGAGACCTGCATATGAGGGGGTACTTCTGTCCACACTGTGCTGGAAGTTTTCCATAATGGCCCATGGCTGTTTTGACTGCTTTGGCCAGTCATAATGGCATGGGTGCTGCTGTCCTACAATTCCTCCCTAGGTCTAGTTGAAGGATATTAGGAGAAAGGACCCCAGAAAAAGTGGTTTCTAATTCCCTAACCCAGGTCTAGATGAAAAATATTAGAGGAAAGGACTCCAGAAGAAGTGGTTTCTAAAGTCTGATGCCTTAACCCAGGTCTAGATTTGTGTGTGTGTGTGTGTGTGTGTGTGTGTGTGTGTGTGTGTGTGTGAGGAGTGACTTGAGAAACTGAAAGTTGCTTTTGGTGTGAGAGAATTTACCGTCTGCAAGGACGTTGCCCAGGGGACACCTGGATATTTGATGTTTTACCATCCTTGGCCAGATCCAGACAGACCTTTATCCCAGGAGAATCTGCATTCAAAAAATATGTGTGCTTTCTGGGGTGGGTCTTCAGACATTTTCTCGGGACTAGTCTGAGATAATGTCTGGAGGCCCCACCTTTCTCCCCAAAGCCCCCAGACCCCCTAGAAAAGTAATAACAACTTACCCGGCCTCCATTACAAACCTCAGCTGGTTCTCCTGGTGTGTAGAAATAACATGCCAGGAGAAGCGGGGGCAATTTTCCTCCCTCTTCCCCCCTCCCCCTGCTCTCCTGGTGTGTCATTTCAATGCTCTGGGAGAGCCGGCTGAGGCTTGTAATGTGGGATTACTGAACCAGAAATAGTGGGTTTATCCCACGCTTTCCAAGGTGTAGAATAAACCCACTATCTAATTAATTTTTCTGGTTTGTAGTGAATTAATTTGGGACTGTCCAGAATGTTGTCTGGACAGCACCTCCTTTATTGTGGTAGATATCTCAAAGGTACTGTCTGGATAGGCTCCTTTTGGGAGGCTTCTCCTATGTCCAGGATTTGAATCGCTGACCTATTGGTCAGCAGTCCTGCCAGCACAAAATTTTAACCCATTGCACTACCGGGGGCTCCACCCAAGTCTACACGAAGGATATTAAAGGAAAGGACCCTAGAACAAGTGGTTTCTTAAGTCTGATGACCCAAAAATGAGGGCAAGGGGACCTCAGAAGTTCTCCCATTGCTGCCAATGAGCCAGATCTTCCCAGAGTGAAAACTGATCTTTCAGGTGCCGGGTTGAAAACTGGAATTTTGCTACCTGAATTTGGGAGGCTCTCAAAAATGGAATGGAGAGGGGAGAGAGAGCAACAAAATTTATACACTGAAAATGCCACAGGGTTTAAACAAATTGCACATCTCTACTAGATAAGCCCTTAGCCTGATCACGACTTGCTCCTTTTGTGCTACCCTATGTAAAGTTAGTTTTGTCCATGTCATTGTATTTCCCATTTCTATGTATGGTTATGAAAGCAGGACAGAGAATAAAAACTGTTATAAAGAAAAACTGCTCATTTGAGATATGATACTGGAAAGGAATTATGCATATTCTGTGGACTGCTAAAGACAAATATATGAGCCCAAGAACAAATCAGGGTAATCGCTTTCTTGAAGCTAAGATTACTAAACTGGCTGTCATACTTTGGTGATATCATGAGAAGACAAGACTTTCTAGAATGCTTGGTTCAGCAGAAGGCAGTAGGAAAAGAAGATTACATTCCAGATGGATAGACTCATAGAAATAAGCCATATCCCCTGAATCTGCATGATCAGATCAAGGCTGTTAATGACAGAATGATTTAGAGTTGTCTTAATCAAAGGGTCACCATAAATTGACAGGAGTTTACAAGAACAATAATAAATACCTGTAAGCCAATGGATGCATGTGTTGATTTTCATTATTAAAAACAGATCCCAAGAAGACTTTGGTGGTCCTGGTTATTTCATGGACCAGGAGCTTTGTTCTCCCAAGACTGGTTTAGCTTTTTGGCACATTTTGATACATTGCTTCTTTTATTATTTATTTATTCTTATTATTTCCGCATTTTTATCCTGTCCTTTTCAACCTCCGCAGGGCGGCTTACATTGAGCTCCATTAAGAGGCTATTTCAACAATACAATAAAAACACAGCATAGTCATATGATAAAAACAGCATAATTAAAACCATACGTCATCATCAATTAAAACAATAACTAGCCTTTTTCATGTATGATTCTTCTTCTAAAACTACTTTAAATGTTTATATTTCATGTTTTTCTTCAAAGAAGAAACAAAAATTGGCAAATAGGCTAAAATTAAAGATTAACAACAAAAGCTTAAAGATTAAATAACTAAGATTAAAAACAAAGGCATGATTCTGCCATGTCCAAAGAGGCAGTGCAAATACATGAAAGGATCCTATAGTGCCCTGCTCCTCCCCTGACCCAGCTGAATATCCTTCCTTTTACAGAGAGATGGTTGGAACTCCATACATCTTACTGTTCAGATCTAAAGAGAAATGTGCCATATTATATCTGGGGTAAAGTTTTGGAGAAGGCTCTTCCTTGTGATATAACCTCCCCCCCACCCCCACCCCACTAGGTTTCCTGAATTAATCCTCCTTCTATACAGCTGTTCTAAAAGAGAAGGATGCAGATCTCACAAGTTTCTTCCTCAGTCACTGAAGAAAAGCCATCACCAGCAAGGTGAAACAGTGAGCATTTGTCCTCCCTTACCAATGTAGCCTTCAGCAAATCCTCTTCATTCTGATGAGCATCACAGCTGCAAACAATGCCCATTCATGGGTGAAGAATCTATGATCATGTTTCCCAAACTCATTATTAAAATGTTTGAACACAGTGAGAGAATTCAGTGTACATACAGACACAACCTGTAGTAATTTTTTTATTTCTTTCTGCGTTGTGCAGGAAAGCAACAGCATCATTACAGTACTGGGAAATGGGATGAGACTGCTGAATGAAATGGGCCTCTGTGATTGCATCAGCCATTGTAATGTTTTGTGGATGATAGGCCCAAAGTGCCAGCTCTGAAACTATGTCCTTTCCTTGCCAAAAGATAATGCTGACAAATCCAAGGACAAAGCAAAATAAACCTGCAAGAGCTATTCTGAGCTTGCAATGCAAACAGAATCTGTCTTCCTCGTGTAATGTGCCCTAATGCCTTGCATGTTCATTTGGCAATATTATAGCTTAGCGTAGACTTTCACCTTGCTACCAATGCAGCCTGTTCATTTTCTGTCTGAGGATGGAAGCTGAATTTCTTGCAATAGGTGGCCATGGCTGGTCAAAGTTCAGAAAAGCTTTGAATGTTATGGCCATGTCATCTTTTTGTTTGATACAAAGTTGTTTTTGAAAAATAACAAGAGTCACTTCCCTTCAAGTTGGGCTTATTTTGTTTTACAGTTTTCTGTAAGCAGATCTGGTCTTAGAATTGGGCAGTCTGAGGCAGCCATCTTTAACACCAAATTTCAGTGTTATGAAAGCAAAATTGTTTCCTATTTACTTAGTAATTATTGTATATTGATTGTTCAGGGCATAATTTTCTTTCTCATTCACCAAAATAACTTGACAGAATGTAGGTGTCGTGCACCTTGATCATGCCAGAGAATCAAGCAAACTCTTCTGGGCCATTCTTATCCAAAGTACAAGCCTTGAAGGAAAGCTGTTCTCTTTTTTAAATTTTACCTGCTGAGTGCTTTTGTGTTCTAATGCCAAGCCGGACTGGCAAACCAAAACTACAAACTGTAAGGGGACTCTGTTTTCCTAGACCTTTGCCAACCTGTTCCGGATCTCTTCGGTCAGGGCAGGATGTCTGCAGTCATTTCAGGTCTTCTCAGAAGAAGATCAACTTGGCAATGCCAAACTCAAGCATTAAAAAAGCCACCAGAGCAATTTTGGCTGGTTTAATTCTAGCCAGCTTTTTAAAAAAGTAAAAAAAATTAAAACCTACTCAGAATATTTTCTTTATACGTAAGCCAGCAGCTAGCATGAGAGGATATATTTCTTTTTACCTGCTGGAGTTAAGAATCTTATATAATAATGTTCCATCATGCATCTGTAAATCTGTCTGACAGACCACCTGCCTCTTTCAGAGACTTTTTGTTAGTGTGGGTATAAAGGCTGCCTATTGGAAAGCTGAAGAGATGGAAGATAATGATCAGAATCTGGAAAAACTATAACTTAGATATATTCTAACTGTGGCCTATGATACCACTTCAAAGCTCTGACTTTTGACTGCCATGACATACATTCATGGTATTCTTTGGCCACCCTCTTTCCCGTGTCATTTAAGCTCAACATCACAACAACAGGTGGTTCTTAAGGAGGAAAAGATGTTCCCTCGACTGGCTGGAAGGAAGCCCTTTAGATCAGAAGGCTTTGGGTAGAGGTTTAAAAAAAAAAAAAAAAAACCCTCTTGCCAGCCTCCTTCTCACTGGATTTCTCCATTTCTCACCAGCATTTTATTTCATTTTAATTCTAAATTAAGGGTTGCAAGACTTTTTCCCTACATAGAGCTATATACAATTTTGCATACATTTTTACAAAATGTATTCACTTTTGTGCACATTTTCCTAGAAATGTACCCTTTTCTTAACACATGTGAACGGAGGACTGTATGTTTCGGTGCATTCAAAGCCAAATGTGTTTAGTTACATCCATATTTGTGTGGTGTGTTTTTCCCATCCAGCAAACAAATTTATGGATTTCCAAGAAAAAATATATTCCGTTTTGTTGGCAGTCTCAGGAAGTTAAAAATGGGCATTTTCATATATTTCTAGCCATAATCCACTACTTAACATGATAACTGTGAATGCATTTCAATTCCATCCCAAAATATAAATTGAAGGAAATGCCTCCATCCCATTTCACTATCTGAATATAAGAAAGTGACATGGAGGAATATTTCAGTTTAGCCTGGGGGGGGGGGGAGTGCTGTTATAGAGCAAGTAGAACAGTGTTTTGCCCAAGATGGCCATTTGTGGGCGGCATAGATGGCTTGCAAATATTATTTATGATAAAATACATATAATCTTTTTTTAAAAAAATATCTATTACAACCACAGTTGACACCATTTTTAAAAATACAATTCTGTGCTCAATAAATTATTCAGAGGCACATTTTGAATTGAAAACACCACAGAATGTAACATTCTGCACTGAAGCATAATACACTTCCTAAATGTCTAAAACATCTTTGATACAAATGACTGAACAATAAGAAAGTCATGAGAACCAAAGATGTGTGGGCATTAAAACATTCCAGGAATAGAATAATGCTTTCCTTTCTCTGCTTAGTCTGATGGATGGTAGTAAGTCATGAACATTTTTAAACTGAATGATGGGGAATGTAGAAGAAAACTTTACCCCTCCCACTCCCCCAAATGCATCATTTACTCCAAATATTTCATTTAGCATGCAAAGAGTATGCCCAAATGGGACATAATGTTTCTTTTATTTATGGCAGAATAACACTACACATGCTGTGGCAGAAAGGGCAACTGTTACAAGCAACCCCATTCAGAAATTCCTTGCATCATCACAAGTTCAGTTTTTCTCCCTCCTTCTTTACCTCTTTCCCTCTCTCTCCCACCCCGCCTCCCTTTGTCAATGGAAGTACATTTTGTCAGAACTTTTGTTCATAGGTTTCAGAGGAATACATTTTAAATACAACGAATACACTTTAAATACAACGAATACTTTGTCAGTAGCTTATTGACAGATATGAAATAAAGGAGGAAAATGGGATCTTGTAGATTGCCCTGAATCAAGGCATATGAGTTTTGCAACATTATCTTATGAAATATGTCCTCCATAGAACAATCATAACACAGCACACGTAAGCCACATTCCAGCTGGACAGTCCATGAACTATGGCAGGGGTCGAGAACCTTTTTGACTCAGAGAGCCATAAAAGCAAAATATTTGGAAATTTATTTCAACGAGAGCCATATAATATATATAATATATTTTAAGACTGAATTCAATTAAATGTGAGTATATACATACATACTATGAGAAAAGGATTCCCCCGGCAGAATGACGGGGCACTTCAGACCTGGCTCTGCAAAAGGCATGCTTAGGACTCTGGGAAGGAAGAGAAGATGGAAGGAAGGGGGAAAGAAAGAAAGAATGAATGAATGAATGAATGAAAGAAAGAAAGAAGAAAGAAAGAAAGAAAGGAGGGAGAGGAAGAAAGAAAAGAAGAACAAACTATGGAAAAGGAAGAAAAAAGTGGGAGAGAGACAAGGACGGGAAAAGAAAGAAGGAAATGGGAAGAGAGGAAAGGAAAGTGTGAGGAAAAGAAAGGAAAGGAAGTGAGGAAAAAGTAAAATAATGAAGGGAAAAGAAAGAAGGGCAGAGAGGGGGAAGAGAAAAGAAAGGAAGGAGAAGGAAAGGAAGACTTGGGGGAAAAGAATAGAAGAGGAAGGAAGGAAGGAAGAGGGAGGGAGGGAGAATGGAAGAAAGGAGGAAGGAGAGAAGGAGAAGGAAAGGGTGAAGGGGAGAATGAAAGGAAGGAAGAGGGAGAATGGAGGAAAGAAGGAAGGGGAGAGAGGGAGGGAAAAGGAGAGAAGGAGAAGGAAGGGGTGAAGGGGGAGAAAGGAAGGAAGAAAGAGGGCCCCGAGAGCAGCGGGGGATGAGGAAGAGGCGGCGATGGCAATGCGGAAGCAGCAGTTGCGGCGCATTTGCGTCACTCCTCCCCGCTGCATGCTGGGAAACTGAGGCCCAGGCTGCTCTGGAGAGCCAGGTGCAATCATGAAAAGAGCCACATCTGGCTCCCGAGCCATAGGTTCCCTACCCCTGAACGATGGTGTTAAATGTTGCTGACAGATGCAGAAGAATCAAGAGGGACTTACTCCTCCTGACTACATTTTAGGACACATTATTTGCCGAGGCAACCCAAGATGTATCCATTTCTGAAGCTGGGTTGAGATTATATTCACTTGGTTTCTCGGTAGATAGCGGTTTAACTCAAGCATTCCATGTTTTATTTGAATTTATACTTGTTTCTCTTTTTCGCTCCTTTCTAGCATAGAACAATAGTAGCTCCATATAGCAATTATAGCTTTACTACAGTTTTCATGCAAATTAAAATATGTCCCAAAACATGAAAGGCAAGATTTCTGAAGCTTAGCTTGGTTTCCTTTTGTTCTACAGAGGAAGATAATGAAATGCACACTTCACCACTCTGCTGAAGACTTACAGAAAGTTGTTTTTTTTTCTTGCTGACATCCAAATAATCAATTGAAATGTGAATGATAAAGGCATTAACTTCATCAGCATATAAATAAAAGCATTAAATATATACTTGGGACAAAGAACTGAATCCTTTTTAAAGTTTTCTATTATTCCTAGAATTACTATTTATAAAAATAAAGCTATTTTCCATTATCATTCACTGACTATTTCTTCTGTAGATTTATTTGGGCTACCACGGATTGCCATTTTATACACCCCACCCCCCTGAGCAGGGATGCAAATGAACATACTATCCTATAAAAAGGGTGAAGAGGCTCATTAAGTAAGACTTGAGACTATATCACACCATCCTCTTCTTCCACCACAATCCTTTAAGCAAACGGAAACATACCATGATCATGTTCACGCCTTGCTACAACTATGCAATGCTGGCACTTTGTTGATGCAGATTTCCATAATCAGTCTTCTGCACAGCCTTGCTCCTTACCATGTTTACCCATAACAATGCATGTGAGCTGTGATTTTTTCCTATTTCCCTTCCCAACCCATTTTTTCACAACTGCAAAATTACACAGTTTCAGCATTATCACATGGTTGCAGCGGAAGGACATTATCACACAAAGAAAAGTGAGGAAATAATAGAGATATGGTATTAACTGATGTATTTGTATTTCCAAGCACAAAGATTACTGCAGACACAGACTGCAGCCAGGAAATTAGAAGACTTCTTGGGAGAAGAGCAATGCTCAATCTCTATAAAATAGTGAAGAGCAGAGACATCACACTGGCAATGAAGATCGGCATAGTTTGAAGCAATGTTATTCCCTGTAGCAACCTATAGATGTGAGAGCTGGACCACAAGAAATTCTGAGTGCTTTGGACCACAAGAAAATCCAACCAGTCCATACTTCAGGAAATAATGCTTGATTGCGCACTGGAGGGAATTATATTAGAGGCAAATATGAAGTACTTTGGCCACATAATGAGACGTCAGGAAAGCTTGGAGAAGATAATGAGCTGAGGAAGATGGAAGGAAAAAAGAAGAGGGGCCAACCAAGGGCAAGATGGATGGATGGTATCCTTGAAGTGACTGGCTTGACCTTGAAGGATCTGGGAGTGGCAACAGTCAACAGGGAGCTCTGGCATGGGCTGGTCCATGAAGTCACAACGAGTCGGAAGCAACTGAATGAATAAACAACAATTAACTGATGGGATATTTTCATTAATGAAAAGAGATGGTTCAACCATTATTCAAGTGCAATGCAAATACAGTAGAGACACAATGTTGTGCAATAAACCACAACCAAAGGTGTAATTGCACTATATTTTTCTTGTGTAATAAAGTTGTTGGAGTCCCTTGTGTTGCTTTTTTTCCACCGGAAAAATACATTCTTCTTTGCATTGGTATAGCTTGCTTTAATGTCTATGCTCATTGAACATACTGAATGTGTGTAGGTTCCATCTGAGGGGGAAAACCTATTGGCTGATGACAGGATTTCTGTTGTTGGAGCAGAACTCTAAAAGAGATAATCAGATTCTATGTTGTAAGGTGTTCATTCTTCACTACAAAGGAGGAGGTATCTCTGTAAAGGTGATCCCTCCTGTTGCATTTTATTTAGAATTCAAAAACAAATAAATATGCCTTTTTTCTCAAGAACTGTTTTTTATTAATCTCAGACTAATTGAGTTTTAATGTAAGGGCAATCAGCTAAGTTGTCTTTAATCATTGGTAAGTCTTGTTTTAACTAGCTGTTTATTGCTAAGATTAATTAATGGTAGCAAACTTTTAAAATCTATTAAATCCAGAAATGGGAAGGTTTTGCGGACAAATGGAACATTTGTATAAAATTTGGAGTAATGGTTTTGTTCCATATAAAATTGGATTTCAAGTTTGTTGTAGTTATTTTGAATATTAAGTTACAATTTGTGTTAATTCATTTGCTAAATACTGGTATTTTAAATTAGGGGAATATTCTGAAATGATTTTTTAAATATGCTGATATTAACATTTCAGCATAAAGGAATCTCATTCATGTTCATTAATCCTGGGACTAATTACCAATCTGCAATTCCTCACTCATAACGGAGGACTCCTTGTTTCAAAAATCCATTTATTTATATCTTACCATTCAAGAGTTTGTTAAGTGAATTCCATTCAGGTTAGCAGTGGGATAAATGTGTTCAAAGCATTGGCAACCCATTCCCCAAAAACCTTGACATGTGATTAAAAAAAAAAACTTTGGCCTTTTTCAGAGTTCAGACTTTTTCAGAGACAAATTACTTTTTTCTCTGTGACATTCCTCTAAGGAACAGAAGTTTGTCTGATGCACTGTTAAGAAGCACACATTCAGACTGCTCAGCAGGACTAAATCAAAAGACTAGAGCTCATAGAGAGGTCTTGAGCCTGTGGACATTATGTTCCTTGGGCTAGGTTATAAATGTTCTTTATCTCAAGGCTCAAACTATTTCCACAAACTCTTGTACCTATTACTGAAACCTTTAGCACTGTGAATCCGATTTCCCTTATTTCTTCCTGTGCATGTCCCCCGCTTTTTCCTTCATTTCTGAAGTCCAGAATGTATTAAAGTGGCTTAAAGTGGAAAAAAGGAAGGTGGTGGCAATATTGCTTTAAGTAACATATGTTGCGCTCTGAGACTTTGGGAAAGTTACTTTTGGGGCTTCAGCTTCCAGACTCTGCCATCCACCATGCTGACTCAAGGACCTTGGCAGCTGTAGTCTTTAAAAAGTAGCTTTTTTAAAAATCGAGAAGTAGTCAGCTTTGTCAGAAACTTGTATGAGGCCATTGGTGTCACAATTGTAGTTTGGTTCCAGGACACCCACCCTTGGATACCAAAATCCATTGATGCTCAAACCTCATTATTACATACAATGATGTAGTAAAATGTGCCCTTTATATAAAATAGCAAAATCTAGGTTTGCTTCTTGGAGTTTATTTTTAATATCTCTATTCAAGCTGTGGATGGTTGAATCAGTAGATGTAGAATCCAAGGGTCACTATAATAGCAGTGGGGCTATGATATCCTTTCAAGTGAAACACTTGATGGGCACATCTACCATTGTTAGCCCACAAAGTTTCAAAACATTTATTTCATCCCCTGGTTTTTAAGAATTTATTTTCTTTCTAGAAATAAAATTTCTTTAAATATTTCCCATAAAGGTATCCCTGCTGGCCCCGCCCTATACCTTCTCCAGGAGTAGCAGCAGGGCACCATTCCTTCATGCCAAATGTCAAAGATGCAGACTTCCACACCACACAGTCCACTGTTACACTGCCTTTACCTATAAAAAAACAACAGCAACTTCTTTCAAAGCTTTTGCATTTCTTGACTTTGAAAGGTGGTGTTTTGCTGGTACAATTCTTATGAATATATATAATAACAATAATCTTTTATTTCCTGATGAATGTTGGAGTTAGAGTAGAAAGAGAGCGAGAGATGGGTTCTGTTGGCAAAGCTTCCACAGAAGTCCAATTATTTTTACACAACAAGCAAATTCTTATTATTAAATGAAATAAAGAAGGAAGAGAGCACAGAGAGAAATATTTGGATTAAATCAAACAACAGAGAGAGCTGATTTATTTGCTTCATTTATACCCCACCTTTCTCACCTCAGTGGGGACTCAAGGTGGCTTACAATTCCGGCAAAATTCAATTTCATATACAACATAACAATGAAACCAAACCTCATAAACTATAAAATATGTAAAACACGTGAACTAATACATAGAGCAATAAAAACAGATTAAAAGCATAAAGTGCTTGATTCCATTCTTCCATAATCATTGTTCATAATCCTTATTTAGACCTGATGAAAATGGATTGCAAAGAGTAGGTAGAGGGAGGGTGCTAGGACTTTGGTAAGCAGTGTCTGCTGGTACAATTTTAATGAATACAAATAATATTTTATTTCCTGATGAAGGTTGGAGTTAGAGTAGACAGAGACGATGGGTTCTGTTGGCAAAGCTTTCACAGTAGTCCAATAGTTTTATTATTCTTAGGCAACAGCCAAATTATTATTATTAAATGAAATAAAAAAGACAGAGAACACAGGGAGAAAGATACTAAAACAACAGAGAAAACTTGTGATGAGATTGCAAAAGAAATGTTATTAGGTATTGGTGATAGGTTAAGGTAGGTAGGTACTAGGTAGGTAGGGGTTTTTTTTAGAATGAGGCTTTGCTGTTTGCTAGAATTCTTCTTCTACTTATTAATAATAATAATCATTTCAAAGTACTTTCCGAAAGAGAGGAGGGAGGAGAAAAAACTTAGAAGAGAAGAAACTAGAGGCCTTAGGAAAGGCTAAAGGGTAACTCAAAGCTCAGAGTCACCCTTAAAGAAAAACCCACCCACCCATCCGGGACCCCAAATGCTGCACACTCACCCACTCGTACTTTCCAACTCTCAGACTCTAAATAAAAAATCAAGAAAATAAAGGAAAATCAAAAAATAAAATTAGATTCAATGAGCCAAGCCAAAAGCTAAAGCTGAGAGTGAGTGCGTGGCAAGGCAATCTGACTGCAGTGATCAAAGCACCTCTCTCTAGAGACAGGATACAACTATGCAATGGAGGTGCTCACCCCCCACACAGCTTGCGTAATACACATAACAGCTTTCTTCTATTCTAATTGGCCCAACAGGCAGGGCTCACAGGAAACCCATGTGCAAGCATGGGGCAGCCTCTCTGTGCACCACAAGATCCTCAATAGAAACCAAAGGTAGCTGTGATTGACAGCTGCATGGTCTGTTTCGGTTAAAAAAAAACATAGCAGCAGAGCCCTTGCCATTATGGGCATCTGAACAAGCCAAACAGCTGAAGGCAAACATCTAAAATGAATCTATGCACAAGCTTATTAGCCAGTTCATATTATCATTCTATATAGATTGAAAATATCTATTCAAAGATGAGAAGTACATCCAGTTTTTAGTCATGTAAATTGGTTTCAGTTTTTTTCTCCATTGGGTTCCTCATCCTTGCAAACTCTGTGGCTGTCCTCATAAGTACAAACTTTTCTTTCCCCTAGTTGCTGAAATTGCAATGAATATAAATAATGTCTTAACATACTGATTCTGATTTTTGTTTTGTGTTTACCAAAGCAACTGATTTTATGATGCTAATATCTTATATAGCCAGGAAAAAAAATCTTACTTTAAAGGAGGACTGGGGAACTTGTAGCTTTCAAGATAGCCCTGAATTCCAATGCCTACAAATCTGGGCCAGTCTGCCCAATAGTGAGGTATGATGAGAGTTCATCAAAAAATTTCACACGCTTTTAACATTACAACTTCATGGGTGGTTTTTAAAGCCTATCAAAGTACTGATACAAGTGCTCTACAATGTCCCTCAGGCATATAGCAAGAAGTGAAACCTAATAAAACAGCTACATTCCAAAAAATGTTTCTTCAGGGACCAGGCCAGTTGTCCATCTTTGTCAGACGCTGTTAGGTGGCTGAAACTTTGGCCAAGGAAAAGGGAATATGATGTTGTTTTCTAATCCTTTGTTTGTGGCATCACAATGGTATCCACAGCAACAAAATATGATGTGAGACTTCAAGGAATGTGACTCTACTGCCAGCTGCTGATGAACTCATAAGAAGTAAAAATCCTCTTTTGTTACACAAACACCCACTGGAATGACGTACAAATAAACAGAAATAGGGAAAGCAATGCACACATACACAGAGATAAAAAGAGAGTTTAAATTTTTTTGAAGTATCTATTACACATAGCTTGCAGGATGGCTTATACATATTAGCTTCCCTTCTAGGCAGGTTACACAACCAAATCTGCTTAGTTTCTAGATCAGCAGCAGAACTGTATCATGTGTGTTCCGACCATTTTGAAAGCTGATGTTTCCCAGAGGTGTCAGCACATATTCCATCTGGGAATGTGAAATGCACTGGGGAAATACGCAAGCCAAACCCACAATGGTTATTTTCAGTCTCATGGGTGTGCCCATGGAAGCCATATACAACTTGGTCTTTGTTTGGTTGAGCTAGTTTGCAGGGATGGATGGATATGATATTTTAGTTTATTTTTACCATGTATGCATGTATTTTGGCAATGGAAAAGATGGTATGTTCTGAATTGAAACTTATATAAGACTGTAATAATTGCACAATGGCATGAAAAAGCATGATTCAGAGATGTGAGCTCTTTGTCCTAAGTGTTTTAGGGTGTCATTTTAAATTGAAAGCACATCTCTATGTATCTCTGTTTCCCTCCTGTGATTTGGAAAAGCTTGATAGCAAAACCGATTTCTTATGTTTTTGTTTTGGTGAGCTGGTTAGTTACATATAGACTCCTCCTAATATTTTTACCAGTTTTATTTATAGGGGAGCAGATGTATAATTTTGGTATGTGAAAGTTCATGCATGATACAGTTCATGACATTTTTAATGCTTTCAAGTCATTGCAGGGGGGGGTGTCATTTCCTTCTCCTAAAAGAGAGATTTTGATTTTTACCAAAGTGATTTTAAATGCCAAGAGGATATTCAAACTCTGGTCTCTCATGACCCTTCCAGAGAGGGCCCAAACTACGGATTCTCTTGGACTTTTCCCTGAGGCATTCAAACAACGCCTCAGGTAAAAACAAATTAATTTGATATTGCGGTCAGTCCCCACAGGCCATCTCAGTTCTTTGGACTTCCAAAAGCCCAAAGAACTGAGGAGGGCATCTGGCTCCTTCCCAACTCCCCCCCCCCAGGCTTAAAATAAACAAACACCTTACAGGGCTGCCATGGTGTCTGTCCTGAGGCCTTCTGACATGTAGAAATGGCATGCCAGGAGGTTGGGGGGAGAATCTCTCCTCAGTAATAAAGAATAAGGGGGAGTGCATCAAGTTCATATACAAACAATCAGGACACAGGGTCCTTTCGAATAGACAATTAGTAAATCTGCTATAAATCTTTTTCCAAGTGGGATTACCGCAAGTAGGCAATGAAAGTCCAAATTATTCAATATAGTCCAAAACTCTGTATTCAATATGAATCCCAAATTATAAAGTTCAATATTCATTCAATGGGTATACAGTGCAAATGTTCCAAATGAAATGAGGATCGAAAACAATCTTCAGGATATGGTGTTACCACAGTCCAAAATCAAATTCTTCCGTATAATCCGGTATGGCAGGAGGTGGCAACATTCTTTTACATCCCTGGGGTATACTCAGGAGAATCTCTCCTCCCCTGCATCCTGGCATGTCATTTCTATACGTCAGAAGGCCTCGGGAGAGGCATTATGACGGCCTGGTAAGATTTTGCTTATTTTAAAGGCTGGGGGGGGGGCATGCTATCGTAGTACTGAGATGGCATCCACCTGAGAAATCCATTTTTTGGGAGGGGTGGGTGTGGGGACAGCAACACGGGCAACAACTAGTTATTTTAACCTGTTTTTGCCTGCATTAAATTGCTATATGGAAGCACCGTCAGAGTTCTGCTTCAAGGGCCAGAGGTTTAGCACAGCTGTTAAATCAGCAGCAGCTAAAAAGATCTATCAACTAAAAAGTTGCAAGTTCATGGGCAGCTAACCGTTAGCCCTGCCCACTGTTTACCTAAGCAGTTCAAAAACAGCTTTAGCTGTATTTAGAGAAATTAGGTACCACTAAAAAAAGTGGAGGAGGTTTTAACAATGCCATAAAAAAGAAGATCAGAAAAAATGCTGGAATGTGAAAGTCCTGACAGCTCTTCAGCATAGAAGGATGGAGCAACAGCACCCCCTGTGGCATGACACAAAACCTCCTTCTGTTCTGTCTGTGTTCTATGTACATGTTCTAAATGGCATTGAATGATTGCCGTATATGTGTACTTGTGATTCACCCTGAGTCCCCTTCAGGGTGAGATGGGTGGAGTATAAATAAAGTGTTGTTGTTATTGTTATTATTATTATAACATTCAAAGCACACCACCACCCTGTATCTCCGCTTGTGATGTCTACCTTTCCCCCATATATCTTAAACTATACAGTCTCTGGTCCCCTTCATATTCCTCTACTCAGCTATGGAGGATACGTACCCCTGTGGCATGAGCTAACCTCCCTGGGAGTATTATATGAATATGCCAGAGTCATATTAATACATGTTTCCCATACAACATCAGAGGCATGGTTCATAAAAATAAGTGAATATATGGACATGGACTCTTTATTGTTCTTAACCCAAGTCCAAAATAAAGGGAGCAAAACGGATTGGTTTCCAATAAGAAGATACCTCAAGGAAAAGAGAAAAATACAGATGGACTGAAAACCTTTGAACAAAGGAAAATGGCATAACAGAGGAAATGAGAAAGAAAAGTGTAGTTAATCCCTGTGGATTGAACCGAAAGTCTTTTATTACAAACCCCCCGCTTTTCACAATCTCTCTCTCTCTCTCTCTCTCTCTCTATATATATATATATATATATATATATTTATTCTTTTCTTCCTTCTGTCTTCCTTTATCTTATTGAATTGTAAAAAAAATCCCCACAATAAAAATGTTTTTTTAAAAAGAAAAGAAGATAGAACCATTTAAAGGAAGTGAATACTAGGAAATTCAAGATAAATTAAAGGAACTGTTTCTTCACCTACATAGTTAAGTGGTAGAATTTTCCACCACAAGCTGTAGTGATAGCCACCAACATGAGCAGCTTTAATAAGGGATTTTACAGTTTCACTGAGCTTTCACAGTTTTTGATTATAATACATATATATGCCCTCCATTGCCAGAAGCAGTATGTTTCAGACTATTTCTCACTAAGGAACATAAGAGGGTAGATGGAATTGCATTTCAGATGTTGAGTTTTCCATATGCAACTGTTTGAATCATACTATTAAAGAATTGGAAAAGACCACAAGGGCCATCCAGTCCAACTACCTGCCATGCAGGAATACAAAATCAAAGCACTCTCAACAAAGGCCATCCAGCCCTGCTTAAAAACCTCCCAAAAATGAGACTCCACCACAGCCTATGGCAATGTATTCCTCTCATGTTTAGGATGAATCTGTTTTTTCTTTATGGCTTATCTGCCCCACAAATTGCCTGCTGGTTATCCCTTCAATGCAGAATTAGGAATTATTGCAAAGGGAGAAATTCACTACCTTAATTCTTTACTGACCTCCAGCCATTAAAAACTCACCTACCTCTTGCCACAACCCAAGTGGACACAAATACCCATCCCATATGAGCACAAACAATATTTAAATTAAATTAGCAAACTCAAAGTTGATTTTTCGCCATATTAACGCAGATTCACATATTCGTCTTCTGGAGTATGCGCTGGATTGGCTTGCTGAAAATTAAGTATACAATTGTTTTGCTACTGAATTTATGTTTATGAAGGGAAAAGCCATCTCACTCAAAGCATGATTTCAACCTGTGTAGTTCAGAACAAGTTACATTTGGTTTCTTGGCACAGCCTGGTTTCTGTGTGTATTCTTCCTTTGCCTACTAAGTACTCATTACATTTTACATTCCAAAATTTATGCAAGCAACATAGGTCTTTGCCATGCCTTCTTCTTCCAACAGATAGTTTGCTTGCTCACTCCATCTTCGACTATTATTTACAGCACTGAATTAATTTTCATTATGTACACTTCATTTTATTGCACCAAGTGTATTTCTACCAGTCAGAGCACTGGAACTGACAATAATGTATTTTAAGAGCTAATGAATGAGACACTCCTGTGCCCTGCTTCAGGAGCTCTTCTCTGATTCACAGATCATTACCTGTATCACACTGTTAAGCCTATCTTTAGTTCATTATCTAAATCACATCAAACCATTACAAATCTGAAGATGCTTCAAACACAATTTCCATGGAACCAGCAGCAATACTGACTTACGGTCCCATGGCATTCTTGCATTGACTATTATGGCTGCATTTCTTGGATGGTAATCAAGTTTGCTAAATGCTAAAATGCAGAATGTCTACTTATTTTTCTTAAAATGTGTTACCAGTTTTGCATTACCAGTTTTGCTTGTCGTAATGAAAGATTCCTCCAGGTCTCAGTAGGTACCCTGTTGCAACTTGTTGACTGAGATTCATGAGTGCTACATTCATTATTGAGGGTTTTTAAATTTTTAGTAGCATGATTTATTTACATTTATAACACAATGTACTCCCCAAAGGCCCAAGGTGCACTACACAGAGGCTTACAATGAAAGTGAATATTCCATTCCTTACTATTTTACAAATATGTACTTTAAAATTTAACATTAGCCTCCCTTTTTCAAAAGTGCAGAATACATTCAGTTATATTGTCCCACAGGTATTAGCATGGCATGTGGCAAATATGCTTATATGCAGCTATGAGTATCTTTCCCTTGCTTTTTCTCCTTTCTTGACCTGAAAGCAGTATGCAGAAGTTGCACATTTTGAGCAGGGAACATCTATTTAAATATTCTGTCCCTACCCCCTGCTTTCTCTTTCAGTCATTTTATACTCAAAATCCCACATTCCACTGCTTTTTCTTCTCATGGGAGAAAATAAATATTCAGTTGTCCTTCCCATGCATTCTGCCTCTACAGATTCAATCACCCAAATCTTGGGGAGGGAGGAACTTGCAAAAAGCAAGCTTAATTTTGTCATTTTATATAACAGACACTATTTCACCATGCCATTGTGTATAAAGACACCTGAGTATCCAAGGATTTTCATACCCACCGGGGTCCTAGGACAATCCCCCAGCAGATACCAAGGGCCACTGTATCAGGACTGTTGCCAGACATTTGACTGTTTCAGGCAAAAGGCAAGATAGTATAGCCTGCCTTATCACACCACCATGGAGCCACTGATAGCGCAGTAGGTTAAAGCACTGAATTGCTGAACTTGCTGACTGATAGGTTGCAGGTTTGAATCCGGGGAGCAATGTGAGCTCCCACTGTTAGCCCCAGCTTCTGCCAAACTAGCAGTTCAAAATCATGCAAATGTGAGATCAATAGGTACAGGGCTCCATGCCGTCATGCTGGCCACATGACCTTGAGGGTATCTACGGACAATGCCGGCTCTTCGGCTTAGAAATGGAGATAAGCCCCAACCCCCAGAGTCAGACACGACTGGACTTAATGTCAGGGGAAAACCTTTATCTTTACCATCCCATCAGCAGTAGCGAACTAGATTGCCTGTTGACTCCTGCTTTAGTATTGATGATAGGATAACATCCTTCATTTCAGGAAGATAGGTTCTGTGGCATACATTTCTCTGTATTCCCACAGAAACAAATATCCAGTCAGTTTTAATGACACATTTTAAACTACAATTTTATGTCTAATTTTTGTTTGTTTATCTTCATATGTAATATATGTAAATATGTTTTAATACGTGTATTTTACAGAGTGTTTAAAATGATTATGTGGTTTGAGTGTGTGTTTTAACAATGTTGTAACCCATCTCAAGCTGTGAGGAGAGGCGGGTAAGAATTATTATTATTATTATTATTATCCAGGTGTGTCAAGCTCAACAGCCAGGGGACCGTTCCTGCCTGCCTCCCAACTATTGCCACCCAGGGCATTTGCCCCATGCTACTTAAAGTTAAGGCTGGCCTTAGTACTCAAATATTTGCCCTGATGAAGAAAAAGTAATGGGCAGTGTCGAGATTCTGAACACTAAAACGAATACCATGAAAATAGGAATAACAACAGTAACCATAACAAGGCTTTGCCTCTCTGCTGTCATCCATCTGATTTCACCTCAACCTGAACTTGGGACTTTTTGCATGTAAAGCATAACCCCTTGCAATTAGCTTGTATTCAAAAGAGAAAAAAGAACCTGTTAGAATGAATGGTAGCTGCATGCAAAGCATGCTGTGGCCCTCAATATCACCTTTCTTCCCATCACTATAATGCATTGAGTACAACCCTGAATATTGTTCCATATACCTTTAACCCATGGTAAATATGAGTCACTTGTAAGTCTGGAAAAAATATTTGAAGCATGGTCTTCTTACATCATCAGTCTTCTAATGAGAAATAGAAAAGCAGTCAAATACATAAATTTGCAGCAGTTTTTTTTATTTTCCCAATGGCTCTAAGGGACAGGTCAGTGAATTCTGTAATATCATCCCTGAACAGAATGTATACACGAACAAAATTGTTTTCGGTAACTGCCACTGCCATATGATTGAGATATGAAGGATGGTCATAAGCAGATGTTGTAAATAGATTAGCTCACCCAAAAACACCAAGGAGTGTATTCTTGCAGCTTAACTGTTTATAGTTCCAGCAACACAGTTAATGAAACGCAGTGAGATGTGGCAAGTTACGTGTGTGTGACTGCAATGAAACTGGGCACAAGACTGGACATGCAACACCAGGCTTTTATTGCCAGCAACTCTACCTCATTGTACTGTACAGGAAGCTCTACTGAGCAGAGAATAAAGGAAGCATTTTGCATTCACGGCACTTTGCTAAGAAGAGCACAATTTGGGAAACAGGTTTAGTATCCACATAGTTGAATGTTAGGACCCAAATATATGCTAGCTAAAACAATTCCTGGTGACAAAAAAGGATGCCCACCTTTCCCATTCCTATTTATTCATTCACCCTTTAACTTTCACTGGGATACGTGGTTTCCACATTGTGCTTCAAGAAATCCCTGGAGTTCTTTTGACGCTTTTAAGTGGGTTGTTGAAGAGACTCTCAGGAATAACTGGCAACCTCCCCCAAAGTCATGAAAGCTGATCTTCCCATCATAAATTGTTTGGTTGTGTTCTATAAAGTTTTTCAGTTCACATAGGGCAATGTTCAAAATACACAAGTCCTGCCATTACTATCTTGTGGGATGGTATGCACTTCAGTCAAAGCTTTCTTTTCAATGGGATTATAGGGGAAACCAGGGAATTTTAGGAATTACAGTCCATTATAGGAACTTTTCTAGCACTGTCCTCACTATATACCAGAACATTCTGTAAAATAAAGAGATTCAATGAAAAATTAGAAGATAACTTGGTATAAGTATTTATTTGAACCATTTCAGCATTGTCTTTCAGACCACAATGACTCCCAAGGCAACAAACAAAAAACAATTGAAACAATGTGAAGATTTTTTTAAAAAATTAAAAAATATTCAATATTATTTAAATAGTGTTAAAGCAGTCTAAAAATACTTGTAACCTCCAGCTTTAAAGCTGTTAAAACAGCAAACTCAAACACTGAATGCCAAGCCTAACAGCATTGTTTTCCCCACTGGAAGTTTACAAGAGATGGAGCCAGCCTAATTTCCTTAGGCAGAGAGTTCCACAATGGAGGCACTGCTGCAGAGAAAGCCCTGTTATATGTACCCACCAACATAATTTGACAGATGGTTGTAACATGGAACAGGGCCTCCTCTGAAGATCTCAGACTCCTGGCAGGCTCATATCAGAGGATTGCTCTAAAATAATCTGATCCAGAGTAACACAGATGCTGAGTAGTTTACTTCTGTCTGAGCTTACCCAGCAGGACAAGATCCAGCACCCAGCTTTTCCCATATCTCCACTTTCTTATTTATTTATTTATTATTTACTTCATCACACTAGAGAAAGAATCCACTTTAAATCCGGTTTCTGCCTCCTGCAGAATTCTTGGGTTTGTGGTTTAGGCACGAGCCTTTAACAGCCTCACTAAACTACAAACTCCAGAATTCTGCAGGATGCAGAAACCCGATTTAAAGTGGATTCTTTCTCTAGTGAGATGAAATATCAATCCCCCTTCTCCCTCCCCCATCTTTCTTACCCATTGCATGTTCCTGGATCTGACCCCAGGTTCCTTGGGACCTGAATAAAATGTTATGGTAATCTCTGTGTTCTTGTGCTATAATACAGAGATCAAGTCAGAACTGGAAACTTACAAGTAGCAAGACAGGGCTTGAGAGTTTACTTCACTAAGAAATGGGTACAAAAGAAATACGTCATCCCAGTGGACTTATTCATCTCATTAGCCCAATGGACCTTTTCACTTATGGCTTACACATTTTTCTAAAGCACTGCTGTCATCAGCGTTGTCCAGGTAAAATGTTGAGCTGTTGAAATTTCAGCCACCTAATCTAATCTTTGTTCTACTAATTCTGTGAACAATCAGTCAGGAGAAAGCATAAAGAGGGGAGACATCATCAGAAATATTAAGGAAGTGGAAAAGGAGGGAGGAGGGAAGTAACAGCAGATTAAAGTTTCATGACATTCCAATCTTTGACTGCAAAGTACACTTGCTGCCCAGCAGGCAAACCCTTGCTTCTTAGAAAAATGCAATGAAATCCCAGAGCCAACCTGTCTCGGCAAGTGCCTTTGCTTACTTTTCAGATACAGTCCCTGACAGATTTATTAACCCACCTTTTACAAGAACCTAATCATTTTGCACCAAATCAATGCACAGAGAAGAGTTTGCTTTACTCACCCTCTTCCGGGGACAATTTGTTCTCCTCTCACAGTTCCTTAGGGACATTTTTGTCATTTACTGAGTTTTACAACAACATGTGAGAGTGCCTCCAAGCAAAGGGTTTAGAGCTCAAGGGCACAAACAGATACAATGCAGAGCAAGGAGAGATTGGAAAATACATGGTGACATGCAATTCCATTACAGATGGAATGCTACCCAAAGCACAAAGCTTTTCAGGAAGAAACTACAAAGGAAAGGAAAGTTCAGAGAAAAGCATATCAAGGTCAAAAGAAAACATGTAATTAAGTGCATTTAACCATGTGTATTTTTTAAAAAATGCAAATAATAGTCTTGGAAGGATCAGAACTGCAACAAATGTCAGTCTGGCAGCAATTTAAGGAACTGCTTGCTATTCATTCTAAAGGGCCCATTCAGACAGGCCCAAAAACAACGCCTTCGGTAAAAATGAATTCATTTGGAACAAACCAAAGGCCGAGGTCCAATGGGATATTTGGCTTGTGGGGACACAGCTATCTCACTTCTTTGGACTTCCAAAAGCCCAGAGGAGTTGGATGGCAGCCCCCTCTCCTCCCAGTCCCCCATTCTCTCCCACAAAACCTACCACACGGACTTGCCAAGCATGGAGGGCCTCTCCAGAGAGCGGGTGAGTCATTTCAGAATAATGCTGGAGGAGAGGGGGGAGGTTGAATTTTCCCTCTCCCTCCCCCCTCCAGCATAATTCATAAGTTGCCCCATAGCTCTCTGGAGAGGACCTCTGTGCCTGGAAAGCTTGTGAGGTAAGTTTTGGGGGAGGGAATGGAGGGCTGGAGGATGGCTGGATTGCCTCCTGGGTCAACCTTTGATTGAATCGGGATAGCATGTAGCCACTCCAGGAGGAAATCCTGGGGTTGTGGAAAGGGATAGGGACTACAATGTTGGCAAAATGGGTTAGTTTAACCCATTTTTTCCTGTGTTTTAGTCATGTCCGGAAGCACCCTAAGCGCCCACCTACAAAGAGATGCTAATTAACTGTGATACTTTCTGCTGTCAAAATCTCCAAGAAGAGATTTTTTCTGATAGCCTACCAGAAGCATTCAACAACTATCATAATTCCTTGGCACCATGCCAAAAACATCTGGAAGACACCAGATTGGTAAAGAACACTCTAAATCATATAAAAACCATGTTTTTCGTTGAAGCATCCACATAATTCTGAGTGCTTGAGAACAGAGAGTGATAGTTTAAGATATATATGCAGTCACTTAACTTCTCCTTATCAGTTGTTATAACTCATCACTATCACCACCAATCTTCACATTCTATGGGCAATTAAATAATGTAACATCCTGGAAATCCCATGGAACTTTTCAGTGTTGCAATGTGATAATTTTGATGGCATCACACTTCAACCATGGAATCATGGTTTTCATTTCCAATCAGATGTGGTGTTTGCAATATTTAACTGTTTTTCTTCTAACTGTTAAAATATGTAGCAAGACCATAGCTTCAGTGTAGTTTGGCAGCAGAATCTAAGTGGTGTGCAGTCATTAGCATAAGAAAAAGGGGGCAGGTTGGGCCCACATTGCGGCTTTTCCTGCTGCCATAGGCCACAGAACTCCATGAGAGCTTCTGGACATCACTGTCATCTTCAAAGGCATCTGCATGACCAAAAAGAAGGAGGGGGATTGATATCAGCATGATCCATTTACAATGGCCGGGATCTTATATAGTTCTACAGCCTTCTAGCAATAATTATGGTAATACTGATGATAAGAGGACAGTCAGTGGGGCCAAAGTGCTCTCAGCCCAACTAGACCATCTGGACTCCAATCTACCATTATTTATTTATTTATTTATTTATTTAAAACTTTTGTATCCCGATCTTCTCACCTCCGTAGAGGGACTCAGACCGGCAGACAGCAAGAATTCAATGCTAACATTAACATGGGTTTTGTGGATTAACCAGCCAGTGAGGTGAGGCCTAAGAAAGCAGGCAGAGAATTAGATAAACCTAATCAAGACCATCGAGGATACATCCCACCTCACAACCTAAGATAGTCCGGGGAGGCCCTGCTCTCAGCTCCGCCAGCTTTGCAAATGCGTTTGGCGGGGATGAGAGACAGGGCCTTTTTGACTGTGCCCACCCCCCTTGCCTGTGGAACTTGCTCCCCAGTGAGATCAGGTCAGCTTCTTCCCTCCTGTCTTTCAGGAAAAAACTGAAATCATGGTTCTGGGACCAGGCCTTTGGTCAACAGACGTAGCAGCACTTTGGTTATGGAATTGAACTGGAATGGCTTTATGGTATTGACAAAATGCTTTTAACTGTTTTTAAATTAATGATTTATCCATTGCTTTTAAATTGTTGTTATATTGTTATTTGTTGTATGTATGGCAGGGGTCTTCAAACTAAGGCCCACAGGCCGGATACAGCCCTCCAAGGTTATTTACCTGGCCCTCACTCTGAATCAACCTAAGTCTGAAATGACTTGCAAGCACACAACAACAATCATATATCACCAGCCAAAAGCAGGCCCACACTTACAATTGAAATACCATATTTAAGTTTATATTTGTTAAAATTGTTCTTTTTAAAATTATTTTATTTTTTCTAAGTGTTTTTGCACTATAAATAAGATATGTGCAGTGTGTATATGAATTCATTAATATATATTTTTTCAAATTATAATCTGGCCTTCCAACAGTTTGAGGCCCTCTGTTTAAATAGTGTGAGGGCCCCTGGTGTAGGGCATCAAATTGCTGCCAAGTGTAAGCCGTCCTGAGTCCATCCCCGCCCCCACCGGCAGTTGAGAAAAACAGGGTAGAAATGCGGGAAATAAATAATAAATAATAACTTTGGGGAACAGTGAGAGGAAGAGAAGGTGCTATGAATTTCAGCTAAACAAAGAGACTATTCTTCCAACAAACAAAGAACATTATGAACAAGAGTCAAAAGATCTTTCTCCTAAAAAAAAAAAAAGCAATGAAACAACTTGAAAAAACAGTTCAGTAACTCTATCAAATGCTTCCTAGAGGATTCTTGAAATTGTATAGAAAAACATAAACTGTTCAAGTGTTTCCAAGTAATCTCTCATACAATTGTGTCACTTCAGAATCTGTGAGCGCCAACCAATAAAAGAAGGGAAATGTTGTGGCATGTTAACTGCAAGAGATATTGCAAAGTACATTTGAGTTGGCACCTTGAATGATCTGTCACCTGCAACAGGAGCTAGACCTGTTTTGCTCCTTTATTCTGGGAAGCCTCAGTGGACTTACATGGAAGAGAAGTTGTGAACTGTACGCAGGTCACTGGAGCAGCCAAGGAACCATATTCATGCAATGAGAATACACTAAAGAGAGCAAGCAGAGTTTATCTCTAAACATGCAGCAGGCTGAACTGAACTTTTCACCTCACTCGCTGCATTCCAGATCTAAGATAACCCACCAATGTCTAGCTGGAAAACTAACTGGGCTCACCTTCCCCCTCCTTCCTAAAGTCAAGCCATCATAGATACGCTGTTTGCCTCTTCTATACTTTTTTTGCTGGCAATGTCCAGAATGGTGTATGGAAAATATGGGTTAGCATAAGAGTAAAGCTATAACGCAATAGCAGGAAAGGCAGACAAAAAAGCCAAATGCTTAGTAGAAAATATATAAACGTGTAATTCAAATTATTAATACATACGTGCACCTAGGGTATGACAATCCCGGGTAGAAATCCCAGGCACCCAGGCAGAAGGGAAAATACCCAGATACCGCTCAAGTGAATACAGGCAGTATGCCCCGCACTGGGAAGGTCCCAAAGTTCCAAAGTTCCAAACCCGTAGGTCAGTGAGTTCCTGTGGTGCCAAAAGTCAGTTCCACTAGGTTCGAATCAATTTGTTATTCCAGAATTGGGAAAATAGGAAAGATGTTCAAAGGATCGGGATGATGGTAGAAATACAGGGCAAAATTCCAGGACGCGGGAGACAAGAGATGGCAGTCTCCTCAAGAGAGATTGAGTTGAAGATACGTCGACGGCAAGCATTTGCTGTGTTTTCGGCCGCTGTAAAACCGTTTCGCTGCTTGGCTTTTTCAAGGTGTTTATATGGCATAATAGCATCCCATATTTACTAAAAGTATACAAATATGTCACAATAAGTACATAGTCACATATAGCACATAATATAAAGATACAGAGTTTGAACCGGTATACATACCAATTGAGAGGTTCGACCGACCTAACCCTGCTTCCAGAGAAGTAGGGTGACCTGTGGGTAAGTATTGCCCGAACATGGGGAGGTTTATAATGATTAAGAAAGAAGGGTATGTATGTTAACAGGGTCATTGAGGCCACGTGGCCATTCACAATCCAGGAGAATTATCCATTTTAATTCGGCTTTGTTTAATTGTATAGATCCATCTGTATGAGGTTTGGGAGTGATTCTCTCCAGAACTCTGACTCTTAAAGAGTCCACAGTGTGTTTCTTGTTTAAGCAATGCGAATAGAAGGCTGAATCAGTACATTTCCTATTAATTTTTGAACGATGTTCAATAAATCTCGATCTCAATTCTCTTTTAGTCTGTCCAATATAGACCATAGAACAATCACAGGAGATTCCATATACTAAAAATTTAGAGGAACAAGTTCCAAAGCATCTAATTTGGAACCACCTGTTCTTGGCGAGACGGAACACTTGTTTGTGGGTACTGATGTTGTTGCATATAGAGCAGTGTAAACAAGGTTGAGAGCCCGGGGATAAAGCAGTTGGAGTAGGAGGGGGGGTTAGATTATTATGTACTAGATAATTTCTGAGATTATTGGTCCGTTTGTAGGCCACCATAGGGCGTTCCTGTAGGCCTTCTATGTGGGAAATGAGGGGCCAATATGTATTGATGAGTCCAAAAATGTGAGTTTTAAACACTAATTGCAAGTAGCCTGGACTGAAGACAGAGGGAGTGAGTGAGGGAGAGTATATCAAGGAAGCAGAGATGTTCAAAGATTACTCTGAACTTTGACTTTTCTACTCTAGTGACAAATAGGCTGAGTCTTTCCCCATTCCTAGAAAATTAAAGAGCAGATATAACCTCGGGTGTTTCACCTATTCTTCCTACTATTGAGATACTGTTACTGATCTACCTTTGTCCTCTTCTCCTCCAATAAACAGGTTGACTACTAGGCTAACCCAAGGGCAATATGTGCTGCTTTATATAGGAGATATATAATTTGCTTGGAATTGCTTACAGCCAAATCTGTGAACTCCTCACCTAGTGTTAATGTGGTTCTATTTCTGCACAACTAGAATTTAAATAAAATTGTGGATACTGTAAATGACCTTGGGGCCCATTCAGTGACTCACTATTTATAGATACCATCAAAAATAGGAAAAGTTCACCAAAAATATCTGCAACTTGAAAGGGATAGCATGGATGAATAAATCTGGCTGTTTCACTTTCTACAAAACCTTTCTCTATGAGCAAGTTCATTCTACCACATTTCCTTATCTACATTGTTTTAATTCCAGACATTCTTACACATTTTCATGCACAATGTATGCAGGATACAGCTATGAGGGGACAAGATTGCCCTCAAATAAAAAATATCTTTGCACTCGCAAAGAAAAAAATCCTTCATTCTCCAAATCTTTAACATTTTAGGAAATGAGACACTGACAATCATTCACACCTTAATCATATATTGTTGTGCTTTTATCCCTTTAGTAATTAGAATGCTCCAACTATCTTCCTAAATGCTGAATTGAAGTTATAAATGCTGTAACACTGAAGTGATTTCAGCTAGGAACACGGTTATAGGGACCATGACAGGCGAGCATCCACTAAACCAGATCAGCCAAACTGTAGAACAAAGCACTCCAGGTTTGAAGGCAAATTAGAGAGGTTTATTACAGTTTGGCCGAAAAGGAATGCAAGTACCAAGTCACCACTTAAATTATTCAAGACAAATTCACAGGAAAACACAATATAATTTATCCATTTTGTCAGCTATTCAGACTTCCTGTGCCTCCCCCTGATTGACTGAGAAATGAGCCAGCCTGGATCCTCTCAAGGATTGGCCGTTGGTTTCCTTTTCATCACAGACAGTAGGAAGGGTTCTCTATGATGAGAAGAACAGTGGATTATTGGTTGGTTTAAAGATCCAGTCCGGTACCATGGCTTCACCATTCCCTTCAAGCTCTTCAGCAGTCATTGAATAGCTATAGAGTGAGGCAATATAAGCAAAACAGTAAGTCTTGGAGAGAAGTGCTTTGGTCATATTTCACTAACAAGATGCTGGTCAAAATTTGGAAAACTATTTTAAATATATAAATTTAAATATTTTAAAAATATAAAGACGGTAAAATGTATAAGGTCTACTTTATGATAGTGTAAATACAAACACTATATACATGAGTTCATTTAACTGTTCTTCATTTTAAATATTGTATTGTTCTTTCTTTCTTTTTTGCACTACAAACGAGATGCGTGCAGTGTGCATAGGGATTTGTTCATTTCCCCCCTAATTAGTTCACACTAACACTCTCCATCCATCTGCCTCTGACCAGGTTCATCTGTCAAATTTTAAAATTCAAAGCATCTCCTGTGTCCAAAAGTTTGCCCATGCCTGATATATATACATTTTATATAATATAATATATACGTAAACATGTTTTGAGGCTCCACAAGAAACGTTTGCTTCAAAAGTGCTCCATGGCTGGAAAAAAATTGAGAACCCCTGCTCTAGGTGATACTGTACTATGCTATTCCTGGAAATTACCTGAGAGTTGCATAGGAGGACCTAACACATTTCTAGAGAGGATACTTCTCTAGGAATATCTAGGTCATCCAGTTCAACTCTGTTATATGCTGGGATTGTAAGTAAACAGATCAACTCCGCTGCCAGCTCGACCAAGGCGGGTCTGCGCTGCTCGTGTTATTGGACCTCACGGCAGCATTTGACATGGTCGACCACAATCCCTTGACCCACCGCCTGGCCATGGCTGGAGCGAGGGGGACAGTCCTGAAATGGCTGACCTCCTTTCTCCACCAGCGGTCTCAGCGCGTGAGGAGGGGCGAGGTGGTCTCTGAGGGCTCCCCATTAACTTGTGGAGTTCCGCAGGGGGCCATCCTCTCCCCTCTGTTATTTAACATCTATATGCAGCCGCTTGCACAGCTGGTGCGGAGTTTTGGGCTTGAGTGTCACCAGTACGCTGACGACACTCAGCTCATTCTGAGAATGGAGGGCAGGCCTGAATCCGTCCCCGATAACTTCCAACGGTGCCTTGAAGCTGTTACTGGATGGCTGCGAGCCAGTAGGTTGAGGGTGAATCCAGCGAAGACGGAGATCTTGTGGCTGGGTTGTCCGGGTGATAGGGATGTCCAGCTCCTGACCCTGGACGGTGTGGCGTTATGCCCATCGTCTGTAGTAAAGAGCCTGGGTGTCCATTTGGACTCCCAGCTGACCATGGAGACCCAGGTCTCCATGGCCAGCAAAGCTGCTTTTTTCCATCTTAGACAGGCGAGGGGGCTGGCCCCCTATCTATCCCGGAATGACCTGGTCACGGTGATCCAAGCCACTGTCATCTCGAGGCTGGAGTACTGCAACGCACTCTACGTTGGCCTTCCTCTGTTGGTGACCCGGAAGCTCAGGCTAGTGCAGAACGCTGCCGCCCGACTCCTGTCTGGTACACCAGCAGGTAGTCACATAACACCTGTTTTGCAGGATCTGCACTGGCTGCCAATTGAGCACCGGATCACCTTCAAAGTGTTGGTTCTTACCTTTAAGGCCTCACACGGCTTGGGGCCAATGTACCTGAGGGACCGTCTCTCCCCTTATTGCCCAATGAGATCACTGCAGTCAGAGGGAGCCTTCCTCTTAGATGTCCCCTCGGTGCGACTCGTACACCTGACCTCAACCCGCAGGAGGGCGTTCTCTGTCATCGCGCCCACACTGTGGAACGCCCTCCCGGCAGAGACACGTGCGATCCAGGACTTGCTTGGATTCAGACGGTCCTGCAAGACCCACCTTTTTCGTCAGGCATTTGATCTGTAGGTTTTACCTGTACAGCTGCTGTTTTTAGTGTTATCCGTGGTAGCATGTTGCACCACAGTTTTAATGTTTTGAGTGTAATTTTTAGCTAATGTGTTGTTGTTTTAATCATTGTATTGTTTTATTGTGCCTTGTTTGGCTCCTGTGAGCCGCCCCGAGCCCTCCCGGGAGTGGCGGCATAGAAGCGCGCTTAATAAATAAATAAATAAAATAATTTAATGCCATTTGGTCATGTACACAGTTTCAGGTAACTAAAAAAAAGTGTATATGACTCATTCCAGCACTGCAACAAAGAAGGATCCCTTTCTTTTCTCCAAAATTACTCAACAAAATTACAACATTTTAAAATACAAAAAAAATCCCCTGCTTAATGGAGGTCATAGCAAGGAATCGACAACCTTTGTTGGTTTCCCTTTAATCAGTGAAAGAGATTAAATTAAGCTACTGCCAGTTACCCAGAAGAGCACCTCTTATACCTGTGTATTGAAATCAGTAAGATATTACCATCTTTACCTATTTGCAATGGAGAAGAAAAGGCTGTAGATCTAAAAATTATTGTTAGCCACCTTGAATCCCTGTATAAGGAGAAAGATGGGATAAAATTAAGTAAATAAATAATAATTAAAACAAAAGTGAGGGGAGATATTTATTTATTTATTTATTTCCAGCCTTTTACCCCGCTCTTCTCAACCCCCGAGGGGGGACTCAGAGCGGCTTACAAAAAGGCACAATTCGATGCCCACACAGTAAAACACAATATAAAACCCCAGAAACATTCAACATTAAAATACATAAAAATACAATTACATTAAACATCATACGCATTCATTTAAGTTAAAAACAGTGTTCCATCCATAAAAAGCATTGAGCCCTATTCATCAACTTTCCATTAAAATGCAATCTAAAATGCTGCCTTGTGCTAGTGTGCAAATGCCTGATCCCATAGCCAGGATTTTACTTTTTTCCTGTATGCCAGGAGATAAAGGTTGCTAATGATTCCTGTTCCAATGGACTGTTCTAATAGCCCCTCAACTTTTAGGATTTAAGCTCCAATTACCCTTTTTTTATACAACTAATGGAAATATTATACAGAGAAAACAATAAAACTTCAGCAGTGGTCAATGTATTTCCTGCCCAGATGATGATATCATAGTCATGGGTGAGGAACAAAATATAACAGCACATATCCAAAGAAAAAGGACAATACTCCCTGCAAATCCATAGGTCAGTTACAATTCCATTTCACATAACTAAGCAAGCTGTGAGAGTCTAGGATCTGTACAAAATGTAATTTTCAGCATTTCCACAATGTTCAGTATATTCTCTTCCACATGTCACACTTCTTTCTTCACATTTATCTACAAGAGGTCATGTTTTTTTACCAGTTTTCATGATGAAATGTTATTAAAGAAGTCAGATATCATCTGACTCACATTTTGCAAATAATACCTTGAGATAATAGAGGAACATTTTAAAAACCACAAGTGCAAGAGAGAGTAATTCAGAGTTCTAACTGAACCCATCAATGTGTCTGTGTGAAGAGAGAACTTACTGGAGCATATTTTCCCACATCAGAGAATTTATAGCATAAATGTTAAGGTTGTCTGGTTTGGTTTTGCCTGTTGGGAATTTGTATTTTTTGAAATGTGGCACAGCAGGTTCTTCAGGTATGTTGCAAAATTTTTCTGGGTGCATTGCACAATTTGTTACTCCTTAGGAATGTGGGTTGTCCATTATAATTGTGCTTCTTTTTATATATATATAAAATATATATGAATGTGTGCATATGCACACACATAAGCAGATATACACATAATCAGCACAGTGATCACCATATAGTGAGTAGAAATTATGGCTACCATTTTATTAAAGAAAATGCAACTGATTGTTCAGTGAGACACCTTTTCCTCATGATAACTTTTTCAATCGTGGATTTCCATTTCTAGGGGTATATTTCTCTCACTTCCTGTTGTCTTACCCCCATTCTTAACTATGTTGTTTGTAAGTCAACTTTTTGTAACTCGGGGACTGCCTTCATAAACATTTTTATTATGAGCACTGTGATAGGAATTGCAAAGAGCTTTCGGACACATATTTATTTAATTTATATACCACCTGTCACGATGCAAGAACTCGGCCGGCCCCTTAATCTCACACACAGAGAGGGTAATCAGCTAACTAATTTATTGAAGAATAAAAGCATATAAAAAGGCAATTGTCCATGGGATATTGAAAGTATTGTCCAAAAGTAAAGACTCCGTAGTAAAATCCAAAGGCAAAGGTCTTGGCAAAAGGCTTGGCAAAAGCTCCGCAAATCCAAGCGGGTCAAGGAACAAGGCAAGGTTCAATCAGGCCCCAAGAAACTTCTTGGCAAGGTACAAGCCGCAACTTGGCTCCGTGGTCCTTTGCTCGCTACACTTCCCTAGGTTAGAAGTGGCCGAGCTACTGAGGATCCGTTCCCACGGATCCTATACTTAAACCTCACGGCGGGACCCCCGACGCTCTAGGCTTCGGCGGTAGTCTGTGCTACGGGATCTCGCGCTTCACTGGCGTTCTAGGCTGCAGTGCCAATCCCTCCTGCTGGAGTCGATGCTCCGTCTCCTATCAAAGCTCCAACCTTGCCTCCCAGCACCTGGCTCACTATCTTCATGAGAGTCTAACTCCCCTTCAGCTTCCATGGCCTCATCGCCCATGTTTTCCCAAATTCTCTCCTGTGATCCGTACCCACCCGGTTTCTCATAACAATCATCACTATCAGCACTTTCAGGATCAGCCTGACCTTCCCAGTTCTCATAGCCATCTGGCCATCCTTCATCCCAGACCAAGCTCTCTGTGGGAGAGGAAGGTCCGGCTAGCTCATTAATCCCTTCCTCCATTTCTTCCTCAGCTGCGGCTGGTTCTAATGCAAGTGGGACCCCCGGTGCTGCCCCCTAGGCACAAAAGAGAACTGGGTTGCTATACCACCTTTCTTCCAACTGTTTTTCAGACAAGATCAGAGTAGGCAAATGCCAAAACAATCATTTTATTGTATAGTTCCAAATGTCCTGTACAGCTAAGCATACATAAAGGCAAATAAAATAAATGGTAGAGACTTATATATCTTTGCTTGTGAATATTGTTGTAACAGAAGCAAGCCTATAAATGTGTGGTATGAAAGCATAATCCGATATGTTGACCCCTTTCAAAACTGCTAAAAATTCTAGAGAACAAACAAGTATTCAATTCCTCTCTTTAGCCTTTTTCATTTCCATAAAGATGATCTTGGCTGTGTTATGGAAAGCTTGGAATACATTTTGTACATGCTACCCACATGCTACCCACATTCTGTATAGCACATTTTAAATGTATGAGAAAGATACCACTGTGAACATCTAACTGGCAACAGCAGCTATGTGTTTGGACTACATGTAGTATTTACATGTATTGACACTGCAAAGAGTGGCACATATGGATGTATCAAAGGAATGTATGTATGCTAAGCTTCTAAAAAAAATGGAGCATAAAATATATTCCTCTACAGATATTGAGAGCTACATTCCAATAGTGGTTTCAAAATAGCCATTGTTTTTGTCAGAGCTTGAAAAGGTTTCCAAGTGGCTGGAGAATGCTTTTTTCAAACTCTGGTGCTATTATTACTTGGTACAAGTTAATTCAAAGCATTTTAATGCCATTAATCATAATAGATGGGATACATTACATGACTCATAACCATTATTAATATTTACTGTAATTGAAAATGTAGTTGCATTTTTGGGGAGAAGGGAGGGTAAAACAACAGCAGAAACCAAAAGATTTCCAATAAAAATACATGCTAAGAAAAAAGGCTCAATCCTACAGTTTTTAATTTGGTCCTAATAATTCAGTTCAGGGTTAAAAGAAAGATAAAATGAAATCAAAATCTTTCCTTGTGGTCAAAAAGTTATCAACTATCCTCTGGGCTTCTCTTCTCATCAGACCCATAAGGGGGGGGGGGGTTAAGACTTAACCCCCCCCCCCCCTTTTCAAATGTGTCAGGTTAAAAAAAACTGGTTTACTCATGAATTTTGACTGGTTAACCAATTCATCAGTAAACCAGTTTTTTTGCCTGACATTGGGGAGGGGGGGTTGAACCCTAGGATTAACCCATCCCCGCCCCCCAACTATGAACCTGCTTCTCATATATGTTGAGGAAGTGATTGAGTTCACCTTCTTTACTGTCCTGGTTCTCACTCAAGTGGTAAACTTATATCTGAGCTGTCTCACATGAAGAAGCTCACATTAATGCTGCTCACTTGTAAAAAAAATAAGGCAAGGAGTGTTTTCTGAAATCAAGCTAAAATTAAGACTTGTGAAAGTCTCAAGGAGGCATAAAGCACTTTATTCTATTAAAATAGTTAACAGGAGGAAAGCAAGACTAAGAATTGCAATGATCTGATCCCATACTTACAATTACTTGTACATAATGTTTTGAAATAATGAAGTTAGCTGCTGCTAAAGAGGAGAAGTGAGAAGAGGAGAGAGAAATCGAGGCATCCTCCGGAATCGCTAAGGATTAATGAGAACATTTCTGGCTAAATCTGGAGAGTTGTAGTGTGTGGGTGCTAGAGGACTACAAATATTGTATGTCTTGTGACCTGGTCAGTATCTCGCAAAGAAACATGTTATCTTCTGGTGTGATTGATAAGATTAAGGGTGCATCTAAAATGTAGAATTAAAGCAGCTTGACACCAATTTCACTCCAATGACTCAATGCTATGGAATATTGGGATTTGTAGTTTGATGAGACACCAGCACTCTCTGGGAGACCAGGTTAAAGATTTTGTAAAAAGATAACAGCTATGATTTCATAGCATCGAGCCATGGCAATTTAAATGTTGTCAAACCCCATTTGCACACCAGTGAGAAAGATCACAGTTTCTTTAAGGAAATCTTGTCAAGAAAGGACAGAATGTGGTTTCTCTCTCACTGTTTGGAGGTCTGTCTGGTCCAGGAAAGCACTTGATACCGAATTAAACAACTGGACGCCAGAGTGCTCTTTTATTATTATCTTGTGAAGCTGAATAGGGAAAGGATTATCCAGTATTCCTGATGGGCAGGAGAGGAAAGGAAAGCGCTCAAATTTGCAAGGAAAAGGGCTGAGAAACCTGACTTTAAGTGCCAGGAACCCCATTTTTAGGTGTCTTCAGCTCTTGCCAGCTGATACTTGCAAATGTTTTAGTATTTTGAGTTGGACTTCAACTGCCGAGATGTTTCCGTCCCCATTTCATTAAATGTTTGCTGTATATATGTTGTGCTCTTCCCTGAGTCCCCTTCGGAGTGAGAAAGGTGGAATACAAATGTCTTAAAGAAGAAGAATCTGCATTAATGTTACAGTAGAGATATATCCAAAGCTATTAGTAATGTTATACTAATGTTGTTGAGCCAGAATATCCCCCCCCCCCCGCCAACCCAGAAGATTTTTAGTTCACCAAGTTCAAAACATCGAAAGATCGATACTGAACAACAGCAGCTGTAAACTCCTAAATCTTCTGCCATCAACTCTGCTGGACTGACCATGTTGACCAAATGTCTGATCACCATCTCCCAAAGCAATTACTACTCAAGAATGGAAAACGGAATGTTGGTGGACAGGAAAAGAGATTTAAAGATGGGCTTCAAGCCAACCTTAAAAGCTGTGGCACAGGCACTGAGAACTGGGAAGCCCTGGCCCTTGAGATTCTAACTGGAGGTTAGACCATAAAGGCTTTCATTTCTTAGTCCTAGAAGTGATTGATTAAGAGGGTGTTGTCTCCAGGCCATATTTTGCCCACTCCTGCTTTAATCTGATGTTTGGACAGCAGGTGGGTTGTATACTTTTGAAAGGTTAAACTGAGTAAGCTTGGTTGAAAGCCTGCACAAAGTTTACAGTTGGAAAAGACATCAGAATATACCAAAATCTCTTCTTTTTCCATTTCTGAAACTGGATCGTCTCAGTGGCTCTAAACATTTGGTGAACTTTTCAGCTTTCCAACTATTTTTTTAATTTCCATGCTGCCTCTCAACTTCTGGATTCCAGATGGGGCTGTAAGGAAAAGTGACAAAATACCAAAAGCAATTATACTCTTGTGGTATTTTGTCAGGAAGTCCTGGAAATCTCACCAAATAGCTTGTTCTCACAAGTTTTCCAGGCTCAAAGGATAAGAGAGTAACTTTAAAGGGATTTTGGATAGTAAGACATGTCAATAGATGAGGTTTCAAATAACACCCCCCCACACACACACACACCTCCTCCAAATCTATTCTCAAGTATAAAAATGAGTTAGCCAACATTTTGTGACGATTTCCTTTTTTAAAAAGACCAGAGCTAAACATACTGACCAGAAAACAAGCTTCCATGGAAGATTGCAGAGCTTGGACAAGTTATTTTTGGACTACATCTCCCAGAATTCACAGCCAGCATAGTCAGTGGTGTTGGTTATGGATTCAGAGACTTCTCTTCTAAAGAAAACTGTTCCTAAACTTTGAGAGGTTATTCTGAGTTTATTGTAAGCTCAGGAGAAGGAAATGTAATGTCACATGTCAGTCCTATGATTCTCTGTAATTTCCCTTGGGAAAAAATGTCAAGGAAACAAAGAGACCACAAAAGTAGAAGATAGACTTATATTCATGCATTAATAAAGTCAATAGAATGAATAACCCTGTCAATTTCAGTTATTCATTTTACAATTTTATTTCTAGTTGATTCAGCTACTGAGATTGTTTTAAAAGATTGCCTGAAATGGTATATGTGATATTTTATCCTAGTTCATTTTTTCCTAATATATATTTTTGGGTACCGTTTACTAGTATAATGGATTTAAACATTATTTTCACAGATGTATGCATTTCCATGTGCTCTTTCCTCTAATATACCTATTTTGATACCTCTTTTTGAATTGGAGAATTCCATTGCAAAATTCAGCAATGGCTTGTGATGTCAGGTTTAATGTACTGATGTTTGGTTTTAAGGTTACTTTTATATGTGGAGTTTTTCTGGGATTTTATGTTATCATGTGTTTTATGTAGACATTGAATGTTTACCATTGCTATGTTGGAATCTGCTCTGAGTCCCCCAGGAAGATAGGGTAGAATACAAATAAATTATTATTATTATTATTATTATTATTATTTTACTGACATAAAAACACAGTATGTCACAGCAAATGAGATCTATATGCTGGATTTCATATTAAAAAATCACAAGTCGAACACAAAATCACAAGTTGAAAACTTCCCAAGCACTTAGGACTGTGTGATGTATTTTCGAATGATGCGTGCAGATCCAAGTAAGGTGACCTTTTGAAATTGACAGATTGTGATTTTGTCAATGTTTATTGTTTCCAAATGCCGACTGAGACCTTTTGGCATGGCACCCAGTGTGCCAATTACCACTGGGACTACCTTGTACTGGTTTATGCCAGAGCCTTTGCAGTTCGATTTTGAGGTCTTGATAATAGCTGACCTTTTCCTGTTGTTTTTCCTCAATGCGACTGTCACCTGGTATGGCGACATAAATAATAATTATTACTATTATTGGTTCAAGTAATATCCTCTTCCTACAATTCTTCAATTAATGATTAAAAGAGGCAGATATATGTCACATTTTAAAGTTATTTGATCCTATACACCAATCCTCACCTGCTCCCAGAGTCCCTAAAGAAGTTCATACCTTGGAAAGGGGTGCATCTACACTGTAGAATGAATGCAGATTAACACCACTTTGACTACCTTGGGTCAATGCTGTGGAATCACAGAACTTAAAGTTTTGCAAGATTATGATCTGTCTACGGTTGTCCACGCTCTGGTCACATCCCGAATAGATTACTGCAATGCACTCTACGTGGGGCTGCCTTTGAAGACAGTTCGGAAACTGCAATTAGTCCAACGGGCGGCAGCCAGATTACTAACGGGAGCTACATACAGGGAGCATACCACCCCCTGCTGTGTCAGCTCCACTGGCTGCCTGTCCAATTCCGAGCTCAATTCAAAGTGCGGGGTTTGTCCTTTAAAGCTCTATATGGTTCTGGCCCAGCTTACTTGTCCGAACGCATCAACCGCTATGTCCCATCTCGTACCTTAAGATCATCCGGGGAGGCCCTGCTCTCGCTCCCGCCTACATCTCAAATGCGGTTGGTGGGGACGAGGGATAGGGCCTTCTCGGTAGTGGCTCCCCGTCTGTGGAACGCACTTCCTATTGATATTCAATCAGCTTCATCCCTCCTGGCATTCAGAAAAAGAGTGAAATCCTGGTTATGGGACCAAGTGTTTGCACTTTAGCACGATATGGCACTTTAGATTGGTTAGATGGCAGCTGGTGTATTTGACCTAATGCTTAAGGATGGAATACTGTTCTAACTGTGGTGAATGTACATGATGCATTTTAATGTTAATTGTATTGTAATGTATTTTAATTCTAGTTGTATTTTAGTGTATTTTTATTATATGTATACTGTGTGGCATTGAATCGTTGCCATTGTTAGGCCGCTCTGAGTCCCCCCTCGGGGGTTGAGAAGAAGCGGGGTATAAATGATGGAAATAAATAAATAAATAGCTTTCTCTGCCAAATAGTGCTGATGCCTCACTAAACTCCTACTCCCATGATTCCAAAGTATTGAGTCATGGCACTTAAAGCAATGTAAAATTGTATTCATTCTACACCCTAGGAGAGCCAATTATAGAATGATAAGAGTTGAAAGGGACCACATGGGCCATCTAGTGCAATCCCCTGCCATGCAGGAAAAGCACAAAGTACCCTGACAGATGGCCATCCATTTATAAAATGTGAAAGTGCTGCTGTATTAAAGGCATGGATGCAACAGACTACATTGCAGAAATAATTGTGTAGATTCAATATAACATGGTTTTAAATCAAACTTGATCTGTGTATCAAGGAAAAATGATCCCTCCATGACTTTCCAATGCTGTTTGATTTAGTCCATGGCACTAAATGAGCCAAATATTTTTTTTACAAATCCCAATACCTTGTTTAATGAAGACCTCCCCTGTGTCAAAAATCTAGTGAAGTAGGTCTGTTAATCCAATTATAAATGTTACAAAAAATCTTTTCTCTGCTTCCCATCAACTATAACTAAAAATAGCATCACTGAACACAGACTTCCACTAGTGCTGAAAACAACTGCTCTCCTCATTTTATAACTACTGTTGGAATAGAAGTGTCTTAGCTGTCACTTTCCACTCTTCAGCATATTAGCTCGGGCATCAAAGAAACTTACTCCAAATATGTGCAGATACTTTTAAAGCCAGTTCTTCATAAACATTATATGATTAATTAGAGAAGAGCTTCCCGATCAACTCCAGATGCGTATATGGCTTGGCTACATGCAGTTTTATAAGACTCCTTTAAGTTTTCAAGTGGAGAGATCAAAGAGGCAATCTGTCTCATAATTTAGGTGCCTCGGGAGAGTACTTTGTAAATTATGGTATTGGGACTATCAATAATCTGCTTTTCCTTTTCAAAACAACTCCATTGTTTTAAAAGAGTTCTAGCTTTAATTAACCAGAGAGCTCTAATTAACTTAGCATGGCTTGTCATTGCCCTTACCATGGTGAATATTTATTTAGTTGCTTATTCCCATAACATATTTCCTGCTTCTTGGCAGGAGGTTGGACTGCATGTCCCACGAGGTCTCCTCCAACAGGAGAGTGAGGATGTTTGTTCATATCCCTGGAACATAATCCAAGTTTTCCAAGATGTCTGAGGGCCAACTGAGCTAACACACTGCCAGCTTTAGCTGTATTGAATCCTAATCGATCTCAGCCTAAGGTTCAGTTTGTTCACTCTAATCCAACCCTTTCCTAATCTGCTTCCATGGAGACAAAGACCCCTTCTACACTGTCGCATAATTGAGATTATGAAAGCAGATAATCCACATGATCTAATTTGAACTGGATTATATGGGTCTACACTGCCATATAATCCAGTTCAAAGGAAATAATCTGGATTTTATATGCCAGTGTAGAAGGGGTGGGAAAGCAAAAGAAGCAGTTTAGGGAAAGGTCTTTTGATTTCTCTGCTACAGAGCTCCTCACCTTTCCAAACTACATTTCTCAGAATTCTGCAGGCAACAGAAATGCAAGGTTGCCCACTTTAAAGCCCGTGTGTGATAACGTTGATAGTCATTTACTGATTCATAAGACAAATGGCGGGAAAAGGTTCCCAAATCGCTTTGAAATTGCTTCAAAAAGCAATTTGATTCGAATTTCTTCCAAATTTTGAAGATTCCAACCGAACCTACCCAGGCCTACTATTTACACTATACTACAAGAGCAAGATCACATATGTCTGTTCTCTTAGCAGTTCATCATTGGAAGAGAACATGTGCTGTTATGTTGTCTCTGGAATGTGTGGCGAGACAGGAACTGTCCGGAGTTATGTTCTAGGCATAAAACACCACTCTGTGTATTTAACCCCTACACAGCATTACATTTCTACACTGAACACAGAGTTTAAACTATAAACAATATTTTCATCACATTTAAACCACAGTATTGACGGTATCATTGTGTCCCTTGGCAACAAACCGACTATGTGACCAGCAGGTCCATTTCCCAATGCAGGTGAAGTGAGCAACTTTCCTCTTTTTCTGTTGCAAGTAGTACATACTTTCCATCTTCACAGATTAGATACAAGATTCAAGGGGGAAAGAGTTATGTTTCATATCCAGAAGCAATATCCCTGTAGCTACTTAGGGGGATTAGTCAAATTTTGATCCCTAACTGAAGACCTACAATTTGCAAGATGGATTTACTTCAGGCTCTGGACCAGAGTTCTTGAAGATTATGCAAGGAGTTCATGTTTAACAGTCTGTAGATGAAAAATCATTTAGTCCAGTAAGAGATGACATAGCAAAGAAACTAACAGATGTGCCCTGGGTGCATTCAACCTTTGCTCCTCTATACAAATTCTACACAGCTTTTGCTCTGGATGCCTTGAAGCCTAAACCTCAATGCATAGCTGGAATTTCTTTCAGTGTCAGATATAGGTCACTTCTACACTGACCTATATCCCAGGAAATGATTTCAGATTGTCTCTTTTAAACTGGATTATATGAGTCTCCACTGCCAAATAATCTGGGATAAGAATATAATCTGGGATCAGATCCTGGAATATAGGGGCAGTGGGGAGGGGGCCATAGCTTCCTTAATCTACCATCATTTTGACAACTGCAGAACTGTTTGCTTCTTCTTTCCCCTGTATTTAATTATTTCCTCCCTGCATTAAATGTGCACTTTCCACAAATTCCACCAATGTGGTTGCAGTAGTTGTTTTCAAATCTCCAGTTCTTTTCATATTATTTGGGATGCAACCACATTACACAATTATAGTAGTTCAATGCCAAAGCAAAGATGTAAATTGTAGTCCATTTAGCTTGTGCATCAATCTAACACTGTAAGCAACTTATTGACCCTTGAATTTGAAAAGCCAGACACTTTCAATTTTAAGGTCATGTTTATTTATTTATCATGTCAGAAGTGAGTTGAGGTTACAGTTAAAATGCATTTAAAAATACTAACAAAGTTTTCAAAACTTGTCATTATGCTAAATGTTGTTTAACCAGAAGCTGACCACTTGGAGTGCTTCTGGTGCCACTGTGAGAAGATCCACCATTGTGCATGTGACAGGGCTCAAGTTGCACTGTAGTAGGTGGTCTGTGGTTTGCTCTTCTTCACTCTTGCATGTCGTGGACTCCACTTTGTAGCCCCATTTCTTAAGGTTGGTTCCCACTGGAATCATGTTGATTCTGGTTCAGACATGAGAGAGAAGGGGAGAGTACCTTTTCACATTTGGACTTTGACTTTCTACCTGCAATTTCACATGGAACATCTACTCTAAACATTTTGTTATTAGATGGCTAGTGTGTTGGTGGGACAAAGGATGAGAGGAAGAAATGGCTTATAAAGCTTGATTTGAAAAACTTTTTCCAAGTAGTCAGTAGAACATAAGATGTGCCCCAGTGCATCTGAATGCATAGAATCTCCCTTTATGTATCCTAAGTGATGGAGTTGTTGAAATCTATTTGAACTAACTGCAGTGACAAGCACTACACTAAAAAAGCAGTAGTACAGCAAATAGCTATTGCCAATCCTTGACACAGACACTTAACAAATTACATAAGATTGGCACCCTGACCTAAATGCATTTTCTTGGAACAAAGTCAGATGAAGTTTAGTAAGCATTAGGCATGGTTTAGAACCCAAAAATAAGGAATCAAAAATCTAATGGGGGGGGGGGGGGATTTTTTTTGGATTAGTAATAGAAAGACTTACAAAAAAAATTCCAAAAATTTCTAAAATGTAACGTAATTACTAACGAAATTCGTTAGTAGGTCGTATGCCAGCACATGTGCATTCCAGATGGTTTTTGCCCTACAACTCCCAGAAATCCTAACAGCTGGTAAATTGGCTGGGATTTCTGGGAGTTGTAGGCCAAAACTTGAATAAATCACACTGAATTCTAGATGGGACTCTCCAAACAGGAAGGAAGGAGGGAAGGAGGGAGGGAAGGAGGGAGGGAGGGGGTATTCTATTCTTGGAAGCAGCAAAAAAAGGAGGAGGAGGCCCCCCTCGCTCCTCGCTGCCTCTCTCTCACCCCGATCCCGAGGGAGCGAGGGCCCAAGTTTGCCCAGACTGAGAGGAAAAGGAAGAGGCCTGAGGCTGTGAGGAATGGTGGGAGTTGAAGTCCAAAACACCTGGAGGGTTGAAGTTGGCCCGTCATGAAGCCTCTTCAAGGCTTTAGATCCTGGCAGGCAGAAGGGGCAGGGAGGGCCCGTCCACTCCTCCTCCCCTGCCAGGATCTAAAGCGTATCAAGGCTTGGCACGCTTTAGATCCTGTGAGAAACCAACCTAATGTATAATAGAATGAATGCTAACTTATAGAGTAAGTGCCTAAATATTATACGTAATCAACTGGTCATATACCTACATTCCATGCACATGCAATAATACAGCAGTAATAACAATGGGTATAAAGAGGTAAAAATTCAAACCAGTATTCTGACTGGTCCCTCCTCAAGTGGTGCAAACGGGCTCTTCTCTATGAGCCCGGGATTCTGCAACAAGCAAACGCTGTGCCCGGGCTTTTGGCTTTTCCCGGGAAAGGCCTCCCGGCTCATAGAGAAGAGCCGTTTGCACCGCTTGAGGAGGGACCACAGTCAGAATACTTTGGTTTGAATTTTACCTCTTCTTATACCCATTGTTATTACTGCTGTATTATTGCATGTGCATGGAATGTAGGTATATGACCAGTTGGATTACTTATACATGTTGTGTGCAACTACCCCAATACTCTTTGATGCTTTAGATCCTGGCAGGCAGGAGGGGCAGGAAGCCTGGAAAATGTAAACAGAGAGGTTTACTCAGAAGTAAATCCACAAAGGAGAGCACTTCATCCAAAGTGCCCTCCTTTGCGGATTTACTCATGAGTAAACCTCTCTGTTTACTTCCTTTGCAGATTTACTTCTGAGTAAACCTCTCTGTTTACATTTTTCCAGGCTTCCAGCTGAAAGAAGGAGCGAGTTTAGGGCTTGCCTTGCCATAATACTTATTGGCAAGGGAGGCGGGAGGGTGGTGAGAGAGAAGGAGGGTGCCCCCTTACGACCTAATAACGATACTTAAGAAAATCCTGGCCCCAAGTTCTATAAAGAAAGTCCACTTCCTGGTTGGCGTTCCAGATGCGGAAATACTCAAAAGTAGCATTTCTTACTAATTTCTTACGAATCATTTAATTTTCATAACTTTTTTCTCATGCCTAGTAGGCATACTTTCAAATATGTGTACCTGCGATCATAGCTTGAGGCATCTTTTTTCCTGCTGATTAATGGCAGTTCTCCAGCAACCAAACAAATATTCAAGAAAAGATTGCAAAAATAATCAGCTGCACAGATCGCCAGCAGTTTCAACCATGATTGTGTGCATATTACTTGAAAATTCACTTTATCATCAATAATAAAATATAAGAATGCGAACTCAAAGGTAGAATGTGTGGCCAGCTATGGTGATCTCACCATATGTGTAATGTTTGTAGTATTAATGGTTACTGTAGACCAAGAAAATTGGGTATGAAACAGATTTTTTTCCACCAGTGTTGGCAAGCCCTAAGTTGTTTTTGTTATTTCAATTTTGCATGTTCATCCCACAAGGGCACTGAAAGCTGCCTTAGATTACATGAACACTGTAAAATGAATGCAGTCTAACTTTAACTGCCGTGGCTCAATCATATGAGCTGGAATTTTACAAAGTCTTTAGCCTTCACTATCAAAGGATGCTGGTGCTTTACCAAAACATAACTCCCATTATTCCATAGTATTGAATCATGGCAGTTAATGTGATTTCAAACTACATTCATTTTATAGTGCAGATGCAGCTTTAGATTGAGTCACTCTACTGATCTGTCTATGCCATTATTGACAACTCTCAAGGCCCTTCTACACATAGCCAAAAACCCGGAAGTAGCCAGGTTAAAGGGGAGGGTGGCTAAACAATATTTAGCCAAAGTGTTGGCAGGATCAGCTTAACAGCTGAAAATTAAGTGTTAAAAAGGGGAGCTTAAAACCCCAATCCACCTGAAAAATGCACCCTGTATACTGTATATCCCTGCAGCCATGCAAAACATGTACTTTCCTTCATTTCCCCCTGTGTAGCCTGCTCCAGCGCTTTGTAAAAGCCTGAAACATCTGATCAGTTGATCGGGCTGTCAGACCCACAGGTGGCTCAAGGGAAGCAGAATGGGAGAGCAATTAGAACTCTCTGAAACTCTTTCTTGTAAACATTATTATTATTATTATTATTATTAAAGAGAAGTTTATTATTATTATTATTAAAGAGAGGTTGAATTCAGCAACTGTCTGGTTTGGGTTTTCTCTCTCCCTTATAATGCATAAGGCGCCCCCATGCAAGGGCGCCGAACAGATTTTAGTTCGCCCAAGGAGACTTATGGAACCCGAAAGGTTCCTGAATGCTCTAAGGGATCTGGAGTCTATCAGCGTCTCAGTCGAAGAGCTAGTCCAGACCTGGAATTCCTCACTGGCAAGAGCCCTCGACCGAGATTGCTCCCAGGCGCCCTCTCCGGCCCACATCATCGGTCTCCTTGGTATACTGGAGACCTTAGGACCATGAAGCGGGAAAGGAGACGGCTAGAGCGCGAGTGGTGGAAACTCCGTGACGGAGCCTCATTATCAGCTTATAAGCTATTCAAAGAGTCTTATGAGCATGCTGTCAAGGCAGCCAAAAATGACTACTTCTCTGCCTTGATAGCGTCTGCAAGCTCACGCCCGGCCCAACTGTTTAAGGTAATTCGATCGTTGACGACGGTCCCTACCGTCCCAAAAATAGTGATCAGGCCCTCACTGCCGGTGCTTTTCAGAGCTTTTTACAGACAAGATACTGAACCTCCGCCGGACCTTCCGGCCACAGTTGATACAGTAAGAGAGCTAGAGACTCCGTGGCCTCCGCCGGCCCACCCTCGACCGGTTTCGGCCACTGGACGCAGATGCTGTTGATAAGATAGTGACTGCAGTTCGACCTACCACCTGCTCCCCTCGACCCGTGCCCCTCCTGGCTTGTTAGATCTTGCCGGGAGGGGTTACGTGGGCCTCTGTTGAATATCATTAACAGCTCCCTTGAGCAAGGGGTTTTTCCAGAGTGCTTAAAAGAGGCGGTGGTAGCTCCATTACTGAAGAAACCATCATTGGACCCTGCGGTTCCCTCCAACTACCGCCCAGTGTCGAACCTTCCGTACCTGGGCAAGGTGGTTGAGAGGGCAGTAATGGAGCAACTGCAGTCCTTCTTAGATGACACAGCATGGCTAGACCCCTTCCAGTCCGGCTTCCGTTCGGGGCACGGGACGGAGACGGTTCTGGTCTCTATCACAGATCAACTCCGCTGCCAGCTTGACCAAGGCGGGTCTGCGCTGCTCGTGTTATTGGACCTCACGGCAGCGTTTGACACGGTCGACCACAATCTTTTGATCCACCGCCTGGCCATGGCTGGAGTGAGGGGGACGGTCCTTAAATGGCTGGCCTCCTTCCTCCACCAGCGGTCTCAGCGTGTGAGGAGGGGCGGGGTGGTCTCCCGAGGCTCCCCACTAGTGTGTGGAGTCCCTCAGGGGGCCATTCTCTCCCTCTATTATTTAACATCTACATGCAGCCGCTGCACAGCTGGTGCGGAGTTATGGGCTGGTCTGTCACCAGTACGCTGATGACACCCAGCTCATTCTGAGGGTGGAGGGCAGGCCGGAGTCCGTCCCGATAATTTCCAACACTGCCTCGAAGCCGTTACTGGATGGCTGCGAGCCAGTAGGTTGAGGGTGAATCCGCGAAGACGGAGATCTTGTGGCTGGGCCGCCCGGGCGGGGTGGGTGGCCGGCTTCCGACCCTGGACGGGCGGCGCTGCATCCAGCGCCGTCAGTGAAGAGCCTGGGTGTCCATTTGGACTCCCAGCTGACCATGGAGGCCCAGGTCTCCATGGCCAGCAAGGCTGCCTTCTTCCACCTCCGCCAGGCAAGGAGGCTCGCCCCTACCTATCCCGGAACGATCTAGCCACGGTGATCCAAGCCACGGTCATCTCGAGGCTAGATTACTGTAACGCGCTTTACGTTGGCCTGCCTATGTCGTCGATCCGGAAGCTCAAGCTGGTGCAGAACACTGCCGCCCGGCTCCTGTCTGGGACCCCAGCAGGCTGCCATATAACACCAATCTTGCAGGATCTGCACTGGTTGCCTATTGAGCACCGGGTCGCCTTCAAAGTGCTGGTTCTTACCTTTAAGGCCATCCACGGCTTGGGGCCAGCGTACCTGAGGGACCGTCTCACCCCATATTGCCCAGCGAGATCACTGCGGTCTGAGGAGGCCAACCTTCTAGTAGTTCCATCCGTAAGGCTGGCCCACCTAACATCTACTCGCCGGAGGGCGTTCTCAGTAATAGCTCCCACGCTATGGAACGCCCTCCCGGCTGAAACTAGAGCCTTGCGTGACCTACTCCCGTTCAGGCGGGCCTGTAAAACTCATTTGTTTAGACAGGCCTGGAGAGTAGGCCATGCGAGATTCCACCTGGCTGTTTAGATTTGCTGCTGCTATTTTAACTGTATTGCCTGTTTTAATTTGTGTTTTTAACTGTTTTATGTTGTTGTTTTAACCCATGGCACTATGCCACTGGCTCTGTGAGCCGCCGCGAGCCCCTGGGAGTCGGCGGTCGAGAAGTCCCAACAAATAAATAAATAATAAATAAATAACAATTATTAACTACTTGTAAAATGTTGTTTTGCAGGTCATTTTGAAAAATGGGTCAGTATTAATTATTTCTCTATTTTTAAAGAATTTGAATTGCCCCATCTGCTTTACCCTGGAGTGTGGTAGAGATTCCTTCTTTGGAGACTTTTAAACAGAGTCTGGTTGGCCATCTGTCAGGGGTGCTTTGAATGTGATTTTCCTGCTTCTTGGCAGGGGGTTGGACTGGATGGCCCATGAAGTCTCTTCCAACTCAATGATTCTATGATTCTATGATATGTAGATAAGAGCCTCTGTTATAATTCTATGTTTTATGTATTAGGAGTAGTAATATTTTATTTTGTTTAGAGAGCCAGTATTTTTGAGCATAGGACTATCACTGTGGAGTAACTTATGTATGTAACCTCCCTAGATCAACCCGCACCAAACCGAATGGAAACATCATTCATCCATGATCTGATCACCAGCAGAATGAACCACTTTCTTCTCATGCAGCTGATGTTTGGTAAAGCAACTTGAGAATGTGAAATTATAATTAGGACAACTTGTAACCAGAATGACTAAGTAGTGATCATGACAATAGTTCATTTATTAGACTTATTAATCCTAAGTAGTGATCATGACAATAGTTCATTTATTAGACTTATTAATCCAAAATCCTCAGTTTTGAGGGGATTGGGCTAGGATAAGCTACATAGTGCCTAGAAAGGGGCAGATAAAGAAAAAAGAGGAGGAGGAAAAGCCAGTGTAGTTCTTTGGGCATTGGATTATGACTCTGGAGAATAGAATTTGAATCCTGCTCAGCTATGAAAACCCACTGGGTGACTTTGAGTAAGTAGTTCATGCAACCCAAGGAAATCCCATGAAAGGTTTGCCCTAGGGACACAACAAGTCAAAAATTATTTGAAGGCACACAACAATGCAGTACTAGAAGTAGGAGGAGGAGGAGTGGAAAATGAAGAAGAGAAGAAGAAAGTTATCCAAAACCCAGACAACCCTAAAACTGAAGCCCTGAGATCTGGGCTCAGATAGATAGTAGCTGTGGTTGCGTAATAGGTTAAACCATTGTGCTGCTGGACTGCTGACTTGAAGGTTGGTTGAACTGCTGACCTAAAGGTTGGCGGGTCAAATCCGCAAGACAGGGATTGGCAACCTAGCAATTTGAAACCATGAAAATGTGAGTAGACAACTGCTGCTTCTTTGAGAAAAGGCAAAGAGATGCTCTCAGCGATCTTGCCAGCTACACAAACCAGGAAGTGACAACACAGGCTACTCAGCTTGAAAATGGGGAAGGCCACCTCCCCAGGGCCAGAGATAGGTGCCGTCTCCACGAAACCAGAAATGAAAGGAGAAGCCTCTGCCTTTGTTTATGTGTCTCATTGTATATGATCGTAAAGACATTGAATATTTGCCTATATATGTAAATGCTTTAATCTGCATTAAGTTCTCTAGGGGAGAAGGGCGGAATATAAATAAAGTGTAAAGTGTATTATTATTATTATTATTATTATTATTACCTCACAATATTTCTCTTCCCGGAAAGTCCCCAGCAGCAGGGTAAGGGCAAACTCTAACACAGGTATAGACTCAAGCTTTCTTCTAATGAAGACTTTACACCAATCATGTGTTGTGAATTATGACATCAATGAATGTACTTTGAACAAATAAGACAGTGAATCATAATTTGTATCATTCAGAGCAAAGTTTATTATTGTCAATTGTCTATAAAGTCTGTATATTCAATAAAATCCAATATCTGTAATTGGAGATCACGTCAAATCTGGGAATTTCCCTTGATTCTGCCCTCATCTCTGTGTGTTTTGATTGGAACCAACCAGAGTTGGCATACTGGAAATGGACCCCCAGAATTCTGGACAACAATAGTAGTAGTAGTACTAAGTAGTTGACGTAGAATATCTGTCCTTATCTGTCATCTAAGTTGTTTTCTGAATCCATACTTCCTAAAACAGCTGATAGATCTTCACTATTTAATAAAAATGAACCTTCACTTGATTTTTTCCATGGAAATCCAGAAAATAAATGCCAATCTTACTATGTTCAGCTTGACAAGATTATTGCAGCCATTCTGTGATGTGAACTTCAGTGCCAATCCATTGTGGGGGTTTTCCCCCCTTCTAATAATTAAATAGGATGTACAATGACTTTTTTAAAAAAAATCCTTCATTGAACTGAATTTTTTTCATCCATATGCATTTTTATTTGCTAGAAGGGTAGGCATTTTCTGTGTATCTGTTAGGAGTCGATGAGCTCAGCCAAAATGCCATTTAGCTGACTGGAGGATTGGAAGCTTTGTGATTGCTGTTGAGTGTGAAATCTGCAGCACGATTAAAATCTCCCACTGCTTGAGAAAAAGCATACATTCAGATTCTTAGAAAAGCTTCCTCAAGCAGTTTCTCTAAATACAATATATTTGGTGTACAGATGTTAATAAAAATGCACATCTAAGATTACCAGGACCACCACTGCTACATTAAGCAGTTTTGCTTTTTGCAATCTCTTGAATAGCAAGACTCGCGTCTTTCTGGGATTTTGGAGAGAACAGAACTGCAACGCCAGCATTCTCAGGCACAGGAAAACTTAGCTATCTCTCTTCGTTCCAGTTTCTTGGCCACACAGGCGCACGCCACAGCTAGTAGCATGAAGCTGCTGAAGAAATCCAGGCTGATGTGAGAAATACAAAAGAAAACATTGACTGACTCAGGAGCCTCTTTGTATACCTCCCCAGTTTGAAAGCACATCTGTATGATTGCATTTTCCAATATAAGTCAAGCTGGGGTTTTCTCTGTGTGAGTGTGTGTGTGTGTTGACCTGTTTTTCCACTGAATTCGTGCTGGATGTGACATACAACTCTCCTGTTCCAATGATGTAAATCTTAATTTGTTACATTCTTGGGCCAAAGGACAAATATTTATTTGGTATTTATTATTTTAATCATTTATGTCCTACCATTTTCACAATAATGAGAATCAAGGCAGTTTACAAATTATTAAAACTAGAACAGATTAAATATTCATTCTGAAATAATATTTATTTGTATATAAACAGCATAGCAATACACAATAATAAACACACTAACAGTATATTACAAAAAAGCTCTAAATATTACAAATAAATATCTTAATTCTTCCACTCATCTTATATCCACCTACATAAAAGACATTTATTTCCATTCTTATTAGGGTCCATATTATCATCTGGATTAGATGGCCCTTCCACAGGGCAAATTCAGGACTGCCACTAGAGAATCATTCAAAGAAAAGAAGTTTGATACAAAGCAGGAAATATAGCCACCTTTTACAAAAATGGGATGTGATGGACTCCATACTGAACTGTGTTGTAACTAAATCCCATCCCCCACTATTCCAATTCTCAGAAGGCAAGGAACATGTCAGCAAATTATGGTTGAATATTAAAAGGTTCACTTGGCACTTTTTAAGGCTTCACACACTTTCATAGAATCATAGAGTTGGAAGAGACCTTGTGGGCCAATTAGCCAAATCCCCTGCCAAGAAGCAGGAAAATCACCTTCAAAGCACCCCTCTGTTTAAAAGCCTCCATAGAAGGAGCCTCCACCATACCTCGGGGCAGAGAGTTCCACTGCTGAACAGCTCTTACAGTCAGGAAGTTCTTCCTAATGTTCAGGTGTAATTTGAAGCCATTGCTCCATGTTCTAGTCTCCAGGGTAGCAGAAAACAAGCTTGCTCCCTCCTCCCTATGATTTCCTCTCATATATGTATACATGGCTATCATGTCTCCTCCCAGCCTTTTGGCTAAAAATGCCCAGTTGTTTAAGCCGCTCCTCATAGGGCTTGTTCTCCAGACTTTGAAAAGAGATTTTCTCCCAGGTACGATGGAATGATGATGGTCAGGAAATTTGCCTTCCATTTCAGTAGAGACAAAATGTTTAATCTACCTGTGTGACATAACATTAGGTTCTCTCCATTAAAAGTCTTTTTGTGGAAGATGCACTGTATGCTTGTAATATAGAGCAGACTAAATGATATAGACTGCATCTACACTTATCCAAATAATCCAGGGTAATGTGTTCCAGAACTGCCTGATTCAGCACAGGAACATCCCTGGAGCATTTTGGTGTCCAGACAGGTAATGGGCTGAGTGTTGCTTCTGATCACAACAGATGACCCAGCCATGTGACCAGCCAAAGTGGAGTTGCTAGTAAGCTAGTGACACTGTGGTGGATTTATTGGACATGTGGACACTGGACCAGGTTGAATTCAGCCAAATTGAGCTGTCTACACCTCAAAACATCTGGATGACTCTAGAGTTAACCATGTTATTTAATAGGGTAGTAAAGCTTCATTTTCTTTCTATGGTTCATATTTTCCCAGCCTTCCACTTGTTATGTACCATTCCCATATGATTTTGTGTTTTTTAAGTCTGCATGGAAATTTGTAAACACTTTGCATGCACTTTTGCCTAATGCCTACATTTTTCCACAAGAATTTACATAAGAACATAAGAACATAAGAAGAGCCATGCTGAATCGGGCCTCAGCCCATCTAGTCCAGCATTCTGTGTCACACAGTGGCCCACTAGTTGTACACGGGGATCTCTAGCAGAAAGGAGGGCAAAACCCTCACCTGCTCCCGACTGCTGACAGCTGTCACAACCTCCTCTGGAAGTGAGTTCCATAACCCAATGACCCTCTGGGTGAAGAAATATTTCCCTTTATTAGTCCTAACTTTCCTACCTTGGAGCTTTAGGGAGTGCCCCCTAGTCCTAGTGTTGTGTGACAGAGAAAATATTTTTCTTTATTCACCTTTTCTATCCCATGCATGATTTTATACACTTCGATCAAGTCACCTCTTAAACGCCATCTTTCAAGGCTGAAAAGACCAAGGCGTTGCAACCTGATTTCATAAGGGAGCTGCTCCATCCCTTGGATCATTCTTGTTGCCCTTCTTTGTACCTTTTCCAGTTCCGTTATATCCTTCTTGAGGTGCGGTGACCAGAATTGTACACAGTACTTCAGATGTGGCCTCACCATAGATTTGTAGAGAGGCAATACAACATTTGCCGACCTATTTTCGATTCCCTTCCTGATCATGCCAAGCATAGAATTTGCTTTTTTCACTGCTGCAGCGCACTGGGTTGACATCTTCATTGAGCTGTCCACCAAAACCCCAAGATCCCTTTCCTGGTTTGTCTCAGAAAGCTTTGATCCCATCAGTTGATAAGTGTATTTGGGGTTCTTTGCCCCGATGTGCATGACTTTACACTTGTTTAGGTTAAAATGCATTTGCCACTTTGTTGCCCATTCACTCAATTTCGAGAGATCTTTCTGGAGCTCTTTACAATCATTTTCATTTTTAACTACCCTGTACAATTTAGTGTCATCTGCAAACTTTGCTACCTCAGAATTCACTCCTACATCCAGATCATTAATGAATAAATTAAAAAGTAATGGACCCAAAACTGAACCTTGGGGTACGCCACTTCTCACCTCTTTCCACCCAGAGAAATGTCCGTTTATTACCACCCTTTGTTTCCTACAGTTTAGCCAGGTTCCAATCCAGGACATTTCCTCCACATATAAAGTTTTCTTTCACTGATATATGCACTTTCTGTGTGCACTTTTCCTTTCCATTTTGTATGCCTTTTTCCTTTGAAGAATAACATTTCAAAAGTCAGTGAAGTGCAAATACCAAAGGACAACTCTGTTCCTATTTGCACTTTGCTTGAGAAAGCACACCTTTGGCAATTTGAAATCATCAGAATTCTACCCTGTTCCTAGGTTTTCACACAGTTGTTTCTTGTAACATTCCCAGGGATATCTTGAAGAAATCATTAAAACAGAATCATAATCTAGTAGACCTGCACAAAATCTATTTTATTTAGGAAAAAATAAATGCAGCTGACAGACTTTGGTGGCCTGTGCCTTGGCTGTATGGTGAGCATCCCCATGTGGATGGCTAGGGTGCCTAAAATAGAGATTATGCATCACTTACCAAAGAAAATAAGAACATACTTTTCTGCATGAAGACAGGGACCTGTCTTTGAAATGAGAATCTTTCCCCAGGTTTGTTTCTGTCTTGTCTTTCCAAATGATGCTGGGAATGTCTTTTTTATTTTAAAAAAAGATTTTAATAATATGCATCAAAAGTTGAACATATTACCTTATGGGACTATAATACAAATACACTTCCAGCCATCATGGCCATTTCCAAATTTGGTCATGAACAGAAATGAACATCAAAATTCATGTTTCGGCTCTCTGCCCTAGCTTTACAAAATCCTTATCTTGGAATGGAATGGAGCAATGCATTACAATGCTTTTAAATGTGCATGTATACAAAATTTCAGCATTCCATGTATTGTCAAAAGTTTTCATGGTCGGAATCATAAGGTTGTTGTAAGTTTTCCAGGCTGTGCGGCAATGTTCCAGAAGCATTCTCTCTTGACATTTCACCTGCATCTATGGCAGGCATCCTCAGAGGTTGTGAGATCTATTGGAAACTTGCTGTTGCAATATCTGGGTTTGTTGGGGCAGTTTGGAAAGGAGAGGCTAAGAAAATCACTCATTTTTGGGGGGCACCAAAGTTGATGACTGATCCTTTTCCATTGTTTTCACCATTCAAAATTGGTGGAGGCATGTCTTGAGATATCGGTGGCTTTTGTGGCTGTAAAAATTACTTTGTGGTGATGACATTTATTCTAAATGCTCCAATTTCTCAACCTGCAATCTACATTCTCTGTTTATTCTGTATGCTACTTTTTCACATATATTTAAATGGCACCAAACTAGAAAAGGTAGCTAAGACATCAGAAGACAGAATTAAAATTCCAGATGACCTCAACAGGTTGCATGAATGGGCCAAAACTAGCAATATGAATTTCAACAGGAATAAATATGAGGTTGATATAACAGATCCAGAAATTCAGAATTAATAACAACTGACTTGTGTATGTGAAAAGGAGCTGGACATTCCTGTAGACCACAGGATAAACATGAGTCAATAATGTGATGCAGGCCACATTCTCAAAAACCAGATGTAATTCCTGGCTGCATTAATAGAACCATAATATTCAGATGAAGAGAAGTAATAGTACCATTCCATTCCATTTCAAGAAGGACTACAATGTCCGGTTTTAAGCACCACAGTTTAAGAAGGTAGGTAATAGAAATGCTGGAATATGTTAGAGGGGAGCAACCAAGATGGTAAGGATACCAGAAACAAAGCCAAACTGAGGCGATGTTGAGGGGGTTTGGCATGTTTGTAATGGATAAAAATATTACTGAGAGGTGATATGATAACCATCTTCAAACACTTAAATGTTGAACAATGGAACAAACTTTATTTCTAATGCTTGGAACCAATTGGCTCAAATTACAAGATAGGAAATGTCAACTAAATATCTAGAAGCTTTTCCTAACACTAGTAGCTGTTCAACAGTGAAATAAACTACCTCAGAGATCAAATTGGATTCCTGCACTGGCAGAAGGTTGACGAGATGGCTCCACAGTCCCTTCTAATTTTATGATTCTATTAGTCTTTGTGACATCACACTTTATATAGAGAAATGATTCCTATGTCAATGGTGCCTATCCTTTGCAACATGAGTGGGGAATATAGGGGTCTTTCAAATTTTATTGGGTGCTATTTCCATCATCATGTGGTAACATGGCCTTAAGTTTGTGATAATGGAAATCAACATCAGGAGTGCCGCACTTACCAAACTCCTTACTTTAAATCAGCTGGAGCTGGGAATTACTTAGAGAAAGAAAAAAAAGAGAATGGGGGCATTTCTTCTATCAATAGGGTTCACAATAGCATTTGATTTGCTCTTTTTTTCTTGCTGTAGCTATATTCATTCTCAATGTAAAGGTAATGTTTTCACAGCCAGCATTTTTCCTGATTATATCTAAACAGCCTTCCACAATACCTTCCCAACAGGCACACATTCAAAGCCATGTTTTCTCTGCAAACATTCAAACTCATTGACTTTGGAGCCTGCTTATAAACTAGTGTCCCTTAACAAAGTCACCTGGAGCTGCTGGATCCTCACTACAAAGGCAAATATATTTTGGAAAAAGGTAAGCTAGCTGGGAATGGGAATGAAGGAACCAGCAAGAAGATTGATATTTTCCAGTTGCCAGCATAAAAAGAAAGAAACAGAAAGCAAGACCTTACATTTCAGAAGAGAGACTTCTATGAAGGAAAAGAGTAGAGTGGGAGGAGAGCAGCAAGTGTCAAAATGAATGATCAAAGATACAAGGATGCAGAGAGAGAAGGAGAAATAGTAAAGTTAAACACATAAAAGGGACAATGTGATTTTACACACAGATGTGTATTAAAATATCCTTGTTTGTTATTGCAATCCACATAATAACTCTTGTAGCTTCGGAAAATGGTGATGGGAAATGGAGAAACAGAGAACCATAGATGGTTGCTCTACTTCCTCTGCATTCCCAGTAATTTCTCCTTTCCAGTATATTTCCCACCTATGATTCTGGCGCACTATGCTCCTGCTTGCCTAGTAGAACATGGATAACAAATGCATATAACAAATATCCTAAAGTCACTCCACTGGCTGCCAAGAAGTGTGCGGGCAAAGTACAAGGTGTTGGTTTTGAAGCCCTACATGGTTTGGGTCCAGGTTACCTAAAGGATCACCTTCTCCCATACAATCTCCCCCATACACTTTAATCTTCTGGGAGGCACCTGCTCCAACCAGTCAGAACCCAACTGGCAACTCCCACCCAGAGGATCTTTTCATGACTGTGGAACGATCTGCTGGAAGAACTCCAACACATAAATGAGCTATCAGAATTTTAAAACCATGTAAAGACCCATCTCTTCTGGCAGGCCTCCCCCAACAGTCTTTAAACATTGTTGGGTTTTTCTGTATTCCAATTATTTTTTTTAAGGTTTTCAAATACAGCAAAACTGGTAAAAGGTGTGAGGGTGGTGGTGGTGGGGGTTCCTAGGACCTTGGTAAGGGGAGGGGGTGGGGAGGGGTTGAGGATGGGTAATAGGTCTGAGTGGAGGTGCGATGGGGGAGGGGGGAAGGGGGAGGCTAAGGAGGTGGGAGGGGAGGGGGAGGGGAAGGAAGGGAAGGGGGGGAGTTATGTTGACTTCCGGTACCTCTGTACAGTCTCGTTTGTTCAGTTCTTGTAAAAGGGAAGAAATGGGGGTGTTAAGGTGTGGTTGACATTGTGCGAGAAGGGGTGCTAGCTCTTGGAAGATCAGCTTGTCTGGTTATAGGTAGTCCCATTCCTTCATCAGGTAGCCAGGGGTCGTTGACTCTTGAGTTTACCTGGTTGGGGGGTTCACGTTGTTTGTTGTTTGGTAGGAGGATCCATGTCCATAGTCCATTCCTTGTCTTTTAATGTAGTTACGTCCGGTCCTTTCATCTTTCTTGTCCTCCTTCCTAACCATATTCTTTATGGGATTCTAGACCTCCTACATCCGCCTCCATGTTTTCACCTCTCGAAGGACTATATTCCGTGGGCCTCCCTGGAGAGTAAGGATGTCTTTTCTTTGGAATTTTCTTTCTGCTTTGTTGAGTTGTCCTCCTCCGGCTTCTCATTCCATTGGTCTGTCCCCACTCCGTTTAGCTTTGTTCTTATTTGCACCCCAAATGTACCCCTTAGATGTTGGATCGACCTCCTGGTTCTTGTCCTCTTTCCTTTTTGAGGGTAGAGACTGTAGAATCTTCATTAATCGCTCTAGTAGCTCCCAGAGTTTCTTCTCCACTTCTTTTTCTTTTGAATAAATTCCTCTTTCCCCTAATGCTTCTTGCAATTTTGTAGTCTTCTCCACCCCCTTCTCCAAATCCTCCTGTATTGCTGCACTTTCCCCTGCAACCTGGGGTGTTTCTTTTCCATCCTCATAAATGATTGTTAGTACTAGCCTTATGGGGGTCGCTTCTTTGTTTGATTCTAGCCTTGCATCCTGTAGCAATTCAATTTGCTTTTCTTGTTAGACCATTATTGAGTCAATCTTCTGTATGCACCTGTCTTGTGCTTCCCCTAATTTTCGTAGTTCTGTCATAATGTCCTTTAGAGTTACTTTTTCCTCCTCTGGTCTCCTTCCCTGCATTCTCTCTTGTTCTTTTTACTTCTGTGTTTGATTCTTTGAGTGCTGGCATGTTTTGCTCAGCTTAGAATGGAGGGAGATGTCTTTGCGATTTTGTCTTGCGCTGTGATGTCCTTTGCATCGGCCAGAGCCACTACGTTGATTGATTCCTGTTTGTTGAGGGAAGGGGAGGAGGTGGAGGATCGGTGTTGTCTGCTATTTTCCCTCCTCTTCTTTATGTCTTTCTTTCCACCCAGCCCTGTCCTGTTCGTCTTGTCTTCCTTTTCTGTTCCCCCTCTCCCTCCCCTTATATTCCTCTTTGTTTCACGGGGCTTTTGTGTTCCTTTGCTTGACTCTCTTGTTGGCCCGTCTGTTCTGTTGCTCCCTCTTTTCTCCGTCCTCTCTGCCCTTCCGTTGAATGTCCAATCTACATTTGGTTCCTTGTGGCTTGTTGCCTTCGCTTCCTGTGTGTTTCGCGCCTCTTTCTTTTCTTTTTGGTTCTCGGATCTCTCCTTCCTCTGCCTTCTGGAGCTTTTCGGGTGCTTTTGGGGTCCCGCAGGCGCTCTACCTCCCTCTTTTCTCCTTTTCTCGGCTGCTTATCCGTCCCGATTGTCCCCGAGCTGTTGTGTCTTCCGGGCCTTTGGGGGCCTTTCAGGCCGAGATGTCTGCCTCCTGTCCTGCAACCACCCCCTCTCCCCTGCGTGATCTCTCTTCACCGGGGCTCCGTTCCGTTCCCCGGATTCTGGGGCTGACTGTTTCCCCCTTGTTTGGTCTTTTTTTACCTCCGTCGGGCGAGCTGGGCTGGCAGTAAATGCAGGCTTGAGCCTGCGTCCCGCTCCCGATCCGCTCGCCGGGCTGAGGACTCGCCGGGCCCTCTCAATCTCCCCCTTGAGGAGGGGGATTTCTGGAGCCAGCGGCAAGATCCCCCAGTTTTGCTGCCTCTTGACTGCTGTTTGCAGCCTGAGGTGGGGGCGCGATTCGCCCCCTGGATCGCGGTAATGGTTGGCGGGGTGAGGAGCACTCACACCGCCCGACCTGCCGCCATCTTTGCTCGGTACTTCTCCCCAGTAACAACCAATTCTGGACAATCTTTAAACATTGTTTTTAAGTGTCCTTTGTTTGATCTCTGTTTTGTGTGTTTTCATATATATTTTGTAGAGATATATTTTAGTGCGTACATTTGTAGTGTTTTTGCTGTGCTTATGTATTTTAATTGTTTTGTAACCCGCCTCGAGCCATGAGGAGAGGCGACTAAGACATAAAATTATTATTATTAATAATAATATCATCACCCGACTTCCGGTCCGGCGAAGATGGCGGCAGGTCGGGCACTCTGAGGGCTCCTTGGAGTGCCGCCTGCTCCTCTGGCCGGAGGGCGATCTGCGCCCTCCCTCCCAGTGGACGGAAGAGTCCGGAGGGAGCGTGAAGCTGACGGACGAGATCCGGCAGCCCCAGAGGTTTCCCCCTCCTCAAGAGGAGGAGATCGAGCGGGCCCGGACCATCGCCGGCGCGGCGAGCGAGCTGGGGAGCAGGGAGCGGGCGGCGACCTGCACTCACTGCTGGCCCAGCCGGGCCTTCCCCCCTTCCAAGCTAAGGGCAGGAGGAGAAGAAGACCAGCGGCGAGCGGGAGTGCAGGGGTGCAGCGGCCGGCGCGACCCCGAAGAAGCGCCGCTGCCGGAGACGTGAAAAGGCGCGAAAAGGCGCGAAGAGAACAAGGACGGGAGGGAAGCCAGCGGGGACGCCAGGGGCGCTGCGAACGGCACCCGAACACGGGGGATCGGCCCCCCACCAAGAAAAAAAGAGGTGAGCAGCGAAAGCCAGGCTGAGGGAAGCTCAAGAGGGGCAGAAAGGCCCAGTAATCCCAGGCTGAGAGAGAGGGAGAAGAGACTTGCAGCGGCCACAAGATGGCGGCGGGGACTCACTAAGGGGAAGAAGAAGGGAGTTTTGGCGGGAGCGCCATTTTGAAAAAAGAGTCCAAAGCGCTCCCCCCTCTCTCCACAAGACCACAGGAGGCTCCCTCTCAGAAGCCCCTGCTTGCTCCCTTACCCTCAGAAGACTGGGGAGGGGCAAGATCAAGAGCAGAATAAAAACACAAATAGTAGTAGAAGGCAACAGGAGAACAAAGCCACAAGGCAAAAAGTAAAAGCGCTATCAGACTTTGCCTTTAATAAACCGCAAGCCCCATAGACGCAGGACGAGTCCTGAAAGAACGCATCCCACCGAGGCACCCCCCCCCCCCCCAAGAACAGACGGCAAGCTGCCCCACCTTCTGGGGCCCAGCGCCAACATACCCGACCAAAAACTGGAGAGGGCCCTTTAAGGAAGACAAGCGTGGGGTATGGCGACCCCAAAAGCGACCAAAGAGGCCAAGGGCCCCCCCAAAAAACAACCCAACGCCGAGGAGATGACTCTCAAGGAGATCCTGAGGGAAGTTCAGAAAATAGCGGAGAGGCAAGAACAAGCGCAGAAGACGGTGGACTTGGTGGTCAGCAGGCAAGAGTCACAGCACAAGACAGTACAAGAACAGCTGCTGAGTATCAGGACGGAGCTGGCTAGAAAGTTGACACACCTACATGAGGAGATTAAAGAAATAAAGCAAGGGGAGGAAAGCCTCAAGAGCTCCCACGGAAAGATGAAGACGAGGCTGGACAACATCGAAGCAAAGAACGCTAAGATGGAAAAAATTCAAACGAGACTTGAGCAGAACGAGCTAGACTCTTGGCTTCGTTTCCGCAATATTGTGGAGGAACCGAAGGAGGACTTACAAAAGATTATCCATGGGCTGACGGCTACCATTCTACGTAAGGGAGAAAGTGAGACGGCCAGGGAGGTCGATAAAGCATATCGGGTCTCCACGGCATTTGCGAAAAAGAACAACGTTCCCAGGGACGTGGTGGTCCGCTTTGGGAGCCGAAGAATCAGGGATGAGGTCCTCCGGGAGAAAAAAACGGCTGACCCATTCTATAAAGGGAGCAAAGTAGCGATACTGAGAGAATTCTCGGCGGAGTCCATCAGGAGCAGGCGTAATTATCGATTTCTGACGGAAGAGCTGAAAAACAGAAAGATACGCTTCCGATGGGAAAAAAACAGAAGAGGTCATGGCCACATTGGGAGACCAAAAACATTGGCTAACGACTGTGGAAAAAGCCAAAGCTTTCCTGGAAAAACTAAAAGCAAACGACAGACAAGGCCCACACCCGCAAACAAGACAAGGGGACTCAGCAAAGAAATGGCGTTTCAGCTCGCCGGACCATGACCTGACCCACCCTGGATGAGAGCCACACGGCAACGGCAACGACAACGACGCACGCGACATGGAGATAGGCCATGATGAACCTGATCACACAATAGAAATGCGTGATGAGTGACCTGCAGATCCAACTGGCCTGCCTTTCCAACAACATAAACGGCCTGAACTCTGCCCCCAAGAGGAAGAGACTTTTCAACTGGCTACGAAGACAGAAATACGATGTGATGGCGCTCCAAGAAGTCCATATTAAGAGGGAACACGCACAACATCTAGAGAACAAAGGGATAGGTAACCTCTTCCACTCCCTGGCAGAGAGGAAAAGAAATGGCGTAGCCATCTATGTGAACCCCAAACACGTAGCAGAGCTGGCCTTCAAAGACCAGGAAGGCAGAATAATAGGAGTAAGAATCAAGGTGGGCACACAGAGCCTCTGGTCTGCAACATACGCCCCAATGGCCCCAAGACCAACTTCTCAAGGGAACTCCAACAACATATAGAGACCAAGTCTTCGACGGTTTGATCCTGATGGGAGATTTTAACGGGGTGATAGACCCCCATATGGACAGATCCCTGGACGGGAGGAAGAAACAGGGGTCGACCTCCGAATATAGTGGATCGCTCCCAAAGACGATGCTTCAAATTAGAGACAACCTCGGGCTTCAGGATGCCTGGCGAGCGCACAACCAGAACAAAAAAGACTTCACGTTCTACTCGCACAGGCACCAGTCCTGGTCACGAATAGACATGATCTGGCTCTCCAGGTCACTGGTGACGAAGGTCTCGAAGGTAGACATAATGCCGAGGGACCTCTCTGACCATTGCCCACTGGAAATGACAGTGAACCACAGACTCCCGTCAAGGAGATGGAGAATGAACAACAACCTCCTGAAAAGAAGGAAGACATCCTGAAATATAAATCGTTGACTAGGGACTACTTCGACCTCAATGCCGACCGGGAAGTGCCACCTGAAACAGTCTGGGACGCATACAAAGCAGTGATCCGTGGCCACCTGATTCAACACAACGCGATAATAAACAGAAAGCGCAAGGAGAAATTGCACGACCTACAGGGGAAAATCAGAGTGGCGGAAACAAAACTGAAAGCATCCCCTAAAAATCAGGAAGTGTCCCGTGAGCTAGCCAACCCGAAGGGCCAGAAACACCATCTGGAATGGAGCAAATGGCCAGGACTTGAAATTCCTCAAACAGCGGAACTTCCAAAACGCCAATAAACCCGGGCGGTGGTTGGGAGGCTTTGGAAGAAGAGGAAAAGCAGGGTCATCACCAGCATCCACTGTGGTGACAAGCTACTCACAAAGAAGACGATATAAAGGATGAATTCCAACGGTTCTTCTCGCAGACTTTATACTGACAATCGGGTGGAGAAAGGACATCACAAAATACTTGAGGACCAGAACCTGGGGACACTCCCAGAGCACTATAGGTCGATTCTCAACAAGGACATAACAGAAGAGGAGATCAGGCAGGCGATCAAGGGGCTGGACGCTAAAAAGGCGCCGGGCCCGGATGGTCTGACGGCGAAACTTTACAAGGTCCTGCCCGACAAACTAGTCAGTCACATGAGGACAATATTCAACAGAGTAATGTCGGAAGGGGCTCTTCCTAAATCATGGAGAGAGGCCAATATCTCAGTGATTCACAAGGAAGGGACTGATGACTCCATCGTGGCAAACTACAGACCTATATCTCTCCTCAACACTGACTACAAGCTAATGGCTACCATCCTAGCGGATAGGCTGAAAGTGTGGCTCAGTGATTGGGTGGAGCGGACAGAATGGCTTCCTCCCGGGCAGACACACCAGGGACAATGTCAGAGTAGTCCTTGACCTCATGGAATACTATGAGGCCCACCCTAAGAAAAAAGTGGCCTTCCTCGCTCTCGGCGCGGAGAAGGCCTTCGACAATTGAACTGGGGTTCTTCCAAACCCTGATGTCCGAAATGGATATGGGTGGCGCTTCAGAAACGCCATAGGGGCAATCTACGAAGCTCAAACAGCGAGCATCTGGATCAACGGTCAGCCCACGGAGAGATTCCACATTCAAAAGGCACCACGACAAGGATGCCCCCTGTCTCCCCTGATTTTTGTCTTGGCAATAGAGATCCTCCTAAGAAAGCTTAGGGCTAACCAACTACTGAAAAGGCCTGCAGATAGGGAAGCACTCCTTTAGAGTCAGAGCCTTCGCGGCGACCTTATCTGTTTTGTTGAGGAGCCCGTGACCAACATACACCTGTGGCTCGCGGACATCGAGCAGTTCGGGAGGGTCGCAGGGCTTCGGATAAACAGGTCCAAAACAAAGATCCTAACTAAGAATATGCCCAAAAAGCGCCAAGACCAACTGGAGCGGCTGGCCGGGCATCCAGGCGTCGAAAGGATCAAATATCTAGGTATACACCTGACAGCCCAGAACTCCCACCTGGTAAAGAATAACTACGACGCGCTGTGGTCAGGGGTGCAGAAGGATCTGGACAATTGAAACAGGCAGGGCTATCCCTCCTGGGAAGGATAGCAGCCATCAAAATGAAACGTGCTCCCAAGGCTGCTATATCTGTTCCAGAACATCCCGGTCATCAGATCGGATCGCATCTTTGAGCTGGAAGAAGGACATTCTGAAATTTGTGTGGGAAGGCAAAAAGGCTAGGGTCAGATACCTGACATTAATTGACAGAAAAAGGGAGAGGAGGCCTGGGCCTGCAGATCTCAGGATCTGCCGGGGCGTGTGGGCTAGTTTTTTTGGCGGACTGGTTGGACCTGAGAAAGGTCGGGCTGCTGGCTCTCGAGGATTCGACCTGCAACTTGGGTGGCACAACTTTGTTTGAGTACGACCGAAAGGAGGAGGAGATGCTTCAGAAGACACACATACTAAGAGCAGCAATAATAAGAGTCTGGCGGAAATATAGAACCGGTTCTACCGTCACACACCCCTCTGGCTCTCCCCAGCTGGAGCGCTGCCAGAAAAGACCCATTGGGCTGGAGCAGGTGGCCCACGTATGGAGACTTATCCAGCAAGGTGGGAGGAAAGAGGCGTCTAAAGTCACTAGAACAGATTCAGTTAAACTTCAAAAACATGACCTGGCTTCAGCTGCATCACGTCAAGAAGTGTTTCAAAGATGATGACCTCCTGGGTTTTGAGGGAGAAGAGAACTTCTGGGGGGCCCTCCTCAAGAAACATAAGAAGCGAATCTCCAAACTGTATTCCAAGCTGCTGGCATGGGCCACAGAAACTGAAGTGGTGAAAGGCTGCATGGTGAAATGGGCCAAGAATATCGGCAGGCCAATCACACTCCACGAGTGGGAGAAAGTATGGAAGAAAAATTGAGGTACACCTACGCGATGGAGTTGACTGAGAACTGGCACAAAATGTTCAATCGGTGGTACATGACCCCACACAAGCTGAGCCTCATGTGCAAAGAGACGCAAAACAAGTGCTGGAAGTGCGCTTCCCAGACGGGCACCTTTTACCACATGTGGTGGTCCTGCCAACACGCTGTGCAATTCTGGAAGAAGATCCACATTGCCACACAAAAGAGATTCTGGGTCTCTCCATGGAACTTAAACCTGAAGCCTATCTGCTTGGGCTAACGTCCGAAGACATGCCGGACAAGAATGCGGAAAGACTATTTGCGTACCTATCAACGACGGCGAGGAAATAGTCTATGCGGGAAGTGGAAGCGAGGAGGTCCCCGAGCTCGAGGAATGGTTGGACAAAATACAAGACGCCATGGACATGGACAAACTTTCCTTTTACTTATCGGAAACGGGAGGGTACCCCCTCAAGAGAACTGACTGGTCCACGGTGAAAGCCTTCCTGAAATCACGAGGTCCATCTTGAACAATTGGAAACCCAGCCACCCCCCGCTCACCCTCTTATCAAGAGCAGGAGGGGATAACTATGAACTTGGAGCTCAATAGTTCACACGACGGAAGGACCTCTCCTCCCCCAGAGACCCAGAGGCTTTCTTCTCCTTTTTGGGGACAAGAAAAGACACTGTCCCCCCCCCCCCCCAGGGACTGCCCTCACTGCCCCCCCCCCCACTTACTCCACAGTATCCTAACCTCCCTTTCCCCCTCTTCCCTCCCACCACCTCCTATCCTAATTCCCGGTTACCACCCCCACTCCCACCCCCTTCTCCCACCTCCACCCCCCCCCCATCACCACCTCCAACCTCTCCTCTCTCTATCGTTTCTACTGTCCTCTACCTGAGATTGTTCCCCCACCTTTACTGTCTATGAAAAATCCTTATAAATATATTTCAAAAAAAAAATAATATCATCACCATCACATAACATTGCAGAGTGAGATAGAATCACTTTAAAGGAGGAGGAGGACTAAAATGATCACAGGTATGGTGTGGCTTAAAGAGCTGGGTATGTTTAGCCTGCAGAAAAGAAGTTTGAGAGGAGGCATGATAGCCATGTTTAAATATTTGGAAGGATGTCATAAGAAAGATGGAGCAGGCGTGTTTCCTGTTGCCCTGGAGACTAGGACTCAGAGCAATCAGTCCAAATTACAGCAAAGGAGATTCCATATGAATATTAGGAAGAACATCCTGACTATGAGAGCTGTTCAACAGCTCAGAGTGCAGTAGAGCCTCATTCCCTGGAGGATTTTAAGCAGAGACTGGATGGCCATCTGTCAGGATTGGTTTGATTGTGCATGGCAGGGGGTTGGACTGGATGGCACCTGTGGTCTCTTCCAACTTTATGGTTCTGTGATGGCCATCTGCCAGGGGTACTTTAATTGTGCTTTTCCTGCATGGCGGGGGTTGGATCAGGTGGCCCATGTGGTTTCTTCCAACTCTATGATTCTATGATTCTGTCTTAGTTCATTCTTCACTTGTTATGCAATCCTGCATGCCAGGACATTTGATTAAATGATTCTTCTACTCCTTTCCAGCTCTACAATTCCATGATTCTTAGATTGACTAACAAGACAATCCTGGTAGGACATGCAATAATAAACCAGATTTCACTTCCATTTACACTGAGAAGTTAATGCATTTTAATATCATTTTAACTGCCATGGCTCAATGCGAAGGAATCCTAGGATTTGTGGTTTGGCGAGGCACCAGCTTCAGAGTCTAGGATTGCCCTATCATGGCAACCTTGATGAAGAACTAACAAGTCTATTACAACATTTGTTTTTGAGCTATAGATCATGTCATCGCATGGAGTGTGATCCAGAAATTTAGTCATGTGGACAATATGCATATGTGTACAATATGTGGCTTGACCTTGAAAGAGCTGAAGGTGGCAACAGCTGACAAGGAGCTCTGGCATGGGCTGGTCCATGAGGTCACAAAGAGTCAGAAGCAACTGAACAAATAAACAACAACAACAATATGCATCGTTGCAGGTGAGATCAGAGGGCAATGAATTGCAGGAAGTTCTTCTGGTGGCAACCACATTATTAATATTGGTGCTTTACGGAACTGTTGCAAATAACACAGTCATCCTGGCAGAAAGAAAACCATTTAATCCATGCTGTGTGATAAGAAGCTAATCCGAACCTCAGGCAACAGACTTGGAACTTCTGCCTGAAGCATTACTCTTTCACTATAGTCTTCCTTTGAAATTTCTTTGCTCCACAATGACCACTATAAGATCAACATCAAAGTATCTGAGAAGGCTAAATTGTTTTTCCACTGGCTTTTAGATATTGGTATTTCTAATGTCAGATTTATGTCCATTTATTCTTTTGCATAGGGATTGCTTTGTTTGCTCTAGCATTAATAGGGAGTGGTTCAGGATTAAAAGTTTAAACATGCCACTGCCTTATTTTTGAAAATCATAATACCATGCTATATAATTATAATATCTGCTTACTATACCTGGGGAAAGTTGTATTTACAAAAGGTTTCTTGCCATTGTTCAGCTATTGACCCTGAACTTGAGAGTTTACTTTATTTTGGGCCAATGCTTCCAACAAAAAGAACATGGTATCCCCACAGAAATTCTGTTTTGCCAACCCATTAAAAGAGAGTTTATCTAAGTACATCAGACAACATCATGTACATTGGGTGCAAACACTGTGATCTTGGAAATTTCCATCCACAGGGAAACAGAATGCAATTTGTTAAATTACTTAGGGTGGGTGGGAGTGAGACTGTAGCAATAACTGTACAAAGAATCTGCTACTAATTGAAGAATTACTGAAGACTGCAGTAGATAGATTTTTTCCCATGAAAGATGATAGGCTCTGAAAGGACTGCTACTCATTTAAAAATCTTATTAGACATTCCTCCTTGGGACACTGGCTATTTATTGGGTAGCATTTGTTCTATTAGTTGCCATGGCCTAAAACCCAGACTAATGAATAATATAACCCCCATACATTTTATGCCTTGGTTTCATTTTAGAAGCATTTTAGGAAACTAGCTTTGTTATAAACCATTAATCTTCCTCCTTGGTAATTTAAGGTGAATGGAATTGTTTAGCCATATGCCCAATTAACTATAGGCCATAGTTTCCCACACTACAAGGTTCGTGGGAGCTGGGCTTCATAAAGCAGTTTCCATCCCTTGTGGGTTGACGTGAATGTCTGGATAAAGGTAATTTTGGGAGACTTCCCTGAAGCTGAATTGGCTGGAATGGGAGGACGAAAAAAGTAACTTTGCTAAGCCATCATGCTACAAACCCTTGGTACGTTCAAGACTCTCCTGGTGACCAAACAATTGGCTCTGCACACTGTAATAAAGAGAATTTTTCTTTGACCTGGATTTTGACCTGAGTTAAATAAAAAAATCAAGAGCCTCAAAAGCTAGCCTCTAATGTTCTACACAAAAGGGAATTTTGACAGCTCTGTTTTGTGTTACCCCTACTATACTGTGACATGACAAGCTGTATGTGCCAAAATGCCACTTTCCATTAAAGATAAAGCCATGCCCTCTCTTTCATCTCTTCAGCATATGGTTTGTTGTTAGCTGTGTTCAGCTGCATTTGCTCTGATGTGTTCTGGGAATAGAGTGTGCAGGCCCACAGGAATAGGTCGTAATTCAGCTAAAATGAAGAGTGGGGCTGTAAAACCATCTTCTCCTGTTCAAGCAACATGCACTACGTTTGCCATGATTTATATACTTTGGCTGGACAAATTTGTAAATCATGGCAGTATAATTTTTCATTGGTTATTAAGCAGATAAATGTGCGTAAAACACTAAATGTGAGCAGTGGAATTAAACTGTACTGTGTAATGTAAGTCGTCATTTTCTTTAGACATTACTACTGTATTTTTATCCCATGCTTCATTCACAGAGCTCAGAGCAGCATATATCATTCCTCAGTTTTACCCAAAAGCCATCCTTGTAAAGAAAGAATTGGGAAGATATGATAAATGGCTCCACGTTATCTAGTAGTTAAGTGGAGATGTGCATATAGGATTCATTGTCCGAGTCTATTATCTGTTGTTTATTTGGGGGTTTGAAGGAAGACAGGTTATTGTTGCTGTTTTCCTATTATGTATATACACACACACACATTGTATTACCAAAGTGGCATCCAAGTGTTTAGAAAGTTAACCGCAAGTCAGATCAAATGTGCCATTATAGAGGGCACTAATAATTATGTGTTATCCCCTATGTTTTGGTGCAGTTTTGTTTCTGATTTAGTGTGTGAACATCACAGCACTATATGAATAAGTGAAAAGGTAGAACCGACAATTCATGTACTTTACATGGATATAGCAAGGGGAGAGGGCATTCTTATTCCATAAGGAACATAATGCTGCTTTGCCCCCTAGAATTCTTGTAATTGCTGTGCTTACATTCCATTGATAACTCTGATTAATTGGCATTTTAATTTATTGTATTTTTGGGACTGAAGGGAAATTTCATTGGGGGAAAGAATTCCTATTTGCAATCCCTTCATTTTGGGGCCCTACATGGTAAGCCATCATTTGTGGTATGTTGGCCTATTATTATTATTCACTCTAACTCCCCAGAAGGGGACTCAAAGTGGCCCATTCATTCATTACGTCTGTAGCCTTCTCGTTGAGGAGACATTGATATGATGAGCAAGAGGAGGGTTAACATCTCCTTCCCCATCCCCTACAATCCCAATATTATAAAGGCTTCTGTATAAGCTGCATGTCCTTTTAAAAAGCATGCCACTTGCATCCATGAAATTAACATCACATTTAATATAGCCAGAATTTATCCTAAATAGACATAGAACTGTTTGAAGTAGATTTTTCAAATTCTTTACTAATGTGGACAACAAATTTTTAAAAAACAAAAGTTTTCCCAAACTTTGAATAAGCCTTAGCTCCTGTATAAGGACAAAGGCGAGATACCAATTAAAACAAAATTAATTAAAATTTAATTACTGGTAATAAATAAGAATGAGCTTTAAGCCTAGTTTAATTTAGGCTCAACCTAAATGTGTACATATACTCATCTGTAAATAATTTCTTCCATTCCTTTTTGATATGCAACAAACATCCAGTTTTTGTTGCCATTTAAAATAGTGCAATACTTCTCTGCCCATACTCAAGAGAACTCATATCTTGTTTACAGTTTCTATAAAAATGGTTTTAAAAGCTTCATATATTTAATATATTTAGGACAGAATAGAGGATAAATATGTCAAAGAGAAAGCTGGCAGCAGTCTTCAGATAAGTGACAAGTTATTATGGAGACCATAGTTCTCTCATGATCTGGAGGGCATGACTAGAACCAGTGGTGGAAACAGCAGGCGGCAGACTTTGTGTAAAAACTTACATTGTAGAGATTGCAGAGAGAATGGCATGGGACTAATGAAGTTTTATATGTCCATGTTTTGCTCCAGCAATCAGCTTTGGCACGGGAAAGGGGGAGTCCAGAATTGAACCCTGGCCGACAGTAAGGTCTGTGGAGATCTCCTTCTCCAATAAAGCCTACATATTATGAGAAAAGTCATCTAGTAAACAGAAGTAAAAATGCATGGAATGCAAATCATAATGGTAAAATTACAGTGTTAGAGGATAGACTGCACATGTTACCCAGCAGGACATGGAAGAGAAATTACAAGGAAATTGAATGTGCCAAATGGAAAATGAGATACGTATTTGCTTCTTCTACACTCTTACATTTTCCATGCACACATGTGCAAGCACACACACAATTATTTCCATCTTTCCAAAGGGATCACTGCTTTAACTCAATGACAGTAAGAAATTTTTTAGAAGTAGTTTTTCTTTTTAAACTGTTGTACATTTTAAAAGTCGCCCGAGCACCGTGGGATGAAAGTATCCAATTATTATTATAAATTCTGGGATGAGGTTCCAATGCAGGGCAAGAGGCATAATTTAACATGATATAAGGCAATTGAGTTGTTTTGGAATTTGATAGATAAAAGCCATGAACACAGGCTTTGGGAAGAAGCAGCAGCAGCAGCAGCAGCAGCAGCCAGTATCTGGGCATAATACAATCGGACAATATCAAGCATGGGCATGTGAAAAAAAATTTGGTCAGCGAAGAATATGTCCAAAGGGTCAGAAAGATTTTGAAGAGCAAGGCTATCAACACCTTGGCCATCCCTGTCATCAGATACACTGCTGGAATTGTGAACTGAATACAAGCAGAGCTAGATGATCTGGACAGAAAACCAAACCACTACTCATTACAACTGCATAGTGATGTCGACAGGCTTTATCTGCCCAGAAAATTAGGATGCAGAGGGCTTCTGCAAGTGAAACAAACAGTAGAAGAAGATAAACATGTACTGACAGATTATGTGAAAGACAGTCAAGAACCAACATTGATGGAAGTCAATAGTAGAAAACTGCATAAAGTGCAAAAGACAAAGAGTGAATTGTCAGATTATTGCATTTTTAATAGCAATTCATGAGTCAGCACAAGATGTATTTTCTGCAGTGTGACATGTTTGACACCAGAGGGCGCTGTCTCAGGACTGATAAATGGAATCTTGGGGATTTGTTAGTTAAGAAATGACAGTTGGGATCTGACAGTTGGGAATTGTCCGTTGAAGAGGACAGTTGGTTTAGAATATCTGTGAGGAAAGGATGTTTAAAAAGGTAGCTGTGATGGCTGTTGTTTTTCCATGCTTAGCTTGTTATTGTTAAATACAATTCAATACAAAGTTATATTTTTACCTTGTGAATTGAATGAGAGTGTCATTATTCACACGAACAGAGACTGGAGTTTATTGGGCCGATGGGGAATTAAACTTCTATATTTCTGTTGCCTATTCCGCTGTGGCATAAATACTCAACGCCGAAGATGAATACCATAAAAATACAATGCAGAGTAGAAGAGAAGAGAAAACTGGCTAAAGAAGGCTCTCCATGGATAGTTCCTGGGGAAAAATTGAGAGCAAAATTGACAAAAAAAACATGGATGTGGCTCACAAATGGAGACCGATGGTCCGATTCTTGCAGCCCAACAACAAACCATTAGAACCAATGCCATCAAAACCAGAATTGAAAAGTTGACAACAGATTCCAAGTGTAGACTCTACAAGGAAACAGATGAAATGATAGAGCCCACCCTCAGTTGCTGCAAGAAGATCGTGCAGATGGCCTACAGGCAGAGACATAACACTGTTGCTCAGATGATTCATTGGAACTTGTGCCACAAATACCATCTGCCTGTGAGAAAGAACTGGTGGGATCACAAGCCTGAAAAGGTTACAGAAAATGAACATGTCAAACTACTCTGGGACTTCTGAATTCAGACTGACAGCGTTTTGGAGCACAATACTCCTGACCTCACAATCATGTTAAAAAACAAAGTATGGATTGTCAATGTTGCAATCCCAAGCGATAGCAGGATCGAAGAGAAACAACTGGAAAAGTTGACATGATACGAGGATTTAAAGATCGAACTGCATCTGTATGAGGATGCTGGGAGTTGTCCAGAAATCAAGAAAAATGTGGTTGTGAAGCCTGCTGGAATACATGGCTATCAATCAGACACATTCAAGAAGTTCCTGGCCTTTTATTTACATGACATTGTGTGAACAGACCACTGAAGGGGCTGAATTTAACATGCCTTTGCTACATTTCCTACTGTAATATAATACTGAAGGATTCGCAGCTATTTAATACTTCAAAATAAAGTTTTCTTTTTAAAAAAAAGATTGAACTGCAAAGACTCTGGCACAAGCCAGTAAAGTTGGTCCCAGTGGTGATAGGCACACTGGGTTGAGTGCCTAAAGGCCTTGGCATGCACTTAAACACAATTGGCACTCACTGACAAAATTATCATCTGTCAGTTGCAAAAGGCCACCCTACTAGGATCTGCACACTGATACATCAAACAGTCCTAGACATTTGGGAAGTGTCTGACGTGTGATCCAATACAACAGCCAGCAGAGTGATCTTGTTTGCTGTGTACTGATCTTGTTCTATTTCAAATTATTATTATTATTATTACCCCACCACCATCTCTCAAGAGACTTGGGGCAGCTCACAAAGCACTCAAAGGTGCAAAAGCATAAAATACAACAAGTACATAAACAATAACACAAAAGCAATAACAACATAACATGATGAACCCCACTGATTAAAATCAATAAAATGCAACAGTAGCTGCTAGGCCTGGTTAGGTTTTTCGTTTCCCTATGAAAGTCATTAGAAATTCATTTGTAAAGTACTTACGGTATATATTTGAATAGCCATAAGCTACCCGGAAGTGAATTACCAAAACCAAAGTCAACACCACCATTTTCCGTAAGGAAATCTGCCATTTGCGGAAAGGGCTTTCCCTTCACTGGCTTTCCCTTCTGCCACTTGAGAATCGCCTGAGAATGGCCCCTTTCGGATCTGGGGGTAAGGCATGGGATTCCAAGCCTTAAAGCTAATGTGCGTTGGTTCCCAGCTGGCTAGGAGGGGTGGAAGGGACGCTCCCCCCTCCTCCTCACAAGCTGGGAACTAACGTGGGATATCTTTAACCCACGTTGGTTCCCATGTGGCAAGGAGGGGTGGAGGGGATGCTTCCCCCCCACACTTTGCCAGTTAAGAACTAATGTGGGTTATCTTTGACCCGGATAGGTTTCCAGGTGACGTGGAGGGGATGCTTCCCCCCTCCTCCTCGCCAGCTGGGAACTAACGCAGGTTATCTTTGACCCGCGTTGGTTCCCAGCTGGCTAGGAGGGGTGGAGGGGATGCTTCCCCCTCCTCCTTGCCAGCTGACAACTAACGCGAGTTATCTTTGACCCACGTTGGTTCCCATCTGGCTAGGAGGGGTGGAAGGGATGCTTCCCCCTTCTCCTCACCAGCTGGGAGCTAACGTGGGTTACAGCTAATGCGTATTAGTTCCAAGGTGGCAAGAAGGGGTGGAGGCCATTAAGGAAGGACTTCCAAAACTTACAAAATTTCGTTAATTTTGAAGTTTTTTCAAAGAAAATTTCAGAAATCAGTCTGAAATCGAATCACCAGTGCTCCCTACAGCCGGAGCAAGTTTTGAACCATTTTTGGGATCAACCATCCCTAGTAGCTGCAGTATAAAACAACTAAAATAGTATAAATTTATAGAGGATAGATTGCACTTAACTTATCTCCCAAGAGTCAGACCTGGAATGAGACTAGGCAATGGTAGGTTTGTCTCTGGCCACCTAATGGGTTGTGTCTTGCTGATATTGCCAAAAAGGAGGCATCTGAACCAGTTACTTAGATTTCAGGTACAGTTCCTTTTAACAGGTATATCACAAAATATGTATCCCGTGTCTATGAGTAAGTCAGGCCAGTTTGGGGCCATGTAGACAGTGGTCAGTAAATACAAGGTCAGTACAGAATGGAAATGCTCCAAATCAGCCCCAGAAGTATTCACTTACACCCTGCCAAACCTGCAGCAGTGGCAAGCTAGCATCCACACAGCCCAGCCAGGCCAACACTGCATTGGCTCCTCTGAGCTGTCACCTCACCTCTCATGTCACTGTTGCCTTGTGTTGATGAGTGCAAGGAAAAGGTGATGGTTATTATATATCTTGCATGGACAAGGACCTGATATGACCCATGAAACTCACCAGAAGTGGAGGAATATCATGAAGACAGCCAGAAGCCAACTCAGAATACATCTAGGCTTTCATACCCTGAGTCAAGGAAGTTCACTAACACTGAAATGAAGTCAATGTACCAAAGTCAGCCATTCCAAAATCAAGCAGTCATCATAATTAATGACACAAAGGGAGGAGAAAAATATTTATATCCATAAGCCAACTCAGAGGATAAGAGTAAGTCCTTGAGTAGAAAGCATACAAAAGCCAAGGAGAAGGAAGGAGTGAAGAAGAAATGATGAATGTTGTTGCCTCTGAGGACCCAGGTTTGTCATATTTTCTCTCATTGTAGTCCTTAACTCTTCTGTCAGTGAGAAACCAATGATTGCCAAAGCATAGCCTATCACCTTATTTTCACTGCTCAAAATAGTAAATATGTTTGAGTAAATGGCAAATGAAGAAATTGTTTATTTGCTTTGTTTATGTCTGTTTGAAGTGGGTGTTTTTGTTGGAGAGATCAAACAAGAGAGTCTTGATGTGGGCCATAGGCACGAACAGGGCATAAGGTTACAGCCTGTGTTGGATGGGGTTACACTCCCCCTGAAGATGCAGGTTTGCAGCCTGGGAGTGATCCTGGATTCATCGCTGAGCCTGGAACCCCAGATTTCGGCGGTAGCCAGGGCAGCCAGGGCAGAACAAGATCTCGGATGTCCTTGTAACTGAGCCCATAGGTACCAGTGACCACAACACAATAACCTTCAACTTAAGTTTGGATAGCAAACTGTCAGTGAAAAACTAACACAGAGACCTTAAATTTTCACAAAAGGAATTTCACCAAAATGAGAAAAATAGTAAAGAACAAACTAAAAGGAACAGTAAAAAATCAAATCCTCCCAAAAATGCTTGAAACTGTTTAAAAATACTATAAAACAAGCCGAACTAAAATGCATTCCTAAAATAAGAAAGAGGCCGGAAAGTCCAAGAGGACATCTGTATGGCTTACAAATGAAGTAAAAGATGTGATTGGAAAGAAGAAACTCATTTAAGAAATGGAAGGCTCTTCCTACTGAGGAGAACAGAAAGGAACACAAGCTCTGGCAACCTAAATGCAAAGCAACCGTCAGGAAAGCCAAGAGAGATTTTGAGGCACATATAGCTAAGAATATCAAAAAAATAGCAAAAACTTCTTTAAGTACATCCGACGCAGGAACCCAACTAGAAAAGCAGTTGGGCCACTTGACGAAAAATGGTAAGAAAGGGACGATAAGTGAAGACAAGGAGATTGCTGAGCGGCAACGACTTCTTTGCCTCCGTTTCACAGGAGGACAGACAACATATGCCTGCAGCTGAGTCAGTTTTTTTTCAGGGAGGGAATTAAATGAATTAAACCAGATAGAGATAAACAAGGAAGATGTTCTCACATGCCTTACTAAACTAAATGTCAACAAATCACCAGGGCCAGATGGCATCCACCCCAGAAAGATCTCTGAAATTTAGCGATCAGGCACTTGAGTGAAGGCAAATGTAACTCCGATCTTCAAGAAAGGATCCAATCCAGGAAATTATAGGCCAGTGGTTCCAGGCAAAGTGATGGAAACCATTATTAAAGAAAAATTACTAAGCACTAAACAAGTGAAGGAAAATAAAGTCAAAGGCAAATGTCACTAACTTGATCGGGGCAAAGAACCCAAATACACTTATCAACTGATGGGATCAAAGCTTTCTGAGACAAACCAGGAAAGGGATCTTGGGGTTTTGGGATGAGACAGCTCAATGAAGATGTCAACCCAGTGCGCTGCAGCAGTGAAAAAGCAAATTCTATGCTTGGATGTCATGATCAGGAAGGGAATCGAAAATAGGTCGGCAAATGTTGTATTGCCTCTCTACAAATCTATGGTGAGGCCACATCTGGAGTACTGTGTACAATTCTGGTCACCGCACCTCAAAAAGGATATAACGGAACTGGAAAAGGTACAAAGAAGGGCAACAAATATGATCCAAGGGATGGAGCAGCTCCCTTATGAAATCAGGTTGCAACGCCTTGGTCTTTTCAGCCTTGAAAGACGGCGTTTAAGAGGTGACTTGATCGAAGTGTATAAAATCATGCATGGGATAGAAAAGGTGAACAAAGAAAAATATTTTCTCTGTCACACAACAGTAGGACTAGGGGGCACTCCCTAAAGCTCCAAGGTAGGAAAGTTAGGACTAATAAAGGGAAATATTTCTTCACCCAGAGGGTCATTGGGTTGTGGAACTCACTTCCAGAGGAGGTTGTGACAGCTGTCAGCCTGGACAGCTTCAAGGCAGGATTAGACAGATTCATGGAGACCAAGGGAATCAGTGGCTACTGAAGTGGACATCCAAGTGCCACCTCTGTGTTGATGGAGGCAGGCAGGATTTTCCCCGGGTGCTGGTTGTGGGGGGTCGGGAGCAGGTGAGGGTTTTGCCCTCCTTTCTGCTAGAGATCCCCGTGTACAACTGGTGGGCCACTGTGTGACACAGAATGCTGGACTAGACGGGCTGAGGCCCGATTCAGCATGGCTCTTCTTATGTTCTTATGTTCTTAGCTTTTGACTCGTGTGCCAGCTGCGCCCCTACCTTGGGAAGTCTGATCTGTCTACAGTCATCCATGCTCTGATCACATCCCAAATAGATTACTGCAACACACTGTACGTGGGGCTGCCTTTGAAGAGAGTTTGGAAATTGCAACTAGTCCAAAGGGCGGCAGTCAGATTACTAACAGGAGCTACATACAGGGAGCATACTACCCCCTGTTGTGTCAGCTTCACTGGCTGCCTGTCCACTCAATTCAAAGTGCTGATTTTGATCTATAAAGCTCTATAAGGCTCTGGCCTAGCTTACTTGTCCGAACACATCAGCCTCTACGTCCCACCTCGCAATTTAAGATCATCCGGGGAGGCCCTGCTCTCACTCCCTCCAACGTCTTAAATGCGGCTGGTGGGGACGAGGGACAGGGCCTTCTCAGCTGTGGCTCCCCGCCTGTGGAATGCACTTCCAAGCGAAATACAATCGACCCCATCCCTCCTAGCATTCAAGAAAAAAAATCTTGGTTATGGGACCAGGCCTTTGCACAATAGCACAATGCAGCACCTTGGACTGGAATTGGACTGGCAAGTTGACAGATGAGATATGGCTTACTGTTTTACGAATCCAGGTCTGTGGACGGAATACTGTTTTAACTTAATGGACTGTTGATTATTTGTTTTAATTTAATTGTTACTGTTTTAATGATGTATGTTTTATGGTTTTATATTGTATACTGTGGCATCGAATTGCTGCCTTGTTAGCTGCTCTGAGTTGAAAAGGGCGGGGTAAAATTCTGTAAATAAATAAATAAATAATTTTAAAAGTACACAGTCGAGCAGAATCTGAAAGACATTTTGAAAATGTATTGTATACTTTATATATTTTTAAATGGTTTCCTAAATGTGAGGACATTTACAAAGGTTTCTATCACTTGGGTTGACCATAAATGGTATTTAATACCTATTGGCTAGATATTTTGTTTGTTTTTTTTTAAAAAAAAACTCCAAATAATATATTTTCCCATTGGATGAAATGGCAAGAATGGAGAACAGCATCAAGTGGGTTAATTGTCCTAGCAAACTGTAGGGTGAAGAAATGGCTAAATACAATTTAACTGGGAATGCACACAATAAAGTAACACAATAGTCATCTTTATTCCAAAAGTACAAGTGAAATTACACTAATTGCCTTTTTATACTGGGACAGTTTCTTTCATCCTTGCAAGTTACATATGCACATGTTGCGCATGTTGATTTTGTTCCTGTAAGACTAAAGCTTCCTGTTAATACCAACGCTTCCATTTAGGAAAAGATCAGAGTTGTCTATAAACAATTGAAAATACTTCTGGCTGTTTTTGTTTCAAACAGCCCACTTAAAACAGCTTCCTCGCCATATTATAGCCAATGGGTGATTTAGCACTGCACACATTTAAATGAGCATATACAAATTAGCCATGGCTGTTGGTTCTCTGGTCAAGAGCTGTAGCATCATTTCAAAGGCATGACATTCCCGAAAGCCTTCATGTACAAAACTTGGAAAGGGCCGCTTTTTGGGTCTACAATTTCTAGCATCCTGAGAGAATTACAGAACTGTAATCCATAAGCCAAGTTTTCGTGTCCCTTTCATTTGAGCCAGGGTTCAATCCTTACATCCATTTTCAACTGCACGGCTCAACCTGAGGAACTCATGAAACAAGAAGTAGTGGAGAGTGCCCATTAATGGAGTCCTGTCTACTGTACATTTTTCTCACTTTTCCTGGAATAACCACAGAAAGGTCTGGCAGCTTAGAAGAGAGGGTTCCTAGTCAGCTCATTTCTCAAGATAGATTTAGCTATGCAACTTTTCTTTTTATAAACATTACCTATTTTCTCCATTCAAATATAGAGGGCTAATAAAGTGAGCAGGGCAAGAATCTAGAGAAGCTGATGGGCAAGTTCTTCATTCATACATTCTTCTTTTTACCTTCTAGGCAACCACATGGCTGCTTTCAGAACTGGTCATTTGTTTATCAATAAATATTTGGTATTCAGCAACTCATAGGCTGCATTTCCTCCCATTCCTTAAATACATTTTCATGCTGCTCTTTTTTCCAAGAATGACATGGTGGAGTATAGCATACTCTCCATTTAATTCTCCATGAGGAATAGGTTGACTTGAAATATAGGGGAAATTACTGGACCAAGAGCTTCATGACTGATGTAGCAAACTCATTCTTGATCTCTATATTCACAGCCCAATATTCCAAGTGCTATTATACATTCATATCAGGTAGTGTTTCTCAACCTGGGGGTCGGAACTCCTGAGGGGGTTGTGAGGGGGTTTCAGAGGGGGTCACCAAAGGCCATCAGAAAACACATATTTCCGATGGTCTTAGGAATCCCTTTGGGAGAGGAGGCTGAAGATCTCTCTGCCTGGCTGAAGATCTCTCTGCCTGTCCTTCTCTTTGTTTTTCGAAACAGACAGCAAATCTTCCCAACAAAAGCCCTCCTGCTGCTCCCTGGATGTAGGTCAATTCCCACCAAACCATTCCAATATTTCCTGTTGGTTATGGGGGTTCTGTGTGGGAAGTTTGGCCCAATTCTATCATTGGTGGGGTTCAGAATGCTCTTTGATTGTAGGTGAACTATAAATCCCAGCAACTGCAACTCCCAAATGTCAAGGTCTATTTTCCCCCCAAATCCACAAGTGTTCATATTTGGGCATATTGAGTATATGTGCTAAGTTTTGTCCAGGTCTATCTTTGTTTGACTCCATAGTGCTCTCTGGATGTAGGTGAACTACAAATCCAAAATGTCAAGGTCAACACCCATCAAACCCTTCCAGTATTTTCTGTTGGTAATAGGAGTTCTGTGTGGCAAGTTTGGTTCAATTCAATCATTGGTGGCATTCAGAATGTTCTTTGATTGTAGGTTAACTATAAATCCCAGTAATTACAACTTCCAAATGATAAAATCAAACCACCACCACCCCCCCAACCCACCAGTATTCAAATTTGGGTATATCAGGTATTTGTGCCAAATTTGGTCCAGTGAATGAATACACATCCTGCATATCAGATATTTACATTACAATTCATAACAGTAGCAAAATTACAGTTATGAAATAGCAAAGGAAATAATTTTATGGTTGGGGGTCACCACAACATGAGGAACTGTATTAAGGGGTTGCAGCATTAGGAAGGTTGAGAAACACTGATATAAGAAATAATGGTGTGATCACAGATTTCACTGCCCTGATCATAGACAGAGCCAACAGTACCATTTTAGGCAGAATTGTCAGAGGTTTTATAAAATAATGAAACAACTGATTGTGCAGAAGAGACTTTAAGAACTCCAGTTGTGGAACCAGATACCCACAGATAGGTGTAGTGTACTTCTGCAGGAACAAGAACACAGAGACACATTTGTTCCTTCCAAAAATATGTAGAAAGGCTTTTCTCTTCTTAGTTGCACAAATATACACAGTGTATACAATATATACAAACTTTACAGGTTTTTTCTCTTTCCAGTTCAATAGCAACTCTCTCAATCAACCACTATCCATCCCTCATCAACTCTCATCACTTAGGAAATATGAGATAATTTATAAATCCTGACAAGAATGATGTAAATACTTCAGGTAGTACTTCATGCAGTTGAGAAAGAAAAATCAAAATTCCTAGAAACTCCTAGAAAATTGGTAGAGGCCATAAAATAGCCTTGGGACTGCATGTGACTACAAGGGGCATTTTCACACTACATAGTTTTAGCACTATGATACATCCTCCAACACTATAAATGAACACTGAGACATGTGTAACCAAGCAACATCAGAAGTATGGTTAAGATGGCAAAACCTATTAATGAGAAAGAATAAATAACTGGGGTTGCACTGTAGAATTGATGCAATTTGATACCAGTTCAATTACCAAAATTCACTGCTAAGGAATTATAGTTTTACAAAGTATTTAGGACAATGAAGGAAAATGGGAAAGAGAGAGAGAAACTGAGGATGCATCTATACACTACTTTTAACTGCCCTGGCTCAATTCTATGGAATCTTGGAATTTGCAGTTTGGTGAGGCACCAGCACTCTTTGACAGAGAGGGCCAGAGACCTTATAAAACCAGAACTGTCATGATTTCATAATATTGAGTCATGGCAATTTAAGTGTCAAATGATATTAATTTTACAATGTATGTAGATGCATCCTGATGTTATGTAATTTCAGCTTGTGCAAGAACTGCAAGTTTGGAGCCCAACATGACTAGTGTTTCAGAAGTCCAGATGAGACACAGACAGTTTCAAGGCAAAACCAGTGGGGATGTCAGTGGAGAAAGCACTCCAAAAACTAACATACCATAATTGCAAAATCATAGCATACTTACTATATTTTGACAGCTATTCATGACTCAAACACCAGCTTTTGATTGGTTCAAAAAGTATCTGGCTAGGATCCACTTCATGGTTGGTCTAGGATTCCCTCCAACTCCATTGCTGGTTGGTCTCCACCATGGTGGGAATCTTTAATAAACTGTCACTGGATTATTTTTAAGCTTGTGTCCATTTATTGATCCACCCCTAAGATGGAGCAAGTGAAAATGAGCTGAAGTGGGCCTTGATATTCCAGCTCTGATTATACAATGGTGTCAGTCCAGATAAATGAAAGCTGCTTGGAAAGTTGGTCATTTCGATGGAAACCCCAAGGAATGATCTGGATTTTTGACAATTAGTTCCCATGATTAAAATTTATCATATCATGAAGGAAAAGGAAGAAGACGCGTGCACCCTCCCCCCAAGGCTCTTGTGTAAGTCCACTGTGTGATTTCCAAGTCTTCCCAGGGCATTTTGAGGGGATTGTGGTAATGACAAGATTATTCTCAGGGGATTTCATGAAAATGTTACTATAAAACAAAAGGGGAACATAGCACATTGGCAATCTATCTAAAGTGAGCCACAGTTCATCACTCATAATTTGGGGTCACTCATAATTTGAGACTTTTTTGAGATAACTGGAAAGGTGAGACAATATAAGATTAATCTGGACAATTGGAAGGTATGCTGTGATACCACTTTAACTGCCATGGCTACATCCTATGGAATCCTGGGCTTGTAATCCTGGGCTTGTAATTTGGTCAGACACTAAACAGCTGTGTAGCTAAGAACTCTAAATACTCTTTCCTAAACTGGTAATCCCAGTAAAGTTAGTTTTCCATAACCACTGATTCAACCATCCATGGCTTAGTAACATTACAAATAAAAATTCCAAAAGGCACACCTTGATTTTCCCATTTTACATAAGTAACACCATTTTACTATGGCATTGTATATAATGAGACTTATACATCCACAGGTTTTAGTATTCATGGGGGAGGGTGTTCTTGGCATCCCCCAGATATCACCTCTGTGTTCCATTTGATGGAATAATGGGAGTTAGTGGAATCACAACACTATAATGTCAAAGGACCAATGCGTAAACTTTACGCACTGCTTCAATAGATGAAACTTTTTTTTAAAAGAACGATACAGTTTAGAATTATATATGTACAATTTTTAAAAAGAACATGTTATAGCCTTTCTTCATAATATACTTTGGTTTCTAGCAGCTTATGACCCTGGACTGACATTGTACTAATATTCTTTCTGATATCCAAAGAAGGAGAAAATCTCTCCTTTTATTTCTGCCTTCCCCGTTACATCATTTCCCAAACATTCTGCAAAAATAATTTTTTTAAAGGCACTCAAGGTGTGATCCCTTTTACTGGTCTAACCACACATTTGAAATGAGCAAGTCTTGGACAATCATCCTGTTCATCAGGCCATGGAAAAATGAGCAAGGTCAAGCCACAGATAGCATGGTTGGATGTGCATTCAGACATCCTGGCAAAACATGCAGTAAGTGATTGAACGTTGCAGGCTTTGGCAGCTCAACTCCTCTGGATGGAGTCATCAACTAGATTTTCATGTGGACACGAGAATGTCCATGGCTCCAACCTGCCCTGACCTTGTCTCACTGAAATAGCTTTTCCACCCTGCTTTCATCCCCTCCTCATATTTCAGACCTCATTAACACATTTCATTTGAGGACCTTGTCCTGTACTGAACTTGCCCATGGGTCTGCAAATCAATAGTCTCCAAATGAACAGCTTGTTACAACTGTTTATTATTTGGCCCAACTTGGAAGAGTAGACATTCTTAAAGAGGACAGTATGGTCTTCCTCCATAATAGTTCATTCCAGGGCCATTGCCATTATAGTACTGGCCACTGGTCCAGCCCTAGGACTGCTGCTGCTTGAGGAGGTGCAACAAACAGTACTTTCAAACTTAGCCAAATTGAGATGTGTTGCATCTCTAAACAACAAGAATTTTATTTAATACAGGAGGCTGAAAATCCTGGAATCACAAAGGTATCTGATAGAACCTCTGGAACTAATTGTAAAAGCATAATCTTTCATAGATTTTTCATGTATCTGATGAAGTAGACTTAAATGTACAAAATCTTATGCTACTAACAATATTATGCTATTTTATGATGATGATAATAATAATACACTTTATTTATATTCCGCTCTTCTCACCCCGAAGGGGACTCAGTGCGGATTACAGGACACATACAGCAGACAATTCCTGCCGATTATGACATAACAAGGCATACAAGACATACAAGGACATATATATATAACAGGAGGATCTTTCTGGATCTTTCTGGATTGAGCCTGTTCGTCTTGGTTTAACCGGGTGTTGTTGTTATTCATCACTGGGTGCTGCTGCTCCATTCCGTCACAAGGGGCCGCTGTTGTTCCATCCTCCTTGCTATCTCCCACCTTTTTTCTGACGAGGAGGCTGCCAGCCAGCCGAATCCTCTTCCGGTATTCGTCTTCAATATTTATATTTATTGAAGTTAAGAAGTCCTTTTTAAGATTCCCCCCCGCTTATGCGGTACCTAATTTTCTACTTGCAGCTAGATTTCGACAGCTTAGGTTAGCTGGGGCAGGGCTTACAGCTGATTTAGCCAAGTCAGCCCCGGGATTCGAACTTGCCAGTTCAGATCTTACAGCTTCCAGCTACAGCTTTTAACCACTGTGCTAAACTTCTTTCTCTGTTAGTCTCAAAGATACTACGAGATCCTTTTGTGTAGAGATGTGCACTAACACAGCTATGCTTTTGAACTCTATCACCAATGACAACTGCAACAATTTCATGACACCCAGATTTTGCTGCCCGAAATGTCATCTTCGCTTTACCTAACAGCAGGGCTAGTCCAGACATAGAAAAACAGGCATCTGGTATGCTATGGGTCAATGCAGGCTGTAAAAATATGATCTCCAGAGTCCTAAATTAGGAATTGCTAGATTAAAGGCCCTGAGCTATGAACCAGTCATGATACTAGGATCTGTGGTGTTTACAATAGCCTTTACTCAAGGGTCTCTGACCAGTCCCTTTTTAGTAGAGTCCAAATGTAGGCTGTCTCTCAAGGTAGGGGGTCCTGCCCAACCTTAATATTTTCTACAGACTATTAGGCCACACAAAACCCTTCCGGTAAACTCTATTATTTCACTTGCCAAAATGGGAAACTGAAGTACACAGACCAGTCAAAGCTGTTTGCCAAGCTGGTGGAAGAACTCAAAATAGAGATACTGGCACCAAGACCTCCATTGCTACTCCAAAAACACATATTTCCCTCATCCACCCACACAGAGACTGGACCAGTTGAGGTCACTGCTATTTTTTCTGTCTTTCAAAAAGTCACAGCTCTGGACTTCAAAAAGAAAGGTTTTGAAAATACCCTCCATATTCATTGGAAGGTAAATATTTTTTAAACGGCAAAAATAAAAACCAAAGATTCTCCTACATCCTTCAGTTTTGAGATGACCTACACTATTTTTTTATTACCCCAGTATTTTTTTACAGGTTGCAATGGTCCCAGAAGTGACTGAAATAGCCTCAAAGTGGAGAAATTCATCTCTTGGAGGCTTTGGAGTATGTAATTTTCAATTTTTAACCCTCCTCTAAGCAATGGTTAATGGATAATATGAGAGGTTGTAGTGGATCCCTGAAGCAGAGCATCTGATGTATTAGGCAGAAGTTCAAACAGTATACCAGCCCATTCTGTCGAACTGTCATGCCCCAGCCTGACTCCATAGCCAAGCCAGATAGAAGCCATGTTAAATCCAAGACCCCAGGCATCTTTTGGGAGACAACCTTTGGAGAGGCCTCCTTGTCAGCCAGCGGTCAAGGCCAGACGCATCCTGCTTTCTTCCCAAACTGATAAGAAGAACTGGGAAAGTGAAACCTCGCCTTCCCCCGTTCCTCCAGGTGCAGCCGCTAACGAGCTGACATATTTGCCTGCCGAGGGAGGCCTGGGAAGGTCAGGCCCACAAACTGTTCCTGAGAAAGTATTACGCCGAAATCAGCGCCTCCGAGACCAAAACAATGGGGGGCCTATTTAAGTTGGTCCCCGTTGGTGCTTGGCATCTCGCCCCAACGTTAAGCTTCCATTGCCAAGCTCCACGGAAGTCATGTTCAGGACCAGGACACCACGCCTCCAAGTCACGGTGTTCAAGTATCCAGCCAAGCCCTCATTTGCCAAGGACTTATCCCGAATTTAAGCCCATTGGGGTCTCAAGATTGTTTCTTCATTTATTGGATCTTTGAACTTTTAATGACTATTGCACTGCAATACTTGGATGCTGGGAGCATCAGTGGACTATCTTTTATTCTCTTTCCTTTTTCTATTTATTCTAAATAAAGCATTTAATCACAACTGCTTCGTTGTGGTTTACTGAGGGATCCTCGAGGTCTAGGCTGCAACACGAACATACAATATCCAACAGAGAAAGGAATCAAACTTAGGCTTCTTCATGAGGGATCTAAAATAGTTTAACTCACAAATACTTGTGCATAATCAACACAAGCACATATTTTTGATGGAAGGTTAAAAAAATAGTACTACATGGTTTCAGAAGAATTGGGATGCTTCATGGAAGCCAGGCAGAGAAAGAGAAAAGTGTAGAAGTAGATGAGACCCAGAAAAAAAGGAAAGGCTGAGTGAAAGTCAATGGGCATGAACAAAAACACAAACAAATAGGAAGCAACAATAAAAATATTTTTTTCTACACTGCTAGAGAATGATATACAATCCAACAACAGACAGGCATAGGTTGTAAACACAAACCATGGGGAGCTCTGTGTTTAGGGCTAGGAGTCACACTGAAAGCCTTGGAAGGTTTCATCTACTTTCCTGAAGGCAAGTAAAACATGAAGTAACTGATGGATGCAGGACCTCCATTAGGAAAAATTGTATCAAGTTTTGTGAACATTCAGGAATCCAATAGCACTAATGTATGAAAGAGCAGCAGAGCTGCACTGCACAGACTTGACCCTGGATGTCACACGTGGTGTACCTTTCATCCTGCATTGGCACCCATATACAGTATATGGCACAAATATATCTGGAAAGAAAGCAGAAACCCGAGTGTTCTCCATGTGAGTCTGGACCATACACTATCAGTAGCTGTATGCACACAGCCCTCCACTCTATCCTCAATGCACATATGTTGCAAGGCAAGTCCCTCGATCACTGCCTTGTTCTTCATTTGCATACATATTGCCAGTAGCTGATGCTTGAATACTGAAATTGTGTTGCTGCTGTTTGGTTTTTTTTTCCACTACTGCTACAGTTTTATCTGAATGAACACAAATTCATTATACTTTGCAAGTAATTTTAGCAAGTAATTGCTATGATAAGGAATTGTGCTGTTGTGTTCATATTGCATCTATAGGTAGCACTGCATTCAATTATCCAGTTAAGCACTTGCTTTCAACTGTCTTTGTCATAAACTATTTTTATTTTATGTTGGGCACCAATTATGCTCTTAAACAATCTGTTATTGGGCCTCACCATTTTCTGAAGAAGAGCACTATAATTTTTACCCCCAGGGTGTGTTTATGTGCTTATATTCCAGTATATAATTTGGTATAATACCAGAAGTGATCCACTAACAGAATACATGGTCAGAACAAGGTCCATGGCTCCATCTGTCTAGCACAACTAACTAAACTAAAAAAAAAAGAGCAAAGCATTTAGGCTTCGGTGTTCTTCAGTTGCGAAAGATGAAACTGACCTACATCCAAGGTGATCGTTTAGAATACTAAACTATCGTTCAGTGGATGATGGCATTATGCTGTACATTGAAGACATGTGGTATTAGAATATAGACTTAAAATTCTCTCTTTTTACCAAAATGCCTGAAGGAGATGTCACCTCAATGCCGAACAGGGATAAATCAATGTGGTTATGAAGTTCTGAGATGAAATGCCTAGCCACTGGTTGCTCAGGACTGCAGGCTTGTAGTTTCTGAAGTATGTTTGCAGGTCTGTAATTGTTTAGCCCATGAACTACAGATGGGATATGTATATCTGCGTTTGGTTACATAAATAAGAATGCAGAACTAACAGGTGAGGCATCATTTAATAATTGTGCTCCTAAAAGTGATAGCCTGCTTGATGTAATGCAACACTTTGAATCACATGAGTATAATCCTAGATTGCCGACTTTCAGGACAGCTTTACCAGCAATATGCTATATTTCAGTTTCATTGTGATACAAGGAGGCTGATGTTCTCAAGAGAATGAAAGGACTCAGACCTTTCTGTATGCCCATATTTAACTTTGCAATATCCACTGGACTTCTGCAAGTTTATGACTTTGACTACAGTATTTTGCACATGTGGCCTTTAATTCTATTTGAATGTTTTTATGCTATTTGAAATGTTGTTTTATGTTTTTATGTTATTGTATTGATATGTATTTCTGGGCTTGGCCTCATGTAAGCTGCCCCGAGTCCCCTTCGGGGAGAGGACGGCGGGGTACAAATAAAGTTTTTTATTATTTATTAGAGTGGCATATAATGAGTTATAGGGAAGTTTGGTACAAATAATAAAAATGTCATTTAAACTCTACTATGTCTTATTATTATCTGTAATCACTAAGTTTGTGAAGGACCATGTTTACCCAAATAAACTACTCACATTCTGTGATTGATATAACATGATCTAACTGACCTATAAGGGCAGTTAGGGTTTCAGACATAAAGAACCGAGCTTTTCTAAAAATCCCCTCCCCACATACACATATACTTGTAGAATTCTGTTCCAATAGATATCTGCTAGGAGGGAGTGGGTATTCTATTCTTGGAAGCAGCAAAAAAAAGGAGGACCCCCCCCGGCTCCTTGCTGCCTCTCACTCCGATCCCGAGGGAGCGAGGGCCCAAGTTTGCCCAGGCTGGTCATATACCTACATTCTATGCACATGCAATAATACAGCAGTAATAACAATGGGTATAAGAAGAGGTAAAATTCAAACCGAAGTATTCTGACTGGTCCCTGCCTCATGCGGTGCAAACGGGGCTCTTCTCTGTGAGCCCGGAAATTAGCCCGGGAAAAGGCAGCGTTTTCTGCTTGGGTGCACACACATACATATTCTTTGGGGGATTTGCTGCAGAATCTTCTCTATGAGCCCGGATTCTGTAGCAAATCCCCTCCCAAGAATATGTATGTGTGTGCTCCCAAGCAGCAACGCTGGCTTTCCCGGGCTAATTTCCCGGGCTAATAAGAGAAGAGCCGTTTGCACCGCATGAGGAGAGACCAGTCAGAATACTTCGGTTTGAATTTTACCTCTTGTTATTGTTATTACTGCTGTATTATTGCATGTGCATGGAATGTAGGTATGACCAGTTGGATTACTTATAATATTAGGCACTTACAGTAGCATTCATTCTATTATACATTAGGTTGGTTTCTCACCCCAATACTCTTTGATGCTTTAGATCCTGGCAGGGCAGGAGAGGCAGGGAAGCCTGGAAAAATGTAAACAGAGAGGTTTACTCAGAAGTAAATCCACAAAAAGGGCCCTTCATCCAAAGTGCCCTCCTTTGCAGATTTACTTCTGAGTAATCCTCTCTGTTTACATTTTTTCCAAGCTTCCTTCCAGCCGAAAGAAGGAGCGAGTTTAGGGCTTGCCTTGCCATAATACTTATTGGCAAGGGAGGCGGGAGGGTGGTGAGAGAGAAGGAGGGTGCCCCCTTATGCCCCCCTTACGACCTAATAACGACACTTAAGAAAATCCTGGCCCCCGAGTTCAAAAGAAAGTCCACTTCCTGGTTGGCGTTCCAGGTGCGGAAATACTCGAAAGTAGCATTTCTATATCTGCTTAGCCTTGTCAACGCTCAGCTCTAGAAAAGGCTTTAAAACTGTAAATGAGATGGAACATTATTGCTTGTTACTGTCCAGAGTGGTTACACTAAAACAAGCTCCCAGGGCCAGGCCCAATGTCATAATCCTTCAAGGTCTCCAGGGCACCATATAAGATCTTCAAGCCAATTAAAATGAAATTTTATTTGCAGTTAGAAATGGTGTAAAGCAGCAGTTCTCAAAGTGTGCTTCGTGGAGCTCTTAGGGCTCCTCAAGGCATACTGAGAAGCCCCTCGGTTCCCTTCCCTTCAAGCTTTATATCCTCTCCCTCCCCTTGTTTCCCTCACCCTCAAAAGCCTCCATCCCCACATACACACACACACACACACACCTCCCTTGCCATCAAGATCATTTTCCCTCACCTTCCTTGCTTCCAAAACCCTATTTTGCTCGCATCGCTCAGGAGGTTCTTTGGCTGTGCTTTTCCTACATGACAGAAAGGAGTTGAACTGGATGACCCCCGCGCTTGCTCCTATAGCTGCTGCTACTGTTGTTGTTGTTATTGCTATTACAAAGGCTGGGTTGCCATCTGTTGGAGGTGCTTTGTTTGTGCTTTTCCTACTTGGCAGAAAGAGGTTGGATTGCATGCCCCCGGGGGACTGGAATACTGTTAAGTTTCTGTTGGTTTAAATTTTTCTTCATTTTAAATATTGTATTGTGTTTTGTCTCCTCCCCCCCTTTTTTTTGCATTACAAATAAGATATGTGCAGTGTGCATAGGAATTTTCCCCTGATATTAAGTCCAGCCGTATCCGGCTGTCGCCCCCTTGGGCCCTTGGGACCTGACCTCCCTGGATAAACCACACAGCAGCTGAGGTACAACGGGTTTTATTGTGAATATAAAGGTATAGGAAAGTGTTTGGAGGCAATACTATAGAGCCTCCAAATAGCAGCAATTAACAGGAGTCAGCGGTGAAGATATAATCCCGCAGCAACAGGAATCCAAGCGGATGGAAACAGGAAAAGCCGGATGCACAGGAAAGTCTCTTAACGGCTCCCAACCAGTTTACAATGGCAGGGAAAGTTCTCTTAAAGGTAGTAAAGTTCAGTAGCTTGAAAGTCTTTGCAGGAACAACACAGAGACGTGGCAGTGAGCAGGATCAAGGCAGCCCGGTGTTGGCTGGCTGGCACGGCTTCTGGAAGGCCCGAAGTGGCCTCTCTCTCAGAAGCATCCTCCAAACGCGATGTTGGTACGAGATACCCCCAATGGGCATCTCTGGGCAGTTATAGGGTTCTCTGACTTTGATGTAAGTGCGCCGAGTGTAAAAGTTCCATGATTGATGATGGTCTATATGTTTTGCTACCTCAGTCTCTCTGAAATGCATAGCTCGTTAGCAACTTGCAGCTGGCCAAAAGGGAGTCGGACTCGAGCATCTCCGAAGTGCTCCACTTATCAGGGAGGTTCGTTTGAATAACCTTGGCCTAGTCATGTTATGCATTCAAGACCGGTTTCACACGGGAAAGGCAGAAGGGCCCAGGGGGAAACTCTGGAGTGAAACAAGTTGGTTCAGAAAGTACCTTGCAGCCGTCATGGCTGAAGTTCTGCTCAAGTAAAACTGATGCCTGAGGCCCTTGAGGTGTGACACCGACTCTGGGGGTTGGTGGTCATCTGGGGGTTGGTGCTTTCTAAGCCGAAGAGCTGGCATTGTCCATAGACACCTCATGTGGCTGGCATGACTACATGGAGAACCGTTACCTTCCCGCCGGAGCAGTACCTATTGATCTACTCACATTTGCATGTTTTTGAACTGCTAGGTTGATAGAAGCTGTGGCTGACAGTGGATTCTTTTGCTTCAAAAAAGAGCTCTGGGGCTGAAAAACTGTGAGAAACCCTAAAGTATCACAAAATAGTCTTTCAAAGGCCTGCTAGTTTTGCCCCCCTCTGATCTTCCCTTAAAAAAAGGTCAATTTTCAAAAAATGAAATCACAGGTGTCAAAGTTTCACCAGCAATTTTACAAAGGTGTTGTCGCACCCCAAGGGCTTCAGGCGGCGTTTTTGCTAGGGTCTGCCTTTTGCCCGCCTGGCTCCCAGAAACTTTCCAGCACAGCTGGGTTAACTCCCGGGCCCCTGCTGTGGGCCTCTTTGCTGCTTTCATGTGCCTCCCAGGGAAGATGCTATAGAAAAGGCATGTCAAGGCCAGGCTAGGCCCACCAGGCTGATAGCAGAAGCTGGTACTCGGAGCACCAAGCGCAACTCCCTAGCCCAGGTGGCGCGCACTAATGAGGCACCGCATTCTTCAGGACTGAGGTTCTCAAAACAACCCGAGGCCCATACATCACCCGTTTTGATGTTCGACACACCAGGCCCTATAGAGAGAAATCCTATAAAAGCTGTGAGCTCCTGTACACCAGTATCTCGTACCAACGACCGCTATTGCCATGATGCCTCTGTGAACCGGGCCGTTCGGCCAGTCACCAAGGTCGTGCCAGCCAGCCACCCTCGGCTGCCTCGTTCCAGCATCAAGCCTTGTTCCTGCTCATCGTCGAACCCTGCGGAGGAGCGCTGATACTTCCGCATTGAACTTGCCTGCAGTACTTCAAGCCGCCCAGCCTTCTTGCGCCGGTTGGGGGCTCAGAGACTATCTATGGCATCCCGCATTTGTTCCTGAATTTCCTCCGCTTGAGATCCTGCTGTTGCGGATTCTCAAGCCTGGCTGATTCCAGTAATTGCTGCTAACCGGAGGCTGCATATTGAAGGTTTCCAGGACTCTTTACTTACCCTGCTACCTTATAATCAATAAAGCTTGTTGTACCTCAGCTGCCTTGTGTTTTGTCCAGGGAGGTCAAGTGCCAAGGGCCCAAGGGGGCGACAGGTGTGCTATGTATCTGTGAGTGTTTAAACTCGGTCCCTACTCCACATAGATTTGCCAACATGGTGGTTCATAGAACATTTACTTAATTTAACTGGGCCGTGGTGGTGCAGTGGGTTAAACAATTCAGCTGCAGAACTTGCTGATTGGAAGGTCAGCGGTTCAAATCCACAGATGGGGTGAGCTCCCATTGTTAGCCCCAGCTTCCGCCAATCTAGCAGTTTGAAAATATGCAAATGTGAGTAGATCAATAGGTACCACTTTGACAGGAAGGTAATAGTACTCCATGCAGACATGCCAACCTCATGACGTAGGAGGTATCTACACATAAAGTTAGCTTTTCTGCTTAGAAATTGAGATAAGCACCACCCCTAGACTCAGATACGGCTAGACTGTCAAAGGGAAACCTTTACCTTTACCTATGACAATACATTTTAATTGACTGCTGAGTTTTGTTCTTAAGGTCTCAATGTTCTCAAAACCAATGTTCATGAAGACAAATTTTATTTATTTATTTATTTATTTGTCACATTTCTATACCGCCCCTCTCAGCTCGAAGGCGACTCGGGACAGTTTACACAAGGCAGTCTTTGCCCTCAACACAACACAAGCAAACAAAAAAACCCATATAACAACAAATTAACAATTAAAAACATGCAATTGAAGTCTCAGTGTCATGTTGAAATCAGTTTCCGTCAAATTTAGATAGGCAGATTAGAAAGCCACCAAATATCCCTTTCTAACAAACACAATGGTTGTTCATAATTCACATGTGAGTTTCCTAGTAGTCTCAACAGAGGTGAACACAAAGCTACCCTAGATCAACCTTCAGTTTGATCCAGTATAGAGTCTGAAGTTATTAAATCAAATCAGTAATGTCAGAAATAAAGAATACCAGAGGTCGTTTTAGCTTTACCCACATGCTTGCATCGTCACATCACTCATAGAGTCCCTGTATGGAGCTTTAAACTCTGCACATCAAATACAGTGACCCCTGGACCACAGATTCTGCATCAGAGGATTCCAACATCAAAAGCTTGAAAATATTTTTTTTTGTTCCAAAAACAAACCATGATTTTATATAAAGGACTTGATCATCCACAGATTTTGGTGTCTACTGCAAGTCTTGGAACCAAAATGCTTGAAAAACCTAGGGGTCACTGTATAACAACTACAAATGTTTTGTCTTTGTCAAGTTGGCCCACTTCAAAGCCAACTCATTTTAGTCTCTTATCCCTTAAAATGCAAACAAATAAGAAGCTACACTTAACTCACAGAGTTTTACATTCCACAGATGAAAATCAGGAAACAAGTAGTCAGGGAACATCAAAGTGAGGCCAAAATGGAAATACATATTAATAAGGAAAAACATACCAGCTAGGAAAGGCTGTATCAGTTTGCATAGTCTATTTAAAAGTTCTAGATTAATCCCAAATCTCTCTTCCTTATTGAGCTGGATGCAAACCATTTTTGCACTTTGAACTCGGAAACAATTGAAGAAAGTTGAGAGCCAAGGAGAAACAATGGAAGGGGAAGAGAGAAACTGGGACAGCTGGAAAAGCAGCTAGAAAAGTAAAGTGACCAAGGATTAATCAGGTTCTCTGCTAGCAGATATGAGAATTATTTCGAACACTGATTGTCTCATACCAAGGATTGCTATCTCAACCACAAATGTCAGTAAGTACTCATTGCTTAGCATTGGACTCATCCTACTGTACAGTTCATGCATTTATTTGGCAGAAGATATTCTTTCAGTGAATTCTGAAAACATGTGAGTTTTTTAACCATAACTTAATTCCTATGGGTGGTTAGTAGTTTAATTTACCAGCACAGCTAATTATACCTATTATGGAATAGCTTCAATTCCAAAAAAAAAAACAAGACATATAGAGGCCACCCCATGTCCCAGGGCCCACGTCCCATTGTTTTCTAGGTAAAACATGGACCAAAATTTACATGATAGCTTCCCCCCCCCCCAATGCAGTTTCTGTCTTTTCACCTGCACCCTGACCTCAAACAGCCATAAATATTCTAAAAGGAAAACTATCACATCAATGTCACTTCTAGTTCTGGAAATATGTGTCCACATAGTCGGCTGGTGAATGGTAGAAAAAATGGATCCTACTCACAGCGAAGTTCTCTACACCGAGCATGGAAGCTGCCTTTAGTTTTTTTTATTTAAACTTTTTATAAAGATAAAGGAAGGAGAGGGGGTTAAGTTGAGTAGGTGCTTGTTTGTGTGCCTGTAGGAAAGTCATTGTCCTGTCTTTCAATATTAAAGATCTATGACAAGATACTGAATCTTGAAGAACTGTGTGTAATGTGCATAAATGGAACAGGGGGCTTTTCACACTGTACTATTACAGCATCACACTGTACTATTACAGCATATGGACCCCAGCTGCTTCGCAGCAGCCATTGAGCCGATGGAAGTTCCCGGTGGGACCTTGAATCAACGGGTGGACAGATGGAACACAGTCTTGTCGAAAGCCATCAACCAAATAGCCCCCAGATGCCTGATCCGGCCACAAAGAGTCCATTCTCCATGGTTCACGGACGACCTGCGACTGCTGAAGCGAAGGCGGAAGCAGCTGGAGAGCGCGTGGCGTCGGAAACCAATTCAGACGTCGAGATCAGCCTTCAGAGACATGCGCAGGTCATATGAACGGGCGGTCAAAGAGGCCAAGAAGACCTATAACTCCTCCTTAATAGCGGCGGCAAGATCTTTAAGATCGTTCGAGACCTAGCTATGCCCAACTCACTCCCGAGAGACAATGAAAATTCAGCTATCTCAGCGGAAGAATTTCAAGTTTTCTTCACTGAGAAAATAATTGCCCTTAGGCGTGATTTACCCTCTATACCTGAGGAGAGGAGCGGGATGGGTAAGAACCCAGCTCCATCGCCTAGCCTGAAACTCGACCAGTTCAAGGCCCTGAATTCAGAGGAGATTAATCAAATCCTGGACGCGGCAAGGGCAACCACCTGCTCTACAGACCCGTGCCCGTCCCATCTGATTAAGTCCTGTGCGGGGAGCCTCTCGGCCACTCTGACAGGGTTGATAAATCACTCTTTGGAGCTGGGAGTTTTTCCCGATGCGCTGAAGGAGGCTAGAGTCCGCCCGCTGCTGAAGAAGGCGAATCTGGATCCAGTGGCGCCGGCGAACTACCGTCCGGTCTCAAATCTACCCTTCCTCGGGAAACTGATTGAACGGGCAGCAGCGATCCAATTACAGGAATTCCTGAAACCTCAGGAAGCCTGGACCCCTGCCAATTGGGTTTCCGCGCCGGACACGGGACCGAGACCGTTCTGGTGGCCATTACGGACGACATTCGCCGCCAATTGGAGAAGGGAGGTTCAGCTATCCTGGTGCTGCTTGACCTCACCGCGACGTTCGACACGGTGGACCATGACTTGCTGTTGCGGCGACTATCAGCCATTGGGATTCAAGGCACAGCTTTGGCCTGGTTCGATTCCTTCCTGCGGGGCCACTCACAGCGTGTTGAGTGGCGAGGCCAAGTGTCCAAGAAATCCACCCTGGACTGTGGAGTCCCCCAAGGCGCCATTTTGTCACCAACGCTTTTTAACATCTACGTCCAACCCTTGGCAAGCATAGCCAGAAGTTTTGGATTTGGGTGCTACCAATATGCAGATGACACCCAGCTTCTGCTGAAGCTTGAGCCAGGCGTAACATCGGTGCCTGAGAATTTCAGACAAGGACTAGAGGCAGTGACCAGATGGCTCCGCTCATACAAACTCAAGATCAATCCATCAAAGACTGAGATTCTATGGCCGGGACACCCAGAGCCACCCATTCCGCTGCCTCTCTTTGAGGGAGAGCCGCTGATTCCGGCCCCGTCGGTGAAGAGTCTCGGTGTGATACTAGACTCGAGACTCTCACTGGAGGCCCAGGTTGCTGCGACAAGTAAGGGAGCTTTCTTCCACCTACGCCAGGCACGTCAACTGGCACCTTACCTTCCATCAGATGCGCTGGCTACGGTGGTCCATGCCACAGTGACATCACGGCTGGACTACTGTAATGCCTTGTACGTGGGGTTGCCGCAGTCAACCACTCGTAAAATCCAGCTAGTGCAGAATGCAGCTGCCAGACTCCTCACCGGGACACCACTGAGATGCCATATCGCGCCATCTCTACAGCGCCTGCACTGGCTGCCAGTCGAGCTCAGAGCCATCCACAAGATCTTGTCGCTTACCTTTAAGGCCCTCCATGGCGCCAGCCCAGCTTATTTAAAAGACCGCTTGTCCGAACCAGCTCATTTAAGGTCGCCACGTTCAGGAAACAGGGACCTTCTCTGCATCCCAGGTGTGAGTGAGGCCCGCCTCGACACCACGAGACGGAGAGCCTTTTCCATCGCAGCCCCTGTTCTTTGGAACTTGATGCCGGCGGATCAGAGAGCTATCCGGGACATGCCCCAGTTCCTGACCGCATTGAAGACCTGGCTCTTCCGAAAGGCTTACGGCTAAGGACACCCTCCAGACTTAGCCTGAGTTACTGGAACTATTTTAATTAATTTTCCTATTCTTTTAGCTTTTAACTATTGAACTCTTTTTATGTGTTTTATGTGTAAGTCGCCCGGAGCACTGACGTGGAGGGCGACTCATAAATAATAAAATCAATCAATCAATCAATCAATCAAATCAATCAATCATTATCCTTCTGCTTTAACTGCCATAATTTTGTTGCATTTTGGGTTTGGGGAGGCATTAGACCTCCCTGACTGAGAAGTGCAAATATCCCTTGCTAAACTACAAATCCCAAGATTTCATAAGATAAGTGAAATCATACCAGTGTAATTGTGCGGTGTGAATGGGTCACAGAAAATATTTCTGCCTGAGAAAAATAAAATAATCTTCCCCTCCAGCCTACTTCCTACGTATATAAACAAAGTTGCTGAACAAACTACATCTACTTCCTACATCCAAGGGTAGGACAGTCACATTAGGGGTAAAGGACAGACAAACTGGCATACACAGCTGTATCTGTTTCTCATCCCTTTTCTTCTTGGGCTTCTTGAGGTGGCTTGCTTCCTGACTCTGCCTAATGGTATAAACTGGGCTTGTTGCATTTGGACATTCCTTTAAACTCACAATCCATTCTGGGAAAATGGTGGCAATTTTGTCACTTTAAGCAAAAACAAATCTGTCTCCCAAAAATTGCATGAAGAGACCTTTCTTTTCCAGGACCAGCTGTGAGTCTTCAAGAATGTGTTGAAGAGTGTTCTCCACAGGAATGCACACATAACAAGAACAGCTTTGTTGCTCTGGATTACTTACATTTTGGATTGCTTAAGGGCAAAAGGCAGGGTGGGAAGAATGTGTGGTGCTCACACAGATAAGCCCGCCAAGGGAAAGGAATCACACAGTCATGGAGTTGGAAGAGATTGCAAGCCACTGTCATGCAAAAACAGACAGATGGCCATCCAGTCTCTGTTTAAAAACCTCCAAAGCAAGAGATGCCACCACATTCCAAGGCAGAGTATTTTACTCTCTAACAGATTTTTACATCAGGAAGGTTTCCTACCTAATGTTTAGATAGAATCTCTTTTCCTGTAGTTTGAATCCGTTGCTTTGTGTCTTAGGCGCATTCTACAGATTTTGTTGTTCTTCTTCATTCTTTCAGTTGCTTCCAACTCTTTGTGATTTTATGGACCAGCCCCGCCAGAGCTTCCTGTCGGCCATGGCCACCCCTAATTCCTTCAAAGTCAAGTCAGTCACTTCAAGGATACCATCCATCCATCTTGCCCTTGGTCGGCCCCTCTTCCTTTTTCCTTCCATTTTCCCCAGCATCATTATCTTCTCCAAGCTTTCCTGTCTTCTCATTATGTTGATAAAGGACTTCATCTTTGCCTCTAATATCCTTCCCTCCAGTGAGCAGTTGGGTATTATTTCCTGGAGTATGGACTAGTTTGATCTTCTCACGGTCCAAGGCACTCTCAGAATTTTCCTCCAACACCACAGTTCAAAAGCATCTAACTTCCTTCACTCAGCCTTCCTTAGAGTCCAGCTCTCACATCCATAGGTTACTACAGGGAATACCATTGCTTTAACTATGTGGCTCTTTGTTGCCAGTGTGATGTCTCTTGCTCTACACTATTTTATCAAGATTGGTCATTGCTCTCTTCCCAAGAAGTAAACGTCTTCTGATTTCCTGGCTGCAGATTATCTGCTTTGAACTGGAATATATGGGAGGTAAAAATTCATAAACCAGTTCAAAGCAAGTAATGTAGATTACCGTATTTTTCGCTCCATAAGATGCACCTGCTGATAAGACGCACCTAGATTTTAGAGGAGGAAAATAGGGAAAAAAGAGGGCTCTGACGTCACCTCTGCCTCGCTCCTCCTCTTTCATAAGGGAGCTGCTCCTTCTCCCCATTTTTGCCCTTTGATCACTTTTCCAGTTCCGTTATATCCAAAGGGCGGAGAGAATTGTACACAGTACTCCAAATGTGGCCTTACCATAGATTTGTAGAGAGGCAATACAACATTTGCCGACCTATCAGATCATGCCAAGCATAGAATTTGCTCGACAAAGGGCGGGGGAGAGCAAGACGCTGCCTCACTCCTCCTCTTGCTCCTTCTTTCCCCCGCCCTTTGCTCGAGTGATCAAAGGGCGGGGGGGAAGAAGGAGCAAGAGACGGAGCGAGGACACTTTTGGTGAGTATATCGCCGCCCCCCTCTGCTCCAGCGCCTCCCCCCCTCCCTGCCTGCATCTTTGCTCCATAAGACGCGGCTGATTTTTCATCCTACTTTGGGAGGAAAAAAACTGCGTCTTATGGAGCGAAACATACGGTATCTTCTTTGATAATGTGGATAATGTGGATTGTATGGTAGTGTAGAACGGGCCTTAATCACTGAAGCAGCAATAGGTAGTTCCAGAGAGCCCTTTATCCCAGGACCATTTGCTCTTTCTGGGGTGAGTGTCCAGACGTTCTCCTGAGATTAGCCTGGGAGAATGTCTGGAGTCTCTCCCCCCTCCCCCAAAGCCCCTGGGCCCCTTTACAGGCTTCAAGCAGCTCACCTGGTGCATAGAAATGACACAAAAGACAATGGATTCCCAAAATTACAAAAACATAAATCCAATACAAGCCGTAGTACATAAATCACAGAAGTAAATGCTTTCTTGCGGCTTACATAATACAATATAAAATGTGTATCCAACTTACATAATACAGCATTTACTTCTATGATTTATGTACTAAGGCTTGTAGTGGATTTGTGTTTTTTGTGTAGAAATGACACCCCAGGAAAGTGGGGGGGGGGAGGTTCCAAGAAGACACGGAATAAATCCACTATCTAATTTTCCTGGTTTGTGGCAAATTATTCTGGGACTGTCCAGAAGGTTGTCTGAACAGCCCCTCCTTTATTGCAGTAGATACCGCAATAAAGGTACTGTCTGGACAGGCCCAATATGACATTATTTCAAATATTTAAGGATGGCCATCATGTCACCCCTTAACTTTCTCTTCTCTAAGCTAAATATGTTCCCCCTGAAAGACCCCTTCTACATTGCTTTATAAATCCAGATTATCTGCTTTGAACTGGATTACATGGCAGTGTAGAGTCATATAATCCATTTCAGAGCTGATACTATGGAATATCTGCTTTGATTACCTGGATATACTGTAGATTCTCAGGAATTCTGTGGAATATTGGCGATGCCTCCTCATTGAGTGTCATCTGCAAATTCCATAATGACTCAGCAGAAACATCTTGGGTCTTTCATAGTTGTTTACTTCAACTCCACATATCTGCCATCTAAAATTGCATCATTCTTCTCAATGGTAGGGCTGGTCCTATATATCAACAGTGATATATTTAACCTCCCCTCAAAAAGGAAAACTAAAGGCCTTACTACACAGGTCAAAAATCCAAGAGGAATTAGGATTTTAAATCTCACTTCTTCTTGGGATGGAGGCCATACAGCTGGTCCAAACCCCAGGATTTTGCAGTCATGGGAGTTGCTAGATGCTCTTCTGTGCTGATCTGAGATCAGTACAGGTGGGCAAGGGTGCAACCATCCTCCCCCTTCCTGTCTTCCATTTCCCCCTGCACTTACCTTCCTTCCCCTCTCTTGGAGGAGCCGAAAGACGACTTTGAGTAGGGGAGGGGCATTTCTCCTCCAATGCCCCCTCCAAGGAGAAGGGAGAGGGTGAAAAGGCTCCAGGCCTTCCTCTGGTAAATTGAGGGAGAAATGGGGGGCACTGAGGGGGTCTACCGGGGGAGGGGAAAGGAAAGTTGCTTTTTCCCCCCAGGAGGAATATGGTTTAAAGGGCACCTTTTTAACACATGTTTTACAGCCCTTAATCCATTTCCTCCTGATTACTCCTGCATTTTAACCCAATTTAACCTGTGTTATATTCTATGTGTAGACCACTGATTCTCAAAGTGGGCTGTACCACCCCCTGGTGGGCGGTGAGGTGATCCAAGGGGGCAGTGGGAGGCTCAGGGGAATTTGGGGGGCGGTGAATTCCTTTAAGGGAGCGGTGAATGATTGGCCATTTAGGAGGGGTCGCGCGGCCCTCTTCTTTGGCCCCACCTCCTTCGCTTTGACCTGCATATTAGATATTTGGATTAGAATTCGTAAGAGTAGCAATTTTTTTTATGAAGTAGCAACCCCAATCATGTTGTAGTTGGGGGTCACCACAACATGAGGAACCTTATTTAGGGGTCATGGCATTAGAAAGGTTGAGAACCACTGCATTAATACATATCTTTCTGTTTAATTGCTATTAAATTTTTTAAAAATAATTTCTAGGGGGGTGGGGGGGCAGTGAGTAAATTCTTTTCTGAAAAGGGGGCGGTGGGCCAAAAAAGTTTGGGAACCAATGGTGTAGACGAACCTGAGACAGCATTTTACCATTGATGAGAATCAGAAAGCATAATTGTCCACATATCAATTATATAAACTAGCTAACTGAGAAATAATGGATCTGTAGTGTCCTTGCAATCATTGCAGAGGTAGACACTGTTCAACCTGCCAGTATTGGCACTGAAATATCCAAAACTGGCACAGCTCTGTGCAGGTCTTTCTTAATTTCTGACTGGGTTTAACATCTGACATGCCTCCTGTATTCTTCTCTTACTTCCCACAGCATGGAAGTCACTGAGCCATTGCTGCTACAATTGCTCACAACAAATCCAAAATGCTGTGTGGATTTGTGGGCTTGCTCCATTAAACATTCAACAATGGCTTTACTGTAACTGGGTTAACTAGAACTTGGCAAGGGGCTGCCGAGGGAGGCCACTCGCTCCTCTGCCTTTCCAAGGTGATATTGGCGTGATCATTTATTTGGATCACCCACTCGCCGCAATTCCAAACCACGTTTTAAATAAATTAAATAACTTTTTTTCCTTTTTTCTTCCTAATAGGGCTAAAAGCATTGCTCTAACAAACTGGTTGTCTTTGCATGTTACTTTTAATTTTGAAATGTTTTCAAATGTATGCCATAAAAGATGTTTCACCAAGAAAAAGCCCATTTCTTCTTATTCTTTTTTAAGCCTCGGCTTTGCATATTCATTTTTCAGAATTAATTTTCTGTGGGACTTTGTCTTATTAGACTTCCCAGAGCATATATCAAATTACTGAAGAAGATTAATGCATTAAGATTAGATAAGGCTGCTGAAACTTGGTACTTTTATTTGCCAGCTCAGGCCTTAGCCCTTTTTCCAGAGCTTGGAAAAGTTACTTCTGTTGACTACAGTCCCCAGAATCCCTCAACCTATTTTAACATTGTCCTGTCTGACGATTTGCAGTTTGAATTTTAGAATGTTCCATCAGAATTTGGAAACACAATCTTGCTGGGCAGTGTACACATGTCATTTCCCAAAGCTATCCCACTTTCTTAAGACACAAAGTGAAAACAGAATAATCAATACAGCTCTCCAGATCTGAGCATCCTAAGGGCATGCATAAGAGAGTGACTTGGAAAAGTGAACTATCATTTCTGAACCATCTTGCTGAGTTTCTGATAACTCTACAGATATGAGATAAAATGCTAGCGAAAATTACTTTCAGAAAGCAAAATCTGTGTTTTCTCTCCTCCGTTAATTTTCCAGATCTTCTCTAACAGGAAAATAAACATTTTTGGTAAAAACAGGTGGACCATATAAACACAAATATTCAGTGGTGCCCAAATTCTCACAGCTGCCATAGTGAAGCTTTGTATTTCATAACTAACAAATAATTTCAGAAACCTCTAAAATACAATCAATGCAAAAAAGTTTCCATTTTCAAAAAAAGACAAAAAAATTAACTCAAATAAACTATTAAAAGGGGAGGGAGAAGAGAAATATGAGAAACGTCACATAATATAGTATGCAAGTTACATACTATATTCTTAGTAAAATAGTAAAATAGTTCTACACATGAGTCTAATGTATCATCATAGACATAGAGGGGGAGGGAGTATCATTATACATATTCTTTAATATAGGGAGGAAGTGAAGTAAAAGGGGGAAAAATCCAACTATGACATCTTCTATAACGAGAATAACAGATTATACTTCAGGATCCGCATTGATTTTATTTATTTATTTATTTATTTATTTAAAACATTTATATTCCACCCTTCTCACCTCGAAGGGGACTCAGGGTGGAGCACAGCAAACATTCAATGCTGGGACAAGAATTCATATACACATGCATAAACATTAAAAACATTTATCTCAATAATTTAAATATACCATTTTAGTCATCTGCATCTAATCTAATTGGCCTGGTAATCTTTCCTATTGCTGCTTTATTGCCCTGTCCCGAAAGCTTGGTCCCACAGCCAAGTTTTTACCATCCTTCTGAAGGACAGGAGGGAGGGGGCCAATCTGATCCCACCAGGAAGGGAGTTCCATAGCCGGGGGACAATCACCAAGAAGGCCCTGTCTCTCATTTCCACCAATCGCACCTGTGACAATGGCAAGACAGAGAGCAGGGCCTCCCTGGAGGATCTTAATCTCTGCAATGGTTCATAGGGGAAATGCGTTTGGACAGGTAAATTGGGCCGGGGCCGTTTAGGGCTTTATAGGCCAAAGCCAGCACTTTGAATTGTGCCTTCTTTTCTTATATTGTCCCTTCTTTTCTTCTTTTCTCTTCCAACTCTGCATAATATTCCTTCTCCTTATTTTATCCATTAATTCAAACTATTTTTTCTATCCTTGATTGCAGTCAACTATATACATATCTTAAAGTTAATTTCTTTTGTTACATATAAATATACATATATTTATTAATTATCTATCATTCATATAGGGTCTACACATTAAAATCTTCTTAAATAAATGTATATCTATAGTATTAACCTTCTTGGAGTGATACATTTTTCTATTTTAACTCAGAAGTATTAACTCATCAATTTTCTAAAACCATTTTTTTGCTCTTAGTTATACAAGTTATATAGTTTATACATATGTATTATTTCATAATACCTTTAGTTCACAAATCCTATTGCAGTTTCCATTCTTCTTGCAGTTGTTGTGCAGTACCTTGTTGTAGAATTAAGTTAATGTTTCCATTTTTCTCTACTTCAGATATAAAACAACAATCACTTTTGACTTTAGGTTTATTTATTTATTTGTTTATTTACCATGTTCATACCCCACTCTTTTCAACCCTGAGGGGGACTCAGAGCAGCCTCACACATTGGCAACAATTAAATGCCATAAAAACCACATGCAGTTAAATAAACAGTTATGTTAAAAACCAAAGATTTAAAAGATCTAAAACAATTCATCAATTATTAAAATCACATAATCCAAGGTCTTAATCCAGAGCCATTTCAGTTGTTATTGCACAGATTCTACATTCATTTATTTCACTGCAGTTATTCTCCAAAAGTTTGGTCCCATAGGCATGTTTTCACTTTCTTTCTGAAGACTAGGAAAAAGGAGCTGATCGAACATCACTGGGTGGGGAGGGAGTTCCACAGCTGAGGGGCCACCACTGAGAAGATCCTATCTCATCCCCACCAACCGCTCCTGCGAAGGAGGTGGGACCGAGAGCAGGGCCTTACCAGATGATCGTAATCTCCAAGATGGTTCATAGATGGAGATACCTTCAGACAAGTAAACATGTGCATTCACAGTATGGTTAGTATTACAGTCATCCCCCCACATTTGCTGTGGTTAGAGACACAGGACCCCCCTCAAAAGTGGTTTCATGTATTTTGAGTCAGTATTGTATTATGTCTGAACAGCATCGAAATATTGCCGAGTGTTAGCTACTCAGAATTCCTCAAGGAGGGAGAGAAGGCGGGGTATAAAACAAAAGAAATAAAACAATACATAAAAATAAAAAACACAAAGAAATTACCATTTTTTAACCAAGAGAATACCTATTTAGGAATTTCTAGATCTTCCAGAATGACTCTATGTCAACTTCCATTGAAAGCTGAACATAGAATCACATTGGATTCCAAGAGAGAACATTTTAAACCAAATCCATGAATAATCACACTTGCAAAAATCAGACCGCAATTCGGAGGGACAACTGTATTTTTGGCAGAATGTGAGCATCAGTAGTGGAAAGGCAAGCAAGGTAGGTGGGGTGAGCAGGCAGGTTAGGAAGATCGTAGTCTACAAAAACATTATACTTGATTTCTCCACATAAAATAAGCCCTTTTGACACAGAAATCAGGGTTTTATGTGCAGAAAATGCTATTTTCTGGGCAAAATAAATATGCAAATTAAGTGTGGACTAAGGCCCCTTCCACACAGTGGTAAAAATCTGCATTAAAGTGGATTATATAGCAGTGTGGACTCAGATTACCCAGTTCAAAGTAGATAATGTGAATTATCTGCCTAGATATTCTGGATTCTATGGCTGTATGGAAGGTCCCTAAATCCGAAGATGTGATTTTTTTTTGTTGGTCCAGGATTCTCATCACCTGGGTTTCTTAAGACTCAAAAACCACATTTTGATCTTGTAGGGAAAATATTTTCAAATATCCTTTCCATCTCTTATTATACTTACTGCAAGCCAAACAGGATTCTACTGGAGCATCCAGTCTTGAAATTAACTAGTGGCAACTCCTTTTGGAAGACTACAGACTGGATAAATAGAGTACAGTGAACACTTTGCTCATGAGCAGAGCCCCTTCCAGATTTGTTGTGGTTTAGTGGTTGACCCATGCCTTCCATCATAAAAGTTTTATATTCCTTGCATATTTCTACTTTATTCTAAAAGGACGTGGGATCCTTCTAATTTTTTAAATGTCAAAATGTACTTTTTGGGACAGGGTTGATGTTTTTTGGCAGGAGAACTTGCAGGGAAAATTTTGCACAGCAACTTCCTGTGTTGTACCTGTCCCCTTGATCAAATGGAGGATTTGCTTCCCCGAAGGGATGAGCTGACAGCTTTCACTGGCACAAAATTCATTGCAAGCCACTCCCAGTCACAACTGCTTTCTACAAAGCACCCTTAAGACTGTGATGCAAGAATGATTATGGAACAGAACTCGAGGAAAAGAAATCTTGCAGGAACTGGCCCTTTTCCCTCATCTTCTCATGTTCATGCTTCCTAGATTGTTGAGGGTGTGGCTTTGGAGCGATGATCACACCACTCTGCTCTGGAGTCTTCACAAGGTGCGCTACCTGGCAATATCCTCTCTTCTTGAGCATTACGCAAGTAGTACCTGAATAGCACATTATTGCAGATCAGACAGCCACATACACCCATTCTTCTCCCAGTTGGAAGCAATACAATCTGTCTGTATACCTTAATAAAACGGAATGTTTGTATGTATGTGTGCGGAGGGCGGAAGGGCGGGAGGGCGGGAGGGCGGAAATGTGGCAGCGTTCTGATTGGCAGCCACTTTCACAGGCCACAGCGACCAGTGCGGGTGATGGACCTGCACCAAACTTGGTACACATAACCCCCCTAACCCCCTTTATGTCCTGGTGCGGTTCAGGGGACATGACCCATGGATTATGGGATTTGTAGTACTTTCTAACACTTTGGTTCCCACAGACCACTGAGGCCACCAAAAAGGACCAATACAGACCACGCTTAGCACACACAGCCCCCGTGACCCACTCTACATCCTGGTGCAGTTCGGAGGAGGGTGGACCATGGATGATGGGACTTGAAGTACCTCTACTCACTTCCCAAGTCCGCTGCAACCCTCATCCAATCACTGATCGAGACCAAACTTGGCAAACATAACCCCCATGACTGCCTTCAAGTCCTGGTGAGGTTTGGGGGAGGACTGACAATGGATGATGGGATTTGTAGTACTTTCACACCCCTCTGTTCCCACAGACCACTGTGGCCCCCAACAAACACTGATAAAGACCACACTTGGCACACAGAGCCCCAGTGACCCACTCTACATCCTACTGAAGTTTGGAGGGGGGCAGAACATGGATGATGGGACTTGCAGTACCTTCCCTCACTTTCCAAGACTGCTACAAACCTTAATCCTATGACTGATCAACACCAAACCTGCCACACAGAGCCCTCATGACCCACTTTACATCCTGGTGCAGTTTGGAGGAGGGGGACCATGGATGATGGGACTTGAAGTACCTCTACTCACTTCCCAAGTCCACTGCGACCCTCATCCAATTACTGATTGAGACCAAACTTGGCACACATAACCCCCATGACTGCCTTCACGTCCTGGTGAGGTTCGGGGGAGGACTGACAATGGATGATGGAATTTGTAGTATTTTCACACCCCTCTGTTCCCACAGACCAGTGCGGCCACCGATAAAGACCACACTTGGCACACAGAGCCCCAGTGACCCACTCTACATCCTACTGAAGTTTGGAGGGGGGCAGAAAATGGATGATGGGACTTGCAGTACCTTCACTCACTTTCCAAGACTGCTACAAACCTAATCCAATGACTGCTCAACACCAAACCTGGCACACAGAGCCCTCATGACGCACTCTACGTCCTGGTGCAGATCGGAGTAGGGTGGACCATGGATGATGGGACTTAAAGTACCTCTACTCATTTCCCAAATCCATTACGACCCTCATCCAATTACTGATCGAGACCACACTTGGCACACATAACCCCTATGACTGGCTTCACGTCCTGGTGAGGTTCGGGGGAGGACTGACAATGGATGATGGGATTTGTAGTACTTTCGCACCCCTCTGTTCCCACAGACCACTGCGGCCCCCAACAAACACCGAGAAAGACCACACTTGGCACACAGAGCCCCAGTGACCCACTCTACATCCTACTGAAGTTTGGAAGGGGGCAGAACATGGATGATGGGACTTGAAGTACCTTCCCTCACTTTCCAAGCCTGTTACAACCCTAATCCAATGACTGATCAACACCAAACCTGGCACACAGAGCCCTCATGACCCACTCTACATCCTGGTGCAGTTTTGTGTGAGATGGACCACGGATGATGGGACTTGAAGTACCTTCACTCACTTCCTAAAAGCAATGCAACCCTCATCCATTCACCAATACAGACCAAACTTAGCACACAGAGCCCCCATGACCCAATCTACATCCTACTACACTTTGGGGGAGGGTGGACCAGAGATGATGGGACTTGCACTACCTTCAGTAATTTCATGATACCACTGCAACTCCCAATAATGATGGATCAAGACCAAACTTGGCACACAGAGCCCCCATGACCCACTCTACATCCTGCTGCGCTTCTCAAATCACCCGAGCACCGCCGGGTCCCCAAGCTAGTATATAATAAAATGATTATATTGAGGCAAAGCTGTTTGTGTAAAATACATGGGACAGTCAAAATAATATTTCATTCTTTCAATACAACTTTTTTTTAGAACAGATGGGTCTTGGGGGGGGGTCACTTTTCTGCCATGAGAACCTCACAGTTGTCAACAATGCCAGAAAACAGAATAAAAAACAGAAATGTTTTTGTAAATGTTAAGTGAGTGGCAAGAAGAAACACAATTTTTTTCCCCAAAAAAACAGTGAATTATTGCTCCTGGAGGTTTCAAGGTGAAGGAATTAGTTCGTAGAAAGGGGAAGTTGAATATAGTCCTTTCTACACTGCTCCATTTCCCAGGATCTGATCCCATCTTATCTGCTTTAAATTGGATTATATGAGTCTCCACAGCCAGATAATCTGGGACAAGAAGATAATTTGAGATCAGATCCTGAGATATAGGGGCAGTGTGGAAGGGACCTGTGAGGACCTCCAAAGATTGTTGGATTCCAGATCCTGTTTTCCCCAGCCAACATACTTAATGAGTGATTATTGTGGGCACTGTAGTTTAACAACATTCGAAGAGCCCGATCATTCCTATCTAGATCTAGAACTATTGTTGTGGTCTAATCTCATTGCAGCAGTGGCCAGAATTCACTGAAGCAGTTTTGAATCTGTAACCATCTGATGCTATAGCTATGTAGCAACCTCTTGACCGTGCCCTCCTTTTCCCACTTACAATGGAAGTATGCTAACCATGTCCTCCTGTGAGTGATCTTTAGTGTGACAGTGAGAAACTGTTTCCATTTTACAGTTCCCCCTTGCACTGGAGATTGCTTGCATAAGGGTTGGATGGAACATTAGGCAGCTGTTTCCCAACCAAGAGGGGACAGACTTCCATTGGCTACAGCAGCAGCTGCTGCCTGGTATGTGGGGATTGGGGTGGGTTTCATGGTCTCTGCATACCCCCTAAATAATGGAATGCATATGGGTCATGAATACAAACCAGTCACAAATATGTAACTCTAGGTTAAACATTTATAACTATCTTGGTGAATTCTGGTCAGTTTCTTTTGTTATGGTCATCCTGAGAAATCTGGCTTCTGATCTTTTTGCTTTAGCCTCAGAACATATAAATAATTGCTGGAATCCTATATAATCATAGTATACAACAAAATGCCATAATGAGGTTGCAACATGGTGAATTCCTGTGTGACTCCCCACTCCACCACACTTACTGGTAAGCAGCCACTGGGATTGATAGGAGTCTTCCCCAATGTTGAATGAGGCTAGATCTACACTGCCACATAAAATCCCGATTATCTGTGTTGAACTGAATTATATGATAATGTAGACTCATATAATCCAGTTCAAAGCTGATAATGATTATAAGGAAGATCTGTAGGAAGGATAATACTATTGAGGATAATTCTGATGGTGTGGTGAGTGAAGTAGAACCAGACATCCCGAGGAGTGCGGTTGAATGGGCCTTAAGAAGCATTGCTAATAACAAGGCAGTAGGAGATGACGGGATCCCTGCTGAACTGTTTCAAATCTTGAAAGATGATTCTGTCAAGGCGATGTATGCCATATGCCAGCAAATATGGAAAACACAAGAATGGCCATCAGACTGGAAAAATCAACTTATATCCCCATACTAAAAAAGGGAAATGCTATAGAAATGTTCAAACTTTCATACAGTGGCACTTATTTATCATGCCAGTAAGGTAATGCTCAAGATCCTGCAAGGAAGACTCCAGCAATACATGGAGAGAGAGAGAAAGTTGCCAGATGTACAAGCTGGCTTTAGTAAAGGCAGAGGAATGAAACTGGAAAAGGTACAAAGAAGGGCAACAAAAATGATCCAAGCGATGGAGCGGCTCCCTTATGAAATCAGGTTGCAACGCCTTGGTCTTTTCAGGCTTGAAAGATGGCGTTTAAGAGGTGACTTGATCGAAGTGTATAAAATCATGCATGGGATAGAAAAGGTGAATAGAGAAAAATTATTTATTTGTCACACAACACTAGGACTAGGGGGCACTCCCTAAGCTCCAAGGTAGGAAAGTTAGGACTAATAAAGGGAAATATTTCTTCACCCAGAGGGTCATTGGGTTATGGAACTCACTTCCAGAGGAGGTTGTGACAGCTGTCAGCCTGGACAGCTTCAAGGCAGGATTAGACAGATTCATGGATACCAAGGGAATCAGTAGTTACTGAAATGGACATCCAAGTGCCACCTCTGTGTTGATGGAGGCAGGCAGGATTTTCCCCAGGTACTGGTTGTGGGGGGTCGGGAGCAGGTAGGGTTTTGCCCTCCTTTCTGCTAGAGATCCCTGTGTACAACTAGTGGGCCACTGTGTGACACAGAATGCTGGACTAGATGGGCTGAGGCCCGATTCAGCATGGCTCTTCTTATGTTCTTATGTTCTTATGTAAAGACTAAATTGCCAATATCCGCTGGATAATGGAGAAAGGCAGGGAGTTTCAGAAAAACATCTGTTTCTGTTTCTGATCCACAAGCCTTTGACTGTGTGGATCATAATACATTGTGGCAAGTTATTGGTGGTATGGGGATACCAAATCACCTTGTTTCTCTCCTGAGGAATCTGTATAATGACCAAGTAGCAACAGTAAGAACTGATCATGGAACAACAGACTGGTTCAAGATTGGGAAAGGAGTACAGCAGGGTTGTATACTCTCACCCAACCTATTGAACTTGTAAGCAGAACACATCATGCGATGTCCGGGGCATGACGAATGCAAGGCTGGGGTTTAAAATTGCTGGAAGAAACATTAACAACCTTAGATATGCAGATGATACCACTTTGATGGCCAAAAGTGAGGATGAGCTAAGGAGTCTTCTAATCAAGGTGAAAGAAGAAAGTGCAAACGCTGGGTTGCAGTTAAACATTAAAAATAACAAGATTATGGAAACTGGACTGACTGATAACTGGCAAATAGAGGGAGAAAACGTGGAGACAGTGACAGACTTTGTATTTCTAGGTGCAAAGATTACTGCAGACACAGAGTACAGTCAGGAAATCAGAAGATGCATACTTCTTGGGAGGAGAGCAGTGACCAATCTCGATAAAATAGTGAAGAGTAGAGACATCACACTGGCAACAAAGATCCGCATAGTTAAAGCAATGGTATTCCCCGTAGTAACCTACGGATGTGAGAACTGGAGCATAAGGAAGGCTGAGCAAAGGAAGATAGATGCTTTTGAACTGTGGTGTTGGAGGAAAATTCTGAGAGTGCCTTAGAACACGAGAAGATCTAACCAGTCCATACTTCAAGAAATAAAGTGTGACTGCTCATTGGATGAAAGGATATTAGAAGCAAAGATGAAGTACTTTGGCCACATCATGTGAAGAGAGGAAAGCCTAGAGAAGACAATGATGCTGGGGAAAATGGAAGGAAAAAGGAAGAGGGGCCGACCAAGAATAAGATGGATGGATGGTATCCTTGAAGTGATTGGCTTGACTCTGAAGGAGCTGGGGGTGGCTTTGGCCCACAGGGAGCTCTGGCGTGGGCTGGTCCATGAAGTCATCAAGAGTCAGACTTAATGAAAAAACAACAACAACATTGCAGTCTAGATGGAGCCTGAGAAACAGCTTCTTGACATGCCCATTCCCTTCCATTGACATTCTATGGTGTAATAGTCAGGAAAAGGACCCTTACTTTAAAACCCACTCACATTGGAAATCACTCGTACAAGGGAGGTGGGGAACATCAGGGGGCAGTGTTCTGTTAGACTAGGGAATTGGCTCCCATTGGTCCCAGCACTTGCTCACTGGTAAGTGGGATTTAGGGGACTATATGTTGCATAGGGATTGTGCATATGTACATGTTATAATACAGAATTTTAAATTATGTATCCACAGTTGCCCACTAGGAATCCAGCCAGTACTCTGTATTTGGTATATCAGTGTGCATGGAATTGAAAAGGAGGGTTAGCACACTAGACTGATCAAGAGGGAAGGTACAGAGGAAGAAAACATCTGCCAGAATGACTCAACTCAATAGTAAAAAGACAGAGCAGAAAGGTCAGAGAGATTTGGAAGTTGAAGGAAAGGTTGTTCAACTCAAGTTCTTTGATTTATATAACTCTTACTTGATATTACTAGTGGTAGCAAACACTACTTGAAACACTTCCAGTTTTTCAAATATTGCTTAGCACTGCTTCAGGCTCATGACACATATCCTGCATCCTCTTTATAATGCAATTGTTGTGTGTTTTAACTCTCAACTGAAAATGAGTTGTTTTGTGGTTACTATTAGAATATTTCCTAGGGACTTTGGCGTCATTCAGTTTGGCTCTCTCCCACACACTCTTTTTATGGGAGAAGATTTTTATTTATTTAAATTATAAGCTGCTTTTCTGCCAAAAGGAGAAAATCAAAGCAGAGCATAATAATAAAAAACAGATTAAAAACAAAATTTGTCATTGAAAACATAAAAAGCAAACAAATTAAAAACATGATTAAAAACACAATAAATGACTCAGGCTAGAATTCTGTTAGTCCCCACTAAAATAAGCACATTGTATTAGTGGAATTTTCCTATGTACGAGAGTCACGATTTAAAAATTCAGTAGGCCTCATCTAGTTGGGGTGAACTAGTAGTATTACAATCTAAGTCACAGAGTAATGGGTTCAAAAGTACTGCAAAAACAACAAGTCACAAGACTTCGATATAAAAATATCTATTCACATTCAAGTATAATGCACAACACTAGGATATAAACATATCAATTATACAACAGAACATGCCATAATACGTATGTCGTTATAGGAAGGCGCATACATAAATCGGATTGAATACCGTAATCTTCAAATAAACAAGTCAGTATAATTGCGCTATTCCCAGAAAATGGGGCAGTCTGCAAATAAAGGAATAATGTCTCTAGTGCTGTGAAGTCCAAACAACATCTGATAAATGGACCCAGGAGACTGTGGTATGCTCCTTAAAAGTTCAAATAATAACTGGCTGACGGGCTGGCGATGCCAAACTTCTTGGGGCCACTCCCCCGTTTCGCCCCCGGGCGGGGCTTTCTCAAGGCCATAAATAGGTGTACCGTAGTCCAAGTATCTAGGAAAAGTCATAAGCAACATAATATAACATTTATCTAGTCTAGTATATAACCCATGAAATAATATACAATATAGGCATACATACCAATGATGAGAGCGTTCAGGCTTAACCTTACCTGATCAGTAAGGTGACCATTAAAAGGTAAGAAAGGAAAGGAAAGGATCAGGTGAGTGTTATAAGGTAAGTCAGGTGGAACAATTAAGCAATTAGCGACTGAATGCTAATTACCTCATTTAACCCATTCGGAATCTCTGAGTTTAACCGGAGAATCCAGAGTCTTTCTAGTTTGCAAAGGGCTTTAAAGGGATCTGTGTGTGAGCGGGGTTCTATTTTATCTAGCACTCTAATGCGTAGAGAATCTGGGTTATGTTCACATTGAAGGCAATGGGCGTACAGCGGTAGATCAGTGTTCCCTGTATTAATTCTACTTCTATGCTCAATAAAGCGTTGTCGCAAAGGCCTAGTGGTCATCCCCACGTAGACCTGTGGGCAGGAACAAGTGATAGCGTACGTGATGTACGAACTGGCACAGGTGGCAAAGCACCGTACTTCAAAGCTTTTTTTCCAAAGACGGACTTGCTATGGTAATATCGGTACAGATATTTTTACATATCGAACAACGTCCACAAATCTTAGTGCCCTTACTCAAGTTGCTGGTAGTATGTACATAAGCATGATTGGAATGGGTTAATGTGTCACCTAAGTTACGTGTGCACTTATAAGCTATCAGAGGGGGATTTTCCAGTCCCTTGATGTGGGAAATAATAGGCCAGTAGGTTCGTATTAGCTTAATGATGGAATTGGAATGAGGTGTGAGTGTTAAAGGCCACACGAAATTAGTAGTATGTTCCTTAGGCCTACAAGACAATAGACTATTTCTGTCTGAGTGTTTAGCTTTAGTGAGTGCTTTAGAAACTACATATTCCGGGTATCCTCGTTGGAGGAACTCAGACTTCATAGTTTAGGCTTCTCTTTCAAAGTCACAGGTGAATGAGGAATTGCGTTTGAGTCGGGCAAACTGGGTGTAGGGTAAATTGGATTTAAGAGGATGTGAATGGAAACTGTTAAACTGTAGATAAGAATTGCGTTTAACAGTTTTCCTATAGTTCCTAGTTTTAAGTAAGCCTCTATCTAGAAAAATGGTAAGGTCCAAGAAGTTCACACGTTCCTGGTTGGCATTCAAAGTAAATTGGATGTTGGCATCCCAGGAATTTATCCATCTTTCAAGGTCACTCAGGTTAACAGTATTATTGACCAGGAAAATAACATCATCTATATATCGATAGTAATGGGAAATAGCCCTAGAAAAGTTATTGTGGACTTCTGGAAAAATGTATTTGTCTTCTAGGTGTGCCATATATAGAATTGCTAATGAGGGCGAGGCCGCCTGGCCCATACTGACCCCCGAAATTTGTAAATAAATGTCCTTCTCAAAAGCAAAATAATTGTAATCCAAGATAAGTTCTAGGATTTGTATAAGAAAATCTACAATGTCCAATTCCTTCACATTTGCAATTAGGTATTCGTACACAATGGCTCTTAATTCTGGAAGCGGTATACAGGTGTACAAAGACACGATATCCGCTGACACAATAGTATGATTGGGTGATATAGGTAAGTTCTCTAGTTTTTGGATAACATCTGTGGTGTCTCTTAGAAAGGCCTTAGTGTTGCGTACTATAGGTTGTAGATAGGAGTCAAGGAAGTTGGATAGTGTTTCCAAAATTCCTCCACATCCACTGACAATAGGTCTCCCTGGAGGTGGAAATTGTAATTTATGCACCTTTGGGAGGGTGTAGAAAACAGGCGTTCTTGGATGTTTTACATATAGGTATTCTCCTACTTTTTCATCAATAACACCAGTAGCCACTGCTTCCTCAATAGTGTCTCTAATCACCGATGAAAATTTAATAGTAGGGTCATAATCAAGTATTTTGTAGTACCTAGTGTTTTGCAATTGTTGTCGACATTCATTAATATATACATCTTTGTCAAGGACCACAATGGAACCTCCTTTATCAGATTTCTTTATTACAATCTCCGAATTATTCCCCAATTTTTTGGCCGTAAGCCATTCTTCCTTGGTCAAATTAGATTTGTGGAGATCATGGGAGTGATCAATCTTGTTGGCTTCTCTGATAATAGTATTTTCAAATGTTCTAATAGAGGAGGACACCAGAGGGGGTACAAAAGTACTCTTAGGTTTAAATTTAGACAACATAGATACATTACTAGATGCGGAATCCGCAAAATGTTCTTTAAGGCGTACAGAACGGAATAGGGTGGCTAAGTCAGTCCTAATATTCAAAGCATCACATCTCGGGGTGGGGACAAAAGTCAAACCTTTATTCAAAACTTTCAACTCTAAAGGGGCTAGAGTGTATTTAGATAAATTCATAACTAAGTTGGATTGTGTTTGTCTGGGGCCTTCCGAAAATTTGGATTTTGTTCATTCTGGGGCCTGTTCTTTCTAAACCAATATTGGGAAGTCACTTTTTGGTTTTGTTTGGAGGGAGCAGTTGAGGTGGAAGGAGCCTCGTCCTTTTTTGGGGGGAGGTTTTCTCCTGAGGAGTTGGAGTTAAGTGACTCACGGGAGAAGGTCACACGTCTGTTATAGTAGATAGGTCCTTGGGGTTCCTTGTAAACATTCCCCTCTTTGAAATCTTTATCATCCCGTTTGAATTTGCTCAGTTTTCTTTTCTTTAGATCTCTATATAATTCGTCACATGCCTGTTTGATGCGAGTCAAATCAGGTACATTAGTTTCGTTCTCCAAGGTTACTCTAAAGGAGGCTATCTCAGTTCTCAATTCTTTAGCCTCAATAGAGGCCCTCTGTACTATAAGGGTCATCAAATCCAAACTGCAACGTTCAATAATTCCTCTCCAGTTGTTGGTAAAGACTTCATCTTTCACATAAACCCCTTGAGGGATCGTCACCCTCATACCTCTAGGTATTATTTCTTTACGGACGTAATCAGACAAGGATGCTGCGTTCAGCTCTACTCTAATTAGTCTTAATTCTTTCTCTTCTAACATCTTAAGAGTCGGGGTAATATCATTTTCTGTCTCATCTCCCTCTGCATCTGGATCCAAAGTCCAATCTGATATGATCTCCTGTCTCGCTTCAGGAAGAAACGATTGAATTCTATTAGTTTCCATAATGGAATAGTAATAGGGAACTCACCGAGTAGTAACACTCGTGTACAATCTAAGTCACAGAGTAATGGGTTCAAAAGTACTGCAAAAACAACAAGTCACAAGACTTCGATATAAAAATATCTATTCACATTCAAGTATAATGCACAACACTAGGATATAAACATATCAATTATACAACAGAACATGCCATAATACGTGTGTCGTTATAGGAAGGCACATACATAAATCGGATTGAATACCGTAATCTTCAAATAAACAAGTCAGTATATTTGCGCTATTCCCAGAAAATGGGGCAGTCTGCAAATAAAGGAATAATGTCTCTAGTGCTGTGAAGTCCAAACAACATCTGATAAATGGGCGTTCAGGCTTAACCTTACCTGATCGGTAAGGTGACCATAAAGGTAAGAAAGGAAAGGATCAGGAGAGTGTTATAAGGTAAGTCAGGTGGAACAATTAATCAATTAGCGACTGAATGCTAATTACCTCATTTAACCCATTCAGAATCTCTGAGTTTAACCAGAGAATCCAGAGTCTTTCTAGTTTGCAAAGGGCTTTAAAGGGATCTGTGTGTGAGCGGGGTTCTATTTTATCTAGCACTCTAATGCGTAGAGAATCTGGGTTATGTTTACATTGAAGGCAATGGGCGTACAGCGGTAGATCAGTGTTCCCTGTATTAATTCTACTTCTATGCTCAATAAAGCGTTGTTGCAAAGGCCTAGTGGTCATCCCCACGTAGACCTGTGGGCAGGAACAAGTGATAGCATACGTGACATACGAACTGGCACAGGTGGCAAAGCATCGTACTTCAAAGCTTTTTTCCAAAGACAGACTTGCTATAGTAATATTGGTACAGATATTTTTACATATCGAACAAAGTCCACAAATCTTAGTGCCCTTAGTTATCATCCTTGAAATCTGCTGGGATTTTCTCAGTCACCCATACTTTTTCAATGAGCTGGTGGAGTTGTTGTGTCAGCTCCGGTCCTCCCTCTTTAAAGATTTCAGCAAGGATCCCATCAGGTCTGCTGGCTTTGTTATTTTTTGTTGGCTGATGGCACTGCTGACTTCTTCTAAACTAGGTGGTGCTGCAAGCTCATCCCTGGTTTGTTGTTGTTGGATTTGTGAGAGAACCTCTTCGGCCTCATTGGAGCTCAGATTCAGGAGGCTTTGGTAGTATTCTTTCCAATGTAGTGCAATTGTTTTTTGTCTTTCAGAAGTTTGGTTTGATATGATGAACGTAGAAGCTGTATGCCATGGTTTCTTGGTCCATATATGACTTTTGTCGCTTTGAAAAATCCCTGAGCATCATGGGTATCTGCCAGGTGTTGGATTTCTTCAGCCTTCTTTGTCCACCAGATGTTCTTGAGTTTTCTTGTCCTTCTTTGGACCTCAGCTTTTTCACTGGCATATATCTTTTTCTTAGCAGCACAGTTGACATTTCTCTGCCATGTTTGGAAGGTTTTCCTTTACTTGTCAATTAGCTGTTGGATCTCGTCATTTTCGTCAAACCAATCTCGATGTTTCTTGGTTTGATATCCAATAGTTTCTTCACAGGCTGTGGTGATTGAGGTTTTCAATTTGTTCCAATGTTCCTCAACATTTTTGGGGTGTTCTATACGTAGATGGTCCTTGAGTGTTCTTTGGAGAAGGGTTTGTTTGGAGGGCTCCTGAAGGGCTTGGGTGTTCATTTTGCGCCTTGTTTTTCTTCCTTGGGGTCTGTGCTTGGGGGCAATCTTGTTAGCCATCTTGGATTGGATTAGGCTGTGGTCTGTCCAGCAGTTGTCAGCACCTGTCATGGCTCTTTTGAGAAGCATGTCATGGCGGTCTCTGGCACATGTGATTACGTAGTCTAAGAGGTGCCAATACTTTAACCGGGGGTGTTTCCAAGGTGTCTTAAACGTGTTTTTCTGGCGGAAGAGCATGTTAGTGATGACAAGGGTTTGTCCCGCACATTTGGTGAGAGGCAGGATGCCATTCAAATTGCTGTTTCCAACCCCGTCTTTTCCTATGGTCCCACAGGTCAAAGTCTTGTCCAACTCTTGTATTAAAGTCCCCCGGGAGGATGATTTTGTCCTCCTTAGGTATCTCCAACAGGACTGTGTCCAACTGACAATAAAAATTTTCCTTGATGTCTTCATCAGCATCTAGTGTTGGTGCATAGGCACTTATGATGGTTGCCTGTTGGTTTTTGGCAAGTTCAATTCAGAGGGTTGAGAGTCATTCGTTGACGCAAGTGGGTGCTTTGGTCAGATGCTTCACCAGATCATTTCTGATAGCAAAGCTAATTCCATGCATTCTTTGGTCTTCTTCAGGCATCCCCTTCCAGAAGAAGGTGTAGCCTCGTTTTTCTTCCTTCAGCTGTCCCTCTCCTGCTCTCCGGGTCTCCCGAAGTGCTGCTATGTCGATGTTAAAGCCTCCCAGCTCCCTTGCAATGATAGCAGTTCTGCGTTTGAAGCATTCACTGTCAGTGTTGTGCATCAGTGTCCATACGTTTCATGTTCCGAATGTCATTTTTCTTTTTTGGCCACAGGGTGGTGACCCCTCTGGACACGGCAGTCGAGCCAGGGATAAGAGAAGCAGACTATGTTTAAGGCACCTTTTCTAGCCAATTCCTTGTGTGGGGTGAACAGAGTGGATCCTAAAAAGGGCTGCTCAGTCATGGATACAGCTGCCAAACTACTCAACTGCCTCGGACCTTGGAGTCCGTATCCACCACCCATGTGCCAGTCTGTGACTAGGGGCTTCCAGATTTCACAGTCCTACCCCCGTCACCACTCGCTGATCACCATGGGACTTTGTTTGGTTTGTTTTTATTTTATTTGGAAGACGCCTACGCGTGACTTTTAAAAATGTGTGGAAGTCAGTGCACATCTGACCAACACACAGTCTTCACAGAGTGAGGTCCCACAGTGACATGGTTAACACGACGGCTGTGGCTTCTCAATCTGTTGCAGCCTTCTTCTGCCTTCACAGCTGTTGTAACATGTACCATGTTATCCTCCGTCTGCTCTGCCATTGGGGTCTTTGGGTCTTTGGACTGTGATTGGTCTGGATCCTCCCCCACAGCCACTCCTGGGAGTGCACAACTCCAGTCGTTGTGCCTGCAGGTTGATTGAAACACGCAAGCCCCCTCACCATGACAAGGTGACAGTCCATCAAGGGGGTCATTTTAAAGTGCCTCAACTAGGAATGAGCAAATATACAAAGTTCATTTTGCTGAATTTTTCATTTCCTAGACTGCAGGTTTGTTTTGGCTTCCATTCCTATCACCTTGGCAAAGATAGCAAGATGCATCAAATAACTCAGCATTAAATAGAAGTCTGCAAGTCCTAAAACAATTTAGGATTTGCATTATTCATGGAAATATTGTAAACTGAAAAACAAAGAATAAAACAACATTTCTTCAACCCAAGAAACTACACATGTCTCTCTCCTCATCCCACAAATATCTATGGCCTTACTTGGTTGTTAACTTGCATCCTTCCACTTTTTAATTTATTCACATTCTCAATTCCTGCCCCTACCTTCCTTGCATGAACTAGGGCAGATGTGAAAGGGAAAAAGACAGACACGCTCACTGATATGCACGCACACGTGCACACACACAAAGCCTGAAAGAGTCCTCTCAATGACCATGAAATGACTGACAGTGCTTGTCCTTCAAGCACCGTGAGGAACATAAATCAAATTCCAGTTGGAACACCACAACAGGCTTTTTGCATAGTGATGACAGTTTGCTGGCCTTAGTAAATTCCTTCTCTCCCATGCACATGGGGAAACTTTTTGAGTGAAACATTCAAATATTGCTTGCATTAGACCAAACTCTTCTATTGCATCAGAAAGGCTAAATAGAAAAGTTAAAAAATAGCTGCAAATGAGACAAAATGTTATATTATTTAACCAAAGTGGCAGGATGTAGCCAATCCTCCTCAGTTGCAAATTAGTGTCATATATCCGGGGGGTGGGGGTGGGGGTGTTGAAATATTTAAATAGAAAATCTTACCTGTGATTTTAAAATTTATTTTATGATGCTTTTGTATCAAAAAGATTGCATAAATTAGTATAAAACTGATAAAAATAGAAGAAGCACGAGTGGCTAAATATCTTTTGACCAAAAATGGGCATTGACCAAAAACAAGCAAACCCAAAAGCATTGTTTTTAAACATTACTGGTGATGAAAATGATAGCTTGGGACATTATCACACAAGGTTTGCAATGTGTGTGGCAGCCTCCCCTACCACAGTGAGTTAAATTTTCAGTTGAGCACTTACAAATAGACTTTGAATATCCAAAGAAAAGAGACAGGCAGTTAGGAAGAGAATGCAAACAATAGCAAATAAGGTACTATTTCTAACTATCAGCAGTTTTCATAGACACATAGAGGGAAGGAAGGAACAATAAAATATAAAGATACACAACACAATTGTAAAACAAATTACCCAAACAAAATACAAAAAACACAATAAATATAAATACAAACTTTACAGGAAGGAGTTTTCCAAAAATGTTGAGGGAGGCCATTCCAAAAACACAAAACAGTAAGTTATTAAAAAGGACAAAGCCAGGCCAAGGAAGTAAAAGGTCCTGATGGGATGATAAACCTAGAATTCCTAGAAAGCTGATCTCTAGTGGGTATTAAAAAGAAATTGGGTTTGAAATACAGAGGGCAGCTAGATTATGTAGAGCTGTGAACATTAAAACAAGAAGCTTGTATGGAATCTTTCAAGGAATAGGAAACCAATAAAAATTATCCAGACATGACGAAAATCTGTGCCAAAGTGGATTTTAAAACCCCACTTTGGCGTGGATTTGCATCCCAACTAGACCCAAAAAGTCTGGGCTTTCTGGGGGAAGGGGCTTAATTGTCCTGCGCTTCTTGGAAGCTTACAAAAGTTAAAATAGATACAGATACAAATTCACATCAATAAATCATTTTTTTAAAAAATGACACCTCATAAATTAGAATTAAAAGCAATTTCAAAAACATAGTGGTCACAGACACACAGTTAATACAACAGCGTATACAAGCAATCCCAGAGTTACAAACATTTGACTTACAAACGATTCATAGTTAAGAACAGGGGTGAGACAACAGGAAGTAAGAGAAATCTACCCTTTGGAAGGAAAATTCACTCCTGAAGCTGGTCATCATGGGGAAAAGGTGTCTCCACTGAAACTTATATCATGAATCCTTGTTGCCACAACAGACCAATTTTTTCAAAATCAATTTATCACAGAAGATGAGGTGAAATCTTCTCAACAGGGTCACAGACAGCAAAACAAACACCACAGGGGTGTTAAGCCTTCCCTATGCTATCCAAAGCTAAAGAATATATTTATTTTAGCTGGAGTTACACTTTTAAAATGTACCTTTTCTGACTTACATACAAATTCAACTTAAGAACAAACCTATTGAACGTATCTTGTTTGTAACTCGGGGACTGCCTGTACTGAAAAATATTAAAAGCCCTTTCCTATTAAGCACGCACCTTTCCGACTGACACCAGGGAAGGGGCAGCAATAGCAACAGGACCACTTAAGCAGGTGTTATTCCCCTGTCCACACAATGCAAATTACGGGGAAAGCAGAATGGCCGTGTGTAAAGCAAAGTGTTTCAGATTCAGAACTGGCCCAACTGTTTATTTGACCCAAAGTGTGGGCTAACATGGGGCAAAACTACATTAAGCAGCCTTGTCCCTTATGGAGGCAGGAAGTTCCTGTACATGTTATGAATGTAATTCTCACCCACCTTGCTTAATAGTGCTCATGTAGATATTCCCAGAATGTATAACTTGTAGCCTTTGTGACATGCTTTGTTTTGCCACTTTTTTCTTTCTATTCTTTTCATATATTACACATTCTCATTTGATTTCTTTCAAAATATGGAGCTTCAAGTGATTCCTTGCCCCTCTCCCCCCCCCACACACACACATTCTTTTATCTTCCAAGCGTTTCTTACAGCCCAACACCTTGCAGACATAATGCAATGTCGATATAAAATGTTGCTGCTTCATTTTAGATGGCCAAATGTCATTGTAATGGAGCAAGCACAGCCGGAGGTATAATTTCAGCACTCTTGGCTCTCATTTTGGTGGCTTTATCACACAATGCAGAATATAGCTGTGTTGTTAAATTGGCCTCTCCTATTTCATGCTGTCTGAAAACACTTTACAAAATGAATTAGTAATGGCCAACAGTCACTCTCAACAGTAGTGTGCACAGTCTTGGATGCTGAAAGGTGTTTTATAGAGACAAGAAAAAATATTAGCCAGGGATATGAGTAGTTCTCTTCTTTGCTTCTTTGGAGGGTGCCCAGGGGGATCTTTAAACTCTAAACTCTGCTCTGTGTCAGAGACTTTTGCCTGTCAATCTGGCAGGATTCTTTTGTTTGCCTACTATCTGGATGCCTGATGAACCCATAAATTGCCACTTGAGACCAGAATAATATTTCTGTCCCTTAGCAACCTAAGTCCCAGGATTACAATCATTTCTCAAATAGTAATGAATTCAGACTTTCAACCCTGTTGTGAAGCAATATTTTGTCATAAACCTCTGCTTTCCAGATGAAGTAACTGAGCGATGAAAAAGAGAATTAACACCTGAAGGTCACCCACATTGCTGTTTTAGGAAGAACCAGTAAGTATCTTGTCACTATAATCCTTGTTTCCACAATTGACTGGCACTCCATTTCTAAATAGGTTGACTCAGAGGGAAGGATAACTAATATCAGCAGGTCCAATATCCAAGGAAACATACTTTGGGATTACAGCCTTAATCTCAAGATTATGTTGTATGGAAGAAGAACAATGTCACTCAGAGACTCTTAGCTGAGGATATTTCTTGTTCACATGGGATCAGTCAAATGGCTGGAGAAATTCATTTGAGCCCGACAAATTCTGATAAATGGTTTGGACAAGAAACCATTTTATTCTTTCATTCTGTCCCTATCTATAAATTGCAGATAAAGGAACCATCCTGTAGGATCTATCCTGTACTATCCTGTAGGATATTCTGTGAACAGAAGATGCTCTCACCCAATAAGACCATTTTGCAACTTTTAGATCACACGGAAAATATAATTATCCTATCAATGTCTTGCATTGGGTTTTTTTTAAAAAAGCCAATAGACATAGCCCTAACATGAGCTACATTTTCTTTAAAAAAATTATCCTTTTTCATTGTGAAAATATGATGCAATATATTTTTTCTTGGAAGAAATCATTCAAAAAGAGAAGACATCAATGTGACTTAAGCATTCTTGCACCATTGTGAGTGGTGTGGAATTGTTAATGAATGCTAGTTTACTGGAAAGTCTTTCAACTTCTGCCATAGTCATCGGCAATGGGCAGAAGAAACAATGGGGTTATGCTCATTTCAATGAAAATTAGTTGCAGTTATTGCTTGTAAAAAACATTTAGGAATAGTCACATTGTTTTCTAAAAGTGTACTTGAAGATCCCACCCCCGGTGCAATATTTCACAAAGAAAATTCTCAGAAAAACCTGTGAGATGCTTGAGAAGCAGGCATTTTGAAGTTTCTTCTATTTGCCAAGGCTCTTAAATTTTTAGGACTGAACAGAATGCAAAATAAATACTAATGGGCAGGTCTGTCTCTGGTGCACAGATGACATAGTGTAAATTCAGATTAGATCTATGAGACCATCAAATATGAAGTCAGATGCCTACAAATTTTACTTAAAAGTAGCACCTGCCCCCAAAGTCTTATTGCTTTGTTCTTCCCACCAAGCATCTCTCTTATTAGCCTATTCACAAGGAGCTGAAATTTCAGGATTTCATATGATAGGTTGTGTCATATACAGGTAAATCTACACTAAAGAATGAATGCAGTTCGATGCCACTTTCACTGCCTTAGCTTAAAGCAAAGCAGAATGTACAGGCCCTTGTTCTTTGTATGTTGTCCTGTTTCTGGGGAAATTAAAATTTTCTCCATTGCAAGGATATCAAAATCCAGTAGAAAATACTGGAGACTGCAAGATCGGTCTTCTTTTGTTTAATTCTGATTTACTTTTGGTCGCTTCTGGCACTTTTACTGCCTATTACAGGGAGAACCAGCTGATTCCTAATCCATTTAAAACACAGGCATGTGCTTTTCATCTTAAGAACAGACAAGCATCTCGAGTTCCGAAGATTACCTGGGAAGGAATCCCACTGGAGCATTTAGCACAGCTGCTAAATCATCAGCAACTATAAGATCTATCAACCAAAAAGTTGCAAGTTCAAAGCCCCAGGTCGGCATGAGCGGCCGACCGTCAGCCCTGCTCACTGTTGACCTAAACAGTTCGAAAAAAGCTTTAGCTGTACTTAAGAAATTAGATACCTCTAAAAGCGGGGGAGGTGTTTTACAACACCATAAAGAAAAAGAAGATCTGAAAATGCAGGAATGAGGAGGTCCTGACTGCTCTTTGTCATAGAGGATGGAGTGACAGCACCCCCTGACTCAAGCCCAATTGTCCATGGCATCAAAACAACACCTCCTTCTGTTCCGTTTGTCTGTGTACTGTCTATTCAAATGGCATTGAATGTTTTCCATGTATGTGTACTTGTGATCTGCCCTGATTCCCCTTTGGGGTGAGAAGAGCGAAATATAAATATTATTATTATTATTATTATTATTATTGCAGCACATCCAAATACCTGGGCGTTACCCTGGACCATTATCTGGCCTACAAGAAGCACTGCTTAAATGTCAAGCAAAAAGTGGCCACTAGAAACAATATCTACGAAAACTGACTGGCACAACCTGGGGATCACAACCAGACACAGTAAAGACATCTGCCCTTGCACTTTGCTGCTCTGCTGGTGAGTACGGATGCCCAGTGTGAAAAACATCTCACCATGCTAAAACAGCAGATGTGGCTCTTAATGAGGCAATGGACGACCTTCATATAGCAACACCATAGGCACTCCAAGTGGCTAGCTACTAGGCATGAGAAAAATGAAACGGAAATTAAAAGGATTCGTAAGAGATTCGTATTTAATGGGACTTTTGAGGTTTTACGTATCGCTGCCGCGATCCCGGAAGTAGACTTCCTTTACGGTCCTTGAGGCCAACAATTTGCGTTATGATCGTAAGAAATTCTTAATTATTAATTAATTAATTATTGTACTACGTACTCACTTCTCCCTGTCTTCTCCCCCTCATTTCCTTCCCGCCTTCATTCAGCTTCTTCTTTTTCCCGCATTTCTATGGGGAACTGGAAGTGACGCTGCTGCTAGGTAGGCAATGCATTCTGGAAAGTGTAGTCCTCCAGGCTTTCTCCCTGCCATGCCCCATCCTTCACACACACACACACACACACACACGCTTTCCTCTCCCCCGGCGCTCTCAGATGCTTCTTCCCCGTGCCTGCTGCCATGCCCCATCGCAAGGGCCAGCTTCACACACACACACACACACACACGCTTCTCCTCCTCTCTCTCAGGCTTCCCCCTCCTTCTCTTCCCCGTTGCTCTGCTGCCATGCCCCATCGCAGGGGCCAGCTTCACACACACACACACACACACACTCTCCTCCTCGACTCTCTCCCGGCTCTCTCTCAGATGCTTCTCTTCCCCGTTGCTCTGCCATGCCCCATCGCAGGGGCCAGCTTCAGCCCTCCAGGTACGTGTTTTGGACTTCAACTCCCACCATTCCTCACAGCCTCAGGCCTCTTCCTTTTCCTCTCAACCTGGGAAAACTTGGGCCCTCGCTCCCTCAGGATCGGGGTGAGAGAGAGGCAGCAAGGAGCAAGGGGGGGCTCCTCCTCCTTTTCTTTTGCTGCTTCCAAGAATAGAAAACCCCCTCCCTCCCTCCCTTCCTCCTTCCCTCCCCTCCTCCTTCCTATTTGGAGAGTCCCATCTAGAATTCAGTGTGGTTTATTCAAGTTTTGGCCTACAACTCCCAGAAATCCCAGCCAATTTACCAGCTGTTAGGATTTCTGGGAGTTGTAGGCCAAAACCATCTGGAATGCGCATGCTCTGGCATACAAATTCCTAACAAATTTCATTAGTACTTAAGTTACATTTCAGAAATTTTTGGGAAATTTTTGTAAGTCTTTCTTTTACTAATCAAAAAAATCCCCCATTTGATTTAAGAATCGCCATTTTTGGATTCTAAACCATGCCTACTAGCTACTAGTTAAAGGACATTTAATATAATTGCAAGTTTCTAAACTTTGTGGGGTTTTTTTAAAAAAAAATCTGTAACCTTGGTTCGCTCCTGATACAATAAATAAATATTCTGATTTACTTTACATTCTTTCCACTTTCTTGTTTTTCTGGCTCTGGTCTTTATTTGGAATAATCCTTTGGACATGGGACACTGGTGGCCCTGTTTCAGGTCACAATACGCCAATGTGGTTTTAGGCATTGTGCAATAATGTACTGCACTGGGATAAGAGTATTTCATATCATCAAAAGTTAGACTGTATTTCCTGTTTATCCATTCAATTATGAGACAAAGCTACTAATTTGGCTTCCATTGATTTCTCTGAGAACTTACTGCACTTTTAAAATTATGTCTAGTTTTGTTAATATAAAGCTATCTAGTTTCCTTTTGCTTCTTTTCCCCCTTGCCCCAAAAGCTGGGTACTTTGCCCAAAGACAGAGTGTTCCAAGAAAAAGCTCTTTTTATACCTAAAAGGGGGGGGGGAGAGAACCCAGCACTATTTCTTAGTTCCAGTGATACAATCCAGGGACCTCTTCATACAGGCTAAAAATCAGCAGTGGTGACAGGTTTTTTACAGTTTTGTCATGGAGCCCGCCAGCTCCCATCACACACCAAAAACATACTTCCAGGGTGCTTCATAGCAAAAGTGCCAACCCCCCCCCCCCATTGCCACCAAAAATAGCCAGTGGTGCATGATGGGAGGCTTCCCATCTTTCCATAGAGAAAGATGGGTTGAGCTTCCCCCTGTGTGATGAAGTGGGGGGAAGCCAGAATGGTGTAGGGTGACAGGTCCCCACGGCCCCAAGGCAGGGGCCGCCGGGGGTCACCATGATGCACAGTGATACTCAGCTATTCCAGCAGTGTGTGTGAGGAGGTTTTAGATTTGCCAGCTCTCTGCTTCAGGTCCCCAGGCAAGGAGACAAACCTCAGGGCAAGAAACATTACAAAAGAAGTTTGATTCTTATGTGGAGTGGCTTTGGAACCTGTGCACCACTCTTTTCCCCATTCCCAGCTGGTGCCAAGGTTTTGTGGCTCAACCCAAAGGAATTTTGCACTTAGTAATGTTACAACATTAGCACACCAAAAAAGAAACCAAAGAGGAGGCAAGGAGGCTGGGGAAACATATGGTAGCCACATGCACAAGGGGATAATAGCTACATACTAGTGTTTCAAGAAATGTTGGGGCAAAGTACCATCAGGACAACTCACAAATTTCTGATTGCACAAGGTCCGGCAACAGTGATTCTAGACCTAACAATAAAACCCTCCAAAGTCTGGCAGAGAGACTTATACAAGCCTAAAGCATATGGCAAAACTCTCCACATGTCATACATGCTGTATATGAAGCTGTACAGCAAGAATTGTGACAATTGGTGCAGTTGCTAGGTGCATTTTGACAACTGCATTTCCAGCTCTGCGTTACCATCATACCTAGTTATCTAGATTTGGCCACGATTCCCCTGATAGGAGTCTCCAGATGTAACTATCAACAATTGTGTTCTTCTCCTATGAGACATCACAAGGAGCTACCTCTGCAACCCTAGTTTAAGATTTCGTGCTCAAATCTCAGGCAATGGGATTCTACTTCCCTGGAAATCCTAGTCTAAACCTATGTGCATTTATCACATAGTAGAGTCTAAGTGCCTGGTAGATACCTTCGTATTAGAATAATAGTATCTTGGAGTTGGAAGAGAAATCTGACACCGTGGCATGCAGGAATGCACAGCTACACCACTCCTGAAAGATCCAACCTCTGTTTAAAGTTCTGTGAAGGAGGAGAGTCCATTACACTCAAGGCAGTTTATTCCACATTTGAACAGTTGTTGCACAAAGAAGTCCCTTCTAATGTTTAAATGGAATCTCTTTTCATGTAATTTGAATAGTTTTATGTTCTAATTTCTGGAGCAGCAGAAAATAAGCTTGCTTTATCTTCTACATAATATTCCTTCAGAATTTAAAGATAGCCATCACTTCTCAGCTTTCTCTTATTCATGGTAAACATATTCAATTCCTTCCCAAGACTTGGTTTGCCCCTTTCTAGACATGTTCCCTCTTGTTGAATGCCTTCTTGAACTGTGGTGCCCAGAACCAGTATCTAGGTGAAGTCTGACCAAAGCAGAATAGACTTACACTTGATCTGGACATCATACTCTCCTAGTTCATTTTAAGGTTAATGAAAACTTCATAACTTCAATATTACCAGATCTGCCATATATTTTCTCCCTGGGGTTCTCTCATTCTTTTTCTTTCTCTCTCTCTCTCTATGCTTAATGTACTTTCTGATGAAGAAACTGTAGATCTCAAAAGCTTGTACATTACCCTGACCTTCAAATTGATATCAATTCATTCCTTAAAAACCTAGAATATTGCCTCAGCACAGATTTGTGATAAATCAGACAATTTTACTAGAACACGTCCTGTAGCTTTTGCTTCTGAGTCCACAATATCTCCAGCCTCCCGGGTCCTGATTGATCTTTGGCATGTGGTCTGGTATCTAGTCTGCCATGGAATGAAGAAAGCTCTATAACCTTTGCCCAGGATCCTAGCCAACTCACAGTCACTATGTAGGGCAAAGAGAACCTTATTTAGTGCTTGTCCTACAGGGCACGTCCCCCCCAGAACTCACTACACCATTAATCTTATTTTAACTCTTGGACACAAGTCAGCTCTGAGGGCAAAGGCTTTTTTAAGCACCTGGAATCAGAAAGTGGATGATGTAACATTTTGACAAATGTCCACAGTCATGATTAAATATTAGCGCTCTTAGTCTCTCCACCACCCCACCTCCCTGTGGAAACTCCTACCCAAAAAAAGGTTGCCAGTTCCTCTTGCAAGTAACAGTTGCTGTGTTTGAGATTTGACCAGACATTCATTCCAAGGCTTAATTTGAATCAGGCCTCACTGCTTCCATCCAATCCTGGAAGCTATGTGAAATACAACGAATAGCCTTCAAACTCCTGATATGCATGTCCCCAGCATCTACTGAACATGTGTACATAACTTTTTCCTTTTCTTCATCGCCATTAATAAGTAGAGCCCATGTGCTAGTGCTGAGTTTAAACAGGAGTTAACAGTGCTACCATTTTCTTTTTGTCTTTACTGAGTTTTCAACAAGCTTTTGTGTATACACTATTTTAATAATGCATTATAATTGCCCAATGAAACAGGCCAGGATTATTGTACCCATATTGCAGAACCAGATGGCCAGAGCTGGGAGACCCCTGCTTCACTAAGGATTCCCAGTATATTCATGCCTAAAGTGAGATATGAACTGAAAGTCTATTAACTTTCACTCTTCAAGCGCAAAATAGCTCCAATTAGTAAAATTACTGTGTCTCTACTGAACAGGTCTACATAGTTTTAATGGGTATACAATAAGGAGAGACATGCCAGATGTAGATTCTTCCTTGAAAGTAATGACATATTTAAACAAACAAACAAACAAACCAGCAGCTGTTGAATGCTGATGGTAGCAGTTATTTCCCAGTCAGATAATATCTTTATTAACACCAATTAAAATGCCATAAAAGTGTGCCATCCTTTTAATACTGCAAAACTCTTCCTCATACTCGATAATAAGGGAGTAGAGGAAGAAGTTCAAAGATTTGGCCATACTATGTGGGTGTTTTTAAAATAGAAATACAGAACAGGGAAGTGCAACAGGTACATTTGAAAATCTATACCTTCTTCAATTCTGTTTTCTTTTAGACAGTTCCCCAACGTTAAAACAACTACTACCCTACAAAAAGATCACATAACATTGATTGGGATTCAGGGAAAAGTCCCTGCTGGGAACTCAGGAACCAACTCTATCCCACTTCTACCCTGGTAACTACATTACACATCTCATAATGTCACCCACAACACCAGAGATGCATTTACTTGCTCATTTTCCAATATGATATATGCTATTCTCTGTCTTAAATGGCTCTCTGCACTCTCTATTGGACAAGTGGAATGCTCTCTACATAAGAGAACAAAACAACATGTGTCTGAGATTAGAAATGACAACACTAAAAAAGTAGCAAAACATTCAAATCGTCATAGACAAACCAATCATCCAGGTAGCTGTTTCAGGACAATATAAATAAAAAAATTGAAAAAAGAAACAATAGACTTGAAATATGGTCATAATATCCATTAGCAAAGGGATGAACAGAGATAAAAGATTATCGGGGCTCTAATGTAGTAATATTTACAGTTTATCATCAAAGCTATACAGTATATGCAGAGAAGAATTATCTTCAGAAGACTCTGTCACTTCAAAGGAACCCATTTTTGAATTTGCAGAAATTTTTGACATTTCAGGATTAAAAGGCCAGTTGCATGACAAACCTTCACAGTCCTTTGAAGATTTATAGACAATAGACAATTTGCACCTTTTTAAATGCCCATTATAACCTGAATCTCAAAACTGAGTAATGTATTTAATATGCATTGAGCTTGTGCACTGATTTCCACCCATGTATTTGGATTGAAATCCATGAATTCACATGCTGAAACAAATCAAGGTGTCTTAAAAGCACCATAAAATTCATCCTCACCGCAGTCACCATTTCCTCCCTTTCAAATATAACTCTCATCAGCTCAGAAGTCATAGTGTCAATACAACAGAGAACTTGGGCTATGACTGGAATGAGGCAATAGAATGAAGGTGAGAGGTCACTCATTTAAAACGTTTCCCTTGCATAAGTATTGTCATGCAAGAAGAAATCAGAGTTTTCTTAACACATCCCTACCCTTTCTGTTGTATTTTCGACAAGTCAAGAAATACAGTTCCTGGAACAAAGAAACAGGGTGCTGGTATAACTCAGGCAAATGACTAATCATATACAGTGCAGGATTTCAGTCCTTTTATCATTTGTACAGAAAATGGAATTTGGGCAAGTGGTGATTGACACATTACTCTGTGTTTCCAGAATAGGAAAAGCAACAACTACCAAAGTCTTCTTTCGCACAGGGTTTTCTGGTAGTGGAAGTGATATGGGAATTTGTGCCCTTCCTGTTGTTACTTCTGCTGCTGCTTCATGCTCTGATCCGATGACTCTTTTCTGGGATTCTCAACAACCAAGTATGTTTAGGCTGCCCTGTGAAATGAGAATGAAGAACACAAAATGCTTCACCTACTATATAACATAGGTGGCAGCTGTCCACCTTCTGCACTAGACAGTCATTATATAAGCAAAGTTCTGCTGAGGTGAAAGGACTTCCACACAGGAGAACCTTATCTTATCTCCCAACCTTTGCACTGGTTTCTTGGTAGTGTATAGTTTGATATTTCAACTGACTGGATGGAATTCAGAACAGAGCATTCAGCTCTGAGATATTCAAAGAATTGAAGATTTGGCATTTGATCAGAGGAAAGGCCTGGTTATTTAACACTTCATTCCCCTGCCACTTCTATGAAGCATGGTTAGGAACTATAGTGAGGTCAAGGTAGGGAAGAGCAGAAGGTAGATCACATTTCAATGTCCTATGAATTATAATAGAAAGGTCAGGAGATTCTAGGTACTTATCATTCATTCACATGAATGTGGATGCTCAAGTCCCATTATTCATTCACAGAATGAATGATAGTGCTGGATTGGTATTGGCTGAGGGTCTCTTAAAGCAGAGATATACTTTTGGTCTCCTCCACTTCAGTTTGATTAAAGAAGGATGCAATGGTGGCTGGTTTTATAATATTTTGTATTAACTGTTTTTATTGAGTGTATTTATATGGCATCATCAGTGCGGTTGTGAAGCTGTCCTGAGTCCCCTTGTGGGAGAAGGGCGGGGTAGAAATAAAGTAAGTAAATACATTTCACCTCAGTGGGACAACATTCAGGGATAGAGTCCATCACATTGGATAGTGCCTTTAAAGTATAGGTTAAATCCCACTTGGATTCACCAATCCACTGACATGGAAGCCACTGACCATCGCTAGATAGATGTAATACAGTGGGCCCTTGGTATTCACTCAGGTTTGGTTCCAGGACCTCCTGTAAATACCAAAATTCATAGATCTTGGTCCTGATTTTGTAAGGATCCTTGATCAAAGAGATAATGTGTGCATAGTTTGCAAAAGATTTCAGGCCCAGTCACTTCCGCGCTTAGCAAATAAATACTCCTGTCCAGAACACTGGAAGACTGCTACCAATTAGTGGTAATGAACTAGGTGTGTATGTGGTGGAGGGTGACAACAGGTGACATCATTGGAAGCAATGTAAAGAAAATGCCTATATATAGATGTGTTTCAATAGAAATTTATTATTTATTTATTTTTAAAAAAAATCCCTGTAGTTAGATATAACTACAGATTTTTCATAAGCCCAGCTTCCATGTACTCTTTCAATATACCTATAAGACTATGATTCTATGTTGATTTACTTTTTGAACTTTCTCATGTGTATGCACTCCAATCAGATCTGTTCTTATTCCTTAATTGCAATGACACTTCAAATCATGAGGTCCATGAGACAACACTATGTATTTCTGAATTGGGTGGCACCAACTCTAGTGAAGTACTGAGATGAACCAAAGATTTTACTTGAGTTAGCCTTCCATGTTTCACTGAATTTATCTGCAGGGCCCCACACAAGTGGGAAAAATATGAATAAATACTGCTATTTTTAAGAGAACACATCTCTAGGAAACTTTAGGTCCTCAACTGTGACTCTATGGTCAACTTCAGCCCAAAGGATCTCATCACATTTAGTTGTCTAAACGCGAGTGACAGGAGGGGGGAGTTCACCAGGCATTGTGGGGCAGCAGGGGGAATGTGTTGCCCCATGCCCTCCATCACCGCCTTCCCCATCACATGGGGGAAAGCATTGCTTCCCAGCTTCTTCCCACTCTGTCCCATTGTTGGCAAGGATAACAGGGGAAGGCTCCTGTATTCTCCTTGTTCCATCATAAAATGCTGAAAGCTCTGCTCTGGGGCAGAGCCCTGCTGGAAGTACCTGTGCATTGTGTGAAGTGATCCAGCAGGCTCCATCCAGGAACTGTGCTCTCAGCGCCCTAAAATAGGTCTGAAAGCCCATGTGATGAAGTCATAGGTCCTCCCCACAACTCTATTGTCAACTTCCAAAAAAGTTGACCATTGAGTTGCACCAGAGGACCTAGAGGTTCTAAAGAGACCACAAATAAAATGAAATCTGCAAAAGTTAAACCTGCAAATGTGGAGAGTTGAGTATAGTTAGGGATAACGAAGAGGATATCAGACATACTATTGTACATTTTTGAGTAGTCTGTAACTTAGGTATTGTCAGTTATGCATCACTTTATGCAATGGGACTGCACATTATGTATACCCCACCACACAATGGGATAATAAGCAGGCACATTGCTACATAATACAACTAGTTGTGAAACAATGGTATTCAGCAGATGGGTGGGGGATAGTGCAAACTCCAGCCACCTACAATGAGTATAGACTTGCACTGTACAAGAATGATGTTGAACTGTGGCGATCATGTACACATTTCTTAAAAGTGACTTTCCAGGCTCTGTCTACCTGCCACCAATGGTACTACAGGTCAGAAGGAATATGAAATACAAATGTACAAGGAAGCAGTTAGTCCAGTATCATGACCCTTACAAAGAGTCTTTGTGAGGAACACCAGCTTGGCATGCACACCAAAGGAGCAACTATGTGTCCCTATTCCAGCTCCTGTCAGTTTAGCACTACTTAAATCTCCAGGCCTGTTCACAAAGCCAGGAGTAGAGATCGTTTCATAAGCAGCTCATTTTTTAAAAAAAATTCCAGTGGACTGCTAAAATGGGTCATTGCCACCTTGTGGTCAACTGTATTGAGAGCATGTTTTTTTAAATAAAAAAAGCTATAACATTCAGCATTCCACAGAAGTAATTGTATTTACCCATTCCTTGCATTTAAAAACATCCAAGAGCACTGCAGATGGAATAGTAACCTGCTTCAGGACTGTACTTTGACTGCAAGTTGAGGCTTCATACTGAAAATATAAAAATAAAAAATCTCTGTAGATAGAAAATGAGACATCAGAGGCAAAGGCTTATAGCGGAACCTTTTCCTTAGTTTTCTATGTGCAAGAATTTCCGCATATTACTAAGGTAACACTCACTTGCAGTCTCCATTGCTACAGGAGTCAGTGGTTCTACTACAGAAAAAGGCCTGATTCCTATCTGAGAAGATTGTTTAAAAGGGGGACTGTATTTGAAGGCAGACAACAGAGATGGCAAAGAGTGTGGCATCAAGGCCAATAGGGTTTGCTGTTGTCCATCATTTTTGCTAATTTTTGCTTCCAAGAAAATATCCCTGGTGGATATCAGGGTTGTACTGCAGAGTTGCATCAGGAAAACAATATTGATATTCTGTATAGGTAAAACTTGCCAGTTGTAATCTTAATGAAAGGGTTTGCCTTTGTTTGAGATAGATACCTCAAAGAGTTAAATCCCAATTTATTGGCTCCCTCTTGTTATAGTTTTGTTGCAAAACATTTTCAAATGTAGGAAGGTGTTACTGCTTTTTGTCACCATGTACCTAAGAAAAGAAGTGTCCTCTGCATGTACTCTTATCCATCTAGACCAGTAGTTCCCAACCTTTGATCCACCAAGTGTTTTGGACTTCAGCTCCCAGAATATCTGATTGCTGCGTAAGCTTCTGGCAGTGGAAGGCCTAATACCTGGAGAACCAAAGGTTGGAACAACTGCTTTAGACCATCTTAATTGACAACAGAAACGACATCTAAGAGTCTGGCCACATGACTCTGCTATTATAACTTTTCGTCTCTTGTATGATTTTGAATATCGTTGGCTGATGAAGAAGCTAGTGAAGCTTCAAAATCTTGAATGATGTATTTTGTGCATTTTTAGTTAAAGGTGCCCCTCTGTTGTCGATTTTGTATTTTGTTGTATTTTGCCGCACGGCTGACGTGGTAACCCCTGAATATGTTTCCTGGCAAAAATTAGATGACCTTTGAGGACATTTCCAACTTGGTGATTCTATTTAACAATTCTGTGCACATTTTTTTCTGGAAGTAAACGTGTCTAAGCCTACTTGAATTTACTTTTGAGTAAACATGTTTAGAATTTCACTTCATCATAAATTTTTTTTCTTTCATAACCTTTCAACACCTAAACACCAGTGATCTGAAGGCATGAAATTATATCACCAGAAATGTGTGTGTGTTTGTTAGTGTTTAAGGTGCCATAAGGTGTTTATTTTTGTTTTGTTTTTTTAGATTTCCTACTGTTAACTTTCCACTGCTATGCTTTTGGAATAAAACTATTTGTAATCTTTGCAATGTACTTAGTCTCAAAACCTAGCAAGGAATTTTACTTCATCAATCACTAACTGAAGAGAACTCAACACTTGATGCTAAAACAGTTTCATTCCAAGAACAACTCTGTCCAGCATAGCTATCTTATTCTAACATGCATTTAATTAACATCTGCCTTGTCTATGGGACAATTAAGGTGCTGAAATTAAGTTATCATTATATACTATTTAATAGATTTTTGTTTTACATTCTTTGCTTTAATCTTATTTATATAAGCCATCTTTCAGTACAGTAACTGCAGAAAAGGGGAAGAAAGAGTGCATCTAAACTGTAGAGGTAATGCAGTCTGACTTAACTATAAAAGCTAGGACTCAATGCTATGGAATCCTGACACCTGTAATTTAGTGAGGCACCAGCAATCTTTGGCAGGGAAGGCTAACGCTCTTGGAAAACCACAACTTCATTTAATTCCATGACCCTCTGGAGGCTAGAACTTGGATATCCCAAATCCTACTAAAACACTCTAATCACTACACCATATTGGTCCTCTGGCTATATACTGGCAGACATGATCCTGTGGAGGGTTGTATTTGCAAAGTAGCTATTTTGGAAATGGCAGAAGATATGACTAAGTCAGAATTACTACTGCAGGGTAAAAAGACAGTGTGCTGGATAATGAGTGGATTTAAGTTCCAGTAATGGTATTATTAATTGGTTCATTACATTGTTAATGTAGAGTATGTTGGGTAGATTTTTGATACAAGCTTGGACTTCCCCAAACTTCCCCAGCCCAATGCGTTCCAGTTGGTTTTGGAGTACAATCCAGATAATTCTATACCACTGGATACACTGGCTAAGTCAGAAGAGTGAGTACTGAAGTCCAAAAGGAGAACAAGAGGTTTGAAAAGTCTATTGAGTCTCTTCGGGGAGATAGGATTGTACATAAATAAAGTGTTGTTGTTGTTATATTGTTGGAAAGAATAATAATAATTGCATGAACAGTGCAAGACTGCTTTATATAAGAAAAAACAACAACATTAAGCTTGTAACAATAAAGACCACAACTGTATTGATTAGAGTTGACAATTGGGTTGGTCCAAACATGTGTCCTAGATCCCACCCGCTTGTTGACCATGATTGTGTTATAGCACGGGGGGAGGAGACTTTGTGAGCAATGTACCCATTGGTTGTCGTCGTCGTCGTTGTCCCCCACACACACACACCACTGTCAGGCGTCCATTCCCAAGCCAGACCAGATCTGCCTCCAGTGGGCACCCCCTGGATCCCCAGTACCTCATTTGTAGCAATGCTGAATAGGTTGAGGTACTGAGAATCCTGGGTCCATGACCCATGCCAAATGTCCCCCAAAGTTGTGACAAATATATGTAAACACAGATCCATAAATTCTAATAACAGATTGCAATAAACAAAGGGTGGAAGGACAGTCAATAGTGAAGAAGATATATTCTGGAAAGAACTCCTGGCAGGCACCCTTTATATTTATTTATTTATTTATTTATTTATTTGAAACATTTATATTCTGCCCTTCTCACCCCGCAGGGAACTCAGGGCAGAGCCCAACATAGATACGGCAAACATTCAATGCTGGGACATACAACCATATATATATATATATATATATACATATATATACATTAAAATCACTTATATCCACTTAAAATCAGTTTCTTTAAAACCATCCCAGGACACCATTCTATTATTGCCTCATTGCACTGCCCCAAAGGCTTGGTCTCACAGCCAGGTCTTCACCATCCTTCTGAAGGACAGGAGGGAGGGGGCTGATCTAATATTGCTAGGAAGAAAGTTCCAAAGCTGGAGGGGGGGGGGCAATCACTGAAAGATCCCTGTCTCCCATCCCCGCCAAACATGCCTATGACAGTGGTGGGACCAAGAGCAGGACCCCCCAGAAGAAGATCTTAGCCTTTGTGGTGGTTCGTAAAGGGAGATGTGTATACCCACTTCCTGGACCAAAGTGGTTGGCCCTCATTCACTAATGAGTTTGAACTACCACTTTCAATTTCATTGGATGCTTATTCTTTCTTTTTGTGAACCTTGCCACAGAACCCCCTGGGGAGTGGGAGCCTGGCCACACAAAACATGTAGCCGCTTGCACATGTGCTGTACCAGTTGTGCCAGAACAGTCACACAAGGTTAGTCAGGTGGCCTAAATATGGAAGCTGAGCTTTATTTTAAGAAGCAATGCAGAACTATATTCCTATACTTGAAGTCAGTTCAGAAATCAAATATGAAAAAAAAATCTAGCTGCTGTGATCCTTCAATTCATGCTTTGGTCAGTTAGTCAGTTCATAAACTATAACACTTGGATCCTGAAAAATATATTTCTTATTCAAATGAATTACATCTAAATATACATCTGTTTTCATAATGGTTAGTTAGTAACAGGCAAAATGAAGACATTTGGATGTGGGTTGCAATCCCATCCCAGTGCTTAGGTTCTGTTCCAAACCAGCAGATTGAACAAAGATGCCAGAAGACTTGTCATCCTGCCTTCCTCTGGAGATGTCAGGAAAAAAACTTTCACTTTTGGAATCTTGGTGCTTCCTGTTCCAGTATTTAGCTGGATAGGCACTAGGCATGAGAAAAAAAGTTATGAAAATGAAATGATTCAGAAGAAATTCGTAAGAAATGCTACTTTTTGAGTATTTCCGCATCTGGAACATCAACCAGGAAGTGGACTTTCTTTATAGAACTTCGGGGCCAGGATTTTCTTAAGTGTCGTTATTAGGTCGTGGGGGGCACCTTCCTTCTCTCTCACCACCCTCCGCCTCCCTTGCCAATAAGTATTATGGCAAGGCAAGCCCTAAACTCGCTCCTTCTTTCAGCTGGAAGCCTGGAAAAATGTAAACAGAGAGGTTTACTCAGAAGTAAATCTGCAAGGAGGGCACTTTGGATGAAGTGCCCTCCTTTGTGGATTTACTTTGAGTAAACCTCTCTGTTTACATTTTTCCAGGCTTCCCTGCCTCTCCTGCCTGCCAGGATCTAAAGCATCAAAGAGTATTGGGGTGAGAAACCAACCTAATGTATTGTCACGATGCACGGACTTGACCGGCCCCTGAATCACACACACAGAGACAGACTGAAGGCTAACTACTTTATTGAGTATAAAAACAATTCAAAAGGAAGAATGTCCATAAAATAGCAAAAGCAATTCCAAAGGCAAAAAGCAATCAATTGTCCAAAACAGCTTGGTTAATAATCCAAAAGACTTGGCAAAGCTCCACACAGCAATGCGGATTCAGGAACAAGGCAAGCACAGGATACAAGGCAAACTTGATAGGCCACTAGCCAACTTAGCTCCGTGGACCGGCTCGCTTCACGTCTACTCAGAAGAGACGTGGCCGAAGTACTGGGGATTCGTTCCCACGGATCCTATACTTAATCTTTCGGCCGAGGTCCCCGATGCTCTAGGCTTTGTCGTCTCCAATCTCTGCTGATGGACCTCGGCCTGTCTAAGCTATGGAACCATCCCCTCCTGCTAGTCTCGATGCTTCGTCTCCTATCAAGGTTCGGCCTTGCCTCCCAGCACCTGGGTCTCTATCTTCATGAGAGCTCTCCTCCCTAGATTCTTCCCAGCCACTCTCTTCCATGTTTTCACTCAAAAGATCCTGTGAACCTCTCCCTCCCGGCCAATCATAAGTTTCGCTATCACTGCTTTCCATTTGCACCTGGTTATCTGTCTCATCGTAAGGGTCAGGCCAACCTTCTTCCCATGCCAAACTTTCTGTGGGCGAAGGAGGCATGGGAAACTCTCCTTCTGCTAACCCTTCTAAATCCTCTTCAGAATCTAGCTCTGCTGCTGCAGGCCCCAATGCCAATGGGACCCCCGGTCCTGGCCCCTGCCCCCCAGGTACAAATGAGAACTGCTGTGCTACATGTATAATAGAATGAATGCTACTGTAAGTGCCTAATATTATAAGTAATCCAACTGATCATATACCTACATTCCGAAGTATTCTGACTGGTCCCTCCTCAAGCGGTGCAAACGGGCTCTTCTCTATGAGCCCGGGAAAAGCGGGCACAGCGTTTGCTGCCTGGGTGCACACACATACATATTCTTTGGGGGGGGGAGATTTGCTGCAGAATCCCGGGCTCATAGAGAAGATTCTGCAGCAAATCCCCCCCCCCCAAAGAATATGTATGTGTGTGCACCCAGGCAGCAAATGCCCGGGCTTTTGGCTTTTCCCGGGCTCAAATGAACAATAAATAAATAAATAAATAGAGAAGAGCCTTTTGCACTTTGCACTGCTTGAGGAGGGACCACAGTCAGAATACTTCGGTTTGAATTTTACCTCTTCTTACACCCATTATTACTGCTGTATTATTGCATGTGCATGGAATGTAGGTATATGACCAGCCTGGGCAAACTTGGGCCCTCGCTCCCTCAGGATCGGGGTGAGAGAAAGGCAGCGAGGAGTGAGGGGGGGGCTCCTCCTCCTTTTTTTGCTGCTTCCAAGAATAGAATACCCGCTCCCTCCCTCCCTCCTTCCTATTTGGAGAGTCCCATCTAAAATTCAGTGTGATTTATTCAAGTTTTGGCCTACAACTCCCAGAAATCCCAGCCAATTTACCAGCTGTTAGGATTTCTGGGAGTTGTAAACAAAACCATCTCGAATGCACATGCGCTGGCATCCGAACTACGAACGAATTTCGTTAGTTATTTTGTTACATTTTAGAAATTATTGGAAATTTTTTTGTAAGACTTTCTTTTACTAATCAAAAAAATCCCCCCCATTTGATTTTAGAAACGCAATTTTTGGGTTCTAAACCATACCTAATAGGCACAACAGAGGCATATGAAAGTGAAACTTTTATTACGGTAAACTATTATTTGTTACCAGCTAAATATCTTTTAATCCACAAATGAACCATATTAGGTGTGAAGGGATAGCTCAGGGTTTTTTATTTTGTTTTTCTGCTTAGTTTTAAGTGCAGAGAATAAAGGAGATATCCTATTTGGACCCTGGGTCTATATGTGATTTCACTAAAGATTTGTTTTATGTCTAGTTCTGATACAGTTAAACAGTCTTTATTTCATTCTTTATTTTGTCACTTTGATCTCACTTTGGGGTAAAGGGTTTACACAGTGTTCTTCCCAGATCTGAATGAATGTATTTGTTGTTAACTATCATCAAATTAACTTCAACTTATGGCAGCCTTATGAATGAGAGACCACAAAGTCATCCTATTTTTAACAGCCTGTGTCTTCAGATTAATAAAGTCAATGCTGCCCTCTAATAAAGGTAAAAGTAAAGGTTTTTCCCTGATATTAAGTCCAGTTGTGTCCGACTCTGGGAGTTGGTGCTCATCTCCATTTCTAAGCCAAAGAGCCAGTGTTGTCCATAGACACCTCCAAGGTCATGTGGCCAGAATGACTTTATGGAGCACTGTTACTTTCCCGCCAGAGCGCTACTTATTGATCTACTCACATTTGCTTGTTTTTGAAATGCTAGGTTGTTAGAAGTTGGGGCTAATAGCGGGAGCTCATGCCGCTCCCCAGAATCGAACCTGCAACTTTTTGGTCAGCAAGTTCAGCAGCTCAGCGCTTTAATCCACTGTGCCACAAACTAGCATATTTTCCTCTTATGTCAATATAGATCAGCCTAATTTTATAGAAGTATTGCCCCCATCACTCATAGCCACTGACCATGTTGGCTGAGACTAATGGGAATTTGTATTCAATACCAGTGCTTTTAATCTCTGGCAGTCCAAATACTATGACCGTCAGCTCCTAGAATCCCTGCCTATTCATTGTGCTAACTGGGACTTATGGGAGCAGAAGTCCAAATTATCTAGAAAGGCAAAGACTGAGAACAATTGACTAAATCATCTCACTCTTTAAAAAATTATATTGCCTTACATTGGTGTTCTGCTGGGTTTTTGATAGGGTTTTCATTGTTGTACATCCCCTCCCCAAGATGAATTTAGTTGTCCTCTCTTTTCTGAATGGACAGCTAAGACAGTACTGTTTTGTCATGGCCTTTAGTAATGGCAAAGCTCTGGTAATGAGCAAAACAAAACTTGGGGAAAACATAAACGGGGATTCTGCATTTTAAATCTCGTTTTGACTTTGAATGCGGTAACTGGATCCTTCTCTCAAACTGACTGGTTAGAAAGAAGACAGACCATACCTTCCAATGGTAAGATGTTTTGGCTACACTTGTCAATCAGTTCTTCAATAGCAATGATCAAGTCCAGAAGGAAAAAAAGCTGTTATACTGTAAACTCATTGGGGAAAACTAACACATTCTGCTGTCTTCAAACACATTCATCACTAACTTGACCACACCTGACTTAGGTCCAAATACAATTGGGAAAGCACTTGACCACACCCAAAGTTATTCATCCTTCTTATAGAACTCTCAGCCATGAATACATAATTTGAAATAGTGTCAGTATCATAATATTGTAAGAAGTCCCCAAGCACAGCTGTTCTCCAAACTAGGTCACCCATCCCTAGAAAAATATCTAGGCCATGATATCTATACAGACATAAGCTCTGTGAATAAATAAATGTATTTTTCTATAGTTCTGCAGAGTACAATAAAATATCATATCTATTCTACAGCTATATCAAATACACTATTCACTTGTAGCAAAACATTTCTTTTTAGCTGGAAAAAATTGACGACAGAGACACATGCTCTTCTGAACATACTTTTAGTTCTGTTTATCTTAACTTTCCCTAGCATCTCCATTCCCATAATGTCATTCTTTGCTACTGTAAGCTCTTATAACATTGCTAGAATAATGCCACAGCAGTAAAATGCATCAAAGTGCAGCTTGGTTCCAGGATATCCGAATGACCAGATCTCCTTATAGCAACCTGCCCAAGCTTTAAAAAGCTTGGGGACCTTCTACACAGACACAGTGTCCTCTGATTGGAGTTCTATCCCCTTTACTTCCTGTTTTGTTGTCAGCGAGTGTTGCTTTGCTCACTCGCTGACAACAAAACAGGAAGTAAAGGGGATAGAACTCCAATCAGAGGACATTTTCTTTCTTGGGGGAGGGGGTGCTGGGGCGCAGGAAAGGGCTGCTATTCCAGCTCTCAGGGCTGCCTGAGCCTGGAGAGAACGTGATGGCTGTGGGGACAGTGATCTGGGGATCCCGGATAGGGGTCTGGGATGGCTGCCCCAGTTTTTCTTAACCCAGAGCGAAGCCCCATTCCACAGCTTACTTCAGGTTAAATTGCATTGGACTGTATGAGTTATGTGGAGAGTAAGAATAGCCATTCAGCACCAGTGGGTGGTTGGGACTCCCCATCCAGGGGTTGATCCAGCAAGTGCTACATTAGATTGCCCCAGTTTATTGGGTCAGTGTAGCTATACCCTAGGAGACTTTGGATTTCTAGAGTATCATTATATGGCATCACTACTGACTATTTGTACTAGAAGGCCTCCACATCTGTAGAGTACTCCAGAAGAAGAGGATATTTTCATCATTATTGAAAGATGGGAAAATGCTAGAAAATCTTCTTGTTTTGTTTCTTTGAAACTAAGTAGTAAGTGGGAATCTGACCAAACATTGCTCTTAAAGTTTCTTTACAGGTCAAAGTACTCAATTGTCTCTCACATTTGGCATGGCAAAAATCCATTTTCTCCTTCAATTATTTTTCTTGGATTTTCAAGAAATTGGGGAATGATGGATCTGTATACTAGCATGAATAATTGTCTAGTTAAGAGAGGTAGTTGCTGCTGGTTAGTGGAGCTGTAGATTCTTACAGCTCCTTTCACCTGCTTTCAGGAGATAATATCCGAAGGTCATTTTGTGCTGGAGTTGAGAATGGAATTCCATTTTATTCTTTTAATTGCTTTTTGCAGTGCCTGCTTTAAACTGTACAGTTATATTGTTCCAAGGACAACTGCCTTGGTTTTGATCAATGCCTGAGGCTGAAGATATGGCTGAGTGAGAAGGAACATCAAGTCTGTCTCTCATAATAAATAGTTCAACTTGTACAGTAGCTGAAACAAAGGGGAACAAGGTCTGCTTGACAAGGTGACAATGCATCTGTTAGACTTCTGTTCCTTGCTTTCTGCTACATTGTTAGAAATGTTTCCGGCTATACACCTAAAGTACATTTTTGTAATTCCACACATCTAATCAGTGGTTGGAGATTATTGTTGTTACTTGCCATTAAGTCAACTTTGACTTATGGTGACCCTATTAATGAGGGCAACCCAAAAGTCCTGGTCATCAACAGTCATTGTCAGGTGCTGCAATTGGGTGCTGTGGCCTCTTGTACTACATTGTTGAGCAGAGTATAGTAGTTTTGTTAGAATTCATTCATGGGTTCAGTGGTTGGAGATCTTGATTCAAAGAGAAAACATGTCAGTGGCTTGGAGAATGGAAACCAAGCTCTATTTTAAGAACTCCATTCTAATATAGAAAAGTTATTCAGGAAGCTAATCTAAGATAGCTACATCTTGGATTGTTGAGAGAGTACTCAGATAATAAGGTAGAGAAAAACATTCCTAAGGGTATCAGTTTACATCACAGAATAGTTTGACGGAGTGGGAAGATACTTCAGGTCACTCAAACTATTTAACCCTATTTCCCCACTCTTTAGTAGTGAGTATTGTTGCATTTCCAAGTTCCGTAAGTGGAACTACACTATGGTTCACCTGGCAATACCTTCAGGACTCACCATTTTGTTGCAATTGCCCCTTCCCTCCCCACCTATGAAAGCTATAAGGTTGATGGAGAGCAGACATTTTCCATTGAGATCTGCTTTGAGGTCTCAACTGATGATGTCATCAGTCTACATATGATTACGGAAACATAGCCTGATGCTTCTCCAAAACTCTCAACGTCTCCAAGGAAATGAATGGCAGGTAGTATTGCATTGAAATGGGATGGTTTCACAATAACCCCATCCCACCCCCAATGTTACTAAAGGATGGGATGGTAGGTAGTATTGCATTGAAATGGGATGGTTTCACAATAACCCCATCCCACCCCCAATGTTACTAAAGGATGGGATGTTGTAGGTTTTTCAAGTAGTATGGCCATGTTCTAGAAGCATTCTCTCATGACATTTCACCTGCAACTATGGCAGGCATTCTAAGAGATTGTGAGGTCTGTTGGAAACTAGGAAAATTGGGCTTATTTATCTGTGGAAGGTCCCGGGTGGGAGAAGGAGCTCTTGTCTGTTGGAGCTAGGTGTGAATGTTTCAACTTGATAAGCATTTGATGGCTTGACAGGTTTTAGGTGTGCCTTATTATACTGCCTGGGGGAATTCTTTGTTGAGAGGTGATTATTATTATTATTATTATTTATTAAATCAAACTTCTATCACCGCCACTCCCCGAGGGCTCGGAGCGGTTCACAAGTCTGGTCCACAAAACAATGGTCAACAAACAGACAATACAACATCAAGAGAGGAAGGAAAGAGGGGGAGAGAAAGGGGGGGAGAGGGAAGGAAGGGGTAGAGCTCAGGCTGTGGCAGGGGTGCTCAGGTAGAACTGGCAGACGCCACCTTGCCATCAAAAGACGGAAGCGTGGGAGGTCTCAGGGAGATCTCTCGTAGCAGGCCATAGGAGAGACGGGTGGCCTGGCTTCCTTTGTCCAAAGGTCTGACGGAGGGAGTTAGATCCGCAAAGGGAGTGTCTATCTCCAGCCTTGAATGTGACTGGTGGAGCTCAAGCCGCCTCAAACTCGAGCTCCAAAAGGTTCTGGAGCGAAACGATCTCCTGAACCTGGGCTCAAGTGAGGGGGGCCTCCTCTCTCATAAGTAGTTCGCAGAGGATGCAATAGGTCCAAGGGGACGGCAGCCTCGGCAGAGGAGCGATCCATGTTGATGGTCCCTGGTAAAGCCAGAGAGATGAGATCTGCTGTTCCTTGGCTTCCGGCGCCGCTTCCTCCGATGGCCGTGTGGCCTCCGCTGCAAGGCGCCTCCAGGGTTTGAGTCCCCTGAAGGAGGGCGCTTCCTCCCAATGGGACTCTCTGGGTTGCTTCTTCTCAGGAGTTCCCTTGTGCTTGAGTTGTGTTCATTTTCATGGTTTCCTCCTTTCTGTTGAAATTATCCACATGCTTATGGATTTCAATGGCTTCTCTGTGTAGTCTGACATGGTGGTTGTTAGAGTGGTCCAGCATTTCTGTGTTCTCAAATAATATGCTATGTCCAGGTTGGTTCATCAGGTGCTATGCTATGGCTGACTTCTCTGGTTGAAGTAGTCTGCAGTGCCTTTCATGTTCCTTGATTCGTGTTTGGGCAATGTTGCGTTTGGTGGTCCCTATGTAGACTTGCCCACAGCTGCATGGTATACGGTTAACTCCTGCAGAGGTGAGAGGATCTCTCTTGTCCTTTGCTGAACATAGCATTTGTTGGATTTTATTAGTGGGTCTGTAGATTGTTTGTATGTTGTATTTCTTCATCAGCTTCCCAATGAGGTCAGTGGTTCCCTTGATATATGGCAAAAACACTTTTCTTCTGGGTGGATCTTTTTCTTTACTCTCGTGGCTTGTTCTTGATCTTGCAGCAATTCTGATGTTTGTGGTGGAGTATCCAACAGATCTCACAACCTCTGAGGATGCCTGCCACAGATGCAGGTGAAACATCAGGAGAGAATGCTTTTAGAACATGGCCATACACCCCGAAATACCTACAATAACCCAGAGATTTTGGTCATGAAAGCCTTCAACAATTCACTAAAGGATGTTCACCAATGTGTGTAGTGTGGTTTCCATCCCCCCTCGCCCCCCCAACTGCCTTCTACTTTACTAAGTATTAGCATGTTTCCCATTACCATAGCCTATTATACATCTAAAGTAGAATAGTGTAAATTTAATTACTTTGTCTTCTGGGGAGAGTTTGGGCTTGAGTTCCTCTCATGCTCATTCATTTGCCTTTTTGGTTGTCTGTATAGAACTGTCCTTCATATTTCAAATAAATTGATTCTCTTCCTCTCAGCTTTCTCTATTGTCTAGGTTCTACACTCATACGCAGGAACTAAAAAGAATATGGCATGCATAATCTTAGTATTCAGTTATGTATCCTTACACTTAAAAATCTTGTCTATATTGGAGAAAGGCAGAAAAAAGAGAGAAAGGCAGGATATAACTACAGAGAAAGAAAGAGGTTTGTCGCTATTGAGAAAATGTTTCTAAAATTGAATACATTACCCAAACTAATAGGGGAAAAGAAGTGGGATGGATTCTTCAAAAATATTGGCAGAATCATAGGCAAATGCATTAAGATATTCATATGAGAGGTGTCTTTTAAAAATCTCAACAACAGTTTTACAAAAAGCTGAGTGGTGAGCTTAAAATGAAAAGACATGTATAAGAAATGGAGAAGAAGGTCACCAAGAATGAATACTTATGAGTAAGCTCTGTCAAGAGTGCTAAAGCCTAAATGAGAGAAATCTGGCAATCAATGCTAAAAAGTTTGAAAAAGACTTTAAGGTATGCACAAAGCAAGAAAGGTGCAATAATGGGGCTGGTGAGTGGAAGTGCTAACAGGTAACAAAGAGAAGGCAGAATTGTTTGCTTCTATTTTGCCTTCATAGTCCCCAGAAGAAGGTGGTAGAAGAGGAGAAAAGAGGAAAGAGAGAAAAGAAATGGAGGAGGTGAAAGGAGGAGAGGAGTATGGAACTTTACTAAAGTGCTGTGACTGACTGGAGATGCAATACCGTTAGGAAACTAGCCAGGGATATCTTTCTGTGTTAAGACCTGTTGTAGATGAGCCTTTGAGTAGCACTGAGAGTATGGAATTGGAAGCTAGGAAGGGAAAGCGGGTTACTCGTGAGCAGGAATCAGACGAAGAGCAACAAAGGAAAAGGATCCGGCAAATCATCTACTGATGAAGACTCTTTTGAGGGTTTCTCTGGGGATGATGGGTCTGTCAGTGAGGAGTCAACTATGGGAAGTGTGGCTGTGAATTCTGAGGATGGTTCTAGTGGGATGGACTGGACTAGAGTGCCGGAGGTAAGCAATGGTTGTGCAGAGACAACAAGTAGTGATACGTTTGGGAGGAATCCCAGGGATGGGAATTGGAGTTCTGAGGATCAGGCTTCATCCTAAGGTGTCACGCCCCAGCCTGTCCCTGGCCCTCAGCAAGACCAACGCCATGTTAAATCCAAAGCCTCAGAGAGGCCTGCAAAGCCTAAAAGCAAGATGCTGCAGAGGCCTCTAGTTCACCCAGCATTCAAGGACAGAAGCAGGTCAGCTCCAGCTCGGGCCGATAAGAACCGAGGGAAAAGCAGAGACAGGTTAACTCCCGTCCATCCAGGTGCCAGTGCTAACGAGTTGACATACCATTCCGATGCGGGAGGCTTGAGAAAGCCCAGCTGGGAGCCTGCTCATGAGAACCAGCTCCGACACACCTTTGTGTCGTAATGATGAAAGCCTGGGAGACCTATTTAAGTTAGGTCTGAAAGATGTGCAGCATTTTTCGCCAACGTTCAGCTTCAAGCCAAGTCTTCACGGAACTCTGCCTGGGCCATTGGGCCCTTCTGTTTGCAAGCCTTGTGCCAGAACCTCTTTTTGGGGCCAAGACTTTTTACCTATTTTGTTCCTGTTTTACTTTTGGACTATTGCTTTGCAATAACCTGATGCTCGAGAGCATCAATGGACTATACTTCTATCTTCTTTATTCATTTATTCTAAATAAAGCATTTAACCACGGCTGGTCTCAAGTGGTTTACTGAGGGGTCCTTCAGGTCTACAGTGCAACATAAGGGGAGTTAAGTCTTGACAAGAGATGGAGAGATTGGAGAAGGAGGCAACGGGCTACACCTGAGGCTGCCATTGCAGCTGACAGCACTAATGAGAGGGTGTTGGCTAGTTCCACAGCAGCACCCAGTGACGAATATAACAACAACAAATATAACAACATTGGCCAGTTGGAGTCCATGGGATCTTCCTGTTATATGTTATTGTATGTGCTGTACGTCTAATTTCGGCAGGGATTGTCTGCTGTATGTGTTCTGTAATCCGCACTGAGTCCCCTTCAGGGTGAGAAGTGCAGAATATAAATAAAGTGTATTATTATTATTATTCCAGTTCTGATGAAGATTTGTGAATAAAAAGGGGCTTGGAAATCTGGATTATTTGCAGTTAGCAAGGTGTTGCTGGGTGCCTGGGTCTTGTTTTATATGCTGTGCTTTTCCTGGTTCCTGTGGACTCTCTTTAGAACATGAGTTTGGATCCTACGTTACCTTTGTGGACTTGGATATAGGAGGGGCTGGTTTCCGGGATTTGTTTTCTTTTCAGCTACACTTTGTATTCCTTCCTATGTGTTAGGATGCTATTGCCTGCTTTGTGATTGACCTGGTTGGTTGTATTGCTTCTGCCACTTCTCTCTCGCTGGCATTGAATTGAGTCGGCTGAGGGTTTGCTGCTTTCCTGTATTTGGCTACAGCAACTGTGTTAAAGTCAACCAATATTATTTGAAAGCAACATCACCAAAAATTGATATGTCCTCATTCATTTTTCCAGCTCCAAATTTTACTGAGAACGTTTCCCAAATCTCCAAGTTATTTAGTGAAATGATGAATCGATATTCTCACTGTTAAGCAAACAGATTGTGAGATATGGCAAAAAGAAGGAAGAGCAAAATGGTAAGTTAACATTTAATGATGGAATAATAAACATATTTTACCTTGGTTCAAGAATACAGCTGGAAGCAAGTACTTTCAAGTACTTGGTGTATTTTCTTATACAAAGTAGCAACTGCTTTTGCCAACTCATATGGCTATGGAAATTTTGATAACTGAAAAATAATAGACTAGCTTTTGGCATGTTATTAACAACAACATTTTGGAGTTGTAAGGATCACCATTACTTTTTCAAAATAGCCCTAATTACAATGTCAGTGTGTGTCAAAGAATTAAATTTCCAAATTCACATGTAATATGATTATCTTGGCCAAACAGACAAATTGTGTTGCAAAGACAAATAATATGACCACTTTAAAAGGCCAGGAAAGGCAAATTTGTGTTCCAGATTTTTAAAAAATGGTTCAAAGCAATGCCTTTTCAGAATAATCAGTTTCCTGAGTAGTTACCATCCAAGTGTCACAGCCTGTTTTATAACATGACGGAGGGGCATAACTACATGGTATAAGTACATTTAGCATCAACATTAAGTGGATACTCTGTTTAGAAAATTTTGTTAGTTAAAAATTACAGTGATACTTTCCCAGAGGTTGAAGGAAAGTACAGCACTCATTCCATTCAAAACAGAGTTGGATAAGTTTTCAGGATATGGGTGTTGGAATATTAAATTTGGCAACTCCAAATTGATGGCCATTGGCTGGACCCTCCATTTATTTCAGATGGATCTTTTCCCATTGTTTGGGGCTTGGCAGCACTACTGACCACACTGGAAGTTGTACTCCAGCTTTCCAGATTGCTTTTTAAACAGACAGAATGTGACATTGACAATTTAACTGATTTACAGTACAGCTCCATTGTACATGGATTTGATATCCATGGTTTCGCTTGCCCATGCTCCAAAGATATCCTACTCAGGAAGTGTTTGTGGGACTTTCTTCCAGGATAAGTTTAGTCTAAATGTATGGTTCACTATCATTCACAGTTTCAAGTGTTTACCAGGGTTCTTGGAATGTATCTCCCATAGATGCAGGGGTCATATTGCATTTATAAGGTTATCCAGAACTCCTAAACTGTATTCCTAACACAGGCTTGTACATGATGATAATAAAACTTTATTTGTATTCCGCTCTATCTGCCCAAAGGGTCTCAGGGTGGATTCCAAACATAAAAGGCAAACATTCAGTGCTTGAATACAACAACAATAATACATCCATACTAACTGTAGCAACTCAGCCCCCATCTGACCTGGGGGGGGGGCAGGAGGCCAATCTGCCCCCACCTCAGCCAGGAGGGCAGGTTGCGGCCCCAGGGGTTCCGTTGGCTTTAGACCCCGATGAAGGTGATGGCGGGGATGAAGGGACCTCATCACCAACAGACAGCCTGCTATGGGATGACACCTGGTCGGAGGCTTATTCTGATGACGAGGCTTCTCCTGATTCCGGATCAGATACGGAATATGAAAGACCGGGAGGTTTCAGTTCACAGGAAAGGGTGTTTACACCAGATGTTGAGGAAGACATGGAAGCCGAGGTCGAATCAGTTTCCCAGGAAGATAACGGCGCAGATGGAGCCATTCCTGAGCGGAGATTCGACCGAAGGGGGAGTATTGAGGCTACACGGAAAGATTGGAAGCGAGGCCTGGATAGGCGCTGGTCTCACAAAGGAGGGAATTAAGTGGGAAAGTGGGAAAGTTCTTCAGATTGCCGGCCACATCGGAGCTGGAGAGACGTAGCAGCTTGCTGTCCTCCTGGGAGCTAGAGACTGGCTTGCCTTGCCAAGTACTGCCTTGAAACCTTGTTGATTCCATGAACTTTGGATTTACCTTGCTAACCACGGACTCAAGTGCCTTGCTTGAGTCGCTTTGTTTTTATGGACCTTGTTTTGATCCTTACTTTTGAATACTTTGGACATTGATTGCTTTTTACCTTGGACTATTTGATCGTTACGCTTTGGACATTTTATCTTCTACACCTGCCACTAATTTGGTGCTTAATAAATAGTTAATTGACATCGTCTGTGTGTGTGTGTGATTACGGGGTGGAGACAGGGCCTGCGTTGTGACACTAACCAAATTTAAACAACCCAACATATAAACACGAATTATAACTTAACAACTAAAATTAAATAAAGAACACAGAATGTTATAGTAAACATAAGACAAAACAGCAAACATCGAATGGAAACAATAATTTCCCAGTTCCTCGGGGCAAATAGAGTAATCATTGCTCAAGATATCTATTGAGCTGGTGGGGGAAGCAGGACACAGATACGGATGGCAACTATTAATCAGAGGTATAATGGTAGTATTACCAACTATTCCTCCTCCTTGTAAACCAGTGAGCAAAGTTATGTCTTCAGCTGTTTCTTGAAAGCAGGGAGGGAGGGGCCATCTTTAACTCCTTAGGAAGGGAGTTCCAGAGGTTGGGGATGGGGGACCAGCCACGGAGAAGGCCCTTTCATTCCCACCAGCCATGCTAAGAGGAGGGTGTCCTGAGATGATGCAGTGCCCGAGTTGGATTATAGAGGGAGATATGGTTTGTCAAATTACATGACTTGCCTAATTTGAAAATGCAGTTCTGTGTGCACATTCACAAACATGCTAGGAATTTTTTGATGTTAACTCCTGTCAAGTGGGCTTCAACATATGGTGACCCTGTGAATAAGAGACCTCCAACACATCTATTTTTAACACCACTGCTGCTGCCCAGTAGTTGTTTGGCACATTTAATCTGGGTATCAACAAGGACCTGTCTGATGTTGGAGACCCTGTCAGCCACTGTGCTACCATCAGCATAGCACTAACTTTCCTGTGAAGAACATGTAATATTGGAAACTATCTTGGAGATAGTGAAGCTGATGTACGGGCTATGTTAAAGAAATCACAGGGAATTAATATGTGGTCAAATTAACTAATATATTCAGCATGTTTTTAGAAAATATGTTCCTTCAAATGATAACATCTGTTTGTCATCACACACACATTTATAGCATTTACCATGCTTTGTTTCATAACTTTGCTTGATTTCATTATTTTTCACATTATCAGAGCTTGGAATAATTATTTTCCACACTACAGTTCCCAAAATTCCCCAGCCAGCATGCCACTAGGGTATTCTGCAAGTTTTCATCCAAATAATAATAATTTTCCAAGTTCTGCTGTTTGTATCTGTGTGGGGAAGCCCTCGGTGGTGCAGTGGGTTAAACCCTTGTGTTGGCAGGACTGAAGACCAACAGGTCAGAGGTTTGAATCTAGGGAGAGTGGGTTAAGCTCCCTCTGTCAGCTCAAGCTCCCCATGTGAGGATATGAGGAAAGCCTTCCACAAGGATGGTAAAACATCAAAACATTTGTGCGTCCCCTGGGTAGCGTCCATGCAGACAGCCAATTCTCTCATGCCAGAAGCGACTTGCAGTTTCTCATGCTGCTTGTGACACGGAAAAAAGTCTGTATGGGGCTATCTTAAGTAACATGGAAAATAGTACTTTGAAAGAGAGTTCTAGAAGAGATAATTTTAGCCATGTCATTTTCCCAATGAACACTTTTTCTATCTCTTTACCTAAATTTGATTCCATGAATATGAGAGGGGAATATTACCATAAATTGTTTCTCAACAACCATACAAGCTAGCTCAACTTTTCAAACCAGATGCCTTGTAGATATTTGAACTACAGCTTCTACTATTCCAGGCAGCCAAGGCTGATCAGAGTTGTAATCTAAAACACCTGGCAGGAAACACACTAGGAAAAAATAGACTGGCTTAAAATGCATGATAAGAGGATTTAAGTCAGCATTTCTCAACCTGGGGGTTGGGACCCCTGGGGGGGGGTTGTGAGGGGGTGTCAGACGTGTCACCAAAGACAATAAGAAAACACTGTATTTTCTGTTGGTCATTGGGGTTCTATGTGGAAAGTTTGGCCCAATTCTATTGTTGGTGTGGTTCAGAGTGCTCTTTGATTGTACATGAACTATAAATTCCAGCAACTATCCCAAATGTCAAGGTCTATTTTACTCTAATCTCCATCAGTGTTCATATTTGGGCATATTGAGTAGTTTGGTCCAGATCCATCATTGCTTCAGTCTACAGTGCTTGCTGGATGTAGATGAACTACAACTCCAAAACCCAAGGTCAATGTCCACCAAACCCTTCCAGTATTTTCTGTTGGTCATGGGAGTTTTGTGTGTCAAGTTTGGTTCAATTTCAGCATTGGTGGAGTTTAGGATGCTCTTTGATTGTAGGTGAACTATAAATCCCAGCAACTACAACTCTCAAATGACAAAATCAGCCCCCACCCCAACCCCACCAGTATTCAAATTTGAGCATTTCAGGTATTTGTGCCAAATTTGGTCCAGTGAATGAAAATACATCTTGCATATTGGATATTTATATTCTTATTCATAACAGGAGCAAAATTGCAGTTATGAAGTAACAATGAAAATAATTTTATGGTTGGGGTCACTACAACACGAGGAACTGTATTAACAGATTGTGGCATAAGGAAGGTTGAAAACCACTGACTTAAGTGGTAAGCAAAAGATCTGAATCAATTTTTCCAAAGACTTGCCACCTTGAGGCCCCTAAACTGGGATTAATCTGCAAATTTGGTTGCTGAGGCAGACATGTCTGAAGAAGTCCTGTCATCAGAGAAGTGGGTTAATCATATGGAACATACATTCTTTTTCAATTCTACTGTAACAGACACTGTGCCTGAATATAACAGGCACACTTTTCAATCTGGGTATAGCAGCAGTGCATGTTGGCTTATCATGTGGAAGTTACTATAAATCTGGCATCTTGTTAGTGAATTATATCATCAAATTTACCCGATTGTAACCCAGTGGGATAGGTTAGACATTTGCTACAGTGGAGGAATATCTATTCCAACCACACAAGGACCAAAATCCCTCCTTCAACCTGCTTTTTAACCGCAACAGCCTTCCCTCCAAGGTGTTCATTTCTGCATTGGTGGAGAGCAGGAGGAACAGCAGAACAATGTCAAATTATTTCCTTCCTATTGGATACACAATAATCATGTCATCCCTCAGAGGATACATACAGTACATGCCTATGTCGTCCCTGAGGATTTGCTTCAAAGGGACATGCTGGTTTTATGTCTCTTGATACAGAATGTCGGCCTGTATATAATGCAAACCAAAATAGCGTACTTCTTTTTTTATTTTGGGGAGCAGGGGGATGCCCCCAGATTGGAGAATAATCTTTTGGGGTGAATTCCTCAGCTAGAGATGCTATCTGAGTATTAAACAGCATTGAAAACTCCTCCTTTCCAGTAAGCCCATCCAAGTGATTTTGTTAATTATGCATTTTAAAGTATTTATTCATGGGTTATAATATGTACCTGTTTTATGTGCTCTTTTAACTGGTGTTATGTGTTTAATACATGATATCATAACAGGGAGAAGATGGAGAATAATCTATCTCAGTATGACATCACAGACATGACAGGCAATGGCGACTCATTCAAACAGAGCTTCATTGTTGGCAAGGGGTGGTGGCAGTAATATTGAGGATGAAGCAACAATCCACTGGGGCTGATGCAGCCTCCAATCAGCAGGACAGGCTGGATGCCAATGCAGCACTGGAGTGGCTTTGGCCAGACTGGTCCCAAGTAACAGATCCAATGTAGACTCACCCACTGAATGACTAGGTATTCCCAGCATCTGACACTGGTTTATTTACCTTATTTATTTATTTACCTTATTTATATCCCACCTTTCTCTACTCCAAGGGGGACTCAAGGCGGTTTACAATTACACCTCCATGGTGCCTTAAAATATACCACATCAGTTAAAACGTACGTTAAATATTAAAACATAATAAGCATAATAAAAAATACATTTCGATGAATCATGTCATCCAGAGTCATAGTCTAAAGGCCAAGCCATAGTCAAATTGCACATATTCCATACTACCATTCCTGCATTGTTCTATTTTCCAAATGCCTGCTCCCAGAGCCAGGTTTTAAGAGGGAGGGGGCTGTCCCAGTATCACTAGGGAGGGAGTTCCACAACTGAGGGGCCACCACTGAGAAGGCCCTGTCTCTCGTCCCCACTAACCACACTTGCAAAGTAGGAGGCACCGTGAGCAGGGCCTCCCCAGATAATCTTAATCTCCATGATGGTTCATGGGGGGCAATACACTTGGACAGGGCTGGGCTGGAACTGTTTAGGGCTTTATAGGCTAAAGAGAGCACTAAATTGTGCTCGGTAGCAGATTGGCAGCCAGTGGAGCTGACACAACAGGCTCCATCTTACCTATTTGCACAAAGTTGAGTCTGTAGGGAATTCTTCCAATTCACCAGAATATAGAAATTCAGGGCTGACAAACCTGACTCAGAACAAACCCACAAATAACAATTTGTTCAATTCTTAACTAGCTGGTTTTAGAGTTTTGAAGGAATGTTTAGACTATAACTCCCAGAATCTTCCAACTGTGATCCCCTGTAGGCATGATGGTTGCAGTATTCTGGATGATATAATACAAAAAGGAACTTTTCAAAGTTTTGAGTGACCTTTGTTTGAAGAGCTGATGACAGCATTTTCTTCATACTGGCATCCAACCTGACATATTAGTGTCTAGGGAATAACTGGGCTTCCTTTTCTCATAAAGTCTCATTAACACCTACATTTTCCTAGGCATGGACTCAGTTTAACCTATCTGCCCTGGCACAGAAGTAATCTGGATTGGTCCTCAGAGGATAATTGTTTCAAGCTTACTGAATACATTGAATAACACATCTTTCTTCTTATATCACTGGAACAAAGAAAGTTTTTAGAAATAATATGCAGGAAGAAATGTTAGGTAATATTATGTTGTACTGGAATAATGATTTTTCTCCTACTCTCAAAAATCTAATGTACTGACAAATATATGCTCCAATTGTCCTGATTTGGCAAGGAGAGTACCAGTTAATTTTCTGTCATTCATTCCACTTGCTCAGCTGCTTTTAAAATGTTCCAGTTTTTCTCTTTTTCCCCAGTTTCCCAATTTCTCCTCAGTTTACTTCAATTGCTTCAAAAAGAATTCAGATTTCAGCCGTAGTTTGCACTCCGCAGCAGAGGCAAAGAAAGGCAAGGAGGTGATCGACTATTGCCCTTTCAGGGAAAATCACACCACTGTAGTGTTGTTGAAGGTTTTTTGGGCTGTATGGCCATGTTCTAGAGCAAAACTGCACAGGAGGGGGACCGTGTCAATAATGCAAGATCAAAAACACTATAGTGTTCCATAGTGTTTTTGATCTTGCATGTTCTAGAGCATTCTCTCCTGATGTTTCACCTGCATCTGTGGCAAGCATTCTCAGAGGTTGTGAGGATGCTTCCAACCAGGGCCGTGGGCAGGATTTTTGGGGGGGGGGGGGGCTGAGTCTGAGTGAGAGAGGATCTACTCTAGCAAACCAGTGTTTATTGTAGTTGATCATTCAGCAAATGTGATCTTCTTTCTCAGACTTTCCATAATTCCTATAGCTGTATGTGACTTCCTCTGTTGAATCTGCAGCATCTGGGAAGCACAAATCTTGTGTCTTTATGAGGACTTTCTTGAGCCAACTGCCAGACAAAACACTTTTGCTGGCTAGCTAATGCCTGATGATCCCCGGCTGACCAATCTAATCCAAATGACTTCAAAGACTGTTGGAGTTAAATTTGGGAAACCAGTTACTCAGGATGATGAAGCTCTGAGTGTGGCCTTGGATATAACATCCCCTCTGAAGCCAGCTTTCATAGGGTTCTTGTAAGGATAACATGGGATAAGGATATTTCATACCTTCCATTTCACAGATGAAAACCCATACACATATCGCCAAGCATCATCATAGTGTACTCAAGATGGCAAAATTCCTGCTGGGAAAAAATGAATGTGAAAATAAAAGCTATTTTTTCCAACCTGAGAGACCACCTATGTTGACTCTACGGTCAGCACCTCCGGAATCTAACCATAGATTTGCATTGGATGACAGAGATTCTAGAGAGAACATATTAACCAAATCTGCAAATAATGAAATCTGCAGAAGTTAAAACCACAAATATGGAGGGCTGAGTGTAATACGGAAGAACAGATAAGCTGCAAGAAACTGCAGTAGCATGAATATGTATTACCGAAGGCTTTCATGGCAAGAATCACTAGGTTGTTGAAGGTTCTTTCAGGCTGTATGGTCATGTTCTAGAAACATTCTCTCCTGACGTTTTACCTGCATCTGTGGCAAGAATCCTCAGAGGTTGTGAGGTTTGTTGAAAGCAGGCATGTAGCCGGGGGGGGCTGGAGGGGCTCACACACACCCCTCTGAAATTCTCAGGGTAGTCCACGAGAAGGCCTTACTGGTACATTATTTAAACTGTTATGTGTATTCATATCATGATCTGATCACTATGCACAATATATCCCATATGCATGGAGGTATTGGGATAATGATACAAAAGGTTCCACAATATCTCATTGCTGTCACATCTCATCTATGCATTGTTATTAGTTTGTTTGAAATAGAGATGAGCAGCACTACACTGAGAGCAATTATATAAATCAAGAAATATAATGCGCATTTATAAAATAATCTGAAACATTCCAGCTTGTCAACATCTCCCTTCAATTGTGGTGCCCAAAATGACTAGACAATGTTTTAAAATGGCCATGCTATGAGCCTTTCATCTGGAAATCCCCTTACAATTAGCAACATTCATATTAGTTGCAACTAATACAAATTGAAATGATTTCAGTGGGTCAACTGCATAGCAGAGTCAAGGGAGTTGGAGTACATCCGAAGGGCACAAGAAAAGAGGTGCTTGTAAAAGAGCTTAGACCAAGACCTCCGTACTGAGTGTGCATCGCTTCAAACAATATGGGAACATCTGGCTTAAAATGTTGGTCTCAATTTCATCTTCACAAAATCGGGAGAATCTGAAGTCTGATATTTCTTTTGCTATCTCTACAAACTACAAATTGTTTGGGGAAATGATATGAAATAAATTTAACAACTGGCCAAAGGATTCCCCCTTCTGCACAGTATACATCTAGCCTACATGATCCAGTGCTTTCAGAGAAGATAGCTCACCATTTCCAATGTCTTCTGTAATGTATAAAGAACTAAAGCTGAAAGGATACATATAACATGGCACTGCTATGGTTTGCCCATTGAGCGCTGAGACAAAATGCTAGTCTTTCCAGCTCACTGGCGTCTAAACTGACGGGTATTGTCTCTCTAGACAGAAGTCCTTTCCAGGCCTATCTTGATATTCCAGAGAATGACCCTGGGACCTTCCGCATGGAGAGCATGTACTCTCCCACTGAGCTATGGCCCCTCTTAATTAATGGTCGCGGCCCAATTCCTTCGTCCAGCATTATTTCTAATGTGCCTCAGCCACGTTGCCAGCAGCATCAAAAGAACATGCCAGCCAGTTTATTCAAATGTCATTCTAACTTACCGAGCAAATCAGCAGCCGGGCCTGTTGTGCATGGTTGGGCTTGACTAAATGACCTAGATGTGAAGAGCTCCATGACCTATTACAGAGGAAGTCATTCAGCCCTCTCCACAAAGACAAGGATATTATGAGAAGCAAGTGTTTGGTGAATGCTGACTCTTTTGTTGCCCTGGACATACCAGGAATCAGTGTCTCTCTACATCACAATCATTGTCGCCGTCTGTCTCCTTCTTCATTTGACAACTAAGGGATTTACGTCATGGTCAAAATAAAGCTCCTCATGACCTTGTGTGGGGTAATAGCTGGTCATTATAATATAAACCTAGCATGCACAAAGCAACTGTTCCTAGACTTCAGATGAATATGTGAAACCGCAGATAATAGCGAACCCTGTTATTTTCAACGGGACAAACAATGGAGATAACAAGAAGCGAATGCAGTTTGTCCAGGAGGCCTTCAGTGCAGAAGTGAAAGCATGGATCAGGGAAACTGCTTATAGCAGTTCTGCTGATATAGGGTTTGTACTGTATTCTTGTATGTGTCCAGAGGAGGGTGACTAAAATGATCAAGGGCCTGGAGAACAAGACCTATGAGGAGCGGCTTAAAGAGCTGGACATATTTAGCCTGCAGAAAAGAAGACTGATAGGAGACATGATAGCCGTGTATAAATATGTGAGGGGAAGTCATCGGGAGGAGGGAGCAAGCTTGTTTTCTGTTGCCCTGGAGACTAGGATGTGGAACAATGGCTTCAAACTACAGGAAAGAAGATTCCATCTGAACATTAGGAAGAACTTCCTAACTTTGAGAACGGTTCAGAGGTGGAACTCTCTACCCCCAAAGTGTGGTGGAGGATCCTTCTATGGAGGCTTTTAAACAGAGGCTAGATGGCCATCTGTTGGGAGTGCTTTGAGCGCGATTGTCCTGCTTCTTGGCAGGGGGTTGGACTGGATGGCCCATGAGGTCTCGTCTAACTCTATAATTCTATGGACAGGGAACACTTTGCATTGTCTCAATATAATAACTCAGAATTTTCCTGTATGGCCTGAATGGGATAATGTAAAGGAAAATGGCTTTCATATCGTCAGTGATCTGGCTGTATCTTCTTCGTCTTCTTAGCTCTGACAATTTAACTGGGTTATAAGAACAAAAACACATTATGCTAAACCCTCTAGCTGCTCTGATAATCCGTTTAAAAGTACAATCAAATATGATCAAAAGCATTTATTAGATGGTGAGCTGTACAGCAACCATACAACTTGATTTTTTTTATTAAAAAAATCACAGTAGGTTTAGTAGAGTTTCCACCAATAGTAGTTCTCATTTGCAGCTACGGTGCAATCATAAAAGTCAGTTGAAGTAGGGCAAGAAGCCAGCTGGTATGAATGCAGTACTGTGTACTCAGCTTTTTTTACTAGAGAAGCAATTGCCTGCATTTGGATGGTGATGTTAACTTTACTGAGAATATTAGATTCTAAATTTTAATTCCTAAAGCGTTCCCCCTGTTTTATGCCAAAGTGAGGACTGGCTGGAGGTACGTAAAAGGGCCATCCAGTCCAACCCCCTGTCATGTAAGAATACACATTAAAACACTCCTAAAAGATGGCCATCTAATGTCTTATGAAATATTCTTATGAAAAGAAGACTCCACCATACCCTGACATCGTGTATTCTACTGTCAAACAGTACTTGCCATCAGAACATTCCTGCTAATTTTTAGGTTGACTATCTTTTCCTGCAGTTTAAATCAATTGTTCCATGTCCTATTCGCTAGAGCAGCCCTCTTCCTCAATATGACTTCCTTTCAAATATTAAAAAAATGGCTATCATGTTCCTTCTCAGTCTTCTCTTCTCTAAACTAAATATACCCAGCTCCATTAGGTCTCATCTACTGTATACTCTCATATAATGAAGTTTAACTGCACGGAATTGCATTGTATGAGTCTACTGAAAGAAGCGGAACAAAATTTAGGACTTTTTAATCAGTCTGAATGTGTGACAAGACTGTTGTGATTGAAAACACTTAGCCTGGTAGTTTTACAAATGGTCTAAAAATATTTTGAAGGAAATAAGTATGTGTGTATATGTCTTCCATTACCTTTGCTCTGGTCTTTCTGGCAGTATGAAATAGATACATAAATAGATATATACGTTGGGTATCCCTTATCTGAAATGTTTGAAAAGAGTTTTAAAAATTGGATTTTAAAATACCTGTATTTCCATACATAATGAGGTAGGGTTTCAACCTTTAGAAGCGCCGCTTAATCAATTTTCTCTGTTTTAGTATACATTGCTTTTATTGTGTTTTAAATGCTGTTTTGGAATTATGTTTTATGCTTGTTGTGAACCACCCTGAGCCTATTGGGAAAGGTGGTATACAATTTGAATTAATTAATTAATTAATTAATCTTGGTAATGGGTTCCAAATCTAAACATGAAATCCATTTATGTTTCATATATACTTTATACATATAGCCTGAGGTTGATTTGTACACAATTATTTTAAATAATATTGTGCAAGAAGCAAAGTTTGGGTATATTGAACCATAAAAAAGCAAAGGTGTCAATATCTCAGACAGCCATGTGGACAACTTTGGATTTTGGTGTGATTTAGATTTTTGAATTCTGGGTAAGGGATACACAACCTGTATCTACAAGTGACTGCTACATTACTAGCGAACAGTAACTTTCAACTCAGGCAAAATGCCTCAAATTTCATTTCTTGTCATCATATAAAGATACTTTTATTTTCCCCTTCCTCTAAGAAAAAACATGAAAAGGCGTCTAGAAGGAGCATGTCCTTTTAGCTGGAAAGGAGGAGAAAACAGAAAGCCAGCACAAACTTGTGTTTCCTTTACCTGTGTCTGTGGCCAGATCCAGACAAGCCTTTATCCCAATGTGGATTTTCCTGGGGGCCTGTCCACACCCACCCAGCAGGCAATTTATGGGGTAGGTGGATTAGCCCAAGAGAACATCTGGAGGCCCTACTCCCTCCTCCCAAGCCCCAAGGCCCTCTGGAAAAGTAAAAAAATACCCGGCCTGCAGTATACTTGCGGAGTAGCTTTCCCGGCACATACAAATGACATGCCAGGAGATCAGGGAGGCGATTTTCCTCTCCCCCCCCCCTCCGCCCCCATTCTCCTGGCGCGTCATTTGTACCTGCCGGGAGAACTGCTCCGTAACTATACTGCAGGCCTGGTAAGTTATTTTTATTTTTCAAAAGGATCTGGGGGCATGTGGGGAGGGGGAGGCGTATTCCCACAGTTTACCAGGCTTATTTAGCCTGGTAAACTGTGGCAATGGTGTCTGTAGTCCAGACACCAGAAGTAGGGCTTTATCCTGCACCTTCCAAGAAGAAGGGTAAGAAACCCACTATCTAATTAATTTGCTACAAACCAGGGTTTTCCTGGTTTGGACAGGCCCTGAGAGGTATTAATAGGATATTTTGACATTCTCCACTTCGAATGTCTTCCCCAACCATGTCAAAATCCAGTCTCTCCTCCTCCAAGATTCCTCTCTTCTGGCTCATATGCTCCATGCCTGGCTCAAAGAGGTCATTAGAGCATGAAATGTCATCCTAGAGTTTTTCTTTAACCAACCAAACATCCCACCTGTGGAGCGAAGAGGACAGCACAAGGTTTCCTGAAAGCTATTAAGCTAATTAATTTCCAGCTGATACCTGAAGTGCTGCTAATCGAGTAAACTTCCGATTCATTAATCAGGTTTAAAGCCCCAGGAACAGTGAGTTATGGCTCTAAAGTTGACTTAACCCAAAGCCTTGATGGGTGTGTGAAGGTGCTTTCTGAGAGGGCAACAGATAAAATTATGCCAAGTATTAGATACAGCAGAGGCCTGAACATAAACTACTTCCCTAGTGTGCTCTTTTATATAACATACACGAAAATTTTTAGCTCTCTTTTCCTTTCCTAGAATAGCTAAGGAGATTGGGAGCAATCTCAATAGACTAACTTAGTTCAGTCTGGTAATTCTAACAAGAGCAGTTTGAATACTTTAAAGGTAAAGGTTTCCCCTTGATATTAAGTCTAGTCTCTGGAGAGTGGTGCTCAAGCCATCAAGTTGGCTTGAATTATGGTGAATAAAAAATCTCCAAGAGATCCTGTTATGAACGGCCCTGCTTATATCTTTCAGACTCAGGGCTGGGTATTTGTGACTCTGACAATCCTCTTTTCCTACTGCCTTCAGCTTTACAGAATTATCATCCTTTCCAGTGAATCACATCATCTCATGATAGGTCGAAAGTACAACAGCCTGAGTTTAGTCATTTTGGCTTCTCATGAAAGTGCGAGCATAATTTGCTCCCAAAGCCATGTATGTGTCTGTGTGCACAGGAATGTGATATTTGCAAACTAGAGGGGAAGGAAGTATCTGGTCCCACTTATCCATTCACATGAATATTAACAAAGTAAGAGGAACCCATTGATGGCACATTTGAAAAGTCTGCTTCCTGTTAGAACATAAGAACATAAGAACATAAGAAGAGCCATGCTGAATCGGGCCTCAGCCCATCTAGTCCAGCATTCTGTGTCACACAGTGGCCCACTGGTTGTACACGAGGATCTCTAGCAGAAAGGAGGGCAAAACCCTCACCTGCTCCCGACCCCCCACAACCAGTACCCGGGGAAATCCTGCCTGCCTCCATCAACACAGAGGTGGCACTTGGATGTCCATTTCAGTAGCTACTGATTCCCTTGGTATCCATGAATCTGTCTAATCCTGCCTTGAAGCTGTCCAGGCTGACCGCTGTCACAACCTCCTCTGGAAGTGAGTTCCATAACCCAATGACCCTCTGGGTGAAGAAATATTTCCCTTTATTAGTCCTAACTTTCCTACCTTGGAGCTTTAGGGAGTGCCCCCTAGTCCTAGTGTTGTGTGACAGAGAAAATATTTTTTCTCTATTCACCTTTTCTATCCCATGCATGATTTTATACACTTCGATCAAGTCACCTCTTAAACGCCGTCTTTCAAGGCTGAAAAGACCAAGGCGTTGCAACCTGATTTAAAAGGAGCTGCTCCATCCCTTGGATCATTTTTGTTGCCCTTTTCTGTACCTTTTCCAGTTCCGTTATATCCTTCTTGAGGTGCGGTGACCAGAATTGTACACAGTACTCAGATGTGGCCTCACCATAGATTTGTAGAGAGGCAATACAACATTTGACGACCTATTTTCGATTCCCTTCCTGATCATGCCAAGCATAGAATTTGCTTTTTTTTGCTGCTGCTGCGCACTGGGTTGACATCTTCATTGAGCTGTCCACCAAAACCCCAAGATCCCTTTCCTGGTTTGTCTCGGAAAGCTTTGACCCCATCAATTTGTAGGTGTAGTTGGGGTTCTTTGCCCCGATGTGCATGACTTTACACTTGTTTAGGTTAAAATGCATTTGCCACTTTGTTGCCCATTCACTCAATTTCGAGAGATCTTTCTGGAGCTCTTTACAATCAGTTTCATTTTTAACTACCCTGAACAATTTAGTGTCGTCTGCAAACTTTGCTACCTCAGAATTTACTCCTACATCCAGGTCATTAATGAATAAATTAAAAAGTAACGGACCCAAAACTGAACCTTGGGGTACGCCACTTCTCACCTCTTTCCACCCAGAGAAATGTCCGTTTATTACCACCCTTTGTTTCCTACAGTTTAGCCAGGTTCCAATCCAGGACAAGACGTGTCCCCTGATTCTGTGGCTGAAGAGCTTATTTAGGAGCCTTTGGTGAGGGACTTTGTCAAAAGCCTTTTGAAACTGGTAAGTAAACAAACAGAGCTAAAGCATTCAATCACATCAATAAAGCATAGATACCATATGTATTGTGTACCATACACATTAACACTTAGCTCTAATCAATGTACAAGCAAATGCTAAAGATAGCAAACAAGAAATGATATACAGCCGCAAATAGCTGGAAATAGAATAACAAGCCGCAGGCAGCTGTGTTAGGGAGTAATTCTCCACTCGCGTACTCACGCGTAGAAGTCCTTACAGTGAAGCAAAAACAGAACGGACGAAAACAAAGTTCAAGGGATGTAAAACTGCCAGAGGCAGTGGTGATATAAGCCAGTTCCAGCTCAAATTAAAGTCCAATTGGAGTCCGTCTGTGGGCTTTTGGTGGGTCTACGATTCTGGGTTTCAGGCGCAAAAATCGTTTCGCCAATCACGAAGGCTTCTTCTGGACCGGGACCATGCGATTTGGGTAAATTACCCTTAATCATGCTAAGAATTAATAATAATATGCATTAGCAAATAATACATCAAGCTCAAATTAGGATGCATACCGAAAGGCAGAAATACATACCATAACTCATATAATCAAAGACATATATGTCTAGGCATCAAGCCTGATGGTCAAATCACGGACAACCTTGAAGGAAACTACATCTTATTTATACAATTGTCAAAGGGAACATCAGGATGGGAATCACAAACAGCTAATTGTTGGGTAAACTCAGTTTCGAACATCTCTTTCAAGGTCAGCACATTTTTTTGGCATATCCAGTAGAAATGACATCTACATGCTGTGCATCATTTAGAACCAATGTGGGTGTGGCCATTGTTAGCCCTTACAATCACAAACGCTACAAACTCCGAACATGGTCCACATGTGCCAGTGAAATGCCATCTACTGTGTAACGTGTGGGTGTGGCCACCTCTATATAGGTGAAACTTCTAGAGAGGCACGCAAAAGGGTCTGCGAACACCGTCGCGCTTAAAAAACAAAAATGACACATCCCCATTGTATACCCATTTCCTTGATGCACAGCATGATTATCGGGATTTTACTGTCACTGTACTTGACCGCGTATCCCCCAAGCCCCACATGGATACAAAAAAGAGGCTGCTACAGCTTGAAAGAGACTGGGTCTTACGTTTAGAAACTGAGTCCCCAAAAGGGTTAAATTTCCAACTACCAATTAACCAATTACTACTCTAGCTGTTTCCCATGTGTTTCCATCCTGATGTTCCCCTTGGATAATTGTATAAATAAGATGTAGTTTCCTTCAAGGTTGTCCGTGATTTGACCATCAGGCTTGATGCCTAGACATATATGTCTTTGATTATATGAGTTATGGTATGTATTTCTGCCTTTCGGGTATGCATCCTAATTTGAGCTTGATGTATTATTTGCTAATGCATATTATTATTAATTCTTAGCATGATTAAGGGTAATTTACCCAAATCGCATGGTCCCGGGTCCAGAAGAAGCCTTCGCATTGGCGAAACGATTTTTGCGCCTGGAAACCCAGAATCGTAGACCCACCAAAAGCCCACAGACGGACTCCAATTGGACTTTAATTTGAGCTGGAACTGGCTTATATCACCACTGCCTCTTGGCAGTTTTACATCCCTTGAACTTTGTTTTCGTCCATTCTGTTTTGCTTCACTGTAAGGGACTTCTACGCGTGAGTACGCGAGTGGAGAATTACTCCCTAACACAGCTGCCTGCGGCTTGTTATTCTATTTCCAGCTATTTGCGGCTGTATATCATTTCTTGCTTGCTATCTTTAGCATTTGCTTGTACATTGATTAGAGCTAAGTGTTAATGTGTATGGTACACAATACATATGGTATCTATGCTTTATTGATGTGATTGAATGCTTTAGCTCTGTTTGTTTACTTACCAGTGTGTTTAGGAGCACCCACCCCCCCTTAAAAGCCTTTTGAAAGTCAAGGTAAACAATATCGACTGGGTCCCCTTTATCTATGTGTTTATTTACACCCTCAAAGAATTCTAACAAGTTAGTAAGACATGATTTGCCTTTGCAGAAACCATGTTGATTTTCCTTCAGCAATGCCTGTTCTTCTATGTGCTTAGTAATTTTTTCTTTAATAATGGTTTCCATCACTTTGCCTGGAACTGAGGTTAGACTAACTGGCCTATAATTTCCTGGATCACCCCTGGATCCTTTCTTGAAGATCGGAGTTCCTCTCGCTGAGTGTGTGCTGCCCAGCCACTCAGCATAGAGAAGCAAATTGCTAGTTTCCCAAATACTGCAACACATTTTCTTGAAGAACTGCAAAGATTGACTTTTAAAAGAATTTTTTTTATTTTGAAAAGGGTCTAATGCATTTCATATATGAATATTGAAACTGTTTTTTTAAAACTACACCAGCAGGAGAATTCCCAGACAGAATTCTGCAGAGAATGGTCCTGCTAGTGGAAAGAGGAGGAACACGGGGGCCTTCCACACCGTCATATAACCCAGAATATCAAGGCAGATAATCCACAATATCTGCTTTGAATTGGATTATCTGAGTCATCACTGCCATATAATCCAGTTCAATGAGGATTTTATACAAATGTGTGGAAGGGGTCACAGCCATCAATTTTCTTGTCCCTCCGCATCCTCCCTCTTCCATTTTTTCTCTCTGCAAGCTGCATGGCCACTCTCCTCACACTTTCACATATTCCCCTGTGAAAGTCCCATTGTACTAGCAGTTTCAGTGAAAATCACATATGCCCTGTATCAGCCAATAGCAAAAGTTTATTTGGCAAAAATATCTTCCTATCCATAGAAGACATATCCTGTGTCCAGTCCATTATAAATCAGTGAATACTCAGCCAATGATAAAACATATGGGTGAACTTGGTGCATTTGCACCTTGATAATTCATAGAGCATATCATGAAAATACTGCATCTGAAATGCACAGAAGAGTAACTATTGCCTTTGAGACACACCTTCCAGAACAACTTCTTATGACCCTTCCACACAGCCCTATATCCCAGAATATCAAGGCAAAGAATCCTACAATATCTGCTTTGAACTGGGTTATCTGATTCCACCCTCAGATAATGTGGGATATTCTGCCTTGATATTCTGGGATATATGGCTGTGTGGAAGGGCCCATAGAGAAGCTAAAGATATGGGGATACATTATGGTCACAGGCAAGGATCCAGTGTAGTAGATGTAATATAATAATAATATAAATCTTTATTTGCAACCCGGTTTTCTACCTAAATTGGACCCAAAGTTGCTCACAACATTTTAAAAGTCAACCATACATATAACAATAACCTTTAAAATGTATTGATAGTACTACTTCTGACAGCAGAAAGAGATGAACTCTTCTATAATGAGGTCGAATATACATCAAGTTACTGCTCCTTTTCTGTTGCTGCACACCTTGTACCTTCAGTGACAGACATCAAGTGAGCTTAAAAGGCACTTGTTCAAACTGGTCTTTACTGAGCATGTTCTGCTCTCAGCAACCTCAAACATGGCTTCAGTTTCTACAGCATATAAGCTTGTGTCCAACCCCCTTTCTTCTTCGACTGGGCTTACAAAAGGAGATAGATACATTTTTAAATGATGTTTTGACATACTAAATTAATTAACATCACATCTGACAACACACAAATCATATTGTACAAAGTACAAAATATTTGGCATGAGAACAATGAGAGAATGTGTAAAAGGATTCGAACATCTCCTGGCCCAAGTCCTTGAGCTTCATTGCCTTGGGTCCACAGCAGGTAGAAAGACGGGTTATATATTAATTAAGACAGGAGTAATTAAGACAAAAGTTTTTAAATATACTGTATATATCCTCCTAAAATGTTTGCATTAATTTCAACCTACCAGCCCGCACCACAGGAAGAACACCATCATCCTCACATCAGCATAGGCAAATCGGTGCTTAAGTCCGTTCAGCAGTTCACCTACCTGGGAAGCATCATCTCTTCAGACGCCAAGATTGATAAAGAGATAGATCACAGATTAGCAAAGGCATATAGTGCATTTGGAAAGCTTCACAAAAGAGTCTGGAGTAACAAACACCTGAAGCAAAGCACAAAAATCAGTGTGTACAGAGCTATCGTACTGTCTATTTTCCTATATGGTAAAGAAAGTTGGGTGTTCTCCAAAACACAGTAAGGAAGAAAAGGCGGGGGGAAAGCAATCCAATATTCTTCAGCAAATAGTATATTTATTCTTTCATGGTTTTGTGCATCATTATACGTTGGTATGTATCACTACTTTTCGGCCTCTTGTTTTTGGGATCATGTTCTCCATTGTGGGATTAATAATTTTGCATATTATGAAGAAGATTGTAAACTGTTATACATATATATTTTTATTATCAGATATACCGGACCAGTGGAATAATATAGTGTGTGGATACATATAGACTGTCAGGTCCCGAGGAAGCTGAATATATCGACGAAACGGCAGGGCCTTTTGTGTTGACCATCGACCTGCATATTCGCAATGTACTCTAGATTATAAGAATTATTATTTCATTAAAATGGATTATACAAATATTTTGAGTTAAATTGCAACATTCATATGAAAATCCTTTGTGAAGATCTACAATCCATGAAATTCCACTTTAAATATTGATGCACAAAACCATGAAAGAATAAATATACAATTTGCTGAAGAATATTGGATTGCTTTTCCTCCGTGTTTTCTTCCTTACTATTTTCCTATATGGGTCTGAAACATGGGTTACCTATCGCCAACACCTACGTCTCCTCGAATGCTTTCATCAGCGCTGTCTTCGCACAATCCTAAATATACAGTAGACCGACTACGTGATGAATGTTGCTGTCCTTGAGCATGCAGGGATCACCGGCATTGAGGCCATGCTATTGAGAGCACAGCTGCACTGAGCAGGGCATGTCTCTAGAATAGAGGACCACCGCCTCCCAAAGATACTACTCTACGGTGAACTTGCCACAGGTCAGCGCAAGAGAGACGCCCCAAAAAGAGATATAAGGACTCCCTGAAACAACTTCTTAGACTCGGCCAGATTGATCACCAACAATGATCCACTCTGGCCTCACATCGGGAGGCATGGAGATGCACTATCCATAATGCTGCTGCCTCTTTTGAGAAGGCATGCCGAACGAGTCTCGTAGAGAAACACAGAGAAAGAAGTGCAACTTGGAAACAACATCACCCAAGGAGACTTTCTGTTGTGCTTTCTGCAACCGGACTTGCCTATCTCGGATTGGCCTTCTTAGTCATCAACGCGCTTGTAGAAAGCGTGGGATGAGTCCTTCCTGAATCTGAATCTTCGTTCGTGAAGAAAAGCCATAATAAAAATGTTTGCAGAGTTGGATTATACCATAAATAGTATGTAAGTTCCAAATGGTTATGTCTCATTCTTTGCCTGTTCTTGAGATGTCATAAGTTGAGCATGATGCCAATGAGCCCAGCTTTCCTCTCACTTGTTCTGTGTTGTTTTATATTAATTACAGTATGTAACAAACAGAATGCATTTTGGATCATATGAGGAACTGGGTTGTTGTGAGTTTTCCGGGCTGTATGGCCATATTCCAGAAGCATTCTCTCCTGATGTTTCACCCACATCTATAGCAGACATCCTCAGAGGTTGTGAGGTCTAGCTGGAAACTAGGCAAGTGGGATTCATATATCTGTGGAATGTCCAGGGTTCGGGAAAGAACTCTTGTCTTTTTGAGGCAAGAGTGAATGTTGCAATCGGCAATCTTGATTAGCATTGAATAGCCTTGCAGCTTCAAAGCTGCAAGGTGGAAGAACTGCTGAAATGGCCTCTGTCTGGTTTTTTTTAGTTTTGTTCTTTATTTACTGTCCTGATTATAAAGTTTCTAAATACTGGTAGCCAGATTTTGTTCATTTTCGTGGTTTCCTCCTTTCTGTTAATGTTGTCCACATGGTGGTTGCTAAAGTGATCCAGCATTTCTGTGTTCTCAAATAATATGCTGTATCTAGGTTGTTTCATCAAGTGCTCTGCTATGGCTAACTTATCTGGTTGAAGTAGTCTGCAGTGCCTTTCATGTTCCCTGATTCATGTTTGGGCGCCGCATTCGGTGGTTCCTATGTAGACTTATCCACAGCTGGATGGTATACGGTAGACTCTTGCAGAGGTGAGAGGCTCCCTCTTTGCTGAACGTAGCATTTGTTGGATTTTCTTACATAAGAACATAAGAAGAGCCATGCTGAATCGGGCCTCAGCCCATCTAGTCCAGCATTCTGTGTCACACAGTGGCCCATTAGTTGTACACAGGGATCTCTAGCAGAAAGGAGGGCAAAACCCTCACCTGCTCCCGACCCCCCACAACCAGTACCCGGGGAAAATCCTGCCTGCCTCCATCAACACAGAGGTGGCACTTGGATGTCCATTTCAGTAACTACTGATTCCCTTGGTATCCATGAATCTGTCTAATCCTGCCTTGAAGCTGTCCAGGCTGACAGCTGTCACAACCTCCTCTGGAAGTGAGTTCCATAACCCAATGACCCTCTGGGTGAAGAAATATTTCCCTTTATTAGTCCTAACTTTCCTACCTTGGAGCTTTAGGGAGTGCCCCCTAGTCCTAGTGTTGTGTGACAGAGAAAATATTTTTCTTTATTCACCTTTTCTATCCCATGCATGATTTTATACACTTCGATCAAGTCACCTCTTAAACGCCGTCTTTCAAGGCTGAAAAGACCAAGGCATTGCAACCTGATTTCATAAGGGAGCTGCTCCATCCCTCGGATCATTTTTGTTGCCCTTCTTTGTACCTTTTCCAGTTCCGTTATATCCTTCTTGAAGTGCGGTGACCAGAATTGTACACAGTACTCCAGATGTGGCCTCACCATAGATTTGTAGAGAGGCAATACAACCTTTGCCGACCTATTTTCGATTCCCTTCCTGATCATGCCAAGCATAGAATTTGCTTTTTTCACTGCTGCAGCGCACTGGGTTGACATCTTCATTGAGCTGTCCACCAAAACCCCAAGATCCCTTTCCTGGTTTGTCTCGGAAAGCTTTGATCCCATCAGTTGATAAGTGTATTTGGGGTTCTTTGCCCCGATGTGCATGACTTTACACTTGTTTAGGTTAAAATGCATTTGCCACTTTGTTGCCCATTCACTCAATTTCGAGAGATCTTTCTGGAGCTCTTTACAATCAGTTTCATTTTTAACTATCCTGAACAATTTAGTGTCGTCTGCAAACTTTGCTACCTCAGAATTCACTCCTACATCCAGATCATTAATGAATAAATTAAAAAGTAACGGACCCAAAACTGAACCTTGGGGTACGCCACTTCTCACCTCTTTCCACCCAAAGAAATGTCCATTTATTACCACCCTTTGTTTCCTACAGTTTAGCCAGGTTCCAATCCAGGACAAGACCTGTCCTCTGATTCCATGGCTGAAGAGCTTATTTAGGAGCCTTTGGTGAGGGACTTTGTCAAAAGTCTTTTGAAAGTCGAGGTAAACAATATCGACTGGGTCCCCTTAGTGGGTCTGTAGATAGTTTCTAGGTTGTGTTTCTTCATATGTGGAATGTTACACTCTCTTTTTGCTGAATCCATGATGACACATTGAATCAGAAGTAAGGTCAAAAGATATCTGTAAACATGAATAAGTTCCAAGGGTTCGATAGCAATTCAAATCTTTATAGCCCTTTATGAATAAATATGGCACTTTGCAAAATGCTTGGATTAATAGTCAGCAATATTACAAGTGCTGTTATCAGCATTATTAGTGATATAATGCCAAAAGCTAGCAATGTTGCAATTACAAAACAAAAACAATTTTAATCAATCTTCATTACAATCACTAATCATACTTAAGAACAATTTGGAATCTGGGATTAGCCATATATTACACATTATCCCAATTATTTCCTCATAAACATGATGCATAACTCAAAGGCATTAGATTTCCTAAAGAGGCTCTGAATGTAGTTGCTGGCCATGGGGAAAGTTGTTTAAAAAAATCCTCTCCAACTGATTCATTTTTTTTCACAAAACAGTTGGAAATCATAGAGGAAAAAATGAAATACATTACTTGATGACACAAAAATACAGGAATATGAGCACACGAAGAGCAATTATAAGGCTGACAAAAGTCCATCATTCTTAACAGCACATATACATCTTGGCCCTGTCCAAAGACATTTTTCTTCCTTTCTCCTTAAGAGTCTGGCAAAGTCAGATTGTATCTTTGTGCTCAGCCTTTTCGTTGCTCCATTGCCTTTTTAAAATACCAGCCAACATAAATTATATAAAATAAACCAAAACAAAACAACAAAATGGATTTATACTTGAAATCTGACCTTCCAAGGCAGCAGGAAGATTGGGGAAATGATAGCCTGCTTGAATGTTTCTTTTGTTCCCCGCCCCACTTTCACAAACTGTTTAAAAACATGTCCCTACTCACATTGGACTTGCAGAAGACTTACCTCGGGGAAAATCATTACGAACCTATGATCACAGAAGGATTCTTATCTTATAAAAAACAAGGCGGGTGTACAAATGAGCTCACCATGTTCTGCTGCACATAATTATCTCTTCACATCACATACATGGGGCATAATGTATGGACTTGCAATAATCTTCTATCTATTGTCGAAGGCTTTCATGGCTGGAATCACTGGGTTGTTGTAGATTTTTCAGGCTGTATGGCCATATTCTAGAAGCATTCTCTCCTGACGTTTCGCCTGTGTCTATGGCAAGCATTCTCAGTGGTTGTGACCCCCAGGTTGAGAAATGCTGCCTTAAAGCCATCCAGTCCAACTTCCTTCACCAGGGTAAGAAAACATAATCAAAGCCCTCCTGACAAAGAGCCATCCGGAATAAAACATTCAGGATCCTCCAGTCAGTAGGAATTACACTAGTATGATGTAATGGTTTGAGTGTTAGATTAGGACATTGGGAGACCAAGCTCTCATCTACACTGACCATTTAATGCATTTTCAACCTGGTATTAAAGAAAGCGATTTTGTTGTGCAGCAGATGATACAGGAAATCCTGGAAGCAGTTTGAGACCTGGATGGTGATTAGATTACACACATCACAGAGCACTGGTGTGCATTAAGGGCTTTCTTTCGCTCATTTTTGTGTTTGTTGTCTGACTGCCAGTTTGAAAAAGCTTGATTTGGCTTTGTTTTAAAAGGTCAAAGTAGATGGGGTGCAAGGTTCAAATCCACACTCAGCCATGGAAACACACTGGTAAACCTTGGGCAAACCATGCTCTCCCAGGCCCCTTCTACACTTATCAAAGCAGATAATCCACATTATCTGCTTTGAACTGGATTATATGAGTCTGCATATAATCTAGTTCAAAGCAGATAATCTGGATTTTATATGGCAGTGTAGATGGGCCCCAGTCACAGAAACATTGCTTGCCAAAATAACCAGGTTTTGTGTGTGTGTGTGTGTGTGTGTGTGTGTGTGGAGTGACTTGAGAAACTGCAACTCGTTTCTGGTGTGAGAGAATTGGCTATCTGCAAAGACGTTGCCCAGGGGACCCCAAGATGTTTTGATGTTTTACCGTCCTTTGTGGGAAGCCTCTCTCATGTCCCCATATGGGGAGCCGGATGATAGGCTTGAATTATGGTCAGAAAGGACTAGAGGCACACAACAACAACAACAACAATTCTGGAGTACTGCTGTCACAGGATACATGCAGTAGATAGATAGGGGACCTTATTTTGAGGGAAGAATAATCTGATAGATCCTGCCACTGGGCATCAGCAGCTGAAGAATAAGCTCTAGGCTGCTTTGTCTGTAGAGTTTGGAAATGTTACTATTTTCAAAACTGGTAATTTCTCCAGATTCTCTTAATCCGAAACAATGCCAGGAGTTTCCATGACAAGAAGCTTTCCCATCCCTTTAGCCTTGTGTTTAGTATGTTCTACCCAGACAATTCTAGTTCCCCCTCCAAATACAGAAGCTGTTTAATAGTCTGGAGACACTTTGCTAGAGCTTGGGGAAGGAAATGAGGAGCAAAAACCCATATCCTGCAGGAACTGCCGAAAGGAGGCAGGATGTGTGCAATAAGAAAAACTGGAGGATCGCCAAGACCTCCAGGCTAAATCCCAGACTTTGCTATAAAGAGAGCCAGGAGACCTGATGAACGCAAGTGGCCAAAACCCTTTGTTGCAGCTTGCCTGAAAAGACAGTTTAAATGCTCCATAAAAGATGAGTAAAACATTGCATCTCCCAGAAGCTATTGGAAGGGATTAGGAATGAGCTGCTATGGCAAGGTTCAAACAATCTTTTTTAAAATAAAAAAAAATCTTAGAAAAATATGACTTTTTGCCATTTTATTATATCACGACTTTGGTCTTTGCTATTGTGTTATGAATATGGGGAAAGAGTATTGGGGATGAATAAAGGGGATGGGGGGGGGGAATGCAAGCAGCAACGTTTTGCTTCACATGCAGTTATTGCTGCTTCATCAGCCCAGTTCATTGGTTATTATCATGCATTTCCTAGCATTTTTCAGTAAAACAAGTGAACAATGACTGTCTTGTTCACTTTGTAAAATCTTGAAGGATTAGTCCCCAATTAAAGGGTCACAAGCATGCAGGCAAAGATTCATTTTTTATTGACCCTGCTTGTTAACTACATTATTATATGAGGAAACATGACAAAGACAGATGAAAAATGACTTCGTTTTCAAATTAATCTCAAATACTAGTATTATGGCAATTTTTCCCATTCAGAAAAAAAATCAAAGGGGCAAAGCCTTTCTGAAGTATATAACTTGGAACTGCAGGTGGAATAAATGGCTTGGAAGAGTGTAAGGTGGGCCCTTGGTATCCGCTCGGTTTTGGTTCCATGTCCCGTCCATGGACACCCAAATCTGCAATTGCTCAAGTTATATACAATGGCAGAGTAAAATGGTGTCCCTTATATAAAATGGCTACATCTAAATTTTGATGGGGAAATATTTTCAAGCCATGGATGATTGGATCTTTGGATGTAGAATCCTTGGATACAGAAGACTGACTGTATGTTACCCTATATGGGCCTGAACGAATGGTCTGGTGGTCAATTTCTCATCCTGGGCCACAGGAAGGAAGAAGTGCCTATTATTTTTTAAAAAGGCTTCAGATGTTAACTTCTTATTCCTTCTCCCCCATGGTTTTGCTTTTCAGAGGTTTAGGGGACATATTTTAGGACACCCCCCCCAGGAATCGCAGCTTGAATCACCATTAGCAGAGTCACTCTATGTAAAACTATCAGGCACTATACTATTTATTTATTTATTTAAAAGTTTTGTACCCTGACCTTCTCACCTCTATAGAGGGACTGGCTGATACTATACATGAGCCTATATCACTGTGTTTATTAACTCTTGAAGGAGATTCTATCCCCGAAACAGGGTATATAGTATTACCCGGGCACCCCTGTAGGATTTTTCCCTACAAAGATTTCTCTTGAGAGCTGTGCTCCATCACCATTTGAATATCACTGCTATTTGAACTTCCTTTTGGACTTTGGACTTCAGGACTCATTGTCTTCTCACCTTATCTGAAAAGAGTCTTTAATGTATATGCCTCCCTGAAACCTGTACACATTGGGATCTAATAATTGTAATGTTTGAGAGCTATTGCTCCTTTTCAATTTACTTTATATGACTGTATTACTACTGTTATGTTTGAAAGCAGTTGCTCCTTTTCACTTCACTCTATGTGAATACACTGAAGTATGTACTGAATATTATATACTTTATGCTCCTTGAGTATTATTTTTTCCTTACACTGAAATTGGATATAAATAATATTTATTTGTCTACAGCGAGTGGTGGTGCTGTGGTACAAGTGTTGGACTAGGGATACTGGAAGGCCAGGGTTTGAATCCCTGCTCTTACTCACTGAACAAGCGTGAGTAAGTCATATCCTGACCTCAGAGGAAAGCAATGGTGACACCCCCCTCCCCCCTATGAATCTTACTGATAAAACACCATGGAGACTTCTTTTTAGGGTTATCATACCTAAGAAAAGACTTGTAGGCACACAACAGTGCTGCCCATGTAAATTCAACACAGTACATTGTTCTTAGTAAGATACTTGTATCAATTTTGAGATAACTTAAGACTGCCTTCTCATTTAGCTCAGTATATAGCCACAATGTTAGGCTGTTGGTTGTTGTTGATGGTTATGTTTTTATGATGTTTGTATTTGTGAATTTTACTGTGTTGTATTTTAATCTGTGTTTGACTGGGCTTGTCCCCATGTAAGCCACCCCGAGCCCCTTTAGGGAGATGGTGATGGAATACACAAATTATTATTTTTATTATTGCAATTATTGTTATTATTTCTTATGGGTCCAATTCTAAGTGCTGGTACTTACTTTTCAGTTCTAAACACTGAGAGAAATAAATACTTGAAGGAGTACCTCATGCTAGATGAACCTGCTTTTATCTGGAGGCCGGTTGATATAGGAAACCCCCTCTAATGTGCCTCCATTATTGGAGGTAAATTATTTAGAAACAAAAAGACAAGCTTGTTGAGTTGTGGAATAATGTTCTTACAGAATCCGACGTTGTATCGACATCGCAACTTTTTGGTACAAGGCAGCCCAGGCCTATCTTTGAAGATGTTATGTATTTGGGAGAGTATATTGCATTTTGTATGTCTTTCTTTGTATGGTTCATTATTTATTGTAATTATGTTAGATTATCAAATGTATATGGCCCAGAAATTCTTAAAAAGATGTTCCCGCTACAACTTCTTATTCCTCCTCCTCTTCCTCTTCCTCTTCTACTTCTTCCTGTTATTATTACCTTATTATTATCGTATTAGACACTTATGCTCCTTCTGTTTATATCAGTTTTATACTAATTTATGCAATACTTTTGATACGAAATAAAGAAAGTGTAACAGCAAGGCAAAATCTGCACATTCACATGGAACAATGAAAAAAGGAAGACCAACTTTAAAATGGTAGAAGCACAAAGCACAAAGTGAAGAGGCAGAAGCATTTCTTGTTCTCTCTCTTCATGAAGCTAAACATACCAGGAATAAAAAAAAATTCCACACGAAATAAACTAGCCCAAAGTTTCTCAAAGCAGACAAGAGCAAAGACCATGAGGCATGGAGACTGCTCCTTTGAAGCCCTAAAGCTCTGTACTGTGGTGCTAGCTCTTAACTCAAAACACTGCTCTTATGTCAAAACACAACCCAGACCAAGGGATGGCTCTTAATTAATTAATTAATTACCCTTATTAATACCACACTTTTCTCTACCTCAAGGAGGGCTCAAGGTGGCTTATATTTGGCAAGTATTCAATGCCTTAAACACATACAACATTAATCTTAAAATCCATTGAATTAAAATTAACACATATTAAAAATTTAAAAAATACATTCAGTATTAAAATCACACCATCCAAAAATCATAGTTTGAGGCTATTCTGTAGCCATTGCACATTAACTAAAATGCTCTTAAGTTGGGTGCTGTTAAGTCAAGGTTCCACTGTTCTTTCAAAAGGCAGCTCTAATGTAAGACATAAGAAACTACCTTATAACAAACAGAGCATGGAAGAGTTTCTTTTTTGTTTGGACTACAGCTCCTAAAATCCTATAGTAAGCATTTTTAGTGAGTCAGAGTTGCTTCAATTTACATATCTGGTTATTTTTAAAAACCCAATAACCTCAGTGTTTCCTACTAAAGGTATATTTTATTTACATAGTAGGCAATATTCACTAACAAAACAACTTTGGATTTAATGTGTTTGGGTTTCTAATTTTTCTGCCCTATACAGCATTACTGAATTTAACAAAACTCAAAGCAGTTATTCTAAGTAAATATGCATGGGATCAAGGAACTGACAGTAGTATAAGCTAAAGTACTTGGGAAATTATAGCTGGAGGGTACAATCTTGGGTAAGATTCAAGATTCATGAAAGTTGTTACCAGAATATAAAAGAATTTGGTATTGTCATTAAATATGAAATTAGAGAGAATGTGAGGCATTCAAAACTCTTCCAAACTGATAGTGGCATTGAGATTGGCAGAGATGATATGGAAAAAATATTTTGGTACACTGAAAAGCTCCAAAGATTGACTTGGAGCTCTGGACATTGATGGATACTGATAGATTCTTTCCCATTGTGCATGTTTCAGCACTGTAGGACAGCACAGAAAGAGTGGTCCATATCCTCCAAGTGTCCTGATTTGGTGGGAACAATCCCAATTAATCCCCTGTCATCCCACTTTTCAGCGGCTTTTTTTAATATCCCCGCTTGTGATGGTGGTGAGTCTCAGAGCTGGGAAGGAGACTGGGTGTACTTGGGAGACGTCAAGGAGTCGAAAGTAAATATTCATCCAAAAGTCAACTAAGAAGTGGAATGCAGGTAGTTGTGGGTCACTATCAGTATGGCCAGAGAATGTACTGATAGTGACCCACAACTACCTGCATTCCACTTCTTAGTTGACTTTTGGATGAATATTTACTTTACTATATGAAGATTATATGAAGATTAAAACCATTGAAATATACCCTTTACACCCGTCTCTTTCGACTCCTTGAGTCTCAGAGCTGGGGCAGGTTTATACAAGTAGATACAATCATCTAAATAGCATGGACCTAAGCCATATAGGACTTTAAAGGTCATAACCAGCACTTTAAATTGTGCCCAGAAATAAACTGACAGCCAGTGGAGGCGCTGCAACAGTGGGTGTCCATTCCCTGTAGCCAGCCCCAGTGAACAACCTTGCTGCAGCTCTTTGGACCAGCTGAACTTTCCGAGAACTCTTCAGAGGCAGCTCCACATAGAGCATATTGCAGTAATACAGACAGGATGTAACTGAGGCAAGTACCACCGTGGCCAGATTAAGCCTCTCAAGGAATAGGCACAATTGGTGCACAAGTTATAATTGTGCAAAGGCCCTCCTGGCCACTGCAGAAACCTGGGTCTCCAGGTTCAACAGTGAGACCAGGAAGACCCTCAAACTGCAGACCTGTGTCTTCAAGAAGAGTGTGATCTCATCCAGCACAGGATGAATCCCTTTCCTGGTCTGCCTTCTGACTGATCAGGAGTACTTCTATCTTGTCTGGATTAAGTTTCAATTTGTTGCCTTCATCTAGTTCATAACTGAAGACAGATACTGGTTTAAAACCACAACAGCTTTCTTGGCTTTTGGTAGAAAGGCGTAATAGCATTGTGTGTCATCCACATATAGATAGCACTTCACTTCAAAACTCCAAATGACCTTTCCCAGTGGTTTCTTGTATATGTTAAACAGCATGGGGTACAAGACAGAACCTTGAGTGACCCACCGGACAAGAGAGAGGGGTTCAAACAGGAGTCCCCAACACCACCATTGCCCCTCCAGGAAGGAACAGAGGCAAGGACAGTGAGGTGACCCAGAAGTATATCATGGTCAATGGGATCGAAAGCCACCAAGAGATCCAGAGAACCAACAAGGACACCCTCTCTCTGTCCAGTGTTCTGTGTGGGTCATCCACCAAGGAAATCAAAGTTGTGTGCGTTCATAACAAAGCCTGAAACCAAATTTAAATAGATCTAGATAATCTGTTTCATCCAGAAATCCCTGGAGCTTGGAAGCCACCACAAGCTCCAATACCTTGTTCAAAATTGGAGACTGGCCAATATTCATCCATCATGGAAGTGTTCAGGTATGGCTTTTAAAAAATATGGGCCTCACAACTGCTTTTCAGTTTTAAAAAATGAAAGAGAGAATTGGAACTGTCTTTCCCAGCTATCAAAACCAGACACATAGCAAAACCTCCCAGTCCTGAGGAAGTGTACTTCTGGATAATGGAGATAATTAAAAAATGGTTATCACTTTAATTACTATCATGAAAACCTGACAGAAGCCTTTGCTTGAGAAGTAATGTTCATTAGATTGCATCTTTGATTTGATCAAATCTGATTTTCTTCCCTAAAGTTAAGGAATACCGGAAGTCCCTAGGTACAAACATCCAATTTACAAATGACCCATAGTTAAAAATGGGATGAGAGAACAGGTAGTAGGAAAAATTTACCCCTCAAAAGGGAAATTCACTCCTGAAAAGGGTTATCATGGGAAAAAGATGTCTCAACTGAAGTTGTATCATCAATTCTTGTTTTCACAAGTCAAATTATTCAAAATCCAGTTCTCACAGGGACAGAAAGTGAGGCGAAATCTTCTGAACAGGGGTACAGACAGCAAAACAAACACCACAGAGGTTCCCTTCCCTAAGCTATCCAATGGGCTTTCTCTCTCCCTCCCTCTCTCCTATCTAGCATAGCCACACTCTAAAAATGCCCCTGTTCCAACTTAAATACAAATCTATCCTGTTAGTAACTGGGGGACTGCTTGTATAGGTGTTTCATACAACTGTCTATCGCAAATGTAGCCGTTTTAAAAAGTAGGAAACTGGAAAGTGTGAGATGGCGGATAGGATGGCAGCCTGCTTCTTCACCCTGTGTCAAGTTGCACTTTACCCATTTGTGTTAGTTCTCAATATACCATTTCTCATAATGAAATCTAATAGCAACTTGGGCCTGTGGACAGAGTGGGACATTTCCAAAATGAAAATGACATGGGGAGAATAGTTCAGATCTGATTTCTGATAAAATCTCCCCACATTGCAATTTCTTAAACAAAACAAAAGTGCAAGACCAAGGTAGACAATTACATGGGCATGGAAACATGATAGAAAATCACATGAATGTCTTTAATATCCAAGTTCCATTGAATTAAGAGTATTTACTTCTGCATAAAGGTGGGCATTGTTGCACCGTAGACCTGGTGCCCCTCAGTAAACCCACTTGACACTTGGCAAAAGTTAAATGCTTTATTTAGAATAATTGGTTAAAGGAAAGAGGCTAGAGAATATAGTCTATTGAGGCCTTTAGAGCAGCAATAGATAGAAGCAATATTGTCCAACAGGAAGCAAAGAGTTAATATCGTCCTCTGGCAATCAGGAACAAGGTAAAAGAGTCTTTGTGCCCCAAAGTGGGCTAAATCCAAGGAAAGGGATCTTGAAGCAAGGCTTGGCAAACAGAGTCTTAAAAGCTGGAAGGCCCAAGGCCCAGGTGAGGTTCCGTGGAAAGCGTAGCGTAGTTCTGAACGTTGACGAAGGATAGGTCTCCATAGCTGGGGTCTAGCTTAAGTAGGTTTCAAGGCTTTGACCTGTTTGACGTCTAGGTGCATCGGACATCAGTTCCCATAACATAACCCAGCTGCCTTTTCCCTATCCCTGCCGCATCAGATTGGCATGTGCTCCCAATTAGTGAAGGCAGCTGGCAATAGGGAGTTAACTCTACTGGATCCTCCAGGCACTGTTTATCATTCTGAGCCCGAGGTGAATCTCGGGTAACCATGGCCTTGGACAAGGAATGAACCTGCCTCTGCTTTGCAGGCCTGTCAGGCCTGTCAGGCTTCTGTGAAACTTTGGTTCTGACTTGGAATTTAGCATGGCACAAGTCTGGCTGAGGGCTTGTCAGGTTGGGGACCATGCAGGGGTGTGACAGGCATTCATATTTGCATGTTTTCAAACTACTAGGTTGGCAGAAGCTGGCGCTAACAGCGGAAGCTTACGCCACTCTCCGGCATTGAACCTGTGACCTTTCAGTCAACAAGTTCAGCAGTTCAGCGCTTTAACCCACTGCACTATAGGGGGCTCCGGCAGGAAGGTCACATGACCTTGGAAGTGTCTACAGACAATGCCTGTTCTTTGGCACTTAGCACACTGCCAAGACAAGCATGCACAGAGCCCCGCCAGAAGTAGCCCTGAGTCATGTGAAGGGCTTCGTCAGGCTCCATTCTGGCTGCATCTCTGCAGCATCCTAGGACAGGGCTGAAAGCCAATGTGACAAGATTGTAAGAAATCAAGGCTCAAATCCCCACTCAGGATGCATTTGCACAGGAGAATCAATGCTGAGTGACACCACTTTATGGAACCCAGGGAGTTGTAGTTTGATAAGGCAACTGCACTCTTTGACAGAGCAGGCTAAAAACTATAACTCCCATGATTCCATAATATTGAGCCATTAACAGCATTAATTCTACATTGTAGATGCACCCTCTGTCACTGGGTAATCCTGGACATGTCACACTTTCTCAGTTTAGAGCAGGGCTGTCCAACTGCCGGCCCTGCAGGTGTTTTGGACTTCAACTCCCAGAAATCCTAGCCAGTTTACCAGCTGTTAGGATTTCTGGGATTTGAAGTCCAAAACACCTGCAGGGCCGGCAGTTGGACAGCCCTGGTTTAGAGGAAGGCTGCTGTAAATGAACCTTGCCAAGAAAATCCTAGGATAGAGTCTTTGTTAACTTGAAAGTATTTGACAACAATTTCTGAGTAAGCATGCTTAGCAAGATGTGCTTTTCATCATGTAGTTAACCATGTGCTTTGCTCCTTGGCATTCCAATCACACCGCTATCATTTTGCGTAATTTAGGCTGGATCGTGCCCAGTGCTTGTAGGCTTCATAACATCAGATTTGTAACATTTTGTCTCTCAACTGTCATGAAAATTAGCGAGGTTAATATGTCTGGAACAGAAATTTAATTAACAACTTTTCTGACTTGCATCACTCCAGCCCTGGAGAAGTTTATCTTGAGTGAGTATCTAGTGGGAAAATATCCCGTGCTGTGCCTACCTTGCTCCAAGACCATCGATTGACAAACAAGACAAGATTTGTCTCAGAGAGGCGAGATGGTATTTAACAAGATAAGTCTTGAGAGAATCTCATTACGAAGTGGTTTTAATTAGCAAATACCCTCTTCAAAAAAGTAATCCCATCAGTAATGTGTGCTACGGTTTGGATCTGAAGTGTAATTAGAATCTCTCACTACAGAAAAAAAATGTGTTTTTTTTCCCCCTGCGAACACAAACACAGGGCCTTCGTTCGGAAAACTCATTCACAATGTCTCTAACTTCAATGGAACTACGTGCAGGCAAATGTTTGCAAGAGCTGTGCCAAAGAACACAGGATGGAGGGGGTTAAAGTTGTGCTAAACCAACAGAATAGAAAGTGTGACATTCCCTGTAAATAATGCCAGGTTTCTTCACAATTCCTTAAGGGCACCTCCAAAGATAGAAACTATTTTAGGAACACATAATAGCAGCATGAATTAAGGCAGAATTTCCCAGCCTTGCCTGACTTGTTTACTTTCTATTTAAATGTACAGAGTGTTTTATTTGAAGCTACTATTTTTAATCTCACGAAAATCAAGACAGAGTGAACAGGACGCTGCGTAGCAAAAGACATACACACGTACATAGACGGAGGTTTGGTCCATATATGTAAGCAAAATATAATGGTATGCACAGCTAGAATGTGTGTGGTGTGTGTGTGTGGCATCTTATTTTTAAATGCCCTCTACCATATGAAAGAGCTAATTTTGTAGTTTTCAGGCTATATATACAAGAGAGAGAGAGAGAGAGAGAGAGAGAGAGAGAGAGAGAGAGAGAGAGAGAATATATTTAGAGAGAGAGAGAGCACTACAGTGTGTTGGGATATGTGTGTGTGTCACATCGTATTTTTAAATATTCATTTCCATATGAAAAATCTAGCTTTGAGATTTCTAGTCACATATATGTCATATATATGTTGGAAGGACATTTAAAAAAAATCTTTGCCTACCTTTAGACTGCTTTTGAATGCAGAATAATTGTATCACTGCCCGGATTGCCAAACCAGGATTATCCTAAGCCCCAAAATATCGAGGCCAAAATTTGAAGCTAGAAAAAAAACCCTCTTGTTATGTCACAGGGATGAGTCCAGGAGATTTTACAAGGGACATTACAAAAAGCAGCCCCTTTGATATTTCAATTAAACTACCTTGATCATTACGTTTTTATTGTTTCATTGTTGTTCTACTCACTGATTGTCTGGGAACCCCATTATGACTTCACCAGATGCAGCCATGATGGCCAAGAGCTTGCAGGGAGATCTATGATTGAGGAGCAGTGGTGGCAACATGGATGTCAAGTGGATGACCCAACAGGACTAAAGCAATCTCGGCTCATCTGGGTCCAACATTATACTGTAGAGGGTTCAGCCTGCTATCATTGTCAATTCAGGGTTAGTCTGAAGCAGTGGTTCTCAACCTTCCTAATGCCGTGATCCCTTAATACAGTTCTTCATGTTGTGGTGACTCCCAACCATAAAATTATTTTTTTCCTATTTCACCACTGTAATTTTGCTATTGTGATGAATTGTATTGTATATATCTGATATGCAGGTTGTATTCTCATTCACTGGACCAAATTTGGCACAAATACCCGATACACCCATATTTGAATACTAGTGGGGTTGGGGGGGGGGCACGACTGATTTTGTCATTTGGGATTTTTAGTAGCTGGGAATTATAGTTAACCTACAATTAAAGAGCATTCAGAACTCCACCAATAATGGAGTTGAACCAAACTTGGCACACAGAACCCCCATGACCAACAGGCATTGGTCTTGAGTTTTGGAGTTGTAGTTCACCTACAATCAGAGAGCACTGTGAACTCAAACAATGATGAATCTGGACCAAACTTGGCACAAATACCCAATATGCCCAAATGTGAACACTGGTGGATTTTTTGGGAGGGGGCAGGGATATACCTTGACATTTGGAAGTTATACTTGCTGGGATTTATAGTTCACTAACAATCAAAGAGCATTCTGAACCCCACCAACAATAAAATTGGGACAAACTTCCCACACAGAACCCCCATGACCAACAGAAAATACTGTTTCCTGATGGTCTCTGGTGACCTCTTGCACCCCCTTGCGACCCCCTCCCCCCCCCCGGGGTTCCGACCCTCAGGTTGAGAAACACTGGTCTGTGGCATAATGCTCCAGACTGTCTCCAGATTAAGCAGCCAGTGTAGATGAACAATATAGCTTGGCTTCTTTTTCTGCTTTAATTACATTCATTTTCCAACACAAAGACATAAACTGGTTGTTTATAGAGTGCCCACGGATCATATAAATTTGATACGGAAGTATATCCATGGAGTGTTTTACCTTCTCCTTTAAATAAGGAAGGAATGCAGCAGTACCTTTAAGGCTGAGTTTTTTTAGCTTGAGCTTTCATAGATATTAACCTACATTTTTAAATGCAGTACGGAGTGACATCCAGACCTCAAGATATAAAGCATGTTTATATAGTTGCGAGAGTAGTAATAGGGTTTTAAAAATACAAGTCATGATCTCTGCCCTACATTTTCAAAAGGCAGCCTAAGGTGATACAAGCCTTTTAGATCTTTACAGTGGTCAGTAAGTGTTGATGTGCGAAAACAATAAATCTGTTGAGAGAGGTTCACCTTTACCATCTTCTGAGGCTTACCACTTGCCCAAGGTCTCCAAGGGTTGCTATAATTCAAAGCTGACTTGACAACAAATAACAATAACAACAAATTTGCAAAAGAGATTCTGGACAACTAAAGGACAACCTAGCAATTAAACTGTTTTCAGGCCATCTGTAAAATACTTAAGAGATTTATTTATGTGTGTGTATTTAAATTTATTTCTTTGTTGCCTTTCAAGGACATAGTCTTCCCAAGGGCAGCCAAAGCTCTTTCCAGCTGCAAACCAAGTAAGGCACCTAACAGACACAACTGCCACATCAAAGTATTGCATTTATTTCTCCACATTGCAATCTGAAATCAGAGTCAGCCAGATAACTTTCAAAAAGCCATTTCCACTTGAAGAAGCACTTGATTTGTTGGCTAAGCCGTTCCATCAGTCTGCACACTAATATAGTTGACTTGATTTGGGAGCAGTGGTGGGTACAGGACTTATAATATATTGCAAAGGTGAATGCCTGATCATGAACCATCTTGACATTTCTATGACTGGCTGTATAAAATCATGAGAATGCTACAAATCCAGATGTGCAAATAAGCCTCTAATTTCATACTTCTCCAGCAATTTGGTGACTGGCAGTAAATAGTGATAGAAATAGAGGTAGAGCACTACCCTCAAAAACTTGTTGTGGTTCTTTCTGTGTTGTTTATCAGAACTTGCTTTCTATTATTCTAGTCTCTCTGGCATTATTTCGCGAACGAAGATTTCTAATCTTTTACAAGAGAAGATAAGCCTGTCTTGATGGTGTGTCTTCTCGAAAGAGGCTGCAGCATTGTGGATAGTGCATTTCCATGCCTCCCGATGTGAGGCCAGGGTGGACCATTGTTGGTGATCAATCTAGCCGAACCTGAGATGTTGTTTCAGGGAGTTCTTATATCTCTTTTTTGGGGCGCCTCTCTTGCGCTGACCCGTAGCGAGTTCACCATAGAGTAGTATGAACTAGTAAATCTGACATGTAGATCCAGTTTATACGACAATGAGTATCTGTGCAAGATGAAAGAGAAACATACAGGACTTGCCAATAAACTTTGGCTACATCTACACTGCTATATAATGCTGTTTCGAACTGCATAATATGGAATGTAGATGGGGCCTTGGCTGCCTAAGGTAGAGGAGCAAATAGTGCCTCCCATCACATCCTACCCAAATTAAGATGTATGGTACCCAAAACCATGTTACTTTGTCACATGAAAGAAAAAAATCCAACTAGTACCTTATTCCATCCCTGGTAGTAAAAATACAATAGCAGTACAATAGACATTTATTTATTTATTTATTTCCCGCTTTTGTCCCAGATCGGCAAACATGTAAGCTAAAACATTTGTTGTTTATTTGTTCACTCGCTTCTGACTCTTTGTGACCTCATGGACCAGCCCACGCCAGAGCTCCCTGTCGGCCGTCACCTCCCCCAGCTCCTTCGGGGTCAAGCCAGTCACTTCAAGGATACGATCCATCCATCTTGCCCTTGGTCGGCCCCTCTTCCTTTTTTCTTCCATTTTCCCCAGCATCATTGTCTTTTCTAAGCTTTCCTTTCTTCTCATTATGTGGTCAAAGTACTTCATCTTTGCCTCTAATATCCTTCCCGCCAATGAGCAGTCAGGCTTTATTTCTTGGAGGATGGAGTGGTTGGATCTTCTCATGGTCCAAGGCACTCTCGGAACTTTCCTCCAACATCACAGTTCAAAAGCATCTATCTTCCTTCGCTCAGCCTTCCTTATGGTCCAGCTCTCAAATTCATAGGTTTTGTTTTGTTTTTTTTGTCTTGTCAGGAGCGACTTGAGAAACTGCAAGTCACTTCTGGTGTAAGAGAATTGGCCATCTGCAAGGATGTTGCCCAGGGAATGCCTGGGTGTTTTGATGTTTTATCAACCCTGTGGGAGACTTCTCTCATGTCCCCGCATGAGGAGCTGGAGCTGATAGAGGGAGCTCATTCACACTCTCCCTGGATTCGAACCTGCAACCTGTCGATCTTCAGTCCTGCCGGCACAGAGGATCTAATCACTGCACCACTGGAGATCTTCGTTGTCAGTGTGATGTCTCTACTCTTCACTATTTTATCAAGATTGATCATTGCTCTCCTCCCAAGAAGTAAATGTCTTCTGATTTCCTGGCTGCAGTTTGCATCTGCAGTAGTCTTTGCACCTAGAAATACAAAGTCTGTCACTTTCTCCCTCTATTTGCCCGTTGTCAGTCATTCTTGTTGCCATAATCTTGGTTTTCTTTATGTTTAGCTGCAACCCAGCTTTTGCATTTTCTTCTTTCACCTTGATCAGTAGACTCCTCAGCTCCTGCTCACTTTCAGCCATCAAAGTTGTATCATCTGCATGTTAATGTTTCTTCCAGCAATTTTAACCCTAGCCTTGCATTCATCATACCCCATACATTGCATGATGTGTTCTACATACAAGTTGAGTAGGTTTGGTGGGAGTATACAACCCTGCCATACACCACATTACAACCACAAAAAATAAACTGTCATCAAACCACATCTCCCGAAAAGTTATAAAGCCTGCAATGACTTCTTGCCCTTGTATGAAATCTAAAATTTGATGCCCAAGGCAACCACTTCTTTGTAATGGTAGGACCAGCTACACACATTTTTTCCTTCTCTGTGATGCTATTATCATCCTTAGCAGGGAGATGAACTGGTGCATTGTATTAAGTGTTTTCTGTCTAAAGCTTCAGCGTTGCAATATGGCTGCCTCACAGACACAAAGCTGAAGAGTTGTGTTGGGAGTGTGGAACTCAAAGATAATATATGCTTTGACAGTTTCACAGATCTTTGCCCAAAACTAACATAATTCAATTCATCACCAATAATCTGAGTAGCCAGACTAAGGGAGGGATCGATCTCTTTGTGAGAGGAGGTCATGCCGTGTTCCTGAAAAAGCATCCTGAGAGGAAGGAGAACGAAACAAAGACTTCAAAAATGCTTTGATTTCACATCCTGATATAATAGTTATTTGAGAAATATTCATCAAAGCTCTGTTCCGACTGAAAAACTTTTGACAAGCTATATCAGTTCTTCAACAAATGTGTTTACCATTGGATTCTGCCAGCAAGGCCCACACTGTATTGTTAAAAGGATTGGCCAGGCTTAATGCATTCATTTCAAAATCTTTTGCTTTAAATGGGCTTACATAACACATGTTTAATTTCTTTTACAGTGGTGTCTCTTATGTATAGAAGTCTTTATAGTTCTCACTAAGTTAACCTTCCCAGCCATCAGCTAGCTCACTACATTGATAGAGGAGGAACTGAAGCACAGTTTCAATGATGTCACAGGGTTTGACCCTCAAAACATAGCACATCAGACTTGAATGGAGATCCTGCTTTATGATCTCCTGTGTCAACAGTTCCGTTCACATAGAATAGCAGCACAACTGGAGTATGTTTTATGTGTAACACTTCTTGACACATGCCCTTTCCTTGGATAGATTATTTTTGATGTGGGAAGCATTCAAAACATGAATTGCCCTCCTCTAGTTGGAAGAGTTACCACAACATATTTCTAATGCTAAACTCATGAAAGACATTGATCTGTTTGAACCTGTGCAGGCCTCCACGATTTTTTTGAATAGGTTACCTGGTACCCTCCAGAGGCAGGAGACTTTTTTGTTATGTGCTTTCAAGTTAACTCAAACTTGTGACATTGCTATCGTAGGATTTTCTTGGCAAGATTGATTCAGAAGAGGTTGCCACTGTCTTTTTCTTCTGCTGAGGATGTGTGAGGTCACTCATTGGGTTTCCAAGGATGAGTATGGATTGAAACAGCAAAATCATTTTGTGGGAAAGGGCCAGTGATCCTTCCCTGGCTACCATTACCGCCATTTCCCCACTCTGCATTCCAAAAGGCCAGAAGCAGCCCCATGTGTCATTACCAGCAGCTTGGTGGGTTTTGTTCAGCTGCTGCTGAGTGTTTGGAAGAGGTTAATCTCTCTCCTGTTTGGAAGAGGTCAAGTTGACCTTTTCCTCCAAGTAATGTTATTCAGCTGCATAGATTAGTGGTGAATGTCTGCTGATAGAAGCTGCAGCTGAAATTCTCTGCATAAAAAGAGGTCTGCATTAGATTGCTGTTTGCAGAACAGTAACATTGAACTATGGGGGTCTGTATATAGGTTGTATCTTGATACCCAGACCTGATTCTTGTGATCCTTTCCCATATCTTCTGAAACTTGAAACCCTGCTTGATATATGTGAAACCTTAACATTTTGTATCTGACCTCTGGATTGACTTAGGACTTCATCACACACAATAAAATCAACATTTCTACACATTTAAGAATTGGCAACCCACAGAACCCATCACATGATAAAAGCTTCAACTTTCAAATACCTGGGTTCCAGGTATTTCACTGTTTCTAAAGTATGTCTTGATTAATAGACCTGAATATTGGTTTGTACCCTTGAGCTTTTAACATCAGTTTACCCTGTTTCCTGACTTGATTTTGGAACGCTGACTAGTGATTGTGCCTTTGTAACTTGGGACTTAATTTGTATTATCTCTGCCATGTGCTATATCTATGTTCTGTAGTCAGACCTTGACTTAAACTAGGTGTTTTATTGTTTAAGTAAAACTAGTTTTGGCACTTCCTGGGTTTGTTTGGTGAAACTCTGCCCATGTTATTGGGCAAGAACACTGAAACACAACACCATGACAGAGAAGGAGAGAGAGGAGATTGATGCTTCTAAGTTTCTTTCAGGATGGACTAAGCTCTTGCCTTTCACCACTCTACTCAGAGAAAGCTATGGTTCCTTTTTTCCATTAGAATTAAGATACAGCACTTGCATTGATCCATGAATATGTCGACCCAGGTTTTTGGGTTAGTTTTTTAAATAAAGTTTCTAGACATATGCATGTGTATAATAAATGGCAACTCCACAATCTCTGAACATTGACCTGGATTATGGGCCACTATGTCTTACTTGGAAGTAATGGAGCTTTATTGGCCCAAGGCACACTGAATTTAAGAACCTTTACAGGGTGGTCTGGGGACAACAGGAGCAGATGGAAATTCTCATTCAAGGTTTGGTCAAAAACATGTTGAGTGTCAGGTGGACTATTTGTGATATAAGGCATATTTCTTATTTGCATCTCTCTATTTTGTTGTTGTTTATTCATTCAGATGCTTCTGACTCTTCGTGACCTCATGGACCCGCACATACCAGAGCTCCCTGTTAGCTGTAGCCACTGCCAGCTCCTTCAAAGTCAAGCTAGTCACTTCAAGGATACCATCCATCCATCTTGCCCTAGGTCTGCCCCTCTTCCTTTTTCCTTCCATTATCCCCTGCATCATTGTCTTCTTTAAGCTTTCATGTCTTCTCATTATGTGGCCAAAGTACTTCATCTTTGCCTGTAATATCCTTCCCTCCAATGAGCAGTCGGGCTTTATTTCTTGAAGTATGGACTGGTTGGATCTTCTCGTGGTCCAAGGCAATCTCAGAATTTTCCTCCAACACCACAGTTCAAAAGCATCTATCTTCCTTCACTCAGCTTTCCTTATGGTCCAGCTCTCACATCCAAAGGTTGCTACAGGGAATACCAATGCTTCAACTATACGGATTTTTGTTACCAGTGTGAGGTCTCTACTTTTCACTATTTTATAGAGATTGGTCATTGCCTCCACATTTCCCCCTCTATTTGCCAGTTATCAATCACTACAATATAATTCCCAACCAATTCTTTAAACTTCGAAATGAACAAATTAGCTGAGCCTTGTTTATTTTCTTACTTTTGAAAAAGACTTTTATTAGCTATACTGTTTTGGAGTGTTGGGGGTGACCTCCATTCTTTCCATTCTGCACAACATACTGTTTTTGAAAATCTGTATCTTTTTTCCCTGCTCTGCTCACAGCTAAGGAACAATTGTAGCACTCAGTAGAGCGGAACAAACAACATACTTCCACTCATGGGACAATCTTCAAAACTAAGCAGCACATGTTCTCATGCTAGCCTGTTGACAATGTGGCTTTTTATTTTAGCACATAGTAAAGAGCTTCAAAATCCACTTGCAAAAGCACTCCTAGAAAGAGCTGCTTAGGGGAGGGAAGGAGAAAGATGAGAACAATACCCCGGTTCCTTGGCAAGTCAGCCACTTGAAACTGATCTCAATGCCTAAATGTGTGACAATGGAGAAACTGTATTTTGTTTGACATTCACAAGCACAATATTCTTGATAGAAATATGTTGGGGGCTTCAGTGAGACGGCAAGTGTGTAGTAAACAATCTTCACTTGGCTTTTCTTCATGAACGAAGATTGAGGAAGGACTCATCCCACACTTTCTACAAGTGCGTTGATGGCTAAAAAGGCCAATCCGAGATAGGCAAGTCTGGTCACAGAAAGCACAGCAGAAAGTCTCCTTGGGTGATGTTATTTCCAAGATGCGATTTTTCTGCATTGTCCTTTCTCTTAGAGACTCATTCGGCGTGACTTCTCAAAAGAGGCCACAGCATTGTGAATACTGCATCTTCATGCTTCCAGTGTTAAATTAAACACTCCAGAATTATGGTGTTAATATAAAAAGATTCATGGCAGGGACTGATGATTAGAAAAACATTATAGTGATGGAAAAGCTACTTTTAAAAACTAAAACTCTAAGAATTCTCAAAACGAATATCCAAGAAGTAACCTTTTAAAGCTCTGTGAAGGATATCTTACCTTTCTGGTAAGCCACCACCATAAAAGCCACCCCCTCCCCCCCCCCCAAAAGCTCCAAATTTCAATATGCTGGTAATATTTGTTGTTCATTCAGTCAGTCACTTCCGACTCTTCGTGACCTCATGGGCCATCCCACTACAGAGCTCCCTTTAGGCCGTCGCCTCCCCCAGCTCCTTCGGGGTCAAGTCAGTCACTTCAAGGATACCATCCATCCATCTTGCCCTTGGTCAGCCCCTCTTCCTTTTTCCTTCCATTTTCCCCAGCATCATTGTCTTCTCTAAGCTTTCCTTTCTTCTCATGATGTGTCCAAAGTACTTCATCTTTGCCTCTAATATCCTTCCCTCCAATGAGCAGTCAGGCTTTATTTAGCATTTCCCCTTTTTTGGTAATATTACATGGAGTATTTTGAGAAGAAATGAAGGTTTTGGGTCTTTTCATAGAGTATGATGGCGGGCAATACAAGGACTCTTATATTACTGCATGTAGTGTACCATGAAGCCTTTGTTTTTGTTCGTACCTCTGCTAATAGATTGACATTTGTAAATATAATTCAATTCACCTGTTCTCTTTCTAGCCTTGCTTTGTAATTTCCTTGGGCAAGGACTACATCCTTGAAATCCCATACTGTGATGGGTGGCATGTTAGTGCATTCTATACATCCCTTGTAAAATGTGTTTTAATACACTGTTTGGAATGGAGAATGCTTTTTAAGTTTCACAGTTGATTTTTCTATAAAAATATTTTTTAAATCAAAGATGTAGCTGCAAGAAAGAGGCAATGGCCAAGATGTACTATTCACATCTGTCTTCACATTGACTTTGTAACTTCTATATTGTGATTTTGAGAGCTCAAGTCATTGTTTTCTTTTTCTTTTACATAATTATAGTGTCATATGAACAAGTCACTTCATAGTGGTTCTTATGTTCAATACTGGTTTTAGAAGATAGCAATGCCACAGGCACCAGCCCTATTCCTTTGTTTGATCTCAGGTCCAAAATGTGAGACATGAATGGGAACCATATTCCCTCAAAGTTGTCTTTGCTATTTCTCCCCTCATTAAACAAGCTTTTGTTGTCAATCTTTCAGAAAGAACAATCCACCAAAGCCCATCCAACTAAGGTGGAGAAATAATCCTGCAATTTTCCCAAGACCTTACTGTTTCAGCTTCAGCAAATCTGATCAAAACTGAAGTCAGTTATTTCTGTGGCATGTATCAATTTTCTCTGTCCAAGATTAAGGATATATATAAAGTTTCTGAGAAAACAATATTTGTCATAATTTAATTTAACCATTATTAAATTTTATCCCCAAATTTCAGCACTAGAGCAAAAGTTCCACACATTTTCCAAAAGAGCCTCTACTGCTGCATTGTCTCCAACTGCTGTGAAATGTTTAACTTTGTGTACAAAGTTAAATGCAAACTGTTTTAATCACGAATTATTCGGGGAAACTGGAAAATGATTTATGGAGTGGTTCAAATTTTCTAGCAATTTGAATCTGAATTTTAAGGTCTGATTTCTGAATTAACTGTGGCTCTTATTGCATATCATTTGTGGTGGTTTGTGGACATTCAAGATGAGATTTTTTTTTAGGTTTGGGGGAATTGTGTAGGATATTTTAAGCATGGTTAAGGTTCTTTTGATGCTAGAAATTATTATTATTTATTATTTCACACATTTGTACCCAGTTCTTCTCACTCCCGGAGGGGGGCTCAGGATGGCTTCACAACAGGCAACCATTAGATGCCAACACATAAGTTATATTAAAAAACAATTACCGCTAGAAACATCAATTTTAAACATCAATTATTAAAACATCTATTTAAAATACACAAGTTCAAATTCATGAGATATGAGATAACAAGCATTTTAAATCCAAAATGGTCTTAATTATTCTAATATTTTTTTTTAAAAAATGCTTCAATTTAAAGCAAATTATACAGGTCTCTAATTTTGTGTTTGTTTTATTTACCAAACTGCATTTATTGTTGTCTTTTAGAAATTCTGAAGAGTAGCTGTGAGAACAGCGATAGAAATGACCTTTAATGTATTACAGTAAGACCCATGTCACAGGAAATACCTTAGTCAAGAAACACGAGCGGGCTGGTAAACAACACAGTTATACAACGGTGTGGAAGTAAATCATATACTGCACTGTGTGACTAAACATATAAATACAGTACATATGTCTGAGTTCTCCCCAAAATACAATCCAACATATATAAGATCCAACTTGTATTGAAAACATATATGCAATAAGGACATACAGTGTGGAAATCCAGGTTATACACAATGTAAATGGTGTCTATACTGAATTAGTCCCATGCAACAGACTCACAGCCGGCACTTGGATGTAAATAAAAAAGTTACCAGTGTTCCAAATGGATTGTAGTAAAGGCGGCTGGAAGGTCTATTGAGTTGGGAATGGGATTCCATGGAGAGAGGTGGGGGGAGAACAAACACACGGGCAGGAATGGAGCAAACGCTGTGATGTGCAGGGGATTTCCCAAAAGCAAACTGCTGCGGAGGAGAACGAGGGCATCTTCCTTCGTGGGCAGAAGCCGGCCCAGCTTGTTTACGTCAACAGAGGCTCTAATGACGGGGAAATCCCCAGGACAGCTGTGCGGAGAACGAAGTGTAGCATCTCCGTTGAGGCGAAGCCGAAATCAACAGCCAGAAAAGCTGACGGTGAGACAATGCTTAATCTATTAGCGGCCACATAAATAATCCGTTTCGGGACATCCTCCCTTTTTCAAGGCTAGGGTTGCCGAAATAGGCGTCCTTGATCTATACACAGTAAAATCACAGTCAAGATACATGTAATACAAAACACCATACCAAAAGAAGCCCTTGAGGATAAAGGTATATACATACCAAGTCTCAAATGAGAAGATTATAACCCTGCTCTTCCATTAGCAGGGTGACCCAAAGGTAATTGTAGGGAGTAGGTTAAAAGTATTTAAGCAATCATGGAGCTTATGCATATGGGGTCGTTGAGGCCATGTGGAAATTCTGTGTCCAGGCGTAAAATCCATTGATTTTCTAATTTAATTAGGTAATTAGTAACATCTTGATGAGGTTTGGGGATCACCTTCTCCAGTATTCTAACTCTTAAAGATGTACTAAGGTGTTTCATTTTTTCACAATGTAAGTAAAAGGCTGAATCTGTACAGTGTCTATTAATTTTCGATCGATGTTCAATAAAACGAGTTTTCAAATCTCTTTTGCTTTGGCCCATATAAATCATATTGCAATCGCATTGAATCGCATAAATTATGAATTTGGAAATACAAGTCCCAAAAGCCCTGACCTTGAATTGTTTGTCCTTTGAGGGACTATAAATTTCTTTTTCCTCACATATGTGGGAGCATATGGAACAATGAGTGCAGGGTTTAGTGCCTGGGGCCAAGGTACTTTTGGTAGTAGTATGTTGTGTGTTGGAATGTACAAGGTAATTCTTTATGTTGTTAGTACGTTTGTAGGCCACTCTGGGTGTTTTGCCCAGGCCTTCAATATCTGAAATTAAGGGCCAGTACTTCTTAACCAAGGATATTAATGTTTTGCTGTGGGGATTGAGGGTTAAGGGCCATGTGATACGATCAGTGTTATTTTGGGGTCTTTTATCAAATAAGGATGCCCTATTGGCCTTTTCTGCCTTGAGTCTGGCCCTATCCACTACTTTTTTAGGGTAACCTCTGAGTAGGAAATTTCTACTCATGGCCTCAGCATCTGATTTAAAGTTAGTTATAGTGGAAGAATTTCTTCGTAATCTCAGAAATTGGGAATAGGGTAGGTTTTGTTTGAGGGAGTGATTATGGTAACTGGTATAATGCAGGTATGTGTTTTTGCTGGTAGGTTTAGAGTAGTTCTTGGTTTTGAGTAGACCATTTTGATTGTAAACTGTAAGATCCAAGAAATTAACTTTGGTAGTGCTATGTTGAGCTGTGAAAGATATAGAGGCATGCCATTGGTTCATCCAGGATAATAATTCTGATAGTATTAAGGATTTATTTACGATTAGGAAGACATCATCGATATACCTGGTGTAGAGTTTAATCGACTGGGAAAACCTGTTAGGTATGCTGGGGAAAATAAACTGGAGTTCAAGACTGTTCATGAAAATGTTAGCGAGTGCACTTCACAGCGTTTGCTCCATTCCTGCCCGTGTGTTTGTTCTCCCCCCACCTCTCTCCGTGGAATCCCATTCCCAACTCAATAGACCTTCCAGCCGCCTTTACTACAATCCATTTGGAACACTGGTAACTTTTTTTATTTACATCCAAGTGCCGGCTGCGAGTCTGTTGCATGGGACTAATTCAGTATAGACACCGTTTACATTGTGTATAACCTGGATTTCCACATTGTATGTCCTTATTGCATATATGTTTTCAATACAAGTTGGATCTTATATATGTTGGATTGTATTTTGGGGAGAACTCAGACATATGTATTTATATGTTTAGTCACACAGTGCAGTATATGATTTACTTCCACACCGTTGTAAAACAGGAAATACCTTCCCAGTGAGACTGCATATGAAATCATGGATATGACCAAACACCTAGAATACCACAAGATACCTTTCTAGGAATTTCTAGGTCCTCCATTGTAATTCTGTGGTAACATCTGGGGGAAGTATATCATAGAATTACCTCAAGGATCTTGCAAATTCCTGGAGAGAACCATTTCCCACCAGACATGGGTAAGTGAAACCATAGATATGGGTTCTGCAGTTACAGGACTCATACTGTACTTGGTAAATCTTGGGAAAAATTAAATACAATTTTAAAAATTGTATGGAGTTTGTTCTGTGCCCATGTGCACCCAAGCAATAAAGATGTCTCCTTTAATAAATTCCATTAGATATGGAATGCATGATAGTTTTCAAGGGGGGAGGACTGATCTTGCTGCCTCTCTTTCTTTTGCCATCCCTGCTGTTCCACAAAACTGGAGAATCATCTGAAACCATATACAGTCAGTCCACAAGTTACAAACATCCAACTTACAAATGACTCACAGTTAAGAACAGGAGTGAGACAACAGGAAGTGAAAATGCACTCCTCTAAGTGTTATCGTGGGATGAAAGTGTCTCAATTAACGCTTTATCTCAAATCCTTGTTGTCACAACAAGCCGGATTTTTCAAATTTCAATTATTACAGGGACAGAAACTGACGTTAAATCTTCTGAACAGGGGAACAGATGGCCAAACAAACACCACAAATCTGTTAACCCTTTCCTATGCTATCCAAACATATACATACTGTTATATTGGCTGCAGTTACACTTAACATATACCTGTCCCAATTTACAGATAAATTCAACTTAAGAACCAATCTATATGATCTATCTTGTTCATAACTGTCTGTATGCAGAAATTAAGGATTCAATCATGGGTAGGCAGAAACAGACCTTGGAAATGTTACCTATAACTCCCCAAGTCCTCTATCCATCATGATCTCAAACTCTGGAAAGAGGTGTTATGGCTGTTAACAGACAATGCCCTGTGGCCACCTACTTCTCATCTGTAAAAAGAGGTCCTACATACACACTGACATGAATCCCTAGAGCTGTTCCATGGAGGATAGGCAGATTGATTCACAAGGGGGCATCATGATTAAGGATCATCCCTTGCAAGATGGTCAAGACATTGTAGACTCAGACAACCCAGTTCAAAGCAGATATTGTGGGATTTTCTGCCTTGCTATTCTCGATTATATGGCTATGTGGAAGGGCCCTTTGATTCACTTTGCGTGCATACTCATAAATTTTGAGGGCACACTCAGAAGGAAAAGTCCTCTTACTGTCTGCCAAATATTATAGTGCACCCTTACATTTCCACTTAAAGATTATCTCCATGTAAAGCACAACATTGTCAATATGAAGTCAAATTAGGTATTAATATGAAGTCAAATTAAGTATATACTTGAAGATTTGATTAATTCAAGACTTGATACAATTTCCTCTAGAATGTGATACTGTTGTTGTAATAAATGAATTATGAATTGGAAAAAAAGATTGGTATTTAGTTTATTTATTGCTATTTATCAAGATTGCGATATATTAATTTTGAAAATGTTCCCAGCAAATAGGCACTTTCTTTCATACATGGTGGACTTGTGAAAAAGCAAAAAAGTTCTGGAAAGATATATGCATGTGTGTGTGTGTGTGTGTATATATACTATCTATCTATCTATATATATACTAGCTGTACCCGGCACGCGTTGCTGTGCCCTATTTAGGAGATGCGAGAAAGTCTGAATATGTAAGGGTTGGAATTGATGTTACTTGGGGTGGTGTGGGATGCGTCAGCCGGAGTAGACGCACTCGAACTTCGCTCCCCAATGGCAAAGAAATAAAAGCTTTAAAAAGCTTTAAAAAGCCCAATGAGACCATAAATCTATCCATAAAACTATCCTCGACCTGGAACTGGACTGAAAGAGAAGCTGGGAGGTTGCAAGCGACGTGCCTGGAGCTATAAATCTCAGAAAGAATAAACAGACCAGTGGAGGAAAAGCGAGGAAAAGCGAAAGTAAGTTGCCGTGATGGCGGAGCAAGCAGAGGGGAATAAAAAATTGGATAGAATAATTAAACAACTTCAGGAGCTTAAGATAAGTACTGATTGCTTAAGAAAAGGAAACGATGAAATAAAAGAGGAAATTACAGTGGTGAATACCCGTCTCGGACTGATCGAGAATAGGGTGGAAAAATATGAAGTAATGATGAATCAGTTTGCTGATGAATCTAGGAAACAGAAAGAGGAGATATGCAATTTAAAATATGCAAATCAACAACTCCTAGACAAAATTGCTGACCTGGCAGATCGTTCCAGACGTGCAAACATACGTTTGAGAGGAGGACAAGGGGAAGATTTCCAGATCAAGGAGAGCCTGAAAGAGGACATTGTTATATGGTTACAGACATTGACTCAGATTTCATCAGAGCAGATAGAGAGAGTGCATTGGGCTAATCGAGGGAAGAAAGCACCCAAGGACATTCTGATTCGATTTTCAAGAGAATCAGATAAGGAATTTGTTTTTCGAAGACTTAAAAAAATTAAGGACTTGAACTTTGCTGGCAAAAAAGTTTGGCCACTCATGGACTTATCACCAGAGACTCTTAGTAAAAGGGCTGGAATGAGGGAAATTACAAGAACTCTAGAACAGAGGGGCCAACGTTATTCCTGGGCATTTCCTGCAACATTAATTATCTTCAAAAATAATAAAACATACAAAGCTGTGGATTTGGAGAGTGGGAAGAAAATGCTCAGGCAACTAAAATTGGATGGAACGGCGGAATCAGAGGAAGAAGAAGAGGAAGAAGAAGAAGAACAGGCAGCAGCTCAGACTACTAAAGGGAGAAATGAAAGGAGTAAAAATGTCAAGGACATTCACAAGACAGCTGGAAAGATAACAGAGTTGGAGGCGACAAATGCAGAAGGAGGACTGACAGTTATGTGCACCTCCAACACTATTTGTTGTCGGACATGAGAAGGAAAAGGAAGGGAATAAGGGACAAGAGAAAAGAGTTTCAAGTGAGCTGAAGATGCTGGATTTCCAAGGACTGAAAGATGTGGAGAAACAGATTCGAGAATTGAAAAAACAGAAACTTAGAGAAGAGTCAAGAAGAATGGAAACAAGATCCAATATGGGGATATAGAAAGAAGCAGACTCAAAATAATTAAACTGTGATAAATGGGGTGTAAGAACTTGCAGGAGGGGGAGCTGGGGAAGAGTAACACAACCACTTGGAGAGTCTGGGGATGGCAGGGAACAGATCGAACTCTCTTTCAGGTCTTCCTCTGAGAGGAGGAGGGAGAAGACTGGACTCTGCGGGGACTGGGGAGGGGGAGGGGAAGATGAGCAAACAGGGAAAAGAAACTACAGGGTAAATGTAAACAATATCTTGTTATGGGGGAAATTGTAATCATGTCACATAACTGTAATGGCTTATCATCTCCACAACGAAGAGCAAAACTGATGAAAATGGTGAAAGATAATAAGGTTGACATACTTTTTTTACAAGAATGTCACAAACGGCCAGGGGACAGTACCCCACTATTGAATGACAGGATTTGGAGCCAGATTTATGAATCTAGAGGTTCAAATAGAGCACGTGGTGTAGCTATTTTAATTAAAAGTACAATAGACTTTCAGGTGGAAAAAATAAAAAGGGATTCAGAGGGGAGGTGGGTAATGATAAAAGGAAATATAGGAAAAATTAGAATAACCTTGGTTTGCATATATGCCCCAAACAAAAATCAAAAAAGATATATAAAACAAGTATTTAGAAAGGTGGATAAATTTGCACAAGGGGAAGTGTACTGTGCGGGAGATTACAATCTGGAATTAGTAACAACAAGGCAAAATAACAACAGGAAGTTAAATATAAGGGAATACAACATGCAGGATCTATTAGAAGGGGAACCAGAGAACAATAGGGGGACATATTATTCAGGAAGACAGGATATATATAGCAAAATAGATTACATTCTTGGGAAAAATACAAACCAATCATTAATTCTAGAGGCAAAAACACTTCCAATACATTTGTCAGATCATGCACCACTAAGAGTAAAAGTAAAATTAGAAATAGAGAAAAAAGAAAGAATCTGGAGATATAATACAATTTTAAACAGTAGAGAGCAAGAGTATGAAATAATTAGGAAAGAAATAATCAAGTATTTTGAGATTAACGACAAAGGACAAGTAACTAAAGATATAATTTGGGATGCAAGCAAGGCCGTGATAAGAGGTCATTGTATAAGTCTAGAGGCAAACCTCAGAAAGAGATGGAGATACTGAACAGGATAAGAGAATAAAAGAAATAGAAACTCTGCAGTACAAACATAAAATAACTAGGGATAAAATGATCTGGAGAGAATTAAAGGAGAAGAGAAAACAATTAGAAGCCTTGGAGGAAAGGAATATAATGAATAAGTACTTATATGTTAAGAGTTATTCCCAAAGTTGGAACATAAAATCAATGAAGAGGATGGCTTATTATTTGAAAAAGAAAAAGGAAAAACCTGGATAAAGAGATTAAAAGATGAAAAAGGGAGAGAACAAGAGGAGCAAAGTAAGATCAGGGAGATAATGACAAAATATTACAAGGATTTATATAAGGAGGAGGGGTAGCACAAGGGAACTTAAATATCAGAGAAAAAAATTGCAGAGGAAGAGAGAGTTGTTAAATCAACCAATAACACAAGAGGAAATATTAAACGTAATTAAAGGGTTAAAGGGGGCTAAGTCTCCAGGGCCAGATGGATTCCCAGCGGAATATTATAAAGCATATATTGAAGAATTGGTACCACATCTAACAGAGTTGTTTAATAAAATATACATTAAGCAAAAAAAGTCCCACAAACATGGAAAGTTTCAGAAATTATCACCATACCAAAAAAGGGAAGAGATCTAACACAACCAGGGTCATATAGACCTATCAGTCTATGTAACCAGGATTACAAAATATTCACAAAAAAATTTAGCAAAAAGATTGGAAACGATAATGCCAAAAATAATTAAAGAAGATCAATATGGATTTGTAAAGGGAAGAAAAATCGGGGATCCAATAAAAAATGTGGTAATTGCAATGAATCATGCAAATTTGAATAAGGGAAAAATTGGAATACTCAAATTGGATGTCTATAAAGCTTTTGATAAGGTTAACCATAAATATCTGTTACATGTATGTCAACAATTGAATATGGGGAAAAATTTGTAAAACATTGCAGCAACTGTATAGTAATTGTAAGGCAAGAGTAAGAGTGAACAACAGAAGGACAGGAGAGATACCTATTCTAAATGGCACAAAACAAGGGTGTCCATTATCCCCCACTTTATTTGTAATAGCAATAGAGATACTAGCCGAAAGTATCAGAAATAGCACCAAGTGGACAGGGTATAAAATAGAAAAGGAGGGAGGAAGAAAAGAAGAAATAAAGCTGAACCTCTTTGCCGATGATGCAATGATTATTACCAACCAACCATTAATTATGATAAAAGATATGATAAAAATATTGGAAGAATTTAGGAGCATATCAGGATTATTTGTTAACATTGAAAAGTCAGAGATATTATGTCTTAACACCCCCAAAAAAAAAAAAAAAGAACAATTGGAGATTAGAAAAATATCGGGATTAAATTTAGGATTAAAGAAGATAAAATATTTAGGAGTGTGGATATATAAAAATCTAAAGAGTATAGTTGAGGGGAATTATAAACAAAAATGGAAAATAATAGAGAAACAACTTAAGAAGTGGGAAGGGAAAACGTTAGCAAGAGTGGATAGAATAAGGGTATTGAAATAAAAATTTTTAAAAAAAGAAAAGAAAGGGAATTGATGTTACTTACGGTCTTGGTGGGGTCATGGCTGTGTCGTTGTGGGTTGTTCTGGTGGGTGGGATGTTGAAGTCCTGTGGAGTTGTCGGTGTGTGGTGTTGCTGGCGTTCTGCAGAGCTTGTGGATATACAATGTTTTTTGTCTTTCCGTCTGCTGTGTTGATGTAGAGGTTGATGCTTGTGTGGGTGGAGTACTTTGGAAGTGAGTGGAGGTTCTTGAAATCCCATCATCCACGGTGTGCCCTCCTTTAAACTGCAGTTGGATGGAGTGTGGGTCATGGGGGCACTGTGTGCCAAGTTTGGTCTTTATCGGTCTTGGTTATGGGCCACAGTGGTCTGTGGGGAATGAAGGGTTTTGAAGTACTACAAATCCCATAATCCATGGAGGTACATCAAATCCCATCATCCATGGTCCACCCTCCTCCAAACTGTAGTAGAATGTAGCGTGGGTCATAGGGGCACTGTGTGCCAAGGTAGGTTACTGTAAATTCAGGCCATACACAATGTCCCATGAGCTGAGGCCTAGTCAGGAAAATCAAGTTAATGAAGCCTTACTGTCAATTCAGACCATACACAATGTCCCATGAGCTGAGGCGTAGTCGGGAAAATCAAGTTAATGAAGCCTTACTGTCAATTTGGAGCTTAAACAGCATCCCATTAAGTGAGGCCTAGTCAGGGAAATCATGTTAATGAAGCCTTACTGTCAATTTTGGGCGTGTTCTGTGATTTGTAGGGGTTTAAATTTTCTGTGGGAAGTGAATTGGGTGTTCGTGTTGGCGACTGCCTCAGGCCTTTGCCTTATCCTCCTCTGCCAGTTTAGAGGGTCAGAATCTTCATGTTGGCTGGCCAATAGAGGCGTTATGCAAATACTCCCTCACTGGCAACCAATCATGTTGTCAGAATGTGGAGGCTGGGAGATTTGCTGGCGGCCGCAAAGGACGCTGGGAAATGTAGGTTTTTTTGTATCGTTGTTTTGGGGGCCTTCTAGGTTTTGGGGGGGAAAGTTTCTTTGCTTAAAACCTACCTTGCCTGAGGCCTATTTCTGTTGCCAAATTTGGTGTTTCTGCCTTGGATGGTTTCTCTGTCTCTGTCAGTCGTTCCATGACGGGACCTCCTTTATATAATAGATGTATATTTGAAGATCAACTTCTAAAGGTAGCCTGAAAATTTCCTATTAAGAATATTATATTTATAGAAAGATAGAAATAAAGAGATTCTATTTAATTACCTAGTCATAGTAGCTAAGACAGTGTATGCAAGAAATTGGAGGGTTAAAGAGATACCCAAGATAGAAGAATGGCAAAATAAGGTTCTGGAAATAATGAATATGGACAGATTGACATACTGTTTGACTCCCAACCAAGGCCTTCCAAAGAAACAAATGGACTGGGATCTGGTCAAAGAATATTTAAAACAGTCAAAGATAGAGCTTATAATTTAGTAGAGATAATTGATGGACCATTTTTTGTCTGTTTTTTTATAGAAAGACTGAAACAACCACCGAGGATGAGATGGAAGTCAAACATATATATTGTTTATTATTATTATTATTATTATTTGAAACAAAACAAGATTAGTACACAGCAAACAAGATCACTGTGCTGGTTGTTGTATTGGATCACATGTTGGACACTTCATGTGTTTATTATTATTATCTTTCTCTTCTTTTTCTTTCTCTTTTTTGAATGTTATTGTATTGTAAAATACTCTGTTACCAATAAAAAATTTTTTTAAAAGATTGCTATTTAGCATGGAGGAAAGCCTTCATCAGTACTGATTTGGCATTTCTTCCCATTACATATACAAGTTTAAGCGGTTTAAATGGAAAGAGAGGCTTAGTTCACAGAGGTCCTGATCCTTCACCCACATCTCTGGAACTGCTGTCTACAAATACACTTTTTAAAAACAAAGTTCTCACCAAATTACTTCCAGTTAAAAGACCTCGAGCTATCATCATAACAGGGATGAACAGAAGATGGCAACAGTATACACAAAGCATTGCTAGTAAACCAAAACGAAGTGGCCACAATGGGTTATGCAACAGCAAAAAGACACATTTATGTCACATGTTGTTTGGTTCTTGGAAGCATTGAGACATTGCTGCCTCCTTGGGGATTCCATTTGGTTTCTGTTAGTTTGTTACTTGGTAACATGTAGCATCCATGTTATATGAGGTACATTCCAGTCACCCCCTGAGAAATAACAGATTATTATAAGTATGCATCATTCTTCCTTTGTTTGGTGGAGTAGCTTTGTTTAAACTCTTCCCCTGCAAAAGAGCTTTTGCCATCAGCCAGAGGTTCTTTCCCCCACTTTTCGTTCTCCGGTGGAAGCTGAAAATGCACAGATTTCTTGTTTGAGAGGAAATCATGATGTGCACAGGCTTTTCTTTCAAGCAAGCACAGAGTTGATAAAGAAAGCTAACAAAAACTGCAGCAGGTGGATCTATGGAGCTGGTAGAGCTCAAGAAACTGGCAGTGAAGGCTGAAGATGACAAAACATAAGTAGAAAACAGAAGTAAAAGTGTATTATACAAGGAACTTTTGTAAGGGGCCCTTGGGTTGTTTGCAATTAGCAGGCTTTCAAGTTTGTTGTCCCTTGATATTGCTTGACTAGAATAGTGCCAATTTAGTAACCTTTTCCCCAGAACATCAAGCCAAGGAGTCCTGAATCTTTAGTTTCAGCCTTCAATCTGTAAATAGTGAAGTGGGGGAAAAAACCCCAATGGTTTCTCAAAGGGCAAAGAGAAGCAAGAGAAAAAGCGAGGGTCAGTTATAAGGGTCATTGATGAAAGGAACACGGAAGATTCCACTGATACTTCAAAATCCAATGTAGTTGACAGAGCATATGTGAATTAAATGCTTGCTGTGTGCTAGTCTAAATTTGATAACCATTTAATAAGTCTCTTATTTCATCACAGGATGAACACAAAGCAACCCATCCATCTATGTTATAAAATATAGAAGTCTTGGGATAATGCAATCTCTATCTCTCTGTAACATAATTTAGGAGAACATTACATGGTGCATATATTTGTCATTGCTAATGAAAAAGGCCTGGTGTAAATTTTGCTTCAGAGCTTGGCTGTGAGGCATTCGTTCCCTTTCCATGTGTGGAATTGGGAGCCAACTATTCACTGTATCCACTCAGGAACAAAAACACTCCATCCATCTAACATCTTGAGAAAAGTTGAAGCTGACATCCAAGTTCCAAAAAGCTTGAGACCAAGGACTTGGCAGGTAAATAGCAGAGCCAACTTGAAATGTCCTGATGCTTCCATAGATATAACCATTAAGCAGGAGAAAGTTCGCTTCCGTGCATGAAGAGTGTAGGATAGCAAGTTTAATGTGCAGCTATTATGAAACAGGAACTGAGTAGCATTCTGAATGTATTTGCACAAAACACTGAATATAAGTGTATTGCTGACTTTAGAATCCAAAAAGTTTTAGCAAAACAAAAGATGAAGAATAATTATTTGGTTGTTTTTTTAAAAAAATTGCAGAACTGACTTTTCTAGAGAGCCACTGTGGAAGATTAGGGCACGGCGAGTACAATTATTAATACTACCATTACATTTAAATCCCACCCTCACTCCAAGAAAATTAGAATGAATTTCTAATAGCTATTTTTAACAGTGAAATCCAAAATGTGTTTACTCAAAAATAGGTCCTACAATGTTTAGTGGGCCCTTATCCAGGTATGTAGGTAGTGGGTTTCTGCTATAACAACCATTTGAGGTAGATAAAAGAGTGATAGCTTAATGGACATTACAGTAAAACCTCTACATCTATGGGGAGATGTTCTTCAAGTTACCATAGAAACAGGACACCATGGATAATAGTGAACCCAATGAATGACTTCCACCAGAATTAATGACTTCTACCAGAAATTCCACCAGAAACGAATGACTTCCACCAGAATTACTTCCACTAGAAATTATCATCACGTTGCTTTGGAAAACCTATAAAATGTCTTTAAAAAGCATCCCTGTGGCAACTTATAGCAAAAGTATACCATAGAATTACCTGGATGACTAAAAGATTCATAGAGAAGATATATCCTGTCAAATGCAGGGAGGTGAAATCATGGGTAGTGGTCATCTGGGTATGGAGGCCATACTATATATGTAAGTACACTCACCTTACAGTTTCTGGGACTATAATGTATAAATGTTCAAATGCCTCTCACCCTGCATCCCAGCCATGCAAAAACGCAGCACCACAGGAAGACTAGTGGTGAGTCCAGATGAATACAATAACCGTGTTTTTTCACAGAATTTAGTGACATTTTCTGCAAAATTCAGACAACTTTCATTTATAATGTTCCTATATTTTCCCATCACATCTTCTGTGATTTCTCTTAACATAGAAAAGCTGTGGCAGGAAAGATGGAACAACTATGCTAAATCTTGTGAGTGGTAGTGCCTTATTGCATCTTATGCTTCAACTCTTCACTTGGATGCACCACTTTCCCAAAGACATGACCATTTGATATGCAAACATGTGATTACCCTGTTTCTATGGTCATTTTTGTTGTGTTTTGTAAAACTAAATATATAATTTTCATTTAAATTACATATTGTAGTGTTGTTGTTAGATTGTTTTAACTGATTCCTTGGAAGGTGATTAGCACAAATGTGCAATACAGCTGTAATTCTTCCATCTGAAATTTTGCAGAAACTCTGTACTGAATGTTGTCATAAAGAATGGATTGGCCCACTGTGGCTTACTCAAGGTTATTTTGAGATGCTAATGAATCACTGTCCCAAGATATACAACCTACCATAATCATAATACCTGAATGCTGGCTACTTGTAAGAGGGGAAAAAATAGAAATTCTATACTGAGTATGGATCTGGTCCTTTATTCTGTGCACAGAGCCAAGGAAAACCAGTTTATATACCTATTGTTGACTATGTAACTTACAGTATATGTGTTAATTTTGTGGGTAAACTTCCGTAAGCATTTCATGACCATTAATTAATCATTTTAAAATGTCTCCCATTCATTTAAATTTCTCGTGTAAATGTCTTTTATCATGTTTAAACGTGTTTATAATGTGAAAAAATATATAGTTTGTGAATACACAAAACACTGAAGGATTTTTAAAAATGTGATGTTTTTTATCTTCTACCCACAAACCAATTAAAAGGGAGATGGAAAGGGGGTTTTGGAAAGAGACACCTGGTTGCATGCAAGCCATATCTTTGGGGCATGGAAATACACGGAGCCATGATGTTCTCCTTCTTCCTTGTTACTGTGATGACGTTTTGTTCTCCATTATCATATCACTCCAGTCAAACAGGAGTCAACAGGAATCATTTATGAAGCATGATAATGTTGCAATGTTACACAGTTAATTCAGTAGCTTTGCTTATGCAGGTTGATAGGACAGATACACTTCCACAACAATGTTACAGAGTTAATTCAGTAGCTTTGATTATGCAGGTTGGTAGGACAGGCACACATACTGGCAATGCAAATTGGTGACATCTGTCCCTGTCTCTCATCATGCCAGGAAGATAATTCCACTTCCTATATGATGGAAAGTGTTACCTTTGTTGTGTTTGGAGACCTGAGGTCTCCAAAGGGAGAGTGCTGGATTTTCAGGCACTTTGTTGTTCTGTAGTGCCTTTCCTGTCCAAGGCTACAGGCCAACTGTACCAGGCTTGCCAGAACCACAATAGAAAGCAGAATGCACCACACGTACTTCAGGACTTTCTAAGAAACCTCACTTGGATTATGGATCTGCTAGGAAACACATCAGCCTTGTTGCCTCAGTGATACAAAAACACCTTCTTAACCCAGGAGAAAGGCAAATAATTTTGCCCCTGTTTTATCCCCTAACATAAGTCAACAAAACTGGGGCAAACATTTTAAAGGACATTGAAAATTTAAAATAATCTCCCTTACTCAGACTGTTTATAGTATTTAAGTGATTTCATAGTTGCTTTAATGTAAAATAAAATACATCTGCTATAGGAAAAGATCCTTTGACACTGACTTGACAAATTTATATGTCACTTAATATGAAAATTGAAGATCACTAAATGCTTGCTTCCTCATATTAAAGTTACAGACCATGTACACAGGTATTCCCTATCCAAAATGCTTGAGACTAGAAGTGTTTAGAATTTCAGATTATTTTTTAAATTGTTATTTTGGAATATCTGCATTTGTATGTTCTTCACCAGGACGTTTTGGAGCTCCTGCTACAAGCAGTCGAAGCTCCGAGGGCCTCACCGGACGATCAATAAAGATGTGAAGGACACTACGCGGTCAGGCCGGGACTCCCAAACCAGACTCCCATATGGGAGTTCATGGGTTTTAACCCCCACCGGCGCCTTGGCACCGGCGATGGTATTGGGACATCCCTGCCTGCCTCCTTTCGATGGCAGAATGGGGCCTTAAGGGCATCGCCGCGGACACTTCCCTATTTCCTCCCTCCCTCCCCACCCTTTTGTTCTTCCCTCTGTGTTTTTTGTATATGTTGTTGTTCTGTTGCTGTAAATCGCCCGGAGCATCTATGATGGAGGGCTATTAACAAATATTAAATTCTAATTCTATTCTATGTACACAATGAATTGCCCTGGAGATGAAACCCAAGTCTAAACACAACATTCACTTACATTTCAGATACACCTTGTACACATACCAAGAAGTTGATTTTATACATTTTTTTCATATTTATGTGCATGAAACAAAGATTGTGTGCACTGAACCACCAGAAAGCATTATTTCAGCCACCCATGCAGAAAATTTCAGGTTTCAGAGCATTTCAGCTTCTGGATTTCCAGATAAGGGATGCTCAACCTATATCAAAAGCACCCAACATTCATTTTCTAGATATAGCTTCTTGGGGGAGCAAATATTTTAATTTGTATTCATTTTTATTCCCAAAGCTAACTTAAGAGTAACTCACCAAACAAAGATGAATTTACATTTAGACAGCAGTCTGAGAACCCTTCCACACAGTTATATAACCTAGAATATCAAGTCAGATAATCCAAAATATCGGCTTTGAACTGGATTATCTGAGTCCACACTGTGATATAATCCAGTTCAATGTGGATTTTATACAGTTGTGTGGAAGAGGCCTGAGATAATTAGAATGTGCTAGCTGAAAATGAATTGGTTTACTTTAAAAAAAAACCCACAGGTTTCGGTAGAGGGTAATGTTAATATATTTTTAGGGAGAAGCTGTCTTAGGGCTCTTCCACACAGCCATATAACCCAGAATATCAAGGCAGATAATCCCCCCCCCAAATATGCAACGGGAAGTTGCTATCAACTGTGAGAGAAATAAGGCTGAACACTGTGAAAGCCCTCTATTGCACGGCTATCAGTCTCCTACCAGTAGAGTCAAATCAAGGAAAAGTTTCATGAGAACCACCTCTCCCCTTAATGATCCCCCAGCAACAGCAAGGGTATTCCTCTGGGCAGCTAAACCAGAAAATCCCAATTGGGTGCCCCCCCCACAAGGGTCTGCCTCCACTTTGTGCGACTATAGAGCAGAACAAACAACTCAGCATCTGTATGCCTGCCCACAAGGCCCTGCCTCATGCACAGACAAAGAACTTTTTAAAGCTACAGACAATATGGTCAATGTACTGTATTGTCGAAGGCTTTCATGGCCGGAATCACTGGGTTGTTATAGGTTTTTCGGGCTGTATGGCCATGTTCTAGAAGCATTCTCTCATGACATTTCGCCTGTGTCTATGGCAGGCGTCCTCAGAGGTTGTGAGGTCTGTAAAAAATTAGAAATTGTGATTCCAACAAACCTCACAACCTCTGAGGATGCCTGCCATAGATGCAGGCAAAAGTCAGGAGATAATGCTTCTAGAACATGGCCATACAGGCCGAAATACCTACAGCAACCCAATATGGTCAATGTTACCCGTTTTTGGTCTAAAATTATTTAGTCGCTTGTGTTCCCTCTATTTTATCAGTTTTATAGTAATTTCTTACAAAATAAAATAACCCACAATATTTCCTTTGAACTTGGTCCACACTGCCATATAATTCAGTTCAATGTAGATTTTATACAGCTGTGTGGAAGGGGTCTTGGTCTATTGCAATAAAACAGATTAACACGGTTTATTCAGATTTGTGGGCTTTTGTCCATATGGCAATTAATACCACTTACTTTTTAAGGTACCACAGAACTTCTTTGCTACCAAAAGAATCGAAGATGAACTTAGATTTAGGCAGCAGAATGAGAGAACTAGAATGCACTACCTGAAAATGCATTGAAAGTCACCAGGTGGTGTGCTGTTTCTGACTTTTCCACTACTTAGCACTTCCTCTGAACTGATGTTTTTAGTTGCTTATTAGAAAGATATCACAAAAGCTGATTATATTGAGATATTCTAATGCAGTGGTTCTCAACCTGTGGGTCCCCAGGTGTTTTGGCCTACAACTCCCAGAAATCTCAGCCAGTTTATGAGCTGTTAGGATTTCTGGGAGTTGAAGGCCAAAATAACTGGGGACCCACAGGTTGAGAACCACTGTGAATCTAATGCCATCCATCTCACTGGAACAATCATTAGATTAGCTATTGTACTGTTTTTGCTTGGAGTGTTAAAACCACGTGTACCTTACAGATCAGAACCAAGCTATGTGAAATAATTCAGCAATAATTAAGCCAGGTGAAAGTGAGGGAACAGCTGCTTCAGGGGTTTACTAGGAACATCAAGAAAGGGAATCTCTGGCTGGAATAATATACATTTCCAGTAACACTTCAAAGTTAAGATGATGCATCAGTAAATTTGATAAAGCAAGAGTTGAAATGGTGTGGTGTTTAGACACTGGTTGTTTTAAGGGAGAAGTATATAAACCCAAATGTTCTCAACCTGCTCTACAGTAGCTTACATGAGATTTCACAGTAAAAAATAGAAACTGTGATTCTATTTCCCTTCTATCAAGCAAGAACTAAACTCTTTCATTACATTATTAGGATGTTTTATTGTGCAGAAACAACATTATCCTCATGTTTTGTAATAAAAGTGGTTCATAGCAAGCAGTTAGCTGAACTTCTTCCAATTTTGGAGAAATCTGGATTAAGTTGTGTCCTTTGCTGAGCCTGGGTCAACAAACAGTGGGCCCCAAACAGATTGAAGTACGGAATGTAATCTCAGCTTTGCCTGTACTGAAGGAAATTCATTTCATTGTTTCAGATATAAACCATTTCTATTATTAATCACAGTAATGTAATCATTGCATAATACTTTGAGGCCTCTTTTGTTGAAAAATGCCATTTCTGCATGCTGATCTCTATATACTCAATTATAAAACATCTTATTTACACACAAAATAAATGTCTATTAATTATTTCCTGATTTTTAAAATGTCATTGCAACTTTGAATGCAAAATGTTACATCTGTATCTCAGCAAAAGAAATATACAAGTGGCAGAAGAAGTTGAGGACTGGTAGAGGAAAAAGCAAAAGGACATAGTGCCCCATAGTAAAAGAGGCGTTGGCATTTTACAGTATACGGTGTACCTTCAGGGTAGAACTTGCCTTATTTTAGATATACAATCAAGATGCTGTTTTCAGTCAATATTTGGCATGTGCTGAACTATGGTATTTGCTGTTTTTGTAAATACAGCTGTATGTAACTGCAGCCAGAACCAAAAAAATAAAAACAAAAATGTGCAGATCTGAATTTCTTAAAGTTGAATTGCATATTCTTGTTGCTTTAGTACTTCTCTTTGTCTTTCCATATCTTCACATTGTTGACAGCCATGCTGCTGGCATCTTTTCTAGGAATATTTACATCCAAAGGAATGGTACTTTTGGTAAATGCTACAAAAGAGAAGAAAGGGGCGATTATTACTCATTTGCTGAAAAGGCAATAGGAAAACAAACCAGAAGGTCTACCCCTTTGAGAGAACCTGACCAAAGTAACACACAATGTAGGAGTCATGTGGTCCTCTGAAAGCTGAACCTCAAGTCCCAGCAACCACTGGCAACATAGCCAGTGGGCAGGAAAGCTGGACGATGAAGTCTGACAACTTCTGGCAACATTCTGTTTGCACTGCACTAGACGTGGAGCTGCCTGTATGGAATACTCAGAAACCTCAATTGAGCATACAGGGCACAGCTAAATGGCAATTATTTCACCAGCTTACAGACCTTAACACCTCAGGATCACTACTGAGGTGATCTTACAGACCTTAACACCTCAGGATCACTACTGCTAGGACAGCCATGTCCCTATAGATAACACCGAAATCTGGACTGGGCAACGCGAGGGCATAGGCTGGATGCAGCTCCCCCTGCCCAATGATTTTGTGGCCCTCTAGAATTTTTTTATGCTCCAGAATGTCACCAAATTCACTATAGATGTGTGGAGGGCATTTCCACAACATTTTGAAGGTCCTTGGGGCTCCTAAGGATCAAATAATTCTGCTTTTTTCCAAACTAATGTTGCCCTGAAATATACCAAAACGTCTATTAGAAAACATGAAGCACATTTCCACAACATTTTCTGGATTTTATGGGCTATACATGGTGAACATGTGTCCATATCCCCTAGTGCAGGTCTGCGCAACCTGCAGCCTCCAGGTATTTGAGCCTCCAACTTCCAGTAGCTCTAGCTAGCTGTTCCACTGGCCACAAATTGTGGGAGCCGAAGTCCAAAACATCTGGAGTGCTACAGGTTGTGCAGGCCTGCCCTAGGGGCATTCAGAAATCCAAGGATTTGTAGTTTGATGATCTACTAGAGCTCTCTAGCCTGGCATATAGCCCGGGGTGGGGGAGGGCTTGAGTGGCTTTAGCCCCCTCCGAAATTCTCAGGGTGGTCCACGAGAAGGCCTTACTAGTACATTATTTAAACTGTATGTTTATTCATATCATGATCTGATTACCATTCTCAATATATCGCATATGCATGGGGGTATTGGAATAGTGATACAAAAGGTTTGCTAAGGTAGATCCACTATCACTCAGACTCAGTCCGCCCTTGGCTACGGTACTGTCTCTAGCAGAGTATCTTACAAAAGTATCTTACAAAACTACAAATCTCATGCTTCCTTATAATGGAACCATGGCAGTTCAAGTGGTATCAAAGTGCAAAAGATACACAACATCGCTGGAAAAGGAAGGAGAGTTAACAAACTGAAGAAAATGGTTTATTCTCTTCTGTGGGTGAAAGTGTCTTGTGAGTGAGTTACTACATTTCATTGGGTTTGGAATTCTAACTGTAGATTCAATGGCCAGAATCAAAACTTATTTCTTTTTGGCAAAAGTATACAGGCAGTCCTCAAGTTATAAGCATCAGACTTATATTTGACTCATAGCTAAGAATGGGGTGAGACAGCAGGAAGTGAGAGGAATCTATCCCTTGGAAGGGAAATTTAGTCCTGTAAGAATTATCATAGGGGGAAGGTGTTCCCCATTGATTCCGCAACAAGCCAAATTTTCAAAATCCAATCATCACAGAGATAGAAAGTGAGGTGAAATTTTCTGAATAACAGCACAGAAAGCGAAACAAACATCATAGGTGTGTTATCTCTTCCCTATGCTATCAAAAGCTAAATATAAATATATTTTTGCTGGAGTTACACTTGAAAGATGTATCTGTTCAGACTTACAACCTTGTCACACAGTTTCCACAGTTGTTGCACACCATTTTTTTTATTATTGGGGTGTGTGGGGAACCCAGCACCCCACGTCCCAGATCACCCACCTCTAGCTGAGACGGGGAAGCATGGAGCACGAGTGAAGCATGCGGTTTCCTCCAATTGATTATATGGCAACATGGTAAGCTTCCCATGTTGGTACGGCTGAGGCATATACCGGCTCCACCCTACTTCACCCACTGAGCCCCGCTGGCATTGCTTGATGGAAGTGGCGGACTCCGTGGGTGAAGTAGAGCAGAGCTGACACATGCTGCCAAAAAGTGCCCTTTGTGATGAGGTCGTTTCCTATAAATTCAACTTAACAAATCTAAAGAACGTATCTTTCTCTTATCTTGGGGACTGCCTGTACTTATGTTCATGAGTTACCTAAGTCCTCAATGGCCAAGAGTGCTGTACAGACAAGGACAACCAGGTTGCTCCCAACAGATGCAAGGAGACTGTGAGTGTTGCTGCAGAACTGACCTTACCATAAGGCAGAATGAGACTGCCTTGGGGCAGCATAATATGGGCTCATCATTAAAGGGCAGCAAAATGTTGGTTACTTAACTTTTTGTGATTTCCTTTTTTCATTGCCAGGAAGGAGAAAAGGTGTTTATGAGATTTTCTGCTGGAGGTGTCAAAATAATTTGGCTACCTTTAGGTGCAATGCACCATGACTTTAGAAATAGCAGCTGCCATTCATTCTGTGCCTCAGGCACTGAAGCATCTTAAGGTGGGTTGGATGGGTGAAGAATTAGCTGTATGACTAAATAACTGTTGAGATAGATTTGTACCTTTAGTGGTCAAATCACTGGAGGGAAGAAAGGAATATGAGTATTTCTTGAGATCTTGTTTCTCAATGGATCAGAAAAATCCTTATAGAATGTGGACACTATGTTACAGAGGGCCTTATTAAGAGTTCTTATGAAAAGTGATATCCCAGGTTGCTTGTCTGGAGATGTATAAAAGGGTTCTGCAACCAAATAAGCAATAAGGAAGAGCCACTGGCTGTTTGTGGTAAACTTCACTAGTTTTAACGGTAACGTCAGGCTTCCTGACAAGATTCATGTTCCAAAGTTTGTGGAAAAGGTGACTGCTTCCAGGCTTAGACCAGCTTGGCTGTTTAACAGGGGCACTGTGAACCAGTCTGGGAACAGATGCCAATGAAACAGACTGTTCCACAGGGAATTAGACTACGAGTATTTGCTCGCCCATGACTTTGCAAATCCATCTAAGTTTATGGCTTTGACATGGGACATGGTGTACCTTAGAGCAATGGTTCTCAACCTGTGGGTCCCCAGGTGATTTGGCCTACAACTCCCAGCCAGTTTCCCAATTGTTAGGATTTCTGGGAGTTGAAGGCCAAAACATCTGGGGACCCACAGGTTGAGAACCACTGCCTTAGAGGTTTTCACCAAGCACCCACAGATATCTTGAATTGTACACAGTGATCTTATAACATTTCAGGAAGATTTAAATTTGATTTTCTTAATTAAGTATAAATTGATACAGATTGAGGATGGATCTACACTGCATCATATGGGTCTAGACCAGGGCTGCACAACCTCCAGGTGTTTGGATCTCCCAGGAGCCCTATTCAGCTTGTTCAATGATCAGATATTCTGGAAGCCAAAATCCAAAACATCAGGATGTGCAAGCCTGGTCTTGACTGATCATATAATGCAGTTTCAAACTAAATGGCAGCATGGAACCAGCCGGAAGCATAATTTCCCCTGAGGAGCTAGAATCTCAGTTCAGCTCTAGTTGGGTACTAAAAATCTCTTGTTCCTTGATACAAATACTTTCGGAAGGGCTATTTAAATACAACTGAATGTGTGAGAAAACAGGAAATAGGGATCCATTTATTGTGTGTAGGATAAACAAGTTTGCGATTTGTCCACCATGGAACTTGCAGAGAATTCCTCCACTTTTAAAAGGTACTGTATATTGCTTAGCTGTAAAATATGTGAGGGTCATTGCCTAGGAAGTATCAGCCAATCCTGGTTTCTCCATTCCTTATCTAATTTAATTCCTCCTTTATGGGCAAATGGACAATGGACACGTCATGAATATGTCTACTAAGGTAGGAATGAATCAGTAATATCACTTATGTCTAGAGATACAAGAAACATTGTTGTGTGCTGAATTCAGCTGTTCCAAATAGAGATGGAATGGGTTTCCCTAATGTTAATAGAGTAAAAAAGTATTCACCGCATAGGCATTGCAATTTTTGCACTCAATGTTTTTGAAAAAAAAATTCACTGTAGCTTTAGGTATTAATCAGTTTTAAAGAAATCTTGCCTCTTAAATCCTAAGACATACCTTTCTTAGAGCCTTATTTATTTATTTATTTCCAACATTTCTACCCCGCTCTTCTCAACCCCCGAGGGGGGACTCAGAGGCACAATTCGATGCCCACACAGTAAAATACAATATAAAAACCAAAAACATTCAGCATTTCAATACATTAAAATACAATTAACATTAAAACATCACGCACATTCACTTAATTTAAAAAATTTCAAAACTCCTGTTGCAAAAGTAGGACAGAAAAATACAAACTCCAAAGGCATAAGTGAAACTCCTGCTAGGTTCCAAAATGTCATTTGGTGTTATCATGGAAGCACCACTGGCCATATCTGGGAAACTTTATTAGGGAGCCCCATATGTATGACTCAGTACCAGCTCAGTTTTTGGCGTATCATACAAAGTTATAACATTCCCATTCTTTCCCCACCAATACCATCACCACCCTGCCATAAATCTCATGAACTAGAAGAAAAAAAAGGTTTGTATTAGCACTTAAATGTTATATTCTCTGCTTTTTTGAGAAAAAAACCCTCACTTTCGCTATCTTGCTGTAATAGCAACATTAACTGCTTCGTTATACACATTTGCAAATTAGTTTGTAACATTTTTACAAATTGTTTAGGCATTAAGATTATCTTGCTAATGTCTTTGTTGTTTTTTAGTCTACTGGACCAACATGATGGTAAACATTAGTGCAACCTGTTAACTTGTCTTACATGTTCACATGCTCTAGATAAGATGAGCAAACCGTTTAATCGGTTTTGTCCCTTTGTCAAACACTCGCGATTTCCAGCTTGTTGAAACTGCTCTCAGCTTCCCTGGGATAATCACACTACACTGAAAACGTTCCAGCCATTTCTTCTAAATCCTATTAATAACATAAGTTGGAATTTTTCATATTCTTTTCCAAAGACAACAGATGACATTCTCATTTTTACAACAGAATACAACTGAGTGAGTGAAATACTCAAAGTGCTGCGGACACCACTAAGGACCTCATCAGGCAGCCGCTGGTGTCACTCTGGATCAAAGAGGAACATGGGGAATCCAGCATTCCAAGGGCAATCAGATGGAGGAAACATGAGCACGCGTGGTGCATGTGGTTTCCCCCCCAAGCATTCTATGGCAACATAGGGGCTCTCTCGTGTTGCCCTATTGGCAACTGGTGCCAGCTCTACCCTCCTTCACCCATGGAGCTGGTGCGGCCTCATGTGATGGGGGCCAGCCAGCTACAAGGGTGACCTGGGCTAAAATCAACGCATGCCACTGTCCTGGTTTTCTGTTTTTCTTTGCCAACCACACCTTGCTCCTTCTGGACTATACACAAGGAACTCTGTGACTTACTTCTGACAGACCACATAAGTATCTGCCATCTTTATCTTACAAGATTTCCTGAAGCCAATCAGAAGCAGTTTTAGAACACTCTGAACCTTGGACATTCCTCAGTCTGAGGCTGTTTAGAACAAACAACATACTTATAGCGTCAAATAAGGACTGTGGATCTCATCCCACAAGTGGAGGGAGAAGTGGGGGAATCACCATCTTAGTATGGTGTTTAGTGGCCTTCTGTTCCCAAAGGAAATGGAGAATTTCACAACAGTTCCCATCCCACCTTAAAATTAAACAGTTCATATTCTGCCTAAAAATAGTCGGTTTTATCTGTTTCTATGTGCAGAGCAAGCCATGGAGTCAGTTTTGCCCTAACTTCACAATTCTCCCATTTCTATACACCACAAGTAGTCCTATGTAATTTCATGGGCTCTGTGGGACTCAGTCTTTAAAGTAAATAGAAACTGGGGGCCCACTGCATCTGATGGGGCCAATAGTAAGACTTTATTGCACAAACCTGTTATGCCATTATAGTAACATTATCTTTGATAGCAGATACATATCACATTGAGTACCCTTGATACCACACATCTCTTCATTAGCGTAATTGCATTGATTTGCAATTTATGGTTCTGTGATCATCTCCTTCACATACCTGTGTAACCCTGACTTCTTGCACTACTGTAGTTCCTTATTTATTTTATTTTTGTGGAATTGCTCAATTTCAGAATTAAAACAACAAAAAGGCAAATATACTTGTAAATATTCTTTTCTTAAAAAATAGACAGCTTGAGAATAGTCGGGGGATGTGGGAAGACAGGAGTAGAATCCTGTTCCCTGATATCACTTTACTATTGGCATGAGAAGCAGAAGGGACCCCATCACATCAAGACAGGCAACAGGAACATTGTGGGATTAGGAGCTATTGACAGGTTTTATCCATTAATATCTAGGAATGGGATAATCATGGTGTAGAGGCAGATTGGCAGAAGAATGCACACAGTGTCTTGTGGTAGTGTGCAATCCAGATGCAATCCCAGTTTGTATGACTCATATGATGAAGTCTTTCAAGACAAGATTGTTTGCCAACTAGCAATTAAAAGTGCAAAACATATTTGCAACCTTGTAAACACCTTGCTTGCTAATGAACAGCTGGTTGGATAGCTGAGTCTTATGTCTAACAACGCAACCTTATATGTCTCTATCAGAAGTAAATTCTATCAGAAGTAGGGCACAATTCAAAGTGCTGTCTTTGGCCTAAAAAGTCCTAAATAGCCCCATCCCAGTTTACCTGTCCAAACGCATCTCCCTTTACGAACCACCGTGAAGACTAAGATCTTCTGGGGAGGCCCTGCTCTTGGTCCCGCCACCGCTTCAGGTGTGTTTGGCAGAGACAAGAGGGCCTTCTCAGTGATTGCCCCCCGGCTATGGAACTCCCTTCCTGGCGAGATCAGATCAGCCCCCTCCCTCCTATCCTTCAGACAGATGGCAAAAACCTGGCTGTGGGACCAAGCCGTTGAGACAGTGTAATAAAGCAATAATAGTAAACCCACTCCACTGACTGGAGCCAACATGGTGTTTTGAGATGGTTTTAAACAACTGATTAAAGTAGATGTAACTGTTTTTAGCGTTTCTGTATATTTATGGTTATTTTATGTTCCAACATGAAATGCTTGCCATTTATATGCTCTGCTGCACCCTGAGTCCCCTTCAGGGTAATAAGGGCAGAATATAAATGTTTTAAATAAATAAATAAATACTAAAGACTTCTTAACACGAGAGTATAAAATTACCTCTTTAAAATAAAAAAACCCACTTAATATGGAAACAAACTATTTTCTATAACACAGGTTACATGAGATGTATTATTTCCATCTTGCTTATATTGTTTAGATTTGCACCTAAAATATAGAGGCCTAAATACAACTACTAGTCTCTAAATGGCAGGTTGATACATGTATAAATCCCATTGATTTGAATGGTCTGCTTTACTTCAGACTAACAGAAAGATTTAGGCACAACAGCTTATCTTCCACATAGTTAATGAGATAGATGTTTCTCATGCCTAAGTTGTATATCAGGATGTGTCATGGATTTTTATAACTGGGCCCTTGTGACAGTCTATAAAATCTTACTAGCCCGTTAAGAAAATAACACTGAATGTCCACTAAAGAGATCATTTAAAACCTTCCAATCTGTCTCACTAAAAATAATGTTAAAATAATTTGTAATGGAATAGTGGCAAAATCAAAGGATAAATGCAGAAGTGAAAAAAAAATTACTTTAGATACAACTAAGATCACTGGTACATCCAGCAGTTTAATGGTCTTATAAAGATTTGATTTACTAAGGAAAAACATCTACTTTTTCTTATAAATTGCAGAATAAAGAAAGAATACCGATAGTTTTCTGGTTTGGCAGTCAAAATTTATTTATCCCCTTATATCTACAAATTAGATATTAACTGTCCTTGAAAAGGTATTTTTGATGGTTATAATGGTTACTAGTTTTCCTCTTTCTTCTGCAGAACCTCATGGGCTGCTAGCTTCCCTTCTTCCCTCTTCACCTGTTCCCTTTAATTTTTCTAGTCTATCACAGAAAATAATTTGAGTTTGCCTAATCAGCATTGGAAAGCAGTAGTCCAAACGCACTGTGAGCAAAAGTTAATAAATATTAAGCTTTACACACAGCTAGCAGGTAGATTGCAGAGTTATGAATATTAATGTCCAGATGGGATAGTAAATCCTGTTTACCTTCTCAGTAGTGCAAGAACCAGAAGCTACATGATAAAGATCATAACAGCAATACTCTTTAAATATATTAAAAGGAAATCCTCTTAATGCAATGCAATATGAACCTTTAGAAACTATTTTGTACACTAATAGATGATGTGCTAATAGGACACCAGAGTTCAAAGAAGGATTGTATGCCTACAATTTTTTCAAAAGTCACTGTTACTGTTACATCAGACATGACATTCAGGAGTCTAGTGCCTTGGGTTTTCAGTCTGTTTCATCTTATAAAAGATATATTAGTAGTAATGTCCCAACCTCTGAAATCAAGTGAACAATCCTGCTTATATTTAACACTGGGTCACCATACTAATGGTAGTCACTCCTGTTGTATTTCAATTCTTCTGATCCATGTTCCTAATAATTTCTGGCAGAGTGTTGATATAAACAGCCGTGTGTACAGAACACCATTATAAATGGTGTCTAAACTAATGAGGATTGGACTTTTAAAGGTGCTGTGATGCAGATTTTAAGGCGGGTGCAAAGTTTTAATACATTTTATATCAACTACAGTGAGTTCTTGCTATCTGTTAGGATTTGGCACCAGGAATTCCCTGTGGACACAAAGATCTGTCCCATTACATACAATGGCAGTAAATAGTGTCCCTTACATAACATGGCAAAATTAAGGTTTGCTTTTTGGATTTTTATTTCTTTTTTAAATTTTTTGGGGGAAAGGGTATATTTTCGAAATATGAATGGTTGAAACCATGGATACAGAGGGCCAGCTGCACAAAATCCAGATTTGTTGAATGATCAAACAATACAGTATTATCCATAGCAGTTCATATTGCCCCAATATTGAAGGAAATGATAGTTCCGCACATACCCATTGCTAGGCAACATGAATGGAAAATGTTATTGTCACTAATGTCCTTATTATGACTATCTAGTTGACCATTTCAAAACAAAATACCTGATTTGAGCGGTCTGATCCACCAAGAGCTTCTTCGGGTTCAAAGTAGGGGTGCCATTCAATATGGGACAACATGCAGAACCTGTAAGAGGTAGTCCATAATAATGCTACCTCAGGTTTCCATTCTGGCTCATCTTTATAAGCAATTATATCCAAGAAGAGAGAGAGACACAAGTGGCTGGGGGCAAGAAATGGGAAGTCTACAGTATCAATTTGGGCTACAAATGGGTTACAATGAACTCACTACATTGTAACTGTGACATCAGATGTAGGAACTATGCAGACTTCCAGATATGGCTGGAAGTCCCAGCAGGTTTAATCAGCATCACCAGTGGTGAGGAATGTTGCAAGCTTCAGTCCAACAACATCAGGAGGGTTGTATAACCCCCACCCTTGTATAACAAGGACTTTGTAAGTATGGCATATGTTGCAATAGGTAGAGAAATTTAAGGATGTAATGTTGTTTTGAACACTGTAAGTGGCTATATAAATGAATAGTCATGCCATTTGTAAAAATAAAAGTGCTGGACACCAGCAGAGTCAAGGTTAACTGAGGGTTGTGATAAAAATATATATGGGAAGCTGTGTTGCTCTTGCCTTTCTTTAGAAGAGGTTGCAGATTTCGAAGGCCTTGGATTAAGACTCAACACAGCACATGCATTAGAAATTAAATGACTTCTGGGAAAAGATTTGCCAATACACTGAAAGGATAAACACTGTATAAACAGGAAAGGGATACATTTACAACACTAATGCGAAGCATCTGCAGTTGCTAATCATTCGGTAATCTAAAACTAGAGAATAGTATAGTGGATATTATAAATAGTTTTTTGAGAGTAATGTCAAGGTAACAACCAGTAGGTGATTAGACTTTTAATACATATACTGTGTATGTGTGTGTGAATATATACTGTCAGCCGAAAGTAGAGCTGCTCCTATAAAACGTCTCTAATGAGCACCTTCTTGTGTAAATTATGCTGTCAGATAAACCTTTTCCTTTCTGAAAAATATTCAGACTAGCTCCCACAATAACATTATAAATAAATGGTTATGAAAATGAAAAGATACACTACAGTAACTATAGAGATTAAAACCTTGCATACAAAGAAAAGAGGAAAACACAAAGAAGGAGGAAATCTAATTGGTTTCCATTTTACTGCTAGGAACAATTTCACATTAAATGAACCTATGCATTTAAGTAAAAATTCTCCAAAATATTCTCCATTTACTTTCCACAATTTAGGTTTAAATCTTTAATTGGAAGGTTTTCTGTTCTAACTAGTGGATATACCTAATTTCTAACATTTAGAAATCCAAGTCTGCTCCTATTCTGTTTTCTTCTCTCTCCAATTCCCTGTTACTCTCCCCGCTCCCACTTGACTTTCTCTCCTTCCACTCTAGTTCCATTTCAGCCTTGGTTTACATTCCTCTTAGCAGGTATGGGGACCATTTCTCTCAGCACTAAATACCCATATTCTTTATTCTCACCTACAACAACAACATAGAAACATTTTCAAGAGCAGCAAACTTCTGTCTTAAAGAGGGGCTTTATTTTGGATTACCACTGAAGTGATAGGCCACTTGAAATGGCACAAACATATACAATTTGTTCCATGGGGTGATGTGAGATGACCAAAGCATTTACAGAAATACAGAAAACTGATGTGATGTCAAATCATGGGTCCATGGGCCCAGTTATTTTCTACAATAATTGGCAACAACTCTCCCAAGATTTTCCCACATCCCTACCTAAAGAAGCTTATGGTTTAACATAGGACAACCTGCATGCAAAACATCTCCTTTGCCAAGGAGCTACATGTTCAGTGTTGTTTACAGAGTGGATAAGTTTTAACTTAACTCAGCAGGCCAATTCCTAAGTGGCTCCCAAACCTTAAAGTAATATACTGTGCACATAAAGAATATCTATAGGTTTTAATGTTGAGAGAATCTGAAAAGTAGTAACTGCTAATTGTATTCCATTTTATTATTTGGAATGTTGTGGTAGCAGCAGAAAGAGTTTTATCAAACAAGAGATAAAACCATATGCAAACACAGTCTGCCCAAATCTGTTTAGCCCACTTCCCCCGATGGCTCGATATGAACAACATATGTATTGATATTTCTGTGTAACAAAATTGACTCCTGGATCCTTGCCTTCACACAATGCTTTATCTCTTCCTGAATTGGTCACTATTTAATTTGGAAACTTAAATAAATGTTTTCAGCTTTTCTACAAGGCAATTCAATGATAGTTGCAAAATGATGCAGCTCAAATTTAATAGTTAGATAATAGTATCTCAACTAATGAAGTGCAACTCTAATTGTTGACCTGTGCACCAGTGCTGGTTTGTAAGGTATTGGCTACTACTCCATGGCAAGTTTACAGGAAATGAATAGTTCGAGTACATGGGCAGAAACTGGCACATTATGACCAAAAAGAAAATTCTGGCCATGTACATCTGATAGCTCAAGAAGCACGGAGCTGAAGAAAATCACTGCCTTTTTGGTCTACCTGACATTCTACGATGTTTGGTTGTTTATAGAAAATATCCCAATTTGCCTAAATTCTTCATCTAGGAACAGGATAGCAAAATGATCCTCACATATTTAGAAAATACCTTCTAGTATTGGAACAGTTGGCTTAGCAACCTTGTGGAGAAATAATGTTCTTTGCTCACTTCTGCTTTAGTCTTGTTTACAGATTCTCTGGCCAACTTCATTAGGCATGAAAGATCAAACCATACTTTAAAAAGCAAAACTAGGATCTCAGCTTCTATATGCCAAATTAGACTTTATCATACACCAGGTGCACAACTGAGGCCTAGTTTCTGTTTCAATTCCTACAGTGAGCCTCTGAATCTCCTCAATTTCTACCTGCAAGCCTCCTGTCTTTCCTTCATTGTTGCAGGCCATAGTCCCATAGTCATTGAGTGATCTTGGGTTTGTCGTATGTTCTCAGTTTCACCCACCTCACAGGTTAAAGTTGTGAGAAGGAAAGCCATGTATCCTGTCTTGAGCTCATTAAAGGAAACACAAGTTATAAATGTTTCCAACCAAAGCAAAAAAAAAAATCAGAGAGCTCATAATCCTAGCTGACAGCTGAAGCAGAATTATACACCAGGGAGGAAGGACAACAAGGAAAGTGAACAGAAAGGGCTTTGCTGGAGATTCCCTGGGGATGAAAATTACAGTGAAATTCTTCTCTAGCTTGGATTAAAATTCAAGCAGTCACAATGGTCACCTTGGGTGTGATATAAAACATTAGAAACTCCCCAGATAGACAACCTGCACCAAATGAATATGATCTTCAGGAAATCATTGTAACAGATATGGATAATAATAAAAATGCAGCAGATTTTCAAAAGGGCAAGAATTTATAGTTCTGCTCAGGTCTCCTGCCAGAGGTTGATTAAACTTGTATTTGACATCCATGAGGATCACTTAGCACTGAAATGATTCATCAAGCTTTACAGACTGTATACTGCCCATGCTTCCTACAGCAAACTAGCAATAAGCTCTTGCCCCTCTATGCTATTCCATGCATATGGCTAAGCTCCATCTATATGCTTGCATAACCATTTTTTGTACAAAATTGTTGAGGTTTGCACAACAAACCTGCCTTTGAAGACAGTTCGGAAATTGCAATTAGTTCAGCGGGCGGCAGCCAGATTGCTAACGGGAGCTACATACAGGGAGCATACCACCCCCCTGTTGTGTCAGCTCCACTGGCTGCCGGTCCAATTCCGGGCTCAATTCAAAGTGCTGGTTTTGACCTTTAAAGCTCTATACGGTTCTGGCCCAGCCTACTTGTCCGAACGCATCAGCCGCTATGTCCCACCTCGTAATCTAAGATCATCCGGAGAGGCCCTGCTCGCTCCCGCCTACGTCTCAGATGAGGCTGGTGGGGACGAGGGACAGGGCCTTCTCGGTGGTGGCTCCCCGCCTGTGGAATGCGCTTCCTATGGATGTACGATCCACCACATCCCTCCTGGCCTTCAGGAAAAAAGTAAAATCCTGGCTGTGGGACCAGGCATTTGTACACCAGCACAAGGCAGCATTTTAGATTGGTTTTTAATGGAAGTGGGTGATTATGGCCAATGTTTTTATGGACTGAACATTGTTTTAATCCAGAGTGAATGTGTATGGTGCTAATGTAGTTGTATTTTAATGTATTTTAATGTATTTTAATTGTTGAAGGGTTTTGGGGTTTTATATTGTGATTATGTGGGCATCGAATTGTGCCGTACTGTAAGCCGCTCTGAGTCCCCCCTTGGGGGTTGAGAAGAGCGGGGTAAAATCCCGAAATAATAAATAATAATTTTTACATAAGATTTTTACATAAGATTTTTAGTGTGCAATATTGTTACTTTTTGCAGAAAATGTTCTCTTTTTGGAGACGTTTTTATTAAGTTATTCTCCTCTGCCCCCATAGAAAGCAGTCATCATGCACAGAAAATGCACAGGCCAGCCTGGAAACACTTTTTTGTGCAAACCCTTACAGTTCTCATGCAAAAAACAAAAACATATAAACAAACAAACCTACATATATTTCTGTGCAGAACAATGTTCTGAAACACTTCAGAGTGAGCAGAATAAAGGTGAAACTGCATAAAATTCTCACCACTGTATCATTCTTCCCAGCTGGGTTTCCAAAGAGTCATTAAAGGCATTCCTCAACAACAACAACAACAACAACAACAACAACAACAACAACAACAACAACGTTGAATATTATATTTCCATCCTTAGTTTTTATTTATTTATTTACGCTATTTCTATCCCGCCTTTCTTAAACCCGAAATTGACTCAAGGCAGCTTACAACCCGGCAGCCATTCCATGCCATAACAGTATACAATGTATAATTTAAAACATTTAAAGCAAGTTTTATAAAAATATATAATAAAACCATTTAATCCTTCCCAGGTATTTACTAGTGTACTTTACTATGAGCATCCTTCCTTTACCTGCACTCTTGCTTTTGTTAAATACCTTCAAGTCGGCTTAAACCTCCAAGAGCCCTTGTCATCAAAAGTCCTTCTCAGGCCCTGCAGATTCAGGGCTATGATCTCCTTGATTGAATCTATCCACCTGCAATGCAGTCTTCCTTTTTTCCTACTGTTGTATTGATTGGCTACCATATTTCTATTGGAACAACCCCAAGCAGCATAAAATAGACGGAGAAGAATGTTCAACAATGAAAGAAAACACTCTCTTCTGCTTTAGAAACATGGCTAATTCCATGTTGCCTGGTGTCAAATGGGAAAGTGAATGGCTGGCACTGTACAAGGCTTTTAAGAAAATATTTTGTGCTTCATATACCATCACACTGACCTGTGAAGCCTTATTGCAATGTATCTCCTTCAAAGGCTGAGGCAATGCCACCAAAGAGAGAGATGGCATTACAAAATAATGCAGCCACCAATTATTGTCATGTAACATTCTAATGCACTATGCCAACCCCTTACAAACTGAAGTAATATTTTGCTCAAGTAACAATTTAAACATTCAGGAATCCATTAGATGGGATGTGTTCTAGTTCATGTCCAAACAGAATAGTAATAGAATTATGCTGCATGGATTTTCTCCTTAAGTTTTCATTTCACAAATATAACAGCTAAGATGGGCCACTGCAGAATTTAATGCATGGTGTCAAGAATCATGATTTATTTGGGATTTTACAACATTATTTATGAATTCACATAAAACAAAATGTTTTGGTTTATTGCCAAGAATAAATCATATTTTTGCGAGTCCCTTTCATGAACCAATTTAATTTCTTGCCCATGGAATTGGGAGCATATTCAATTCCTGGGTTAAAATGTTCTTTATGTTGATGGTCTCAAACACAGTCTCGGTAAAGATTATCACCCAAGTTGTTATTGTCTTGAAATATCTTACACACATACACAAGCTATTCAGATGAAAATAAAATCCAAGATGGTGGCATCCATTTGGAAGATGGCAGAAGACATACTCATTTTCTTGAGAACAGCCTCATTAAGTTCACCCGAGAGGAAGTTCATTTGCCTTCATATCACCACCAAGGGGGGTCACCAGTTGGCCCAACTGGCTTTTTCATATTAAATATGTCAATCTATTGCATTATGTTATAGTATAATAATTGTAATGTAATACTAATAATAATAATAGCATGATTACGGTAGGGTGTGTTGTATATGCATTTGGTATTGGTGGTGTTGTAATGTAACACAATATAATACTGCCAATGATAATGTGATATAATAATTATATTGTGATATTATAATTTGTATATTGGTATTACATGCAATATTGCTAACAATATTGCGATATGTTGTAGTGCAATATGATGTGTAGTGCTGATGTTGTGCTATGACAGTAATGTTAATTGTTGTTTTTTCAGTTTGCTGTAAGCCACTCCGGCAATATTGTTATATGTACATTGTAAGCCACTCTGGCAGTATTGTTGTTTGCTGTAAACTGCTCTGAGTCCCCTTCGGGGTTGAGAAGGGCAGCATATAAAATAGTAATTAAATAAATAAATATTCTAGGCAGGGTCATGTGCATTTTCATTGCTGGAAACCATCACATTGAAATATATTCCAAAATGTACCAATGAAGTATTTTAGGAAATTAGAATAAAGTTCTAATTATCTCAATGGGGAAAGGCGGGGGGATCACTGTATTACTCCACTTGCTACAAAAGATGTATACTTACATCCTGAATTGGAAAGCAAAGAGCTGGACATAAAGCTGGTATTGGTTCGCCAGTTGGAAGATGCACCTTGTATAGCAGAAATATCAGCCCCAGTTTTCTTATCCTGTAAGAAGGAATGAAATTCTTCCTATGAAAGGCTTCATTTTGATGTATTTCCTTTTATCTTTTGAGATTAAAAACAGCCTAAAGCCAGGGTTATATAATGTGGCAAAATTCTTTTAAACTGATAAAATCTGGTTTCAGTGTTCAGAATGTAAATCTAGTTGTTAGCATTAAATCTGATTTCCTTCCAGATTCTGTGTCCTTGTCAAAACTCAGAATTCTGGGAGAGGTCATCTCTTGCGCTTGCTGAGAGTTCTGCACATTTTTAGGGCAACATGTGGAACAAAATAGGAATCTCATTCTCATCCTACAGAGCCTGCAAAGCGGCACTGAATGAATGATAACTTGCCCAGCTTCTTACACCACAAAACAAGCATTTTCAAATAAACCAACAAACCAGCTCAATATATTATTCCACATTGAAAAAAAATTTAAGCCACTAAAGAGCAGAATACTTGTCTGACATTTTGCTAATGCAAACCCAACACTAAGGATGCAATTTGATCGGCTGCTCATGCACTTGCAATAATGAAGCACTATAATCTGAAAAGAAAAATGTCAGAGGGCTTCTTGGAAAATGAGATTGTTCATTCTTTTTCCTAAAAATTAACCCTTTGCAGAGCATGGATCTTTTCTAGTTCTCTGAAGCATGTTTGAGGGTGCATGAGAAGATGCAACAGGGGATATGGATCCCACTGACAGGAGTGGTATTGTAAGAAAAATTGCCTTGTAAGATCTAACTTATGGCCTTGTATGATCTGCCTAATTGATGTAGTAAAACGTATGTGCACCGTTGTACTAGTGAGAGGCAACCTTTCACACCATAATCTCGACTTCTAAAGGTCCCAATCTTTTTGATAGCTTTTCTAGAGAAGTTAGACTTTTCAACAAACATTATCAGAATTCTCAGAAAGAGTGGGTCAATAGGACCTCCTTACCATCCCTTCCCTATATTGTCTGCTATTGTTTCTCCCAAGTCATAGAATCCTACACGATGGGAGGAATAAACATGCTGTCACAGGAGCAGCACTTGGACCAGTGACCAAAATAAGAGATCTGAACTTATTTGGGAACCTACAGTGATACCAGAAATCTTGGGGTTGTTTCTAATTCCTCCAGGCTGAATACACTGTACCAGAAGAAATTTACAACTACAGAGCACAGTGTTTTTGATGAGGATAGTGGTTCCTAAACATGTTCTATCTTGGTACTAGTTTTCCTCTCCCCACTGGCAAAGTACATGTATAAATTAAAGCAGACGAAGTAAATAGGTGATAAGAAAGACTAAGAACACCATTTAGGAATTGATGAATTAAAAGCCAAACTTTGGACCATGACTTTATACCTCACCTGAAAATGTCATACTTTGCTTGGGCCTTCTGAATTGGGGCTCTCATTTAAATACTTTCCTATAATTCTGAAATTTGTTGAAACTCACCCAATACATATAATTAAACTCAATTGTTTAAGTTTTTGAACTATCTTAAACTTTGAGGACTGCTGAAAGGCAGCTGGACACGCAATACAATGTAGTTATCTAACTTAGATGATATTGGTGTCAGTTACCCAAACTCAAGTAACTTAGATTATTTCACTGAGTTTACATGGGTTGGCTTTGAGAAACTTCAGATTGCCCAGTACACTGCAGTCAGACAACTCACCACACTGTAAATGTTTTCTCAGTATTATCCACTGGCTTCTAAGTAGTTTCTAAAACCAATTTGTTGTTCTAGAATTAAAGCCTTAAATGGCTTCACTAGTGAAAATCTGTCATTCCTTTCAGTAATTTTTTAAAAGTCTGTGCTCCAGGTGCCTCCACTTTGAAGATTAGACAGGTAGTACCAGGAATGGGTAGTATTTCTAGAGTGGTGCCTCATTTCTGAGCTTCTCCTTTAGAGACCTTTTGATTGAATACAATTTACTGTACTTTGATAAGGCAAGCAAAGCTTCTCAGAACCTGAAAGAAAACATTCCTTGGGGGATTTTGCACAATGTCCTGGACATGGATAAAACCTAGAAATTGTAAGGGGATACTTGAAAGCACATCAAAAGCAGAGGAAAAGAAAAGAGTAAGTGCTTTTTTTGACAGCAACAAAAAAGAAACAAAATTAGACTGATTCACTCTATTCTAATCTTCACATAAGACAGTTTCTGTGGAGATCAAGAGTGGAGAGCAATGAAAAGATATTTGTAGGCTATTTCAAGCCAGTCAGTGAAACAAACATTGAATACTTTTCTTACTTGCTGTGGATCATTTGATTCCATTTGTAAACAAATATAACAGAATGGAATATCACATGGGTTAAAGGGACGTCAGTGCTATGGTCTTTATTGTCTAAAAAAGCAGGGGTTCTCACCTGTGCTCCATGGAGCCCTTGAGGAGCCCCACCTCCTCCTCTTTCCTCCTCCTGAGAAAGGTTAAAATTGTTATTTATTTTAAAAATTGTATTGGTCTTTCTTTCCTTTTTTACACTGTCTATCCATCTGCCACTGGCCTGATATTTATACACATTATATATAATATATAAACATTTCTTAGGGATCCATTTATTTATTTATTTACATCATTTATATTCCACCCTTCTCACCCCACAGGGGACTCAGGGCAGATCACAATGCACATATACAGGCAAACATTCAATGCCATTCACATACAACATATATGGACAGACATAGAGGCAATTTAACATTCCAGAAATCAGTTAAATTTAGCCTCCCCACAAAGTGGTACCTAAATTTCCTACTTGACAGATGCAACTGTCTTTCGGGTTGCAAAGGTCGACAACGAGCTACACAAATGGGTCGAGAGCTCATCCCGACCTGGGCAGGCCTCAAACTCATGACCTTCTGGTCAGTAGAGATCTTATGCAGCTGACACCCAGCCAGCTGCACCACATTCCCGGTGCCATGAAAAAGTTTGAGAATTGTTGGAGCATTGTAGTAGAATCAGCAGTATGTGGGATTCTTAATATCTAGTTAAGACATCTGATTATATCTAAACTAGTAGGAATTGTGTTTCCTGTGGATGTTGTTGAAATGCAACTCTCAGTAGACCCAGCTAGTGTAGCCAATGTAGAGGGAGCTGCAGGTCAACAGCATCTCAAAGACTGTTCCACTTTTCAGCATTGGATAAATTCATGGAGAATAAGGTTTTTATTGCCTTTTAAACAGAGATAAAATGGAAGTTCTGTGTTGTTTAAAGGCTGGCAAGCTCTGATTATCAGAACCTGGGGACAAACGAAGATAACTTTTTTACTGCACAAACTTACTAGGTCACTGTTGGAGACACAATGCTGACATTTGGGAGTCTTTAGTCTGACCTACCAAGATGAGTTGAAGTCCTTATATACTTCCAATGAATAGAATTGGCCCTTTGCTCTATTAGATTAAACATTTTGTAGAGCCTAGCAATTACAGCTTATTTCCTTAGTTGTTTCACAAACAAAGGTGGACTAAAAAGATAGGATGTAAACTTACCCTGAAGTCTTCAAGTCTGCGCTTTGAGTCTTCCAGATGCTGCTGTAAAGAGCCTACAATTTCCTTGTATTTACTGCATCTCTCTGCAATAACTTTTGTCTGAGTGTGAGAACCCTGTGGTCAAAGAGAAACAAAAATCCAACAAGATGAAATATTAACACTAGTGAACCTGACAAAATTGTTTTCATGGGATAAAGTGGAATGCTTAAAATTCTGATATAAGTAGATGTCACAGAAAGTTGCCTGATTAACTGGTTACCTCAGACTTGTATCTACACTGTAAAACATGTAACATCGAATAGACTTGTGAAACATAACCCTACCTAATAACTCTAAAAGCACCTAAGTAGGGACAGTCCTAGTTAGTACCTAACTATTTTATTTATTTATTTATTTATTTATTTGTTCCATCTTGTATTCCGCCCCTCCCTGCAGGCTCGGGGCGGATAACATCATAAAATTCGGCAGGCATGTACATCCATGTCGCCATACAATAAAATGCAACATAAAACATACAATAAAACAAAATACAATAGGTCCCGAGATTAAAATTATGTGCATGCCTTGGCATTCCCTGAACCAGGGTGCTGATTAGGAAGATGAGTACATTCAGCTTACTCGCCTAGCCGAAGGCCAGTCTGAACAGGGCGGTCTTACAAGCCCTGCGGAACGGGATGAGCTCCGTGGCAGCTCGGACGTCGTCCGGGAGAGAGTTCCAGAGTACCGGAGCCGCCACAGAGAAAGCCCTTTGCCTGGTAGCAGACAGGTGACAGGCGCGGACCGATGGAATCAGGAGCAAATTCGACTCCTCAGAACGTAGTGATCTCGGGGGTCGGGCTGGGGCAAGGCGGTCCCTCAGGTACGCAGGCCCTAGGCCGTGTAGAGCCTTAAAGGTTAACACCAACACATTGAAGGCAATTCGGTACTCAATAGGCAGCCAGTGCAGCTGCCGGAGAATGGGCGTGATGTGCTCCCTTACCGACGTTCCCGTCAGCAAGCGAGCAGCGGCATTCTGCACTAGCTTGAGTTTCCGAACTGTCGCCAAGGGAAGGCCAACGTGAGGCGTTACAGTAGTCTAATCTCGAGATGACCGTCGCTTGGATCACCGTGGCCAGGTCGTCCCTGGAAAGGTAGGGTGCCAGTCGCCTAGCCTGTCGTAGGTGGAAAAATGACGCCCTGCTGGCCGCAGAGACCTGGGTCTCCATGGTCAGCAGGGGTCCAGGTGGACACCTAGGCTCTTAACAACAGGCGACGGGCTAAGCCGTTCGCCGTCCAGGGTAGGCAACCGGCACTCATCCTGCCCAGGTCGACCAGGCCACAAGATCTCCGTCTTCGACGGGTTCACCTTCAGCCGGCTAGCCCGCAGCCAACCAGTCACGGCCTCTAGGCACTGATGGAAACAATTGGGTACGGTGTCTGGCCTGCCGTCCATTCTCAGCAGAAGCTGGGTGTCATCAGCGTACTGATAACACTCCAGACCAAAGTCGCGGGCCAGCTGGGCCAGGGGGCGCATGTACACGTTGAATAATAAGGGGGAGAGGATGGCCCCCGTGATCTACAGTGTCGAAAGCTGCCGTCAGATCTAACAAGACGAGCAGTGCCGATCCACCCTGGTCCAGCTGGCGGCGGTTGGTCTGTAATGGCGACAAGCACGGTCTCCGTCCCGTGCCCAATACGGAAGCCGGACTGGAAGGGATCAAGTCCAGCTGTGTCTTCCAAGAACTGCTGCAGCTGATCCGCTGCTGCCCTCTCAATCACCTTGCCTAAGAAAGGCAGGTTGGAAACTGGCCGGTAATTGGAGGAGCCGAAGGATCTAAATTCGGCTTCTTCAGCAGCGGTCTCACCATTGCCTCTTTCAGTCCCCCGGGAAGCCTCCTTGCTCAAGGGAGCTATTTATGATCGTGCCCAGGGGGCCTCGTAGCCCTCCCGACACGCTCTAACAAGCCAGGAGGGGCACGGGTCGAGGAGCATGTTGTTGGTCTAGCTGCAGCTAGTAACTTGTCGACAGCTGCTGCGTCCAGCAATTGGAAACAGGTGAAGGTGGGCCCGCCGAGTGGCGGCGGAGTCTCGAGTTCACTAACTGTATCAAACGTGGCTGGAATGTCCCGGCGGAGAGTTGAAATCTTGTCAGCGAAATAGCTCTGAAAACCTCAGCTGTTGGTGCCAAACCCCTATCATTTGGGACAGTTGGGATTGCTGTCAAAGACCGAATTATCCTAAACAATTGCGCTGGGCGTGAGCTAGCCGACTCTATCAAGGAAGAGTAGTAGACCTTTTTAGCTTCCTTGATAGCTTGCTCATAAACCTCTTTGAACTGTTTATAAGCCGATTTCGACGCTTCGTCACGGAGATTCCGCCACACGTCCTCTAACTGTCTCCTCCTCCGCTCATCGCCCGCAACTCCTCGGTAAACCAAGGCGAGCGATTTCTGCGGGGGAGGAGAGAGCGCCTGGGGGCGATCTCGTCCAGGGCCGCAGAGAGACTGGTATTCCAGTGTTCCACCTGCCCATCGACTGAGTCGCTGGGAAGTTCCCATTCCCTTAGAGCATTCAGGAACCTAGTGGGTTCCATAAGTCTCTTCGGGCGAACCAGAATAGGTTCGGCACCCTTACCGAGAGGGATGCCACCCCCAGGCGTACTTCCAGGACTCTGTGATCCGACCATGGAACCTCCATTATGGAGGCTAGGGTCACGCTAATTCCGGCAGCGAAGATCAAATCCAGGGTGTGCCCGGCCTGATGCGTGGGACCGGTCTTACAGAGTGAGAGTCCTAGTGCCTCCATGGTAGACACCAGGTCCACGGCTGCCGTTGAGGGGGTATCGGCGTGGACATTGAAATCCCCAAGACAATAAGCTTAGGGAACCTCAATGCCAACTCCGCGACCACCTCCAGCAGCTTAGGTAGACTCCCCGCCGGTGCGTTGGGTGCACGGTACACCAGCAGGAAGGCTACGCTCTCACTAAGATCCCACACCAGGCCCGCGCACTCCATCCCCGGAATGTTCGCCGTCGGAATCGTCCTGGAATTAAAAGTGTCTCGGCTGAGGATAGCGACCCCTCCCCCCCGCCTCTCTGTCCTCATCTGATAACTGGCCACAAACCCAGGAGATGCCACCTCGTGCATAACGACTATCTTCGCAATCGTATCTTCCTCTACCAACCTGCGCGAAATCTAAGATCTTCTGGGGAGGCCTTCTCTTACTTCCACCTCCGGCACAAACGTGATTGATGAGGATGAAAGATAGGGCCTTCTCAGTGGTGGCCCCCCAGCTCTGGAACTCTCTCCCCAGGCACCCACCCTGTCCAGTTTCCATAAAGACCTAAAAACGTGGTTATTCCACTGTGCATTTGATTAAACAGTTCACCAGATAATTTTGCTTCCTCAACCATTATTTATTTACTTACTTAGTTACTTACTTACTTACTTACTGTATTTGTATACTGCCCTTCTCAGCCTGCAGGCAACTCATGACGGTTTACAGAGGCAACAATTCAATGCCAAACAACACCATAAAATATTTTAAGATATTAACATATAATATAAAACCATAACAAGATCAATAAAAACATAAATCATTTGTGTCTCCTAGTTAAAACATTGTCCAATCTCATCATCAAGTCGTTCCATATTCCAGTCTGTTACACTGCATTTTCAAATGCTTGCTCAAACAGCCAAGTCTTGAATTTTCTGGAATGTTAAAATTGAGGGGGCTGATCTAATGTCCCATTCCATAGCCAAGGGGCCACCACCTATAAGGCCCTGTCTCTCGTCCCTGCCAAACGTATTTGTGACACAGGTGGGATCAAGAGCAGGGCCTCCCCAGACGATCTTAAAGTCCTAGATGGTTCATAAAGGGTAAGTTGGGCCAGAACCATTTAGAGCTTTATAGGCTAAAGCCAGCACTTTGAATTGTGCCCGGTAGCAAACTGGCAGCCAGTGGAGCTGGCGCAACAGAGGAGTTGTATGCTCCCTGAGTGCTGCTTCTGTTCGTCTGGCTGCCGTCCGTTGGACCATTTGAAGCTTCTGGAAAGTCTTCAAAGGCAGCCCCATGTAGAGCATGTTGCAGTAGTCTATATGGGATGTAACCAGAGCGTGGACTAACATGGCCAAGTCAGACTTCCCAAGGTACGGGCGCTGCTGGCGCACAAATAAAGTGGCTCCAGCACTTTACCATTCTTCTTTATCCTATAGATATACTGTAGCATTCTAACTGATATGGCCCTCTAGCCCAAGTTTATCATCAGACTCATACACTTTTTCCAATTGCTCTGCCCACCTGAGTTAGTATTTGACTACCATGTCAGGCTATTGGCTGTTGTTGATGTTATTTTATGTTGTTTGTGATGTTGTTTTATAACTTTATTGTGTGATGCTTTTATGTTTTAGTCTATGTTTGATCGAGCTTGTCCCCATGTAAGCCGCACTGAGTCCCTTCAGGGAGATGGTGGCAGGATACAAAAATAAAGTTGTTGTTGTTGTTATTGTTGTTGTTGTTGTTATTATTATTATTAGAAACACAACAAGATGAGTCCACAGCAGGCACTATGCTGGCTGTTGTATTGGATCACACATTGGACTCTTCCCAAGTGTCTAGGACTGTGTGATGTATTGGTGAATAATGCGTGCAGATCCCAGTAAGGTGGCCTTCTGCAGCTGGCAGATGGTAATTTTGTCAGCGCCAATTGTGTTTAAGTACAGGCCAAGGTCTTTAGGCACTGCACCCAGTGTGCCAATCACCACTGGACCACCTTTACCGTCTTGTGCCAGAGTCTTTGCAGTTCGATCTTTAAATCCTCATATTGTGCCAGCTTTTCTAGTTGTTTATCTGCAATCCTGCTGTCACCTGTGATTGCGACATTGATGATCCATACTTTGTATTTTTTTTAACACGATTGTGAGCTCAGGAGTATTATGCTCCAAAACTCTGTCTAAATCCGGAAGTCCCAGAGGAGTTTGGCATGTTCATTCTCTGTAACTTTTTCCGGCTTGTGATCCCACCAGTTCTTTGTCACAGGCAGATGGTAGGTATTTGTAGCACAAGTTCCAATGAATCATCTGAGCAACAGTGTTATGCCTCTGCTTGTAGTCTGTCTGTGCGATCTTCTTGCAGCAGCTGAGGATGTGATCTATTGTTTCATCTGCTTTCTTGCAAAGTCTACATTTGGGATCTGTTTTCGACTTCTTCTTCTTCTTCTTATTATTATTATTATTATTGGTGGCAGACACCAATACCAGGCACTGTAGGCTATATTTAAGAGGAAAGGACTCACAGCCCTTTGGACAAGGTTTTGTATGCCATCAATCAATGTACTGGCAATGTTTAAAATAAAACTGCTTTCACCTGGACTGAAGAATTCAGGGATTCTGGGACTTTTAAGCCAAAATGGGAATTTGTACAAGTTCTTATTTTGTATGTTTATTCATGGATGTTTCTGGAGTTGGAAATCTTCAGTTCAAGGATCAAGAGGCCCAGGTAGGTATAAACAAGCAAAAGTTTTCTACTTCTACAGAGGCCATGTTGTTGCAGCCCTGCGTTTTATGAATTTTATTAATTAAAAAAAACTATGTGTCATTTTACATATGTTTGCTGTTGTAAATTTATGCTTTTATAGTCTATATGTTTATGCATTGTTTATTTTATGTTCGGCACTTGTAGTGCTTCTGTGAGCCACCTCGAGTCCTTTTGTGAGATGGTGGCAGGGTATAAATAAAGATGATGATTATTACTATTACTATTATAATTTGTTCTACCCCAAAAAGGAAATATGGCAGTTTATCATTGGATGAAGAACTTGGCTTCACCAATGGCTGATATCTTTCACTTACTATTCTCCCTCCTCAATTTCTCTCAATCTTGCCTAATTAAATATAAGGCTTAAATTAGATATATGGAATGATGATGATGCGATGGAAACTGATTTCAACATGACGCTGATACTGCAATTGTTTGTTTTTAATAGTTAATTTGTTATTATATGGTTTTGGGGGGGGGGTGCCTTGTTGCTTGTGTTGTATTGAGGGCAGAGACTGCCTGTGTAACCCATCCCGAGTCGCCTTCGGGCTGAGAGGGGCGGTACAGAAACATGACAAATAAATAAATAACTGAGGACAGTCCTATGCTGGAATCCCCAAAAGTATATTCAATTACATGTGTTATCTTGCTCTGACTGGATGTCAGAATGAGAACTCAAGAGAACTCTCAGTTCCCTCTTTCCTGCCTTGTTTTGTCAACGTTCGAACAAGATGATACAAGGTGGAAGTCTTTCAAACTGACTTTTTAATTCAAGCAAATCACCCTGAATTTATTTAGATAGTTTCACTCATCCAGCAGAGCAATTAAGCACCTGTTCAAAATGACATTAAAAAATTCAGTTCCTACTTAGTGAACTAATTTGTTTTAGTGGGACTTTGAATTGCTTAAGTACTTTGAATGTTTAGAGCCTTGTGACCCATGTCATATGCGAAGCACGGTATTAATTAACAAAAGCAAACAATGGAATAGCACTACTCAGATATTTTGTATGTTAAATATCTAGCATGATTTTTGTCCCCAGTACAGAATGGCATATTTACTCAACATAATGAACAAGTCCGATATTCAAACAGCTTTCCTATTGATTTTGTCGTTTTTACAGGCTTATCAATAAGTAATGCCAACTGTGAAACCTTAAGCATCCTGTGTGTCATCATTTGGGAAGCAGTTCTTGGGGACTTAATAGTATTATCTCTCAATAAACCCAACTGAATCAACAACTTTTCAAATATTAACACAAGTAAAAGCTGCTGACATGCTAATACAAAACAAATCAGCTTATTAAAATATGGTGAACAGATCAGAAACTTTGGCAATGAGAAGATATAATCTCTAATTATGTTATCCAATTTAAAATCCCCAATTTGTTTATTTTTAAAAAATATCTAGCACTCTGTAATAGGAATCAAGGGAAACTAAAAGGACTTCTCTTAGGGGCAATCCCATCAGAAAAAAATGGTTGGCAGATAGGGAAGCTGTATTAGAATAATAATAATAATCATCATCATCATCATCTTTATTTATATTCCACACTATCTCCCTGAGGGGACTTAGGGCAGATTATATTACACACAAATGGCAAACATTCAATGCCGTTATACAATTAACAATAACAGACCGTACATAAACAGAGGTAAAGAATAGATCTATCCACCCACATTTAAAAAAATCCAAATAAATTGAAGAGTTTAAAATATACCTGGATTTTAAGGGTCCCAACACAGCTGATTTCTTATTGCATAAGATAATGCTAAATATTTTAATCATAACTTATTTTAATAAATATTTTCCAAAGAAACAAAAGGTAAAAGATTCTCACTCCCAAATCTCTTGAATCTTCCAAAAAATTCAGTTTATCTGGAACGGACTCCAAATGATCCAAGGCCACTCGAGTACTCTGAAGAAGACAAATAAAAGAAAGGAAACTTGTGATATTTTGACTCATTTATTTTTAGTATTTATTAGATATATGTTCTCCCAAAGTGGGATCAAAAGCGGTACACACACACACAGAAACACAAGGCTAACCATTATGACAAAACTAAATTAAAGGCTGAGTTTAAAGTACAGGGTGTTTCAAAAAGATGAACCTGATTTGAAATCTCTGTATTTCTGCAACTTTAAACCACCCGAGAATGAACCTCTTACTACTTGAAAGGCTGGGGCATAGAGTTGGACAATGCGATTAGATAGTGATTTTAGTAATGAGACTCTGAGGATTCATGTTTTTATTGGGTTTTTAATTGATTGTGTAGCTTTATATTTATGCTAAATGTTTTAAATTGTGATTTATGTTGGGGGCATCAAATTGTGCCGTTGTGTAAACCACCTTGAGTCACCTTCGGGGTGAGAAAGGCAGTATATAAATATGGTAAATAAATAAATAAATAAATTTCAAATGATTACCACTAGATCCATTGGGTCCATCATTTTTAAACACACTGCACAATTTTAAAATGTTAAGCAAATTATTGTGTGTCTGTATGTGTCTTCAAATCACTTGTTGATTTATGGCGACCCCATGAATGATATAGGCTTTTCTTAGGGGAGGTGGTGATTTTGCTAGTTCCTTCCTCTGAAATATAGTCTTCAGCACCTGGCAGTCTCCCATCCGAGTACTAACCAGGGCTAACCCTTCTTAGCGTCCATGATCAGATGGGATCTGGTGCCGTCAGGGTATTTAGCCTTCCCACCCAACTAGTAACAACAAGTTTTGTTCTCAGCAGCCGGTCACCTGCCAAAAGCTTGTGTGGATTTTCTAAAAAGGTCTCCTGCTGACAGTAGATGCAAAACAGAGAGTCTGCCTAGCTTCATTGGCAGACAGTTCCAGATTCTAAGAGGAACTCCCAAGAAAGTCATCTCATATGCCTGACAGGGAACGGGAGGGAGAGACAGAACAGTCTCCCCGTAATATCTCAAAGCCAGAATAGGCTCATATGGGAGAATAACATCTTATCACATTTTCTGGAGAGTTATTTTCTATGGGCCACTGCTTCTTAAGCTGTGAGTCCCAACCCCAAACTATAAATACAATTTGTAGACATCAGTAAAAGAGAACTACAATTACAAAGAAGATATAACAGAATGGCATGTATAGATTAATGCTGAAGCAAAAAAGAAACTGAGATCAGCGAACATCAATCTTGGAAATGAGTTCAATCATCAAAATAAAAGAAGTAAAGATGACCACAAAATCCTCCCAGATATATCTGTCAGTTATTATTTTCAAAATAGTTTTACCTTTTATCACTGTATTTTTTAGCTTGAACAAAGCAAACAAATACACTATAAAAAGGGTAACTATACAAATTAAGTAAGTCTACATAAAAATATTAAGGGTTTCGACTTTGATTGTACTAACATACTAAAGCGGGTTTTGGTACTTTCCGTGCAAAAAGTACAGTCAGAGAGTGATGCTGCACGCGTGTATAGCTTTGAAATGTGGGTTCATGTGCCAAGGATCAGGCAGGCACTTGCAATGTGAAAATAACACTGTGATTCATGCTTTTTGATGCACGCTGTGCCTAACTGAAGATAACATAGGCTTAGAATGGATGGAACAGTACAGGTCATGCTATGGGAGAACTTAATGCGAATTGAGAAAGCACTGCGCATGACAGAGAGTTTGACCCCCTCCGTTGCTGGCACGGAGCCTGGAAGTCAATGTTTCAACCTGGGAACATCAGAGACTTAGCATTGATAGCTGTACTGTGAGAAAGAACTAACATAGAAATGACTATTGTTCTCATTCATAGGTGTGACTTTGAGATGTGATGCAAATGGAAATGCAATGTTTATTGGATTAATGAGATGTCATGTAAACAACAGTAATCACCAGCCAATTATGATTGTTTTTATCCATGAAGAAGGGGTGGGCTTAACTGAAATGCCTCCATTGGAGTATAAATGCTTTTGTATTGAAAGTGATGGGGTCTTTTGCCCCTGATTGCAGCGTGTTCTGCTGGCAGAAGCCCACCAGCTGGTGCCAGAATAAATTCTTTGACTTGCACAATTAGAACTGATAAATAGTGCACAACGGGATTTTCATCACAAGACATTCTAAGTCAGGGGTGGCTATTAGGTCAATCGCGATCGACCAGTCGATCGCAAAGGCCAAGCTGGTCGATCGCGTAACCTGGAGGAGGGAGGAAGCAGGGAGGCTGGCAGTGAGGAGGGCGGCCAGGAAGCGCTGTAGGGTGTCCTCACCCAGGCAGGGGCTTCGCAGGAGAACGGGCCTCGCAGCGTGCAGCCTCCCTTCCTTGCCACACAGCAGGCTCAATCCCCCCGCCTCCCCCCTCGCCGTTACCATGGTGAGCGGGCCAGAGGAGTGTTCTGCAGCCAGAGGCTCTGAATTCAGCTGATTCAGCTGAATCGCTGCCGCCCCCCTCCTTCTCCTCTTCCTCTGTTGCATGGGAAGCCCAAGGAATCCTGGACTGGGAAAGCTTTGTTGCTGGAAACGAGGCTTTTTCCAGTCCAGGATTCCCTGGGCTTCCAATGCAACGGGGGGATTCATCTCCTCCATTGCATTAGATTCTTTGAGGGGAATTGAGCTCTATATCTTGGATGGTATATCTGAATTTGATTACTTAAACATGGCTGACACAGAAATCCCCAGCATTTACTGAGTAAGCATGCTTGAAGATGAGATGTTGGCACTGAGAAGAGTTGTTTTGTTGCTAATATTGATAGTAATGCATTTAATGTGTAGAAAACCATATATGTGGATTTTAGTATAATCCAGATTATCCAGATATATAATCAGGATTATATTCCACTATCTATATATATAAAGGAGGACCCGTCATCGAAAGACTGCCATAGGCAGAGAAACCTTCCAAGGCAGAGACACCAAACTTGGCAACAAAAATAGGCCTCAGGCAAGGAAGGTTTTTAGCAAAGAAACTTCCCCCCCAAAACCTAGAAGGCCCCCAAAACAACGATGAAAAAAACCTACATTTCCCAGCATCCTCCGTGGCCGCCAGCGAATCCCATTGGCCGACATCGGCTCACACAAAATGCCGGTGCCGCTTCCCAGCGGAGGCCACGCCCCCTGCCATCCCCACAACCACTCCACCCCCTTCCCCCAGCCTGGCCCCGCCCCCTGCCATCCCCACAACCACTCCACCCCTTTCCCCCAGCCAGGCCCCGCCCCCTGCCACCCCCAAAACCACTCCACCCCTTCCCCTGGCCTGGCCCCGCCCCTTGCCCCCTGCGTGCGACAATTTCTCCAAAATCACTGCCGCCAAAACAAATCACCTCAGGGCAGCATCCCACACACCACAGCCAGTCGGACTGCCGAGGACACGCAGTGCCAAAAGGACAGGCTCCTTCAGCCTCGCCCACACTGGCCAAACCACGAAAACTAAGCACTGGTAATCACCACAAACCACTGACCACGGTACAACCAGCCACACAATCACAACAACAAAATCAACAAAAACATCACACATTCCTCCAGACACGACAACTCTCACAACCACACTCGAGAAACACAATCCAAAAGACCAAGCCAGCACAAAATACCACACAACGGCAATATGCAGAAGATACACAACTATGTGCACAGAGCACATACATACCACTCACAGGACAAAAGACACCCACAACAAAAGACACTCACTTAACAAACACCACACCCACAACATGACAGCCACACAACTCACGATACTTACCTCTAGAGACCCACAACACAACAGACACACAACACACACAACACATACATACCACTGCTAACCAGCACAGTACAACCAACAAACACACCCCACATACACACCGTATATCCACAACACACTACCACTGCACACTCACAACAACAAACTACACACTCAACACCACACACTCTTCTCAAAGCACCATCCCAAACACACGCCACCAATCCTCCACTTTACAAACACTACCCCCACAACATGACAGCCACACAACTCGCAATGCCTACCTCTACAGATCCACTACACAACTCACACACAACACATACATACCACTGCTAAACAGAAACCTGCACAGTACAACCAACTAACACACCCCACATACACACCGTACATCCACACCACACTACCACTGCACACTCACAACAACAAACTACACACTCAACACCACACATACCACACATACCTATGGTCCCGACTGAAATGCCGTCCACTTCAGCCGTCTCCAATTCCCAATCACACTAGCTTTTGCCATCACCATAAACAAGGCACAAGGACAAACACTACAAATCTGTGGCATAGACCTTGACACAGAATGCTTCTCCCACGGACAACTCTACATAGCGTGCTCCAGAGTTGGGAAACCACAGAACCTCTACATCAACACAGCAGACGGAAAGACAAAAAACATTATATATCCACAAGCTCTGCAAAATGCCAGCAACACCACACACCGACAACTCCACAGGACTTCAACATCCCACCCACCAGAACAACCCACAACGACACAGCCATGACCCCACCAAGACCATAAGTAACATCATTTCCAACCCTTATGTACTCAGACTTTCTCGCATCTCCTAAATAGGGCACAGCAACGCGTGCCAGGTACAGCTAGTAAGTATATAATTGTCAAAATAGAGTACTCTACTTATGCGAATATTGATAGTATATATATAAGTATATAGTTTATTGCATTAGCCACAAGGCCATATCAAGCAGAACAAACCATGCAAAAGAAATGCATGTATCAAGCGTTGAATAGTGGTTCCGTAATGTGCAACAGTACATTAAACAACCGTTCTGTAATAAAGTAACAAATACTCTCCTGGCACCTCTGCCTTTCTGCTTCATTTTCGTCAAAATTCCTAGCCTAGGTACCAATCTATTTGTTCCTCAAGTATCCTCATCCCCTCTGCAATCAATTCCAATTGAGGCAATATATCGTTGTCTACTTTTACTAGCTTTGTAGATGAATGTTGCTACTTTGGTAATTAAAAACTGGTTGGGATTAGAGAGGAGGAATATAGTTCTATTAGTCGGAGTCCAGTGGGATTTATTGAGTAAGAAAACTTCAAGTAGAAATTTTCTTTCTTTTTCATATATTACACACTGGTGGAGGATATGATTTAGATCTTCCACCTCCTGGGCCCCACAGACACATGTTCTCTCTGTGTAAGGGATGGAATGGTATCTACCATATCTAACCATTGATTCATTCTGTTCAAACCTTGCCCTTGTCAGAGACACTCTTAGGTGTCTTGGTAGATTGGCCGTCAGATAGGGGGCACGACTGTATTGATAGTAATGCATTAAACATGTAGAAAACCATATATGTTGATTTTTAGTATAATCCAGATTATCCAGATATATAATCAGGGTTATATTCCACTATAAATATATAATTGTCAAAATAGAGTACTCTACTTATGCTAATATTGATAGTAATGCATTAAACATGTAGAAAACCATATATGTTGATTTTTAGTAAAATCCAGATTATCCAGATATATAATCAGGATTTTATTCCACTTTAAGTATATTATTGTCAAAATAGAGGTCTCTACTTATGGTGATATTTATAGTAATGCATTTAATATGTAGTGTCCCTTATTTTTTTTTACAAAAAATCATGTAAATGTCCCTTATTTTTTCTATCAAAATATGGGTAGGTAGATCTTTTTGACTTGGTTGTTTTGTAAGTAGCTCGCATGCTGAAAAAGTGCGGGCACCCCTGTTCTAAGTTATATGACATGTTTATTGAGATAGCTAACCACACCATGCAATATACAATTAGTTTTACATCTTAAAATGGCCAAGAAGTTTTCTCACAAGGCCTTTCTTTACCTTTTCTTTCGCAAACTAAAAAAAATGCTCAGAGGTGTCTATCAATGTCTTTCTCTCATTAAATTGTCCACCACGGTGCCTCTCCCACAAAGAAGCTGCACTCATTCATATTGCATGCTTCATTTATAGTGGCCTTATGTTCATCAAAGCCTTGATTTTCCACTCCATTAATTTATGATGAGTCGCATGGTTTGCTACTTCTTCCCAGAGCCGTTTGTGGCCCTGGTCTCCATGTGGGCTTGAAAGGATGAGGGATATCTGGAAAAGGCTGCAGATTCTCAGCAAGCGTCCCTCTGTAGTTTTCAGGAACTGAAAAGTTAACTGCATGAGACAGAATAACCAACCCAAACATTCAGACATCATCACAGAAGAACAATATGTTTCAGGGACATTCTGTTATTACCACATGAAAAGAGCTGTATAGCTCCTGATTTATATAGAACCACTCCCCCTTAAACTAAATATTGTTATTTTTTCCTTTCCTTCATTACAGAGACACTGAAAGTTTACATAAGCAATCCTGGAAAGTAACTAAATCCAGTGGAAATTCAGGCTTCAAAACTTCCATCTCCTACGGAGCCTGATTTGAAATTGCTCCCTCTTTGAGGCAGGGACCCATAGCTGTGTTACCGTAAATTGACATATTCAGAATTGAGACATGAACTGCAGGGACTGTTTGCAATTTCCAAATTTTCCATATCTTTGATGGTAATTTGAAACTTTCCATTGTGTGAGTAGGACATTCTTAGCATGCTTGAAAATGAGAAGAGTTTAGTGTTACAGTGCAAACTCGGTCGTGGAGGTCACATGTTTTGGTTTGCCTTAAAACTACATGTGTTTCTGACTCAATAATGGCTTTCCTACTCCTTTAGAGAACGAGAGCAATATGAGTCCCACTTTCTTCTTCAGTGGCAGCTAAAAATATGGTCAATTTTGACCAGGGAAGTAGAAATAGACTTCTCATCTCATTACGAGGGGCAAGAATGGCATGTTGGATTAGTGTAATGCACTCTACGTGGAGCTGCCCTTGAAGACGGCCCGGATGTTTCAACTGGTCCAACAGGCGGCAGTTAGATTGCTAACTGGAGCGACTTACAGGGAGCGGTCAACCCCTCTGTTTAAGGAGCTCCATTGGCTGCCGTTCATCTTCCGGTCCCAATTCAAGGTGCAGGTTCTTACCTACAAAGCCCTGAATGGTTTGGGACCCGCCTACCTACAGTACGTGACTGCATTTCTGTCTACGAACCCAGGCGATGTAGCAACCCAGTTCCCTTTCATGCTTGGGGGCAGGGGGCAGCACCGGGGGTCCCACTTGCATTAGGGCCAGCTGCAGCTGATGAGGACATGGAGGAAGGGGCTGATGAGTTAGCTGGGCCTTCCTCTCCCACAGAGAGCTTGGCCTGGGATGATGAATGGCCTGACGGCTATGATTGAAGTTTTGATACTTTTATTGACAATTTACCTTTTTACCTGTTTCTTATTATTCAACAAATAGTTAGCTGATTACCATCTCTGTGTGTGTGATTAAGGGGCTGGGCCGAGACCCTGCCTCGTGACCGATCTCTCCATTCATCTGGAGAGACCCTACTCTCGCTCCCACTGCCTTCGCAAACACGGTTGGTGGAGAGGGCCTTCTCTGTAGTGGACCCCCGACTCTAGAACTCACTCCCCAAGGAGATCAGACAAGCCCCCACTTTGGCAGTTTTTAGGAGGAGCCTGAAGACGTGGCTGTTCCAATCCCTGCAAATGTCCTCAGAAGCATTTTAATTACCTGTTGGGTGTCTGTCCCACATTGTCCTTGAAACCTTCCTGCTATACAATCTACCTCTGTCTGCATCCAATGTTTATTTATTTTAAAAAATTTAATATTCACATTTGGCCCGCTCGAAATAGTTTTAAATTGTCTGTTATTGCTTATGTTGAGTTTTATTGATTGTATTGTTTTATAATTGCTGTTGTGTTGTTATTATGTGTTATTGGGCTTGGCCTCGTGTAAACCGCACCGAGTCCCTTTGGGAGATGGTTGGCGGGGTATAAGTGAAGTTATTATTAAGTTATTTGTAAAGCTACAAAAGAGTGTTATTTGCTGGGAAGATGGAAAGAATAGCAGAACAGAAGCAAGAGTCAAAGGGGAGGAAGAAATTTTGCTTTCAGCTGAACCATGGAAGTGGTGCAGCGATAATTTAGAGACTCACACAACAACCTCCTTAATATGGATCAAGTACCATATTTGTATCATTAATGACGGCACTCTTCTCTATTAAAAGAGAGAGGTTTAGCCATGCAGAACCAAATGCTAAAAAGGATGGTGGGCACACCTGACACACAGGGCAATTAAGTACGGCTAATTATTTCCCAGAAACCGCAAATGATGTGCCATAATGCATACAACTAATCTTGTAGAGAACAATCATGTCTGTCTGCTCATTATTTAACAGGGAACAAAGGGCATCGATACTGTGTGCGCTGATGAAGCTGATAAGTGGCAACAAACTCCAGTTGCACTGATAGAAGCCGCATTGGTGGTAATTTACTTAAAAGCGCACTGTTCTATCATGGGGTGAATGCTATTAATCTTTCTTGTTTTCTTAACATAAAAGATTATTTACTTTCTAAGAGGTGTGCAGTGTTCTCTGAGAGAGAATGAAAAAACAAAAAAACAACAAATTACTCATTTTCCATGACTTCATATAAACACTTTGATGTTTAAAGAGCATGTGAACAGTTAATCCTCCTTAAATTGATGCATTTGCAGTGATAGGCAGCTCTGGGTTTTCCCTAGGGACAGATCTAAATCAAAGTCAGATGCTACATTTTATTTTTAGTCTTGAAGCCACAGTGATAAACATGAAAATAAAACAAGTTAGGCTTCTCTATGCAATTCATGGGTTTTGGCTTTATATTAAATACATAGAAAAGGTACGAACAGATTCAATGTCTAACAATCAGGGCTGCCTGAACTATCACAAACAGCTAATAATATTATTAATTTTTTAAAGAGAAGGCTTAGGGACTAGCTAAGAAATCATCAGGGTATACAGTATAATCCATAAGAAGACGAAGTGTGCATATTTGAAGTGACTGAAATGTATTTGGTCACACAGTTATGTATAACTTGACTAAAAGATATAGTTAGAGGTGACCCAAGGATAATTTTTTTCAAATTGTTAGCCTATAGATATGTAAGATATGGGTTGCTTACCTGTAACCGTAGTTTCTTGAGTGGTCAGCGTGAATAGCACCTATGGTATTTCCTGCGCCCTGCGCAGACAGTTCGGAATCTTTTAAAAGTTAATATCACTTTAAATTGTAGCCCCGCCCACATCCCCTCGAGCATATATAGCCAGTGGGAGGGGCTGCCACCTCAGATCCTTTTATCCGCCGCTGCTGCAACAGCTAGGAATCGTAACTCATATTTGACTAGCGTATAAGGAATAAAAATATTTACTATTAACTTAGTGATTATTAATCTTAGTCATCCTAACTAATAAATTTTAATATTCTTATATTGGCGATGATTTCTAATATCACTGATTAATTATTGATTTTAATATTCATCTTGGTGGAGATCTCTTACCACCATTCATAAATTATTAATATTTATGTTCTTCATATTGGTGGCAATTTGTTAACACTACTTATTAAAATTTAAATTTATTAACTTTGGAGATTGGTTACTGCCACCTTTTAATTATTTAATAATAATAATAAAAATAAAATTCTAAATAATAATATAATAGTTACAATAATAATTTTTTTTTAAAAAAACCTCAACGACTTTTTGTACTACAGTTGGCCTCCAAAATGGCGGCTCAACTGGTGAAGGAGGACAACTGCCAAGGTGGTCACAAACCTCCACTGAAGGTTCCAATTCACTCTTCTGGCATTTAACAGCCTTTCCAGTCCATAGAAGAGCTGAGCTCCCCCTGCTGGCCACTGTGTACCAAATGTTCTCTAAGCCCAACACGGGCCACCATTCTAAAGCGCCTCTGCCCCACCTTTCGGTGTGCGGCATGCGCATTGCCGTCGGGACTGGAGTTCCCTATGAGCGCCTCTGATCCAAATCATGCGCAGGACGGCTGGGACTGGAGTTCCCTAATGACGCCTCTGCCTGACCTTCGAGAGGGAGGCATGCGTAGAGCCATCGGGACTGGAGTTCCCTATGAGCGCCTCTGATCCAAATCATGCGCAGGATGGCTGGGACTGGAGTTCCCTAATGACGCCTCTGCCTGACCTTCGAGAGGGAGGCATGCGTTGCGCTGTGCAGTAGCTTCGGTACTGCAATATTAACAGCCTAAACGGCCTTCCAAACATCGAAGGAGTACACTGGAGGCCCTGTGTCGAGCTCGAAGTCAGCACGGCCAAGCTCCAACCTCCTGGCCCTGCGTCGAGATCGAAGCCAGCATGGCCGAGCTCTAACCTCCCTCGTCGGGCTCGAGGCCACCACGGCCGCGTTCCCAGCTTCCCTTCAAGGGTGAGATGGAAAGGACAGCCCAGCGCACACATCGTTAGCCTATAGATATGTAAGAACTACAAGTCTGACTTGGCCACAGTGGTACATGCTCTCGTTACATCTCAAATAGATTACTGCAACGTGCTCTATGTGGGGTTGCCTTTGAAGACTGTTCTGAAGCTTCAAGTAGCCAGGTTCCTAACTGGAGCAATACACAGGGAGCATACAACCCCCCTGCTAAGCCAGCTCCACTGGCTGCTGGTTTGCTACCAAGCACAATTCAAAGTGCTGGCTTTCACCTATAAATCCCTAAATGGTTCTGGTTCATCTTACCTATCTGAACATATATCCCTTTATGAGACAGGTAGAGCATTAAGATTGACTGAGGAGGTCCTGCTCTCGGTCCTGCTACCTTCACAGGCGCTACTAGTGGGCATGAGAGACAGGGCCTTCTCGGAGGTGGCCCCTCAGCTGTAGAACTTCCTCTCCAGTGAGATCAGATCAGCCCACTCCCTCCTGACATTTAGGAAACTACTGAAAATGTGGCTTTTGAAAAAATCATTTAGGGAGTGAGGTGAAGTAGTCAAGATAACTTCGGGATTGGTGAAATGTTGATTTTTTTTTCTGATTTGTTGTTCGGGCATGGCCCCATGTAAGCCGCTCCGAGTCCCCCATGGGGAGATGGATGCGGGTTATAAATAAAGTTTTATTATTATTATATTATAATGTTCTAGGTTTTATATTTGTCTATGTCCAATGTTTTATATTTCACTGGTTTTAATTCATTGTTAGATGCTATTTTAGTGATGTGATGTTGTTAGATTTGTGAGGCATTGAATTTTGCCAATTACTTGTTGTGAACACTTTGAGTCCCCCTAGGGTTGAGAAAAGTGGCAAATAAATAAATAATACAGTCAGTTGAATTATTGAGACTTCGACTGCATTAACACAAGTTCAATTAATTTTACTGGGTCCACCCTCAGTATACCTAACTCTGGCCAAAGTTTCTTTACTTAAGACTATTAAAGGCTCCATTTACACTGCTATATAATTCAGTTTGAAACTGCATTATATGGCAATATAGATGAGGCTTGAATTCCTTATCCAAAAATCTTGCCAGAAGCTGATAATTGAGGAAGACAAATTATGGCTTTCTTCACAAAGAATTATCCAACACAAATGCTATTTGTTTCATCAACAATCAAAGAGCATTTCCCATTGTACATGTTTGGGACCAGAAGTGTTTTAGATTGGGGAGTTTTTCAGATTTTGGAATACCTCTACTTGCATATACATATTCTTGTCTCATTTGGTGTTTTGGAGATGGGGCCCATGTACAAACATCAAATTCATGTATGTTTCATCTCTATTTCATACACAGAACATGAATACAGCTTTATACACATTTTTAAATAATGTTGTGCATACAACAAAGTTTGTGTACACGGACCCATCCGAAAGCTTGGGTGTCACTATCTCAGCCACCCATGTGGGCAATTTGGGGTTTTACAGTATTCCAGGTTTCAGAGTCCTAGGTTAGGGATGCTAAACTTGTACTTCTTCCATTTCTAACCCAACTTCTATGTAGGATGAAATTCAAACTGATGTATTGAGAGGTGGTGTGCTCAAATCATTCTGTGTGGTTAGCCACACAACCATTTAACAAACCAGCCTAATTATAGAAGGCCTAGAAAAAGTCAGCGCAAGAGAGGCGCCCCCAAAAAGAGATATAAGGACTCCCTGAAACAACACCTCAAGCTCGGCGAGATTGATAATCAACAATGGTCCACCCTGGCCTCACATCGGGAGGCATGGAGACGCACTATCCACAATGCTCTTTCGAGAAGACACGCCGAATGGGTCTCGAAGAGAAACGACAATGCAGAAAGAACCGCAACTTGGAAACATCATCACCCAAGGAGACTTTCTGCTGTGCTTTCTGCAACCAAACTTGCCTATCTCAGATTGGCCTTTTTAGTCATCAACGTGCTTGTAAAAAGCGTGGGATGAGTCCTTCCTAAGAATCTTCGTTCGTGAAGTAATGCCAAGTCAAGAAGCTGCCCTAGATTCTCCATTTTTCCCCCACATCCTGACAACACAGAGAGAATGAAACTTGATGAATCAGACAAAGATCTGTGTAATCTACTATGCTCTTTCCAACAGTCTAATCCAGTATACTCTTTCCAATCAGATCTTCCTAGGAAATATCTAAGTTGGGGAAGAAATCCATAATAACTTTTTGTGTGTTATTTAACATCTAGTAAGGGTGTCTTCACTTAGTTCACTGGGGAGACTGAGGCCACGGTGACCCAAATAATGCACATAGGAAAGTGGCCAGTCATAAACAGAGAAAGCAATTTTTCAAGGCACAGAAAAAGTTCATCACTAAGCATGCTTTTTAGAATCCCAAAATGATATTCACACTGCTCACTTGAAATCTGGAGGAATATTCTTAAGAAAATAGACTAGGATGCTCATCACACTATATTCCTACTGTGCCTAGCAAACAGACCAGATTCATCAAGGTCTATTAATCTGAAAGGATGTCATCTTGAGAAGGGAGAAAGCTTGTTTTCTATCATTTCAGAGATTACAGGCACAGGTTGACACCATTGTAATTGCTATGGATCAATGCTATGAAATCATGAGACCTGTAGTTTGACAAGTCTTCGGCTTCTCTGCCAGAGGGTGCTGGTGCCTCATCAAACTACAAGTCCCAGGATTTGAGTGTATTGAGTTAAAGTGGTGTCAAACTGCATTAATTCTACAGTGTAGATGCATCCTACAACATGGAGCAATTGATTCAAACTACAAGATAAGAGATTTTATTGAAACATTAAGAACTGCCTGACAGTAAGCATTTCCTTCTCTGTAGGTTTTAAAATAGAGACTGGTTGGCCATCTATCAGGAATGCTTTGGCTGTGTATTCTGCCATGGCAGTAGTTTGGACTAGATGGCCTTTGGGATGTCTTCCAACTCTTATGTTTTTATGATTCTATGGAGACCGTTGTTTGCGGTACTAGGAGAGGTGCCCCATGCTTCATATTACACATTATCTCAATTAAAAGTGGTAGGGATTACGTTCCTAGATAATTCTTATAACTAGGGGTCAGAAATAACTCAGATTTCTTTACTATGGCCTATCTTGAATGCCCAATTGTACAGCCATCAATGTCATTGCTCTGCAATTCTGGGATAGTGCATTAAACACAAAATAAGCTCTGTGCCACACACTCCATTAGAGACTCCAAATACTCCATAAGATATACTTTACTGATTAAAGAATGAATGAACCATTTGAGTAACAATCCCTGAACCTAATGATCAGCTTACCAAGGCTGCAGTTCCATCACGTCTGCTGATTTTCTGAGTTAAGCTTATCAGTTCTAAAAATAATTTTGAGAGGTAAGGTCCATGAAACAAGGGCCTTTTTTGCTGAAGTGCTAAAATTTTGGATCAACATTCCTTGACCTTATCTTTGCTCACATTTTTTTGTAATAGACCCAGCTTTTCAAGATGGCCTACAGCTGCTGTTTTTGACATCACCCGTTCCTGTTTTATTATGACAGATGGATGTTTAACTGTTTGAAGGAGAAGGGAGATCACATCGTTTGTTTATTGGATTTATATCTCACTTTTCTCCCAAAATGGGATTCAAGGAGGCTCACAGTAATTTAAAAAGATGCTGCTAAATATGAATTTACAAAATTTATAAGAAATAAAAATCACTATTATTTTTAAAAAGATAATAAAACACCTGCAATATATTTGAGACATAGTTCAAATAAAAGATATTTTGTTAATTGGTTTGTTTTTGTTTATATTGACTTTTTTAAAAAATTAATTAAAACGTATGCTGTAAAAGAAGTTAAATAAAAGAAAGCAAAACAGTAAAACATAATTAAATATTTTGAAAAGTTTGAACTTAAAGGAAAAGAAAATTAACAAATGGAAAGTTCATACTATATAATAACAATAGCTTTATTTGTATCCCACCTCCATCTCCCCGAAGGGTCACAGGGTGGCTTACATGGTGACAAGCCCGAACAAACATAGATTAAAAACACAACGCAATAAAATTTTAAATAACATCATAATAACATAAAACAACATCATAAAACAACCAATAGCCTGAACAGTAATAAATGCTGAAAGGATTTGCTATGAGTTAAGGAAGAACAGTGGTGTTCTAGACAGTATCTTTGCTCTTTTCACAGTTTCTTTTTCTTTCAAGTGGTACAGGGAACCAGATCAGAAATTATAAGGAAGCATTCAGTGCCAGAAGTATTTTAGATTTTGGATCCATCACTTGTTCTGAATGTCTCGGAGTTTTTGTTGGAGTTTACTACATGCGAGACGGAAGGCTGCTTTGCTTACATGGCAAGATGGCTGGGCGAGATGTGCCTGGTGAGCAGTTCTCTTCTTTGCCAACAGGTCCTGGATCTCTTGGTTGTTTTCATCAAACCAGTCTTGGTTTTTCTTGAGGGAGAATCCTAGGGATTCTTCAGCAGACTGCAGGATACTGTTTTTGATATGTTGCCAAAGTGCTGTAAGAGAAGAATCTGTATGGTGGTCTTCGAGTTTTGTTTGCATATTTGCCTGAAAGTTGTCTCTCACAGCAGCCTGTTGAAGATTGTTGACTTGGAGTCTCCTCTTTAAGATGCCAACCCTATTAGGTTTGAGCTTAAGGTGTAGATTTAATTTGCATCTTACAAGGTGTTGTTCTGTTTGAAATTCTGCACTGGGCATCACTCGAGTATGACAGACATCACGAATTTTTCTCTGGTGCACTAAAACATAGTCAATGAGGTGCCAATGTTTGGATTGGGGGTGCATTCAAGTGGTCTTCAGGCTATCTTTTTGCAGAAAGATAGTGTTTGTAATAGTCAGCTGCTGTTCTGCACAAAAATTTAGCAGGAGGCATCCGTTATCATTACAGTTTCCAACACCATGCTTGTCTAATACACCTTTCCAGGCTACAAAGTTTTTTCCTACTCTGGCATTAAAATTAACTAAATTAGATCCATACTAACTGAAGTCCCATTAATTTAATGAGTCAACTCTAAAGATGATCCATAAAAATTGGAATTTTATGGGTATATTTCAGAATGAAGACACTGCCTGTAATAAATAATTTATACTACAAGCCTTGTGATAGGAAGAAAATGTGTTTAGTAACTACTGCAATACATATTTCAGGCAGTAGTTGTAGGAAATACATGTTTCATGATTTAATATCTGTTACTTATATATTTATTCACTACTATAAACATGGTTGCTGAAAAGATGTTAGGTTTTTAACCTACTTCCTACTTGTTATTAATGATGTATGCACTTACATAAAAAGTAAATGAATGAAACTCTCACTTACTGTATGTTCTCACTTATTCAGAAGTATCTACAGCCAGCCCTCCACATTTACTGGAGTTAAGGGTGGGAAGTAGAAAAGCCATGAATAAAAAAACATTGTCTTTTTTTAAACTGAAAGACCAACTTCCAGTAGTGAGGACCTGGAGATTCCTAAAAATAACATATTAATAAAATCTGCAAAACCACTATGTAATCCAATTTTTGTTCCTGGGTTTAAAATGTCATTTCCTAATTGGCTCTGTCATAAAAACATGGGAAAAGTTTATTAAACTGCAAAATTTTTGTTTTTGTGATACATCCTGCAGCACATTTTGCTATAATTTTGCAATCAATATCTCACTGAGTCTCAACCAATTCAACATAGTTTGTGGCAGCCACAAAAATGAACTACAGTAATACCTTGATATATGAATTTTATTTGTTCTGTGACCAAACACATAACTCAATTTGGTTGTATGTCAAAGCAAATGTCCTCAATGAAATGAATCAAAATTGCATTAATCAATTTCAGCTTCCTAAAAACCACACCAATTTTAAATTATTTACCTTCAAAATCAGAGAAGATAACGTGGAGATGGAGGAGACCCCGCCCCCGGTCCCAGCTCTATAGTGATTGGCAAGCTGGGAGCAGCTCAAAAGGCATGCAGCATAGGTTGCATGCTGCCGTTAAGCTGCCACTACTTGTGTGTTCTTCCTTCTTTTCTTCCTCCTTCCATCCCTCCCTCCCTCTCACTTTTTTCCTCCACCCTCCCTTCCTTCTCCTCCTCTTTCCTCATGAGAGGGAGGCTGCCAGATCGCGTGCACACAGTCTCCTCAAACACGAACACATAAGATTCACCCAAGGAAGCACAGCAAAACTACAATTCCCGGCATGCCTCCACGAGAGGGCTCCTCTGGTTCTGCCCTCTCACAAGTGCCATCTGAAGTGCAAAGGGAGGGAAGGAACATATGTATGCATGGAAGAAGGCTGGACTTCTGTGGTGATGCAGGAGTTCCATTTGGAGGCTCAAGGGCAGCCCTGGGGCTTGGACTTTGAAGGGGAACATGCACGTATTCGGGTATGAAGGGAGGGCTGCGTGCATGTGCACTAGCTGCCTCCCTTTCATGAGAGAAAGAGGAGACAGTAAGGAAGGAGAAATAAAGAGATGTAGGGAGGAGGACTCCTTCATATGAGGGGAGGGGGCATGCATGCACTCAGGTTTGGGGGATGTGTTTGTGCATACGCTTTGACTTTCTCCCTCTTGGCCAAAATGGCAGCGGAGATGACAGTGGCCTTTTAGGCCTCTCTGGAGGTCTTCATGAAAGGAGCTCATAACTCAGATCTTGGCTCATATTTTAAAGCCAAAAATTGAAGGAGTGAGGGCTCTTATCTTGGAAAACTCAAATGTTGGTGCACTTGTAAGTCGAGGTTTGTACTTCAAAGTAAGTACTGCACAATTAAACAGGAGTAACACTTTCCAACCAAGAACATTATTTTTTTCAGATTTTGTTACGAAGTGTAGTCAAATCCACAAAAGTGAAATCCAGGAGGCTGAGGCGGGCCATGCTTGCAGGGAGAGAGTAGGGAGGGAAGGACCTTGGTGGCTGAACCGGGTCACTAGGAGTTGGCCATGCTTGCAGGGAGGGATGGAGGAGGGAAGGGCCTTGGTGTGGACGATGATAGGGAGGCCGAGAAGAGTGGATCGCAGCAGGGAGGCCAAGAGGGAGCTGATCAGGGAGGGAGGTCTAGCTGAAGCCTCTGAACACTGCAGGGCCTTGGGTTTAGTTTGTTCTGTGAAAGAGCTCTGGAACGGATTAATAGCACTTCAGTGGGAAAATTTGCTTTGACATATGTGCTTTTTGAGTTAAGAGCATGGTCACAGAACAAATTAAACTCGTATGTCAAGGTATCACTGTATACAAATTAGTTTCTTGGACTCAATCCTATCAATGTTATGAAGTGTGTCAACAGGATCTCTGACATGTTTGTCCATTTCTTATTGAGAAAACCATGGCATAGAAATTGAGAGCCCGCTACAGAGAAGCAAAACAAAGTTTATGGGAGAAAATAGAGCCAAAGTCTGGCAAGGGGAGCAAGCCAAAAAGAACCTATAGATAAAAAAAGATAAAATATTAGTTCAGTCTGGAAACCAGGATCTGAGGGTTGTGGGGGATGAAGCAATTGTGGGGTGTAGCTGAAGTTGCAGTAGCATAAGCAATATCCCTGTCAGTAGCATTTGATATGTAGATTGAGTCAAGCTTCATTCTATCACATAAAAAGACTGTGTGCATCAGCCTAAAGGAATGTCGAGTAAACAAAATAAACTCCACCTTTAGAAAATATCCCTTTTATTGAGGCTAAACCACTAGGAATTTTAAAACAAACATTTGTTGGCATTGGATTCCAAAAGAGAAAAGAGCTGCCTGCCAAAATAACGGAACTTTCAGTCTAGACTCCAGATGTCTTTGGATGGGATAAAACACATTTTAATAATCTCAAATGTATGACTTCTCTTCCATGTGCAAATGAATTATTTACCCCACTTCACAATCAAATATCGTAGGTCCAACCAGGCCCAAGGAAACTGGAGTTTCTCCAAGTCCTAAAGCAGCTAGATTGGGTCAGAGTAGGTGATTAGTAATGAAAGAGTTCCGGCTCTGTGTAAACTGTGTAAGAAGTTGCTGGTGATAATGCAGGTATCGATATATCTTTCTGCTGAAACAGCCACTTGATAAAAGACTGACAAATGCACACAGCCTAGTAGATTAAGAATCCTTAGCAAACCTTGGAAAAGGCAGAATGGTACAAAAAAACCAAATAAAAATGGCACAGAAAACATTTTTCCTTTAAAATTTTGGGAATACAGTGGGAGTGGAAATTTCCATAGCTGGGCCTAGATCAAAATTATCATACAAACCTGACTGCATCTCTGATCAATATATAAAAAGAGGTATGTTAGAAAAGAGATGATGATCACATTTTTTCGTGTCTCTATTTTTCTTTCCCATGATTTTTATACCCCTTCTGTCTTCCCTCTTGCTTCAATTCTGCAGAAAACCAAGGGTTTTTTTAAATTGGGGGGAGAGGGAATCAGCCAGCATACTACATCTTTTGGTAGTGATGGAATTGATGTTTAAATGCCATGAAGCTTAGAATTGCTAAGATAAAATGCTTTCAAATGCTTTGAAGTAAACAAGGTAGGGGGAATTTTATTAGGGAAGATGAAACGTAGAACCTGAGTGTATAGGATATAATCATATTCTTATTCTAGGTGAATTATTAGTTGCTTTGTCAATTATGCAAACTGCTGGTACCCTTTTATTCATATTGCGTTGTCTTGCTGATTGCACCGTGCTGCTTTAATGGATTTTCCTTTATGTTCTTTTAAGTTTGAACCACTATTCACTTATTTTTGATAACATATCAATAAACAGTTAGAATTCCTTTTAAAAATCCTTGTCCCTAGATTACCTACACCCACTGTTGCACGCCAGTACTGAAAACACCTTTTCAACCAGCACCACAGCAGAGCCCGGTACTTCTATATGAAAATATTTATTGAAGAAAGCAGGTAAAAAGGGGGAAATGACATTTCAAAGGGGATCAGCAGAATAGGAAATGCAAATTAGTAGCAATCCAAAAATGCCAAAGTATGTAAAATCAAGAGAACCAAAATCCACAGAAGTACTTTAACCATAAATCCATCAATCAGAAAGCAATAACTTTTCCAAGGGAAATCCTTCAAGGAAACTATTTATTTATTTATTTATTTATTTATTTATTTATTTATTTATAAGGCCTTCTCTCCCCGAAGGGACTCAGGGCAGGACATGATTAAACTTGAAAATACTTTAATCATGAACTTGAGAGCAGAGACTGGAGAACACCTATTCCTGTCTCCTCTGAAAGGCATGAAGCTAGCACTCCTTAACTTCAGCCCAACTAAGTAGCCATGAATTATGTCGAATGCATCTGGGTCTCAAGGTCTTCTCATGGAGTCACTCCCTCCAATCTCAAGCCTAATCGAGCTTCTTGTGAAAACTCCCCATCAGTCGAAGGCTGTTTTACTTTCCCCTGTGGTAATCCAAAATATCAGCCCCTTCTGGGGCCTCTTCTGGCTGCAGTTCTCTCCTGACACTGACAGCCTCGTCCTCTGACATGTCAGAGAAATCAGAAAAATCCTCAGCCCCTTGCTGAGCTACAACACCCACTGAGGTGCAATTCCGGCCTCGGATTAAAGTTAAGAGTGTATGCTAGCAATGTTAAAATATTTGAAAAAGTGTCATACTGAGGAAGCCCCCCCCCACTCCCTCCTAACCTTTCAAAAAAAAAAACCTGAATACTTGGCTCTTCGAGCAAGCTTCTGATAAACTTGAATTGGAAAATGACCCAGGAACGGATCGGATAAGAACGGATAAGGACTGGATATGATGACATAGTTTTTTAAAAAATGTATTGTTCATTGTTTAAATGTTTTTGATGTATTTAGATATTTGCAATTTGATGTTTTTAGCCTATTGATATGTGTTTTTATATATGGCATCAAATTGTGCCGACTGTTTGCTGCCCTGAGTCGCCTTCGGGCTGATATGGGTGGGGTAGAAATGATGTAAATAAATAAATAAATAAGCTTGTTTTCTGCTGTTCCAGAGACTAAGGGCAGTTGTACATAGACACTTTATCCTGAGATCAATCCAGATGATAGAATTTCGGATCGGCTATGGGATGGCTTTTACTGCCAGACCCCAGGGCACTGTGGAGGTGAAAAGGAGCCCTGATCATCCAGTGGTGCCAAATGCCACTGAAATGAGAACACTTCCATCTGTCGGGGGTGCTTTGAATGCGATTTTCCTGCTTTTTGGCAGGGGGTTGGATTGGATGGCCCACGAGGTCTCTTCCAACTTTACAATTTTATGAATTATATGGCAAGGCTGGTCATCCAGTGGCACCGAACTAAGTTTGATACTGTAGCTAGACAGTCAGGACTCCTTCCCTCCTCCATAGGAGCAGTAAAAACCATTGCTAGGCTGATTCAGAATTCAACATTCTGGATTAACCCTGAGATAAAATGACCATATAGAACTGCCTCAGTGATTGTAAGCAGTGATTGTAACCCCTGAGAAATACTTGTGGATGGCACCACAGCAAGGTGAAACAGCCAGTCTCTTCAATTCGCACTACAGTTAACACGTGAATGTTATTCCTAGCTGCCTCCACTAAACATCTATTCTGATGATTGCTATTTAATTACTGCCATAACCAGTTATCTGTACTGCATGAAGTATACAAAATAATGGGGTCTCACCATGCATCCGTATGGCTGGATTTACATTTACCCTGGGTAAATCTGTTTTAGCAAAGCATACTTTCCATTAGCCCAGTCTATAATCTGTTGCAGACAAATGGTAAGATAACCTCATTTTATCCTGCAAGATATGTCTCACTTGAATGACTGGCAAGGTTTTAAGAAGGTGATTATGGCACAGGTGCTAGGAAAGAAAATCTTAGTTATATAACAAGCATAAAGGCACAGAATGAGCACTGGTTGAGGGTTTTTTTTTTGCCATTCAAGAAATATTTTCCATTCATGCATTTCTCAGAATTTCCTTAAGGATCATAAACCTTCATTGGCAACAAACTATTTTGTAGATGAATAATATTTTATTAGAGATTCACAAAGGTCATGAGAAAATTATATAACGGCAGCTCAAAAAAAGAGGAGGAATAATGTGTATTGCTTCTGTGGAAGAAATACACACAAGGATGTGGCATGGATTCTCTTAACTAGAATCCACTATTATTAAGCAGATGATGCTGGGTGTGTTCCTTACAAGTTCATGCAAATACCTGTTATTATCATTTTTTTTAAAAAAAATCTTTGTATATAATGCAATTTATTTAGTCCTACAGATTTAACATATGTAACAATATAGTAGAGCAAGAAACTGTAAGTACTAGAAACATTTTGTTAAGTTTATTTCAGAACCACTATGTTTAAACGTATCCTTGTGTGTTGTTTCTTAAAATAGGGTATGAGGCAAAAACATATGAATGGCTTTTTGCATAGCTCAGTGGCATCTCTTTGACTCCCACACATGCAAATTTGAATTAAAACAAACATTTCACATGCAAGGAACACAATGTTCCTAAAGAGAGCTCTAAGTACTGAAAACAGAGTAAAAACAATATCGTAAGGTATGTATGCTATACAGCCAAAAACACCTCCCTCACCAGACACTGGTTTTCCAAAATATCTGCCTTAGAGTGAAAAATGAAGTGAAAATGAAGCCTTTTACAACAAACCTTCATAATTTGAATAATCATTCTAATCAGAGGAATACTAACGGCATTTGTGTAAACCAGCTGAACCACAGGAGCATTGCAAAACTAGAATGGAGAAGATGTGGTTCTCCAGATATGATTGGACTGCAGTTCATTTCAATTTCTTATGAGTGTCTAGGGCAACCAATGCTGATCTGAATTGCTGCAACCTTTCGTTCAACAAGTTCAACAAGATAACCCACTTTAAACCACTGCGCCACTGGGGGTTCAATAATACAGTTGTTATATTATTATTATTATTATTATTATTCACTGACCAACTCAAATTTTGGTGCCTCAAATGTTAGCACTGGTTCTGGGTGTTGGCCTGCTTGAGTCCAAAAAATATAGCACCAATTTTGAGATACAGAGCATTAATATGTCACCTACTGTTATAAGGTGTGGATTTGTGATTTGGTTTAGATATGTAAGGCATTGAATTTTGCCATTACCTCTATGTAAACCGGTTTGAGTCCCCGTCCCCATCTCAGGGCTGAGAAAAGCAGTATATAAACACTGTAATTAAATAAGCGAATTCCAGAGCACAGGTGCCGCAGCAGAAAAAGCTTGCTGTCTCGTGCTGGACAAATGGCAGGAGTGGGACGATGGTATAACCAACAAATTCTGCTCTTCCGAGCATAGTGATCTCGGGGGAATATACGGGGTAAGGCGGTCCCTCAGGTACACAGGCCCCAGACCGTGTAAGGCCTTAAAGGTTAAAACCAGCACCTTGAAGGCAATTCGGTACTCAATGGGAAGCCAGTGCAGTTGCCGAAGGATGGGAGTAATGTGCTCCCTCACTGGTGCTCCCACCAGTAAGCGAGCCATGGCATTCTGCACCAGCTTGAGTTTCCGGATTGTTGACAAGGGAAGGCCAACGTAGAGGGCGTTACAGTAGTCCAGCCTCAAGATGACCGTCGCTTGGTTCACCGTGGCCAGGTCATTCCTGGAAAGGTAGGGGGCCAGTCGCCTAGCCTGTCGTAGATGGAAAAACGACGTTTTGCTGACCATGGAGACCTGGGCCTCCATGGTCAGCAAAGGGTCCAATTGGACACCTAAGCTCTTAACAAGGGATGACGGGCTAAGTTGCTCGCCATCCAGGGTAGGCAACCGGCACTCATCCAGCCCAGGGCGACCGGGCCACAAGATCTCCGTCTTCGACGGGTTCACCTTCAGCCGGCTGGCACGCAGCCTTCCAGTCACGGCTTCAAGGCATTGATGGAAAAAATCGGGTACGGTATCCGGCCTGCTGTCCATTCTCAGCAGAAGCTGGGTGTCATCAACATACTGATAACACTCCAGACCAAAGTCGCGAACCAGCTGGGCCAGGGGGCACATGTAGATGTTGAATAATAAGGGCGAGAGGATGGCCCCTGGGGGACCCCACAACTTAATGGGAGCCTCCCAGAGACCTCCTCTCCCCTCTCCACACGTTGTCCCCGGTCCTGGAGGAAGGAGGCTACCCATTTAAGGGCAGTCCCCCTAACCCCAGTCACGGCTAAAAGGTGGGCTAACACTGCATGGTCTACGGTATCAAACGCTGCTGTTAGATCTAACAAAACAAGCCGAGCCGATCCACCCTGGTCCAGCTGGCGGCAAAGTTGGTCTGTAATGGCGACAAGCACGGTTTCCGTCCCATGCCCAATATGGAAGCCGGACTGGAAGGGATCAAGTCCAGCTGTGTCTTCTAAGAACCGCTGCAGCTGATCCGCTGCTGCCCTCTCAATTACCTTGCCTAAAAAAGGCAAGTTAGACACAGGTCGATAATTGGAGGGAGCCAAAGGGTCTAAATTCGGCTTCTTCAGCAGCAGTCTTACCATTACCTCTTTCAAGCCCCCTGGGAACACTCCTTGCTCAAGGGAGCTGTTGATAATCTTTCCCACGGGGTCTCGTAATCCCTCCCGGCAAGATCTAACAAGCCAGGAGGGGCACGGATCGAGGGAGCAGGTAGTTGGTCTAGCTGCAGCAAGTAACTTATCGACAGCTGCTGTGTCCAGCAGTTGGAAGCGGGTGAAGGTGGGCCCGCCAAGTGGCGGCGGGGTCTCGAGTTCACCAACTGTATCAAGAGTGGCTGGGATATCCCGGCAGAGAATCGAGATCTTGTCGACAAAATAGTTCTGAAAAGCCTCAGCTGTGGGAGCCAAACCTCTATCATTTGGGACAGACAAAATTGTTGTCAATGACCGAATTATTTTAAAAAGTTGAGCTGGGCATGAACTAGCCAACTCTATCAAGGAAGAATAATGAACTTTTTTAGCTTCCTTGATAGCTCGCTGTTTTGATAGCTCGCTGTCATGCTGTTTAGCTGCCTTCTATGAATCTTCACTGACCATATAATGCAGTAAGTCCACAGTTTGAATCCAGTTTAGTAGTTTGAATTCAGTTTAGCAGTTTGAACCCGATTTAGCAGTTTGAATCCGGTTTAGCAGTTTGAATCCTGTTTAGCAGGGTGATCTCCTGTTGTTAGCCCCCGTTTCTGCCAACCTAGCAGTTTGAAAACATGCAAATGTGAGTACATCAATAGGTACTGCTCAGGCAAGAAGGTAATGGCACTCCGTAAAGTCATGCTGGTGACATGACCTTGGAGTTGTCTATACACAATGCCGTCCCTTTGGCTTAGAAATTGAGATAAGCCTCACTCCCCAGAGTCTGACAGGACTAGACTGAATGTCAAGGGGAAACCTTTACCTCTATTTTGATCATCTTAATTACGTGACAGGAGGAGGCGATCTGGCCATGTATCGCCTCTTCCTCCTCCACATTGATAGCCAAGGCAAGCCTGGAGTGTAAGAGCCCCTCGGTCAGGAGTGGAAGAGCCCCTGAAGTTTCCCCAGTACCAGTGCTGTTTTTTCCCCAACTGTGCATGTGTGTCTGCCATTAACAACGCTATTCTGAAGTTTTGGAAGTTTTGGAAAGTTCTGAACTTTTGGGGGGGGGGGGGGAATTGGAATATAATTCCGAATGGAACCACCAGTGCCCTCTACAACCCAAATGAGTTTTGAACCATTTTTTTGATCAACCAAACCTAGTATCTATGATAACACATGTTTGTTAAACTTAGCTACCAATGACACTCCACTAATGTGTAGGAAAGTGGAGTTCCTGGTTCCTCTTAGGGTAATAACAAGCTGTTCCTAAAGTGGAAGGACGGAACAGGAATGAATAAATCTCTCCTCCCCTCCAAAAATGTCCCAGATTGGAACAGAACAGTCCTTACAACTTATTGTTATGCTATTTTTTCTTTTAAAAAAGAAGCAGAATACAGAAATGTGTGGCAATAACAACTTACAGAGAAAACAAGGTAATTGGAGAAACGTACAACCTTTCTAACAACAGAATGAAAACATTAAATTGTAGGCTGTACTTTGTAAAGTAATGTGAAATTTTAGAGCTTATTTTTGTGAACTTTCACTTAAATCTACAAGTTGGAGAAATCCAAAAATTCCATATGTACTCCTGACTTTAGTGTACCAGGCCAATTAACACAGGGTTGTACAAAGAGCAGACAGCATTACTCAAACCTGTTGGTCATTGATCATGGCCACAGAATTGTAAAGAAGCATACTCAGTGGATTCTCCAGGATTTAGCTCAGAATCCTGATGTGACATTCTCTGGTTTTAATCTTTAAATCACTTTTAAGGTTTTTAAATTAAATGTCTTAGAGGTTTTACAGCATGCTTTGTAAATATCCATGCTTTATCTTGCTCCCGCTTTGACAGAAATGTGAAAAATTGTATCAACATGCAGAGCCAACCAGCCAGAATTCATACAGCTACTGGGACCTACAGCATGCAGACACGACTAAGGAGGGAAATCTTTAGAATAAATGTATTATTGCCTACTTTGAGTCACTGCACATAGCAAGGGGTAACAAAAATATATAAAACCCTGGATTCAAATGTGACCTCTGGCTTTTATATGTATTTGTTACCTCTTGGGTAATAAGAGGTAGGGGAAGTTTTGTTTTCAAGGTGCTGGTATTGACCGGATTGTTTTCAAGGTGCTGGTATTGACCTTTAAGGCCTTGTGTGGTCTAGGGCCGACGTACCTGAGGGACCGCCTCACCCCATATGTTCCCTTGAGATCACTGCGTTCGGAAGAACAGAACCTCCTGTCAGTCCCGTCAATTCATTCCTGCTGGCTGTCTATGACAAGATCGAGAGCCTTCTTTGTGCCAGCACCATCTCTATGGAACTCCATGCCGGATGAGGCCTGCACCATAAAGGAACTGGTTCCATTTCGGAAAGCTCGTAAGACATTCCTGTTCAGACAAGCTTTCAATCTTACTGGTCCTTAAGGATAGATGTTAAGTCTAGAATTTTAACTGTAGATGCTCTGTAGATGCTTGTTTTATGTGTAGTTGTTGTTTTTATGCTTTTAGTATTGCTGTATTAAATTGAATTGTGGATGTTTTTGTATGCCTTTTGTAAACCGCCCCGAGTCTGCTGGAAGGAGCGGTATATAAGAGTGAACAATAAATAAATAAGTAATCCCCATTTATTTTAAAGCACTAAAAAAAATCACCTGCACCAGTATTCCATGAATAAGCAGAAGACTAGTGTCAGGCTAGGGGTACATCTAAACTGTAGAATAAATGCAATTTGACACCACTTTAATTTCTGTAGCTCAATGCTATGGAATCATGGGAGTTTTGCAAGGTCTTTAGTCTCTACTGCCAAAAAGTTCTAATGTCTTACCAAATTACAATTCTGAACATTCCAGTTAAAATATGGCAATTAAAGTAGTATCAAACGGCATTCACTGAACAGTGTAGATGCACCCTGGGTCTACAATAACAAGCTATGAATTAACTATTTTAATGAAATCCTTTGGTAATTAGTTTGGGGAAGGCAAGAGCTGTAATTCGCTTCAGAAGAATGTAATTAACTTATGTCTCTTACTTGGTACAGGGGTTTTTCATGTTCAGTTTGAAAATAATGAAAAGAGAGGAAGAATATAATATGAGTGACTGCCTCAATTTCCCTCTTTATAAGCGAGAAAACTAATACCAGCAGCTTTTCTGTCCACTCAGGTATAGAGGGGATGTCTACCATGATGAAGCCCTCTCAAAGTCATGCTTTCCACTGGAGGCCAGTGGAGAGGTTTAGGTTGGGCATCCCTTATCCAGAATTCAAAAATCCGAAATACTCCAAAATCCAAAGTTGTTCACATGGTTAGTGGAGATAGTGACCCCTCTAATTTCTGATGGTTCTGTGTATGCAAATTTCACTTAATGCACAAAGTTATTAACAATATTGTACAGAATTATCTTTAGGCTATGTATATAAGGTGTTTTAAAACAAATTATTTTCATGTTTAATCATCTTCAAGACATCTCATGATATACAAATATAAGTATTCCACCCCCGGCTTTAAAAACAGTAAACGTTTATTAATGGAGAATGTCTCATATGTTCCAATATTTTGCTTTAAAGTAGATTGATGAGATACATATAATACCCTGTGAGTTTTTGAAGAGCTGGGAACAGTGAAGCAAAGTAAAGAGCACTAGAAATCACATGGCAGAACAACTAAAATGAATGGAGATTAAAGTAGTCTAGAGCAGGGCTTCTTAAACTTTTCCACTCAGGACCCCAAGAATTTTTTACATGACCCTGGGAATATAGGCATATAAAATCAGATATTTTTAAAAAATCAAACATTTGCAAGCCTTGCTTTTAAGAAGCAGTAGTATAGAATGCAAATCAAGACCTACTATCTAGTACAGATAGTAATGACTTTTTAAATAAAAAAAACCTTTAATTCATCGCTACTACTAATTTCATTCAGTAGTTCTTCCAAGTGGTGCCCTGCAACATTCTGTCCAATGTGGAAAAGTTATAGTACCATCGGTGTCCCTGTGAAACACTACCAAGCTTGCCTTCTGGATAAAAGTGTGTAGCAAGTTAACAGCACATTTTTTACTACTCACATCTGCAAGAACCTTCACAGTCTTGGAAAGAAAAACATCCATTGCTCTTTAGACCGGTGGCTGAAGTCATAATATTGTTTGGTTTTTTGATATCCATACAATTGTTCTTTCAATATCCCCATGGCAATTTTCAAATGTTCTGTTAATACTGACACTTAGACACACCTGTTATTTTTAAGTACAAACATATACTGAAGTGTTGTCTAATTTATACTTCCTGTTGACCTTTAAAGTATGGCCAACGTTACTAACACATCTCCATATTAAGTGACCTCATGCGGATGTACTACATATTTTTACACACTGTTTGGCTTATTACGGCCAACTGGCAAATGCGAAACTCTTAGAAGCCGATTCATAGTTTGTTAAATCTCCTTAACTGGGCCAGACCTATTTAGCTTTTTTAATAAATGAAAAGACTACAAACCAAATTTGTGGAAAAAATTGCAATTGAAAGAAAAATAGAGACAAGAAAATCACCCACTTACTGTTTCCAATGCTGTTATTCGTTCCTGAAAATTAAAAAGAAAACATTATCAGACCATATAAAAACGATAACCAAAGAAATATGACATATTCATAAACACACACCTGTAGAAAGCTCTTTTTACAAAGTGTGGCCATACAGGATTGCCTTTACATATAAGGCATACCAAGAAATAAATTTTGATAGAGCGATATCCAAACATGCCTGGGGATGGGGAAATTTTATCATCCTTACTCCAGGAAAAGTTGAAAAATGAAGGCAACACACCTATATCCACCTGATCCACACCTATATAAGTCTCTCTCTCTCTCTCTCTCTCTCTCTCTCTCTCTCTCTCTCTCTATATATATATATATATATATATATATATATTGAGTGATAGTTGCCAACAACATGGTGTTGGAAAGAAATTTCTTTCTTCTCTATACCTTCCCCTTTTCAGAAACTATGAGGATTACATCTAAACTCAGACCAGACCAAAAGTGGCTCTAGATCAAAAAGTCTCAGCACTTTGCTCTGCGAGATCTGATTGTGGTCCAACATTAAACCTAGGATATGTTTCTAATAAGTTAATCATAGCTTAACATTACTATGTTTTCTTTCATTCTTTTGTTTCAAACATTCATAGTTTAAACCAGGGATTGGCAACTTTGGAGGGACCAAGAGCCAATGTTTGACCTCATGGATGCTTAACAGACCACAAAGTAGGCTCCTGAGTTGGAAGGAGCCTCATAGGTCTTTGATCTGTGCAAGATCTCTATCACAAACAAGTAGCTGTCCAGCCTCTTTTGTGAATATATCCAAAGAAGGAGACCTTATTTGGCCACTGATTCCATGGCTGAACTGCTTTTACTGTCAAGAAGTTTCTTCTAATGTTAAAGTAAAAGCTACTTATTATTATTCATAATATCCTGTTTTCTCTCTCTACAAGGAGCCTTAAAGAGGCTAACGTTAATAGCATTACAATACAATTTAAAATATACAAATATATAAATTTTAAAACAGTATTAGAAATCATTAGTATTAAAAACAATACAGATTAAATCTATAAAAATATATAAAACCATAGCAGCACCTGACATGATCTTTAAAATCTTCTTCTTTAAATGCCTGTTTGAATGAAAAGGATTTAGCCTGCTGCCAGAAGGACAGCAGAACGGGGACCATACTGGCTTTCTGGACAGGGAGTTCCAGAGTTGAGGGGCAGCTACCAAGGAGGCTCACTCTCTCATTCCCACCAACTGAGCTTGAGATGGAGGTGGGACAGAGAAAAGGGCCTCTCCTTAAGATCTCAGGGCCTGGGCAGGTTTGTACAAGGAGATACAGTCAGCCAAATATACTGGACCTGAACCGTATAAGACTTTAAGGTCATAACCAGCACTTTGAATTGTTCTTGGTAATGCACTAGCAGCTGCTCCCTGCAGCCAGCCCTAGTTAGCAACCTGGCTGCAGCTCTTTGGACCAGCTAAAGTTTCCAAGCAGTCTTCAAAGGCAGCCTCACATAAAGCACATTACAGTAATCCAGACAGGATGTAATTAACGCATGTACCACCATGGCCAGATCTGGCTTCTCAAGGACGGGCACAGTTGGCACACAAGTTTTAATTGTGCAAAGGGCCTCCTGTCCATCGGTGACACCTGGGCCTCCAGGTTCAGTGCCGAGGACAGAATGACCCCCAAACTGCGGACCCATGTCTTCAGGGGGATTGCAACCCCATCCTTATTCTCTGATCTACCTTCCGACTGAACACGAGTACCTCTGTCTTGTCTGGATTAAGTTTCTATTTGTTTGCCCTCATCCAGTCTATTACTGATGACAGGCACTGGTTTAGGATCAGGACAGCTTCCTTGGCATTAGGTGGAAAGGAATAGTAGAGTTGGATATCATCTGCATATAGGTTGCACCGTACATCAAAACTCTGGATGACCTCTCCCAATAGCTTCATGTATATATTAAACAGCATGGAGGACAAAATGGAACCCTGAGGAACCCCACTAGGCAATGTCCAGGGGTTCGAACAGGAGTCGTCGTCCCCCAGCACCACCTTCTGGGTACAGCCCTCCAGGAAGGACTGGAGCTATGTCCTCCATGCTGTTAAACACATATGTGAAACCATGCTGTTAAACATATACGTGATCATTCAGAGATTTGAACAGTGCCTCCCAGTCCCAACCCAGTGAGACAACCCAGAAGGATACCACTGAGAAATCCAGGATTACCAAAAGGGGCACACTCTCTGTCTAGTTCTTTCGTAGGTCACCCAACAAAGCATCCAAAGCTGTCTGTTCCATAGCCAGGTCTGAAACCAAATTGAAATGGATCTAGATTGGGCCTGCCCAACAGGCAGCCCGTGGGCCGCAAACGGCCCGCCAGCCCCTTGGCTGCGGCCCTCTTCTCCCCCGGGAAAAAATTATTAAAAAAATATTAAAAATCCCGATTTTTTTAAAAAAAAAATCCAAAAAAAAGTGCGCATGCGCCGCTTCTGACACTGGCGTGACGCTTTGGGAGGGAGGGCGGAGCTGGGTTCCTCTCCTCCACGGCGTCTCCTCAGCCGGCGGCCTTGCTCCTTTCCCGAAGCCCCGGCCTTTCCTAGGAAAGGCCGGGCCTTCGGGGAAGGAACAAGGCCGCCGGCTGAAGAAACGCCCTGGGAGAGAGGAAGTCGGCACGCCTCCTCCCCACTCGCCGCCGGGAGAGGAGGCGGGCCGGGTTCCTCTCCCCCATGTCGTCTCCTCAGCTGGCGGCCTTCCTCCTTTCCTGAAGCCCCGGCCTTTCCTAAGACGAGGGCCCGCCCAGGGCCTCCTCTTAAGAAAGGCCCAGCCTTCGGGGAAGGAACAAGGCCGCCGGCTGAAGAGACGCCCTGGGAGAGAGGAAGCCAGCACGCCTCCTCCCCGCTCGCCGCCGGGAGAGGAGGCAGGCCGGGTTCCTCTCCCCCACGGCGTCTCCTCTGCCGGCGACCTTGCTTCTTTCCCGAAGCCCCGGACTTTCCTAAGATGAGGGCCCGCCCAGGGCCTCCTCTTAGGAAAGGCCGGGCCTTTGGGGAAGGAACAAGGCCGCCGGCTGAGGAGATGCCCTGGGGGAGAGGAAGCTGGCACGCCTCCTCCACGGTCGCCTCCTCCCTGCTCCACACGCCCGATGACGAAGCCCTGGCGGCGGCGATGAGGAGGAGGCAGAGAAGAAAAAGGTAAAGAGAGAGAAATGAAAGAAAATAAGGATGGAAGGGGAGAAGAAAGGAAGAAAAAAGGAAGGAAGGAGGAGATCCCGCAGGTGATCGGCCCGCAGGTGATCAGTGACCGGAATCCGGCCCTTGGGCCGTAGAAGTTGGATAGCCCTGATCTAGATAATCCATTTCATGCATAAATCCCTGGAGTTGTGATGCCATCACACAGTACAAAACTTTGCTCAAAAAGGAAAGGTTGGACACTACCCAATAGATGTCCTTTATAGAGGGGTTTGGGGATGGCTTTTAAAATATTTTATGTATTTATTTATTACTTCGATTTTATATACCGCTCCATCCCAACAGGCTCGGGATGGTTTACATAAGGCAACATTAACAATAAAATACACTAAAAAAACCAATGAAAACAATGCTAAAACCAACAAAAAAACAATCTCCCCTAGTACACCTAGTTACATTGGGTCGGTTTAGATTGAAAGCCTGCCGAAATAAAGTTGTTTTACAGGCTCACAAGTATAGGTCTCAAAAGTGCCTCCTTTAGACAAGTTGGAACTTTGCCTTGTTCCAAGAAGGCATTGATCACCACCTTCTCCTACTCTGCCAGCTCCCCTCTGGCGTGTTTAATCAGCCAGAAAGGGCAAGGATTTAGTCTACATGTGGTAGTTCTCACCTCTCCAAGGATCCTGTCCATCTCTTCAGGTTTAGGTCAACTTCTAGTTTTGTTTCTTGCTGCTTTGGGAGCATTTTTTAAAGGGAAAGGGAGTTTCCCAAGTTTCAAAACATCCCTTGGGATTCCTATGCAGCCACTAAATGACACTATGCCCAGTCATTTAGCAGAGAAGGCGAAAGGCTTTGCAACATCACATCACCCACGATTCCATAGCACTGAATCATGACACTTAAAGTAGGACCAAACAGCATTAATTCTGTAATGTAGATGCACTTATGATTTACAACCATTAACTTCACCCACCTGACTTGGTCTATCCTGAACCATGATTTAGGGTGCTTCCAGACAGGTTTTAAACCTGCTTCATTGTGGAGTTAAGTCCCCAAGGGCGCCCAAACAATCCAGGCTTTCCTGGAGGGTGTCCCCATTCCATACTGAGCTAGAATGGAGCCACCCACCCCCCCAAAAGCCTTAAAATTTAAAAAATTCTCTTTTACCTGAGGCATTATTTGGATGGCACAGGTAAAATACTGACAGGGTTCACATTTTGGGGCCTGTTTAGAAGGGCGCTTAGGAAAATACATTTCACACTTAACCATGTCTTAAGGATTTCTCCTGTTGATCTTATTAATTCATTATGTTATTTATGGAACTTATTGTATGTTTTAACAATTATTGTTATTTGTGAATTTTTAATTGCTTCTTTTAATTGCTTTTTGCTGTTGTTTATATCTATTTTGTTTTTGTCTTTGTAAGCGTTTGGTGTGGTGGAGGCTCCTTGTTTGAAGGCTTTTAAGCAGAGGCGGGATGGCCATCTGTCGGTGGTGCTTTGAATGCGATTTTCCTGCTTTCTGGCAGGGGGTTGGGCTGGATGTCTCTTCCAACTCTATGACTCTATGATTCTTAAGTTTTCTTTAGTTCATCCCTAACTATTCTCAATGACATCTAAATGTATCAGAATTAGTAGCCTAACACACACTATGTACCTAAATGGTTTCCTACCATGCCATTCAAGTTGCTCATCTTCATTCCACATTCAAGGCCATTTTCAATCCATGGTTTTTTTTAATCAGTCATCTCTTTTTATAACTTTGCACAAGCACCTGCTAAAACTGTACTGTGCTTATTTGAAGAACTAAGGGCTGTGATAATTTCATTTGGGGGGAAAAAGAAAAATCTGGGAACATTTCCTCTGCTCATGTTTATTTCTATGTTTGTGGTAGCAAGAGTCATCATGTGACCAAAGACAAAGAGGAATTGCTGGCAGGGCATTTGGTGTGAATTGGGTTCAATTGCCTTGGAATTCAGCCTGGTAATGTGACCAAGATAATCCAATTTGAGAGTCTTCAATAGAGGACATACAGAACAACTGACGCTTTTTTGAAAGAAAGGATTGTGTGATTAATGGCTCTGAAGAAGAGCACCTCATAATTCTGGACTAAAGATTGATTGAGACAGATCAGATGTCGATATTATATTTATATACATAGCTTTTTTTCCTAAGACAAAATATTAATTATTCCTCTCAGAGTTGAGAATTCTTCTTTGTAAAAACAATTAACTTCTACAACCCCCATCTAGTATAACTATGTTGTTTTTGAGAATTTGAGAATTGTATTTTGAAAAGCAGCTCTTCCAAGCTTTGATTTCAGTCAATTTTTAAGAGGCTGAAAATGTTTAAAAAAAAATACAGAAGAGATATTATTTATGGACAAAAAAGCATGATCATATATTCTTACTTTGTAACACTCTGGAAAGAATATCGACAATAACCAGGAAGGATATTAATAAGGTGGGAAATGTCAATAGGAGGGCAACTAGAAGAGCCAAACCCTATGAGGAGAGGCTTATCTGGATATGTTTCACCTGGAGAATAAAAGGTGAAGAGGTGACATGATAGCCACGTTTAAATACTTGAGAGAATGTCATTTTGAGGAGGAAGCAAGCTTGTTTTCTGCTGCCCCAGAGACTAAAACATGGAACAAGCCATTCAGGAAAAGGGATCCCAACTAAAGATTAGGAGGATGGTGAGAGTGGAATAGACTTTTTCTGGAAAAAAATAGTGGAATACGCTGCCTCAGAGTTTAGTGGAGTTTCCTTCTCTGGAAGTTTATAAAGAGAGGCAAGGTGGTCAGCTATCGGAAATACATATTTTATGTGGCCATGCCATTTTATGTGACCCTCCAGATGTTGGACTGCATCCCCTATATTCCTCATCATTAGATATTATGAATAGAGAAACAGTAACATTTGGAGGACTGCAGTTGGTTCTGTTTATTCAGAATAGTGGGGTTTGAATTTAGATACAAGGTTTGTAGATATGATGTCTGATATAAAAACATCCTTTAACCCAACCTCAGAGCCACAAGTGCTGTTGGGTTGCAACTTCCAATATCACCGGGCTGCATGACAGATAATTAAAAGTGATGGGAGGTATCATTCAATAATATCTGGTGACCCAAATTGGGTAAAAACTAAAGAGCACCCAGTGCTAGATATATAAATTATAGTTGGCTCTCTGTATCCACAGATCCTCCATCCATGGAATCAATGACTCTCTGAAAGTAACCATAAGGCTGATGTGGCCCTTGATGAAAATGAATTTGACATCCTGAATTAACACATGTGATCACCTAGGTCAGTATATTAATCACAGAAGTTTATTTTAGAAGCCCTACCCCCAGTCCGTTGATAAACCAGAACAAACAAAGGTTAAAATGCTTTTTATATATATACATCCCTAATATTAGCAGTCTGAAGTCTACTGTGGGTTCACCTTCCTTTCACAGGATGCTTTGGCAGGAAGTGTTGAGGTTAGCAATGCTTCATATAACAAGGAGAACAGGTGGTAGATTTACACACTACTCTTTGGTCATGAATGCCCTTCCTAAGGAGTAGGCAACCCTGGAATTTGTCAAGTGGGTTGGTATCTGTTTATAAGGAACTCAATATGCTATGATAATTCCATCACTAAGTCACATACCTCTTTTTAGAAAGATTTTAAGCTTTCACATTTTGAATGTTAAAGAGATTATTCTCCCAGTTATGGACTCATGTATATGTGTGTTGGTTTAATCTACAGAGGTTAGACAAGCATTTCCCTTGGGGTTGGAAAGTTTTGATTAAAAACAAGTAGAATTGTTTACATTATATTTCTCAGTGGGGGAGCCCTTTCTCATGGTGTGTGTGGGTGCTTCAGTCATATGTATGTTTTCGGGGTAAAAACAAGAGAGTCTTGTGGCAAGAGTTTAAATGTATTAAATTTCTTCATTTTTAAGGTATCACAAAACCATGTTGCTGTTATTGTTTTGTTGTTGCTTCTGTTGTTTTGTTGTTGCTTCATGGCAACAAGTAATCTTTCAAAATTTGCTCTTAGTAAATAAGCAAGCACATACTTACATATCAGTGGTTCCCAAACTGTGGCTAGTGGACCACAGTGGTCTACAAGAACTAAAATATGGTCCACGGCCTCACCATTATTACACCGTTGCAATGAAAGAGACTGGTCTCGCAAAACCCTTATAAGCCAAGGCTTATTAAATATGGTTTTCTATGGGTGAGCAGATGGCGACTACTGGATGGCATATGTTGTTTATCAGGAGCTAGAGCTGACACAATTTTCTGAATTAGTAATTTTCTGAATCAGCGCCCCAAATAACGAAACCGAATCTAAAGTTGACCAATTCGTAACCCTTTTGGTACTAATGTTGAAGAGTGGTCCCTGATCAAGGGGCCCCTGGCCAAAAAAAGGTTGGAAATCACTGGTATATATCAATGGATGTATACATCCATGTACAAAGGGAAGAGAAGAGTTCATATGTGTGAAAAAGTAGATTATAATCCATAAATGTTTATGTACAGTGAAATGAGTAATTGTGCTGTGTGTTTATGTGTGTGCATTTGTTCTAAATTAGACTGGACTTTTGTGTGTGTTTTTTTGTTTTGTTTTTTAATCAATTTTGAGTCAGCTGGCTCATGAATTAAGCTGTCCTGCTCATATGGCACTAGCCAGAAAGTTTTCAATCACAACAACAAATCAAAAAATTGGTTCAAGAAGACTATGGATTGGACCTGAAATCTGACTAAGAACAAGATTGGACTACACATGGTCAAAGTTTGCCCTAAACATTTGAAGAAAACCCAAAAGAAAACTGCAGAAGCAGTATCAGAATTTCCACAAAGGTCAAGTTAAAAGATAAAATATTTTCATGCAAATAAAGACTTCTAACATCCTACAAATGTTATAAGAAGTGAGTCTTTGTGTATTAATCAAAAAGAGGAATGCACATACATATATTTACATACAAACAAAAGAGGATAAGTGACGAATACTTTTTTTTTCTATGTCCAAACGATTTAGGGAAAAATCATACTTCATTTCACATGACTAGCACCACAACAAGAGACCAAGATTATAAGCAGTAAACAGACACCATTCTCATGTATTAAGAGCTACAAATGGTGGGCAACATGGTACAGGGGGGGCAGAAGCAGTTGAACAAACTTTTGACTGTACATTCTTGGGATGAACCAAATTAATGACCTCCCACATTATTGCCTTTTGTGGTTGTTCCACAATGCTTTGAGAGGAAAACATATCTGCTTCATTTAACATGTACATAGAGAAACCTAAGACTTTTTCATCTTTAACTTTTTTTTTTTACTAAGCAATGTATCTCCACAATATTTACTTTAGTGGTCAAATTCTCTGTGGCAGGTATGTGCTGCCAATTAGTCTTATCTGCTATTGTCACCTTTAGAGATAAAAACCTAAGCATAACCTTGGGCTGCTCTGATAGATACATACTTGCCAATGCTGCTCATCCAAAAATGGTATAACTTCACTATTTGATTATTTATTCTTAAAAAAATTACACTGTGTTATTGTTCACACTTCAAATACATGCATAAAGTATATTATGAAACAGTTGAAAAGCATATAAAATAATAATTTTAATTCTGGTTTAAACACCATGGTTTTGAAAGATTCAAGCTTTCTTCCTGACTGATGTGGTCTGTGATGTTCAAATATGGCAACATTTACCCTTTATGTAACACTAGGGTTACCCTTTCCCACAACTTCTAGGAATTTTGCTCCTGGTTGAACCATTTCACCGAGACATATTATTATTACATTTTATTTATATGTGACCTTTTCTCTCTTAAAAGAAACTCAAAGCAGAAAAGCCCAGAAGTCTATGGAAACAAGGTCTGCATATCCATTGTTTTGCTGCTGAAACAGGTAATATCACAACCAGTACTACTCCATGCTTTCTATGTATGAATAAAAAGTTCAGATGCAACAATGCTGGGGTTTCTTGCAAGCAGAGTGGGTATGAGAGATCCTACAGCAAGTAGACTCCTGAAAATGCAACACAAATTACTAATACAGTTGATCCTCTGTATCTGCACACTCAGATTCAACCAACCACAGCTTGAAAGTATCCTTGCTCTTGTGTGCTGATGAGCAGGCATACCCTGCGGCCACCACCCACTATTTCACGAATGCTCAGTTTCTCTCCGGCCCTTGTTTGAGTTGTTCATCATTTTGTACAAGAGATGCCATTTTACTATTCCATTGTATATAACGAGGCTGGAGCACCCATGGATTTTGGTATCCACTAGGTATCCCAAAATCAAATGAGAGCATATACTAATGACTCACTGAACTGTATCCATTTTTAAACCACGATTCTGCAGAATTTATACCCCAGCCAAGGAGCCCATTGTATCTATGGTAGCATATATACAACAAAGGCAGGTGCTGTACACATTCATACATGCAAGACAATTATATGAAATACATGCCTTAGCAGCCCTTTCATTCAACCTGAATGCAGCACAGAAGCTGTATCTCATGTCCCTACATCTGCATTCTCAGTAGGTAGTAGTAATAATTTATTATTTATTTGAAATGTATATATTTCGCCCTCCTCACCCCAAAGAGGACTCAGGGCAGAGCATGCTTTTCTTCGCGAACGAAGATTCAGGAAGGACTCATCCCACGATTTATACAAGTGCATTGATGACTAAAAAGGTCAATCCGAGATAGGCAAGTCCGGTTGCAGAAAGCACAGCAGAAAGTCTCCTTGGGTGATGTTGTTACCAAGTTGCGTTTCAAGCATTCCATGCCAGAACATAAATAATAGATATACAGTGGTCCCTCACTCCTTCGCGGTCTGCTTATCGTGGACTCGCTGTTTTGTGGGGGTTTTTTTAAAAAAATAAAATTTTGCCCTCCTTACCTTCCTCATCCTCCTCCTCTTCACCGCCTGGGGTCTCTTGCTGCCGCTTGGGCCCCATGTGGCGTCACATCAAGAGGGCCCAGGTGGCGAAGAGGATGAGGATGGTAAAAAGGACAAGGGGGGAAGAAGAGCCACTCCCTCGTCCTCCTTACTTTCCTCTTCCTCCTCCTCTTCGCTGCCTGGGGTCTCTTGCTGCTGCTTGGACCCCATGCAGTTCGCAGCAAGAGGCCCCAGGCAGCAAAGAGGAGGAAGGTAAGGAAAGGGAGGGGGGAAGAAGAATGCCCCCTCACCACCTTCTTCCTCTGCCTCGTTGCCGCATGGGGCCTCTTGCTACTTGGGCCCCACGACTGAGGAGGTGTTGCAGGGCCCAAGCAGTGGCAAGAAGCCCCATGCGGCGATGAAGAGGAGGAAGAGGAAGGTAAAGGAGGCCAAGGAGGGAAGATGAAGGAGCGTCCCTACATCACGGAATTTCACTTCTTGCGGGTGGTTCAGGAATGTGTCTTTTCTTGCTTCTTTTGTGTCTTTTCTTTGTGTCTTTTCTTGCTTCTCCCACCTGGCAGGACTACAAACTTTTTGTGGAAACTGTGGAACAGAACATCCTGAATGAATTCCTGAAGTTAGCCTGAGCATGTCTCTTCCCAACCCCACCTTTCTCCTTTCTCTTCCAACCCCCTTTTACCCCCCCCCCCCCCAACATATTCAAGATGCATTATCTCATAGCCTCCCACTCCCCAAATCATTGGCAACCCTCTCCTAACCCTTTGTGACCAAACCCCTCCACAGCTGCCTCTGAATTTTGTTGCCTGCTTTACTCTCTATTCTTAAGACTTTTCATCTTCTTAGAAGCCAAACTTCTAAGACGGCTGGACTAGTCTCAATTTTGTCCTGTATCAGAAAGAAGAAAAGTTTCACCCAGATGTCTTGCCATGGAGATAACAGCCACACGAAACTACCTCTTCTGTTCTTTCATACTGTATCATTTTATGAAAGCATGCCAGCATTGAAGGTGCAGTTCTAGAATTTCCAATTACTGCATAATGAAACCTAATGTGAATGGCCATTTTTATCAGGTGAAAAATAGAGCCAATTAGCTGATTAGGGTGGCTAGAATGGCAATTGCCACAATCATTAAAAAAAATTCAGTTCAATACGCATATCTAAAAAGGAAATATAGTTAATGTGCATCAGAGGTACTGTAGACTAATTTCATTTGTAATTATAATATTACAAATAGGTAGCTGCACTCACATATCTTCTCTTCTTTATATGCAGTGAAGAATGTATGGCCCGTTTTGTTGTTGAAATACACTTCCCAACAGTGTTTCCCTGCATAGCCAATGGTGAGGAATACAGGGAGTTACAATTCAAGAACATGAGGGCCATGTATCGCCATCCCTCCAATTATAGAAGTCTTTCAGCAGTCCACGAGCCTCCCATATCCATGGGCGCCCTTCTTGGTTTTTGTTTTTAACGATCCTTTGAGACTTTTATGCCCCTCTTAGATTTCCTTCTTTTTTGGGGTTTACCAAAATATACTGATAATTCCTTTTATCCGTGACCTTTTTTTGTTTTCAAACATGTTAGCATTCACCATCTATGTTTGTTATTACTGAAGAGTGAAATATTTGTCAAAGGAGTGTGAAAAGTCATGATCCTAAACCCACTCACCACTGGGGAGCTAGTTTCACTGATCTCAATGAAGCTTGTTTGAGAGCAAGGTATTATTGGAAATGTTTAAGATGCCACACTTTAAAGCAGTGTTTTTCAACCTTTGGTCCTCCAGGAGTTTTGGACTTAGAATAATAGAAAAGGCCATCCAGTCCAACCCCCTGCCAAGAAGCAGGAAAAGCGCATTCAAAGCACCTTGACAGATGGGCATCCAGCCTCTGCTTAAAAGCCTACAAAGAGCCACCACCACACTCCACTGCTGAACAGGTTTCACAGTCAGGAAGTCCTAATTTTCAAATGGAATCTGCTTTCCTGGAGTTTGAAGCCATTGTTCCACGTCCTATTCTCCAGGACAGCAGAAAACAAGCTTACTCCCTCCTCCCTATGACTTCCCCTCATATGTTTATACATGACCATCATGTCTCCTCTCAGCCTTCTCTTCAGCAAGCTGAACATGCCCAGCTCTTTAAGCCATTCCTCATAGGGCTTTTTCTCCAGACTCATTTTAGTTGCCCTCCTCTGGACACATTCCAGCTTGTCAACATATCCCTTCAATTGTGGTGCACAGAACTGGACACAATATTCCAGGTCTAACCAAGACAGAATAGAGGGGGTAGCATGACTTCCCTGGATCTAGACACTATACTTCTATTTATGCAGGCCAAAATCCCATTGTCTTTTTAAGCTGATGAATCACATTGCTGGCTCGTGTTTAACTTGCTATCTACGAGGACTCCAAGATCTTTTTCACATGTACTGCTATAGAGCCAGGCATCCCCCATTCTCTATCTTTGCATTTGATTCCTTCTGCCTAAGTGGAGTATTTTGCATTTGTCACTGTTGAATTTCAGTTTGTTAGCTTTGGTCCATCTCTCTAATCTATTAAGATTGTTTTGAATTCTGCTCCTATCTTCTGGAGTATTAGCTATCCCTCCCAATTTGGTGTCATCTGCAAACTTTATGATCATGCCTTCTAACGCTTCATTTAAGTCATTAATAAAGATGCTAAAGAGGACCGGGCCCAGGATGGAATCCTGTGGCACTCCGCTCGTCATTTCTTTCCAGGATGAAGAGGAAGCATTGATGAGTACACTTTGGGTTCGTTCACTTAACCAATTACAGATTCACCTAACCATAGTTTTGCCTAGCCCACATTTGTCTAGTTTGTTTGCCAGAAGGTCATGGGGGACTTGTCGAAGGCCTTACTGAAATCGAGATATGCAACATCTACAGCATTCTCTGCATCTACCCAACTTGTAACTCTATTGAAAAAAGAGATCGGATTAGACTGTCATGGCTTGATTTTGATAAATTTGCGTTGACTTAGCAATAACCGCATTCCTTTCTAAGTGTTTGCAGACCACTTCTTTAGTGATCATTTCCAGAATCTTGCCTGGTACCGACATGAGGCTGACTGGATGGTAATTGTTTAGGTTGTACTTTTTTCCCTTCTTGAAGCTCCCACAATTCCTAACAGCTGGTAAACAGCTCCAAAACAACCGGAGGACCAAAGGTTGGGAACTACTGCTTTAAAGGTTATATAAGAGCAGAAAATGGGAATAATCTACAAAGAAGCTTGACTCACTTCAAATTAGCTAAATGGACACTACATGGTTTTCAAGCATGGAAATGACAGCATTAATTGGAATAGACTATACAGGTTGAGGATGAACAAGCCCACACTGTGACAGAGTGAAGAAATTAGAAAAGGGTTAAATATCCTCCTGCAGAGTTACTGTCCTAATTGGCATATACTTTCATGGGAAACTCATAATATGGATAATTAATGGGGTACACAAGATTTCAGTTTATTTGACTAATCCTATGCATATTACTAAAATGCATTGGGCCTAATGCATATGTGAACAAAAATAGAACCCATGTACATAGGGTTGCTAGAGTGAAAACAAGAGAGGATTCTTGTATCTTTAACTATTGTGTAAAAGAGGGGGTTTCCAGGGTTAGCTATCACACAACCAGGTACCATGTGACACCTGCTGAAATAGCTTCTTCTGCACAACCATTACAAGCAGAGGAGCACTCTCCAGTTTTCACTCTGGCAACCCTAGACAGAAGAGTCCACAGAGCTCGGAGACTCCCCTTGCCAAAACAAATACCTAAGCAGATGGTATGAATGAACATTACCTGTGAAACTGGTAAGTGTCAACCATACACCTCATTCATCCTTCCTACTGGTGTCACAGAGAGTACTTCTGTCTAAGCACAGCAGACATACGTAGCATATGAAAAGAAGGATCAATGGGTAAAGAAAAGTAAGGCACATTTTCTATCAGCTTGCATTATCAGAAAGACTAGAAAAACAGGCTTGGGGGCATTCACAGAAAACAAGATAGCCGAGGGAGGATACTTTATTGGTGTTGGGGTTGCAGTGCCTTCAAGTCATTTCTGACTTTTGGCAATCCTAACATGGGCTTTCTGAAACTGAGCATGTAAGACTTGCCCAGGGTCATACAGTGTGTTTCTATGGCTAAGTGGGAATTCGAACTGCTGTCTTCAGAGTTGTAAGTCCAATGCTCAAAACACCATGTCACATTGGCTCTCAGCATTATTTTAACAGTGTGTACTTTTTTTCCATGTTGGGAGTGACTTGAGAAACTGCAAGTCAGTTCTGGTGTGAGAGAATTGGCTGTCTGCAAGGACGTTGCCCAGGGGACACCTGGATGTTTTGATGTTTTACCATCCTTATGGAAGGCTTCTCTCCTGTCCCTGCACGGGGAGCTGGAGATGACAGAGAGAGAAAGAGAGCTTATCCGCGCTTTTCCCGGATTCAAACAAGGGTTTAATCATTGTGCCACCAGGGGCTCCATGTACTTAAATACAAATATAATTAAATACAATATACAGTTCTCCAGTATATAATTAACAGTGCAGAGGACATTGGCAAGAAAATACTGTAGAATTGTTTTTATAATACAGACTTTTTGTCAGTGCCCTCGCAGACCATTCCCTTACAAGGGAATGAATCAAAATCAAGAGACTAAACATTAAAAGTAGCAAGGAGTTATGACAAGAGTGGAGAATCTGACTCACATGTGCAAGATTCAAATTTGTTGGACAAGCTGTCATCTTAAATTGTGCCCACCTACACATAGTAATTATCCCATAGGGTGGCCTTAGCAGAAAGCAAGAAAAGAGTTTTCTGTTGACGTTACTTCCCTCCCCTGCTTAAAATTGCATTTTGCTGTTCAAGGAAGAGCAGGAAATAGGCCTTTTAAAAATAGCTAACTAGTTATACCAAGTAGCAAAAAAAAAAGAAAAAAAGAAGAAGCCATGCTTCTCTTTTCACGTAAAATGTAAACTGCACAGTTTGTTGGGATTAAGAAGGGACCTCAAGCTCCCTCTCCTGGTCTTTTTCTTTAATGCCTCAGAAGACATCAACAGAATTGGAGGAGGAAGACTTTTTGAATAGTTGGCTTTTCAAAAAATGAGCTCAAAAAGAATAAATCCAGATTGCTTAATTTCTGATAAACACTAACATCATTTTATGCATACACAAGAGCTTCGTATTCCATGCCTAAATACAAACTTTCAAAACTAGACATAACACAACCATTCTTCCTACTCCAAACCTGGCATGGTGACTGAACTTTCTGGAACAAATGTTATCAACATCAGTAATATTCTGCCAATTTTTCTTTCCTGTAGAGTGTTTTATATGTCATATTTCTGAGAAAAGTACAAAGACGTTCTTTTTAGGAAGCCAGTCTAAAAGCTCAATTCACGTATATTTCTGGTGGCATGGTCCATCCTTGAAGACACAAGTTAAAGACTCAGCCACTCTGCTTGACAAGCCATTTTAGAGAAGTAGCTTCTTGAAGAGCTGTAGTAATTTCAGCACCATTATCAGACACTCCTGAAAAAGAAAGGTCATCTCAGCATGGTCAAAATTGCCATAACCTGCATGGGAAACTGATTCCTATCTCCTCACAAAAGTTTTGGCTTTTTAGAAATTCTTAGAATACCTGGACAATGTCACTGTCACACATACTAGCTTAGGGATTTATAAGAGTTGTAGTCCAAAAAGTAACTTTTCTAAGGCCAGCTTTCTACAAAGAATAGCTTCCACATTATTGCTTTCTACATACGTCTGTGTATTTCAAGGTACACAAATGAATCTGGTTCAACGACTGCCATTGGGTGAATCTACACTGCAGAATTACTGCATTTGTAAGCTACTTTAACTGCCATGGTTCAAGTACTATGGAATATTGGGAGTTGTAATTTTACAAGGCCCTTAGCCTTCTCTGCCAAAGAGTATTGGTGCTTCACCAAACTGCAACTCCCAAGATTCCATAACGTTGTGCCATGGCAATAAAGGTACTGTCAAATGACATGAATTTTATAGTGTAGATGCACGTTTAACTACCATGCTAGGTACAAAGTACTTATGAGTCACAACGTAGCCTCTTAGCCCAAATTCAGCATCTTTCCCGCACTCCAGTGCTGCCTCTTTGACCTTACAGCCAGATTCCCTAGTCTACTATTCTCCAAGATCCAAAATGCCTGAACAAGCCTTCTCCCTTCCAGCTAACAAAGTGCAGACTCTCTTCTTCTTAAGCCCCTCCTGTATTTATTGAAAGCTCTTTTTATCCCACTGTTTAGCCACAAAGGATCTCCAGGCAGCTTATATAAGATTAATTAAGCTTTCCTCCAAGTTGCATTTTCCCCTTGCCCATTTATCCTTCCTTCTTATGTTTCCCACCGTACTGCTGCTTTCTCTAGCCAAGCTTTCCTGAAACTGCTGCTTTTTCAAAGCTTTGCTTACTCTGACTGTGTCTTCCTCTTTTACTTCCTTCATCCACCATGGAGTTGTTTAACCAAAATGATGGGAATCATGCTGCTCTCCAGATATTGTTGGACTAAAACACCCAGTATTCCCCACCTTTGGCTATGCTGGAGGGTTGATGATTCCCACCCGTGAATGACATGTTTGGGTTTCTAGCCTGAGTCTTTGCTGCCTGCTTGACAGATCTGGTAACACCTAAGCAGCTTCTCTTTCCAGTTGTGACCCCCTCCTCCGTTTCTGCTGAGATTTTGCACAGTCCTCATTGTTGGGGGCATTTCCCTCATGAATTTGAATGTTCCAGAGCATTCTGTGACATCACAGCAATTCAATTCAACAGCTAGGAATAGGGATGGTGATGAAATATTTGGTCTTCATCTTGCTTCATAGGTAAAAAGGGAAAGGTAGAAAACAGACTTTTAAAAGTGGTGCTTAAGATGTATTTGCTAATGGATAACTACAAGCTGGCAGAGGAGGAAAGCTAACCACCTATTTTTACTCCCTGATTGCTATTGGGGTGTGGAATATATGGGAAGGAAAGGCAGCTTCTTGATATGATGTACAATCATAATATATAGCATGAGTAAGGATATTTTGGTTATATATAATATGAGCAGTAATATGACCACAGCTAATACAAGAAGCATAGAATATAAATTCATCCAGCTTGTCAAGCCTAAACATACTGTATTACAAACATATTACAAATCACAATTCAGTTTCTCTTTGATATTCTTCTTTGGCTAAGAATACAAACTGAATTTCTGTTTATATGCAATCTTTACATTTTCAGTTCTCCATCAAATTTTTATTTTGTCCAAGTGCTAAAAAAGAAAAAAAGTTCAGACATAGCTGGAAAAAAATGCCCAAAGGTATATTTTCAAACATATGGGGGACTTTGTGATCTTTGTGAGCTACTGCCACAGCCTTAAAATTAGCTTTTGTGAGGTTTTGCCTGTGTTTGATCTGTCATTTGCATCCACAATTGGGCTTTGTGATAGGAAAGTGTTCAGAGTGGAATATATGGGAGAAGATTATCATGTAGGTAACCTGGAGCCAAACCATGTAGAACTTTAAAGGCAATGAACTTTAAACTTTAAAATGTTGGTGCTAACCTATAAGGCCTTGTATGGTCTAGGGCCTGTGTACCTGAGGGACCGCCTCTCCCCATACATCCCCCAGAGACCACTTCGATCTGAAGAACAAAATCTTCTTAGTGTCCCCTCGGTCCGTACGTGCCATCTATCTGCCACGAGCTTTCTCGGTGATGGCACCGACACTATGGAATGCGCTGCTCGATTAAGTTAGAGGAATTAGAGAGCTCTCCTCTTTTCATAGGGCGTGCAAAATGGCTCTCTTCCGTCAAGCATTTCCTCCTGACTGAAGTACTGTAATATCCCTGGTCAAACAATTTTACTGGATTACTAAATTGTACTGTTTGTTTTATTCTGTTTAGTTGTGCTGTTTTTACATTATGTAAACCGCCCCGAGCCTGCGGGAATGGAGCGGTATAGAAATTGAAACAATAAATAAATAAGGAACACTATGTATTGTTGAAAGCTTTCATGGCCAGAATCACTGGGTTGCTGTGAGTTTTCTGGGCTGTATGGCCATGTTCCAGAAGCATTTTCTCTTGACGTCTTGCCCACATCATAGGGAAGCTGATGGGGAAACACAACCTACAAACGATCTACAGACCCACTAAGAAAATCCAACAAATACTATGTTTAGCAAAGGACAAGAGAGATCCCTTCACCTCTGCAGCAGTCTATCGTATACCATGCAGCTTTGGACAAGTCTACATAGGGTGCACCAAATGCAGCACCCAAACATGAATCAAGAAACATAAAAGGCACTGAAGACTAATTCAACCAGAGAAGTCAACCACAGCAGAACACTTGATGAACCAACCTGGACACAGCATATTATTAGAGAACACAGAAATGCTGGACCACTCTAACAACCACCATGTCAGACTACACAGAGAAGCCATTGAATTCAACAAGCATGTGGACAATTTCAACCAAAAGGAGGAAACCATGAAAATGAACAAAATCTGGCTACCAGTATTTTTTTAAAAAACTCTAAAATTAGGACAGTAAATAAAGAGCAACACTCTGAAAACAGGAGAATTCCAGACAGGAACAATCAGGTCCAGCTAACACCTCCCAACAAAGGATTCCCCCAGACAGGAATCAGACAGGCCTTGAAGCTCCAAGGATTAATCAAGGTGATTAATCGCAACATTCACACTTGCCCCCAGCATACAAGAGTTTTTTCTCCCACCCTGGACATTCCACAGATGTATAGACCTCCTTTGCTTAGTTTTCAATATGCCTCACAACCTCTGAGGATACCTGCCATAGATGTGGGTAAAACATCAAGAGAGAATGCTTCTGGAATATAGCCATATAGCCCGGAAACCTCACAGCAACCCAGACACTTTATACTTTATCCAAAAACTAATTGGCAACCAGTGGAGTGATTTTACTATAGATGTAGCAAAAAACTAGGTTTTGAAGACCATCCTTTTTGTTTGCAGACGTGTTTGCCCCCTATCTTGAGTCGTAGAGCAGCTAAGGAGATAACGAGAAGCCACTTATTTTAATCCGTCGATATAAAGAATGTCCTGCTTTTGTTCATGGAGACACTCTGCCCTTATTATCTCGATGAATTAAAGTAGCACTGCAGCTTTGTTTTTGCTTTATTCAGTGATCACAAACGCAGTCAGTTGCTGGACTTCAATATTTTACAGACCTGTAAATTACTTACAGAATGTCCTATTTGCAGTGTTTATTTTGCCATAAATTTGAGTTTAAAATTAAGTTGCACATTTCTGATAAAACAAAGTGATAAAACTTAATAACCACTGAAAGCAAAGTGAAACTCGGTTTTACGAATTCTCTGCTCTCCCAAGAGCCTACAGCACAGTAAATTGAGAACTACTAGCCTAATTGCTTGAAGGACCCTGGCAGTGGCTACCCTTTGGCAGCACAGCAAGCCCTAAAGATTACAACACAAAGCTAATTTTATCCTGTCTACAATCAGCAAAAGCAGAGATTAAAAGATCCATTAGGGTATTTAGTCAACTCTTTAGGCAAAACAAGGCTGTCCTTTGTACAGAACACTTTCTCCTGAAACTTCTGTCCAGTTCGGGTTTAAAGGGACATTTATCTTGCAAGACATTCTGGAATTAAATCTAAAAAAACACTATCTTCAGTATTTGGTTCCATTTGTTATCTTGCCTACAGGTGAGTTTCATAATGGTGCGTTCAGCTACTGTATTGAGAAGCAACCAAAGAGAAAGGATTTTCCTCAAGAAGTCAGTATTACAGGAATGCAAGGCTGACTGGCCAAGAATGCTAGACTGGAATCCCAATATAGCTAGCCTGCATCCACTCTGGACACTGAGGACCAGAACATCATTGCATCGTCCTATCTCAGCTCTGCATTAGTATGAAAGCCATCCCCTCCTCAATTGTTGTTGAATTGTAGTCGCTAAATACTAAGCTTTATTGGACCTCACAGTCTTACACTGCAAATATCCAAGTAATAAATTGTGCTAGCATTGCATATAATACTAGTGGTGCATCTAAACTCTTTACTGCCAAGACTTAATACTATGGAATCAGGAGAGTTGTAGTTTGGCAAGATACCAGCGGAGAATGCTAAAGAAGACCTTGTAAAACTACAGCTCCCATGATTACATAGAATTGAGCCATGGCAGTTAAACTGCATTAATTCTACAGTCGAGATGCATCCTAGGTCAGCACAGAGTGAATAATCCTCACATATTTGTACATCACCCTTTCATAAAACTGTTAAACATTGTGCAGTCCCATGAGAAAAAAGAGAGTAGTGTGTTGCAAACTTATGATTGAAAGATAATCCAAGTGGCGTTTCTCACAGTTTCATAATCACCTTCCTGCCCCTGTAGCATATTGGTGATTTTCTCCATTTCCCATTTCATTTGCTTCCTACTCATGACACTGGCCAGGTGAATAGCTTCCAGGTACGGATATGAAGATGCACAAGAGATATAACTTACAGAGTAATCAGGTACCACCCTCTTCCCACTCATTGCTGGGAAAAGGTGTAAGGTTACTCCCAAAGCTTGGCCTGCTTGAACCTAGAACCCACTCCTAATGTGGGAAGAAATATATTCAAATAATTCATATCATCATACAGAGGTGGGAAGAAATCTCAGAACAAGGATTTTTCTTTTTAAAATGATGCCTTGAATCAATGCACATCAACATTACAGATGGATTCAGTTACACATATAAAGGTAATACTTTGTCAAGATGTCTGAGCACTAGGACTCAAGCGTTGAAGGCAAGGTGGTGTGTTTTCAAGAGTCAGACAAAAGTGAAATCTAGAAGATGGGGAGAGTGTAGGTAGCATAAGTCACAGAGCAAATACAACGAGAAAATGGTGACGACAGTTGTGACTATTAAACAGCACTGAGGGCTGTTCCATACAGCCCTTTATCCCAGGATCATTTGCATTTTTAAAATGCAGATGTTCCTGGAGGACTTTGGGGGAGGGTCCCCAGATGTTCTGCTGGACTAGTCCCGGCAGAACATCTGGGATGAGTGTCCAGATGATCTACCGGGACTAGCCCAGCAGAACATCTGGGGACCCTCCCCCAAAGCCCCCAACCCCCTTTGAAAAGAAAACTTCCTTGGCTTCCATTACATTGTTGGAGCACCTCTCCCGCATGTAGAAATGACGTGCCAGGAGAGCGGGGGAGGGGGGAAATGAATTTCCTCCTCCACCCCCCGCTCTCATGGAGCATCATTTCTACACGCCGGGAGAGGTGCTCCAAGACTGTAATGGAGGCCAGGTAAGTTTTCTTTACTTTTCAAAGGGGGTTGGGGGCTTTGGGGGAGGGGGGCGGTTATTCCCACAGCTGGACTAATTTAGTCCAGAAAACTGTAGTCCAGGCACCGGAAATAGTAGGTTTATCCTGCGCCTTCCAAGAAGGCACGGAATAAAAGCGCTATCTAATTAATTTGCTACAAACCATGGTTTTCCTGGTTTGTAGTGAATTAATTCAGGACTGTCCAGAATGTTTTATGGGCAGCCCCTTCTTTATTGCGGGAGTTACCACAATAAAGGTACTGTCTGGACGCGCTTTGAGATATACCATGAAACTGAGGTCTCCTGGGACACTGCATGCATGTTAGACAAGGAACAGGCATGCATACCATAGAGCTAGACCAAGATTATCCCTATCTCCCACATGCATATGGGTTTTAAAAGTGACAGAAAAGAACTCCCATGTATATATCTACATAGATAGTTTAACTTCTGATTTAGGGATTAGTATTTTCAAAATTGATTATGTATTGAGGGGGAGAATGCTTAACATTATTATTATTTGGGAAATAACTGTCCTGGTTGCATTAAGTGCTACTAAGACCTCAGTAGGAATGCTGTATTAATTTCTGGGCAGCACTGTTCAAGGTGTCAATCAGCAACTTGGAGGAAATTCAGGGGAATTCTCAGAACATGGCAATTTGTCAAGAAGACAAATCAGAAGAACTGAAGGAAATATGGTGTTTGTTTTTAACCTATACAAATTAAATTAAGTGAGGAAAGTGATGATTATCTCCTAATTTTTAAAGCCCACTCATTCTTAAGAATTGCCAAAATAAATGGAAGAAGATGGGGATAACTTAAACATGAGGTATATTTCCTATCATTGTATTAGGTAAGATCTAGAACTAAACCTCTGTAAAAAAAAAAAAAGGTTCCTTCCATTGGAAGAAGTGATGGATTCCAGAGAGCCTCCTTTCTGCGTTGACACTTCCAAGTCATAGGTTATCTGGAGGACTGTTCATTTTTTCCTTATTGTGTCAAGGACCAATTCCACATTTGTGCTCCACTGGCTGCAAATGTTTGCATTTTTTCTTGTAAAAATCTGTGTAGACAGTCATTGTGTTTGTAGACCACCATCTACCAACTTTAAAGCAAATATATGGGGCATGCAGTAGGGCCTCGGGGGGGGGGGGGCAATTAAAATGATTTCTTCCCCTAGACCTTAGCTCAAATGGGATCATATAGCTTGTGGAAACCAGCTCTGTGTAATTTTGGATCCAGTTCATAGTCTTTGTGCATATTTTAAAGTACCAAGATAAATTGCATACCCATCATCTCAGCGATCTTTATGACAATGTTGGGTTCCTTCAAGTTATTTCTGGGTTATTTTGGCCCTAAGGAGGACCTATGGAAAAGTTTTATTGCCATGATTTGTTCAGAGAAGGTTTGGCATTGTCCTCTGCTAAGAATTACGTGCCCAAGGTCATCCAGTGGGTATCCATCGCTAAGTGGGGATTCCATATAGTCGTAATCCCATGTTTAAACCACTATACTATATTGATTCTCCCTGCTACAATGACAATGCTGCATGTTAATTTGGTATTTGTCATTAGGGCTAGGAGGTAGAACCAGTTACCCATTCAGCAATATTGACATGCAAATAAGAGCAATTCAAAGGGTTCTGTGATTTTTAACTTCTTAACTTTGAATTTGTTTTAATGATTTTTAACTGGGAATTTTTTAATGTTTATATTTAACCTTGTTTTAATGTTCGAATATATGTGTATATTTTACATGCTTTTCTGTTAAGACACTTTCAGTTCTCTTTGGGGAAGATAAAGCAGGGTATTAATAATAATAATAATAATAATAGTAATGCTGTAAGTAGACTTTTGCTCATGTAACAAGATTTTTCCTGCACCCTCCAGAATGCTTCAGAGGACCATTCAACAAATTGAAGGATTCTTTTGAGTGAAGGTCTTCTTGCGCAAGCCTGGATGAAATCTATGGCACCAAAGGAGACTGTCATGGACTGGATAACAGCTGATCCAGCATTACTGTCGAATGAGACATTGGCAATAAATGAATTGATTCAGTTTAATAGCGCTATAAATTTTTAAACAAAATCATGTTGTCTATTGGTGCTGTTTTAAAACGGATTCCAATTCTCAGGCAATGTTTGCTATGTCACGACTGTTCATCATATACAAAGAAAGAATGTATGAATACAACAGATTATCCACATGTAAATTTGTATAAGATGGTAGAAGTAGACCAATGGCATGTTCACTGGCTGGACTGAGTTCATGACAGAAGAAAGTTTCGATTCTAGGACATCCTGCTCATAGTCCATGTCCTAGATAACAATGGCCAAATCAGTTCTCTTTATAATGAACAAGTTCAACTTGAGTGTTCACAACAAGAGTTCAGTAATGATGTTTTTCCATTGTGGAATCCACTTTATTAGAAAAAGATTTTATAAAAGGTTGCAGAAGAATAACTGCAGAGTTGCTTTTTTAGACTGTCTCTGCCACACATGTCTGAAAAATACCCACTATGACATATATTTACATTATTGTGGAAGGAGGATAAAACAGTCTACTATAAAATTCCTTCCCTGTTTATGTTATGAAGACACACTTACCCTTGTCTACCAGACGTCATACATATTCATGTATGGAAGAATTAACTATAGCATTGGTCTTCAAGTAGTGGTTTATGATGCTAAAATGAATCATGTCCCCAATCATAGTGATTTTTTACACACACAAAAGGAGAAAAAAGAAAAAGGAAAAATGGAATGCTCACCAGCGAGGTACTGCTCTTTCACATAAGAACTCCACTAAGATCTGTAGCTCACAGGAATAATGCACACACACAGTTTTCTATTCCCACAAAACTTATAGAGAACCCATAAACCCTTTACAATCCCCATTTGTTTTGTTTTTTAAACCAACTAGTTGATTTTCCACTCAAAGTCAACCAAACCACTATAAGAACATGACAGATTGGGACTCCATCTAAATACAAAACACATACACACACACACACAGGTTGGGTATTAAGTCAAAACCTGAAGTGAACCACTTTTGGTTGCGCTGGAAGCTATTATTTAATTGTTGGAGGAGGGGGCATTGTCCATCACATGATATATCTTGTGAAGTAGGTCAATGCCACTTGTAGATAGGAGTCGGCATCTGAAGCTAGAAACAACAGTTCACTTAAGCTCGTGCCATTCCAGATAGAATAAAATTTGGTTTGGTTTGACTGCATTTGCAATTTAGTCTTAACCACTGGATCATGGCAGTTTGTGAGATGAGTAGACACAGTATAGACACCAGGAGAAGTCATGCTTTTTGTTTCAGTTGTGGCTACAAAAGGTGTAGATCAGACAAACAATAGACTCTAAAAACACATTGGAATTCTACAGACTGGTGAGGTTGTCTAGATTATCAAGTCATTGACTGGAAGTCAGCAACCAAAACCCACTCAATTTAGCTGCTGAGCCATCACAATCAAAACTACATTTGGTTCATGAAACAAACAAATGTGGATAGTCAATATTTAATCAGCAAAAAATAAAAAAGCAGGAAATTGGAACAGTCTTATAAATAGTCCATTTAACTCCAAACAATTACACTCTCTCTTCAAGGTCTCGTGCTAGGGTCTTGTCCACCCCTGTTCTCCTGAGACAGTTAACTAGAGATATTGAGGATTCAACCTGTAACCTGAAAGTTATTTTACAGCACTATAGGTTAGTATAATCCAATGAGTGAAAATACCTGTAGAGCACCTATTTCTTCCTCCTTCTTGAGAGTCTTCTCAAATAGATCTATATAATAAAAAAGACAAGACATTTCAAAAAAGAGGTAACTACATGCCTGATGAATGGATGTATCTGATCAGTGTTACACATGAATTATCGAAATTACCCCCAAATTTAAATGAGAAAACAACTTCATGATCTCACAGGAAGGTAAAACAATAAGACAAAACTAGTCTGGTCTCACTCTTTTGTCCACAACAACTACATATATCATTGTAAGCCAGACTGAGGTCCCTCAATTGCTCAGCAAATGAAGAAGTTTATTTATTTATTTACTTATTTTATTTATACCCCAGCTTTCTCACCCCGCAGAGGACTCAAAGTGGCTTACAAACTCCGGCAAAAATTCAATGCCTCATCATAAAACAACCATAAAACAAGCCATATCAAAACTATAAAACAATCAAAATATATAAACAAATTAATGTACATAAACACAATAAAAACAAGTTAAAAACATAACTGATTGAAAACATAAAGTGCTGAGTCTCAGTTTCCATACATAATGACTTTCTCATGGTCATTATTCAAGTTGTTGAGGTCGATTCTGTGTTATTCTATTCTCCGGACGCCCATGTACAGAGCCAGTTCTTTAGCCTTTTCCTGAAGACCAGGAGGGATGTGGCCAACCTGATGTCATCCCAGTCACAATGTTTCCTCTTTTTAAAAGTCACTGTAGTGTCCTTTTTCCAGCTGGGAGGTTTCTTCTCCATGGCATTGCAACAGATTACCTTGCACAGTGTTTTCCACCCAGGGGTGAATCGTGCAGTTTTACAGCAGAGATGAGCACTTCTATTTTATATATATTTAGAGTAAGCAGTTGGAAGATCACTGATCCAAACCACTGGGATATCATATCCAGCTACAGAGTTATTGCAGGTTGCCTTTCCCCCTCTTGAAAATCCACCTTTTTTCAAAGTTCCTCCCCCTTTCCAACCCCATATCTTCTTAAAAAGAACATGGCTTCTTGGGTCTCTTGTTGGAAGAAAGGCAGATTAAACAAATAATTAAAGTTAAACAAATACAGCTGGCACATGAAGAAACTAGATTGTGTCTTAGACACTTTGCTTTCCCCTTGCCTTCCATGCATGAGACGCTTGAGGGGAAAGTGGTACTGGGTGAATCTCTAGCATGGAAAGCTAGCAAATTCTCCAATATGCTGGCTGAGTGTGCTTTGCTATTTCCTCAACTTTTTTGCAAGGGAACCTGGTGATGACAGGGTGAGTGCCTATGCCCCCCATCATTTCACACACCACAAAGATTAGTCTTGTGCCAATCTGCTTCCTTAGTCCAGCTTTAAGGCAAACACATAGAAAAAGTCTTCCTCTGCAAGAGCCTTCTAATGGTGCTTTCCATGATGAAAATGGTAGAATAGAGCTATTTATTCATTATTTATTTATGGTATTTGTATACCGCCTTTCTCAGCCCGAAGGCGACTCAAGGTGGTCCAGATCAAGCTACCTTGTAGGATCTGATATTGTGCCATAAGCACTAAGGGAAGGGAGGGAAGAGGGAGGTGAGAAGTATGAGGAGAGCTACAGACACATCAAAAATATTTGCACAGCTGATGTAAATAACTCATTCATAAGAGTTATATTTTCCTCAACTTTACCTAAAATATAGGAAATGAGCTAAATATAAGTTGTTGAGACTACACCCCCTTAGCCAGGAGGGATAAAAGTATATTTGGTACTTATTTATTTAGATTATTTTAATCCCCCAATCTTAAAAGCTGTGTCTAAACATATATTTAATCATTAAAATGTTCAAATTTACGTTACAGCTCCATACACTGCTTAAAATCCATTTTGGAGTACATCTCTTTTTGGATAACAAGAGAAAAAAAAGAGACGATCTTATAGAATCCACAATCTGGACTGTTGAACTCATGGCCACTTAAAAGATCATTCATATGGCCTTTGCTTATATTATCAAGTGGAATGAAGTTTGACCCAGAGGGGACAAAGCATAAAACATGTTTCTGCAACAAAATATTTCCAGTAAATACATGAAAAACAGTAGAAAGACCAATAAAGATAAAGTATTTCTGCTTCCTACTGTCTGAAAACAAGTTGTCATCTTAATTACATGCAGGTGCAAAGGGTCTCTAGCACCATATTCCGGAAGTAGTTCAAGTAATGACACAGGAAGGGATCACATTAAATTCTTACCTATACAGACATTTCCCTACCAAAAATACAAAGCAGAATTAATTTTAAACATCTATTTTGCGGGGAAAGTGTAGAAAATATAGAATCAAAGAGTTGGAAAACACCATTCCAGCTCATGCCGCCATGTTTTTTCCAGCAATCCCTTCATCAGACAATGAATTGTGGTTTGCAATGGGTATTATAAAAAAGCCCCTTTAATTGTTACATAGGTAACGTTCAAGCTTACAAGGTTCTTAGACATGTAGTGCTTTCAGAATTTGCTGCTGTGGTCACTTTTCATGCTTTCACCTAATGTTCCAACCTCTAGTTTTGTCATGATTGGAATATGGAGTTTGTTCTTGACCAGAAGCAATGTATATGACACAAATGGTGACATGAACAAAATAAAGTGGGTCAAATTCAATAACATTTTTCTGTAGATTTCTATATTCGTAATGCACTCACCTGTTATGTCTTTCAAACATATTTTCCTGCAGAAGGGAGTGATAAGAAGCTACTCTCAACCCACTCTCTACATCAGCCTTACACCCTTAAGGATTGGAGAAGACTCCTGACTAGGCAGGATGTGAGGTTAAGGGCAAAGGGTTAACAGGAGACTGCAGGTATTCAAGTACAGTTATCTTCAATAGATGTAGCAGAAATCACCAAATATAAGAATATAGGAAACTGTCTTGTGTTGAGTCAGATGATAGGTACATTTAAAAGCATAGCGCCCAGCTCTATGATTTTAAATGTACCTAGCATCTGACACAATACAAGAGACCACAAGGGCCATCCAGTCCAATTGTGCCATGCAGGAATACCAATCAATCTTTATCAATCAAACTTTATTTATATCCCGGCCCACCTCCCCATGGGGACTCAGGGACATAAAATACTCATGAGAGATTGCAATCCAGCCCATGCTTTAAAACCTCCAGATAATAGGATTCCGCCAGACTCCAAAGCAGCATATTCCACTGCTGAACAGCTCTTACCACTGGGAAGTTCTTCCTAATTTTTAGGTAGAATCTCTTTTCCTGCAATTTGATTCCATTGCTCCATACGTCACCACAGCAGCAGAAAATTTGCTATATTTATTTATTTACTATACTTGTATACCGCCTTTCTCAGCCTATCGGTGGCTGAAAACAAGTTTATATTTGTTAATATTGTTCTTCATTTTAATTATTGTATTGTATTGTTTTTAAGTGTTTTTTGCACTACAAATAAGATATGTGCAGTGTGCAAAGGAATTCATTCATGTTTTTTTCAAATTATAATCCAGCCCTCCTGTCTGGTTCCCCAGCAGGCTGTCACATAACACCTGTTTTGCAGGATCTGCACTGGCTCCCAATTGAGCACGGGATCACCTTCAAAGTATTGGTACTCACCTTTAAGGCCGTGCACGGCCTGGGGCCAGCGTACCTGAGGGACCGTCTTTCCCCATATTGCCCTACGAGATCACTACGGTCAGAAAACACCAACTTGCTGGTCATTCCATCTGTGAAGCTACTTAGGCAGACTGCAACCCAGAGGAGAGCGGTCTCTGCAATAGCTCCTGTGTTATGGAATGCTCTCCCGGCTGAGACGCGAGCTCTCCAAGACCTCTTGCCCTTCAGACGGGCATGCAAAACGTTCCTCTTTCAGCAGGCCTTCGGCCTATAGATGCCTGTGCGCATAGCTCGCTGATACTGTTGTTACATTGCACTATGCTGTGCCCTGTACTATGTACAGCATACTGTATTTTAATCTGCTGTTTTTATTGAGTGTTCTATTTGAATGTGTTTTTATTGTATACTGTGTGGTTGTGAGCCGCCCTGAGCCTTCCAGGAGGGGCGGCCTAGAAGCCCAAGAAATAAATAAATAAATAAATAAAAGTTTAAGGAACTGTGACCTGGCCCTGTTTAAAAAGTTTGAGGGCCCTTGGTCTAAATCATTGATAAAGATTGTGAATAGCACTGGGCCTAGGACAGAACTCTATGGTCAACTCACTAGTCACCTATCTGCAGGATGAAGATTATGCAGGATGAAGAATATTCATTGCTGATCATCCTTTGGGTTCAGCCAATTAACCAATTACACTGGCCAACACACATCTATGTGCCTCAAATGTTCGACCTGTTTCTGGGTATGTTTGAGCTGTTGATTCCAAATATGATGCCAGCTTTCCCCTACCGACTCTAGATTTTGAGATACAGAACATACGCCATATACCAGAAGTCATATGTTCGCCCACATCTGCTCACCTACAGAAATTATGATAGCCATATCTAAGACATTAGGGTTGGTGCAGTCTATCAACTTCAATTTTCTGAATCAGCATCCCAAATAATTCCAGGGACAGACCTAAAAACCAAGGATTTTTGTTGTTGTTGTTGGCTATGTTATCAATTCACCTATCAGTAGCACTGTCTAGTCCACATTGCATTAGCTTGCTTGCAAAAATATCATAGGGACCTTTTCAAAGGCCTTACTAAAATCAAGATACAGTACATCCACAGCGCTCCCTTCATCTGCCAAGATTGTAAATCTGTCAAAAAAGAGATAAGATTAGCGTGGCGTGACTAGTTTTTGAGAAATCTATGCTCACTTTTAGTGATCTCCGCATTCCTTTATAAGTGCTGACAGAGTGCTTGTTTAATTGTCTGCTCTAGAATCTTTCCTGGTATTGATGTCAGGCTGATTGGGCAGTTTTTGTTTGGGTCCTCTTTTCTCCCCTTTTTGAAGATGAAGACAACCTTTGCCCTTCTCCAGTCTGCTGGGACTTCTCTTGTTCACCACAAATTCTCAAAGATGAATGCTAGTGTTTCTTAGATGAGTTCTGCCAGTTCTTTTAATACCCTTGGATATTGTTCATCTGGCCTTTGTCTAGAAAGCACAAATCAAGTCAATGGAATATTTTCCTGGCCTTGAAACCACAGTTCAGTTTTATTCAGGATATTTAAAATTCAAATGCCCTCTTATCTCTGTAGATAAAATAAGAAAAACTGCACATCTACCTCATCTCTTCCCAATAAGTGTGTGGTCCCCCCCCCCTCGCCCCAATCATTTTAACCTTCAAGACGACTCTAGAAGTAGTAAGGGTTGAAAGACAGTGACTGATCCAAGACCATTCCATGAATGAGGATTGTAATCTCTATCTCCTGCTCAACCATGTACATCACTATCTAAAAATAAGGAAAACTTCTTATATAGGAGATAAGAGGTCAACTGACATCTTCAGCCATGTGCAGTTTAGCAATGGCAGCTACAAAGATATGCAATTTTCTAAGTATACTGAATCCCAGCTGCATGTATTCAGAGAAAACCAGCATCCAGGATCCATAGTCACTGATACACTGCTGAGATTTCTTTCACTTCTCTCATATTCGTGCCTCCAATCTTAAATATCTAATTTTCTTCTGCTTCAGATTTATATATTCATATTACAAATGATAAAGTATAATAGAGGTCTTTACAACAGTTTTGTGTGTAGTGGAAATTATGGGTTGAATCCAGATTATGTAAGAAGAATATAGGTTTTGCTGAAACGAGTGTGAAACATTCAATCTAATTTCAAAAGAAATTAAACTGAACTACCTTTATCTGGAGTAAATGTTTTATTTCTAATAGTGGTTCAGCATGTATCTGGAATTGATTTCTTTCTCTAGATTTGAAGTCAGTCCCTGCTTTTTAAGGAATTACAAATAAAGCCACAATAACACACTGATTTAAAAATAACACTTTGCTTGCAACAGTCAGTGGTGCATTATGCTACATGTTTATAAAATAAATATTAATTGAAGTGCTTTCAATTTCTTTATCAACTCTTTGTGATATAGGTTGGCATACACTCCTCATTAGTGCAAATCCTTCAGTTCCACCAAGCAGATGGACAATGCTACTGTTAAAGACAGATAGCAAATCTGTAACAGGAAAACAAGTCAAGGCTTACATATAAACACTCTCAAAGTTCAGTGTCAATATCTATGATCCATGAACCTACCCACTGTTGCCATAGTTAGTGCCTCTGACTCCTATGCAAAACCTGCCTGATTCTCAGTCTTTGCTATATTACTTGCCAGTGACCTCCTCAAGGGCCAAATGGAGGGCTAATGCGGTCTCCTTGAAACAAAACCAGGAGCCAGCTTTGGGAATATAGATTCCCCTCATCCTCCTGATCAATGGAATATCCTCTGCCTTCCCATAAATGCAAGAAGCCTTTACATTAGTTACAGTTAAGTCTAGCTATACTTTCCCTTAATTTGTTTCAAGTGTCACTATGGGAGCTGACTTTCATACCTGTGATAGTTGGGTTGAAGAGGGAATTTCAGCAGACATTGCTTGTTTTTAGTTGCATGGTAAACATCAGCTCCTGAATTTCCCTCTTCTACCTAAGTATCAAAGGCAAAGAAAACATCTTCAGTTTTTTTAACTGGTTGTTGTTTATTTGTTCCGTTGCTTCCAACTCTTCGTGACCTCATGGAGCAGCCCACAACAGAGATCCCGGTTGGCTATTGCCACACCCAGCTCCTTAAAGGTCAAGCCAGTCACTTCAAGGATAACATCCATCTTGCCCCTGGTTAGCCCCTCTCCCTTTTTCCTTCCATTTTTCCCAGCATCATTATCTTCTCCAAGCTTTCCTGTCTTCTCATTATATGGCCAAATCCTTCCCTCCAGTGAGTAGTCAGGTGCTATTTCCTGGAGTATGGACTGGTTTGATCTTTTGGGTGCCAAAGCACTGGCAGCCCTAGATTAAAATGTCAAGATCAGAGATCAGGAGTCTTAGATTCAAATTGCCATTCAGTCATGAATTTCACTAGGTGACCCTCAGGATTACTGAAAAGACTGTAAGGGAAAGGAGGACCAAGCACATTATACCAAGCCCCCCAAAGGAAAAGCAGTATCAAAATGCAGTTAACAAATGTATTGTCAAAGGCTTTCATGGCCAGAATCACTGGGTTGTTGCAGGTTTTTTGGGCTGTATAGCCATGTTCTAAAAGCATTCTCTCCAGACATTTCACCTGCATCTATGGCAGGCATCCTTAGAGGTTGTGAGGTCACAACATCTGAGGATGCCTGCCATAGATACAGGTGAAACATCTAAGAATGCTTCTAGAACATGGCCATACAGCCCGAAAAACCTGCGACAAAGCAGTTAACAAATATGCATATCACTGGGCCAGTTACTAGTCTACAAACACTACAAAGGCAGTAAATAAGTCGTATCAAAATACATTTAAATAGGCAGAATAGGGCTCACAAAATGAGAACCACATCAAATAGCATTAGAAATCACATAGAAATTACACAAGAAATACATTGCATATCAAACAATCTTCAAGGATGGCGAAACGAAAGTTATTTCCGGGGTCTAGCTCGAGACGCTAAGCGTCTTCCTGTTATGCAGCAAAGGCACCGCCCAAAGTTGTGTCGCAAAGGGTGGCGGGAGCGGTAGTCCACTGTAAATCCTAATGAGCAGAGACGCCCGAGCTCAGCTGTTGCGAGCGGGGGGGGGGGGGGGCTCAGGCCCCAACACTGTCGTCTTCCAGGGACGTGTTGTGCGGGGACCAAGCCTGACGGCAAGGGAGCTCAATACGAAGCTGGCGGCGGGCCGTTTCGTCCTTTCCAATAGGACTTCCTCAGAGGCAGCGTAAACTAAGTATGGGATGGTCCGTCCTCTGCGACTTTTGAAAGACTCCTGATGATTTAACACATGTGAGGATGTCATACTTAGTTTACGCTGCCTCTGAGGAAGTCCTATTGGAAAGGACGAAACGGCCCGCCGCTGGGTTCGTATTGAGCTCCACGCCGTCAGGCTTGGTCCCCGCACAACATGTCCCTGGAAGACAACAGTGTTGGGGCCTGAGTCCCCCCCCCCCGCGCCGCTCGCAACACCTGAGCTCGGGCGTCTCTGCTCATTAGGATCTACAGTGGACTACCACTCCCGCCACCCTTTGCGACACAACTTTGGGCGGTGCCTTTGCTGCATAACAGGAAGACGCTTAGCGTCTCGAGCTAGACCCCGGAAATAACTTCCGTTTCACCACCCGATCACGGGTTTTGAGTTTGGGCTAACTGCCCCCAGGAATTTTCCTCTTTAAAAAGGGTTTCCGCCTTGTTCCTATTTAGGTTTTGATATATGAAGACGGACCCTTACAGCGTTCTTGTAGCCCTGTTTTCACTGTACTGTATTTGAATGTATGATTACCCAGTGGCTATTGGAACTGTACACATCCTTGAAGATTGTTTGATATGCAATGTATTTCTTGTGTAATTTCTATGTGATTTCTAATGCTATTTGATGTGGTTCTCATTTTGTGAGCCCTATTCTGCCTATTTAAATGTATTTTGATACGACTTATTTACTGCCTTTGTAGTATTTGTGGTATATTACAGTGCTGCCCCCTGTTTTGTTGGTTTTCACCAGTTACTAGTCTGGCAAAAGTCATTCATTCCAATAGGATTCACTATTTTCCATGAGGTTCATATTGCAGCTGTTGTAGCAACCACAGCGGTCATCTAAAGGTCGGCAAAGAAACTGGAATTGTCTCCATATTTTTCTCTAGTAAAAATATCAAATGTTGTTTGCATATGCATGCCATCTAAGCAGCAGTTTGCCATCTAAATTTAACAGCACAAAACATATTTTGCAGTTCATGAAAATAAGCTTCACTGAGAGTTACTACAGACCTATCCGAAAAGAATGTTGGACTAGAAACGTCTTTGGAAAAATCTAGCATGACTCTTCTTACATTGTTAAAAAAGAAGAGCATAGAGAAAATAGGATATAAGCAGGAAACCTAAGGAATGTGGTCTCAATTCTCAATTTCAATGGCACCTAATCATTCCAGCTCTCTCCTTACCTGGATGCAGAGTTAGGGGCCCTGCATGCACAAAAAATTGGATGATAGAAAACTAAGTTCTTCCAGGCTGCTTCCTGACATAAAGATAAATCAATCACAGCTTCCCAAAAACAAAGTGAGTATACTGGCATTTTTTTCAATACAAGAAATATTTCTGCTTTTAAAAAAAGGAAAACAGTTTGCAACTATTCTCTTAACATGCACAAAATTCATATCAGCCTAGCTAAGAATGAACTATTGTCAGCTATCGATCTTGGCAATATATTTCTGAGATGATTATAACCATGGGCTTGTTCAACTCCCCTCTCCCAAAATCAGATTAAAATTTAGAGCAGCACAACAAATTGATAGAAGTTGAAAAGGACAGCCACTAAGCAGGATCTTAAACCGTTTGTCAGCACATTCTCCAGTTTTATTATACCAATAAAAAGCAAGGACTAGTATAACAATCTTGTTTAAGCTGAAGCTATTCAAAACAAAATCACATGCGCATTAGTTGTTCGCTTTTTAAAAAAAAATTGCCCAAAATCAACAGCAGATTCAGAAGTTTGTGTGGAAAATACAGGATCATATTTTAAGTCATTTTACATTACCCACACAAGAAGGGCCACTGTTAAGCAGATGGCCATCTGCTTTAATTCATGTGAATCATTAAGACACCTATCCACATTATGGTGATGCTTTTACTAAGCCAACCCAAAAGACACAAGATTCATTGAGCTACAAATGACCTCAGTATTCGTTTTATGGTTAATATAGCTACTCTGCATTATTAAGGCGCTAGGCTTCTGTCTTGATCTGCTGCCATCAACTGGTTCTTAAGAAGATAACATAAAATGTTAGCCCACAATGGTTTCAGTCTCCTCTGGATCAGAAATTGCTGCAGGAAACGCATGAGGAAGGATGAAAAGCACTGCCAAAGAACAGACACCCTTTGTGGTTTGTCTCAGACGCTGGAACAACATGATGGTTGGGAGATAAATTCCCTAAGACTGTATCAATGAGGTTTTCATAATCCATCATAAGTCTTCCTTGTGTGAGAAACTACTTTAAAGGTCACTAAGAAAAGCTCTCTATTCCATTCCAACGGTTAGTTTTGGTGAATTCAGTGTATGTAGATAAACAAAGTCAGATCAGCACAGAGAAAATGGATTCCTTTATGTGCTGGGCATGAGACATACCGATAGGAACAGCATGTGTTTTCAGAAAACAGGTTGCTCATTAATATGCTATAACTTTGATCTGAACCGATGAAGAAGCAGTTCAATTTGGTATCCATAAACCTCTCTGCTGAGGTGGCTAAAAATGGTGCCAATTGCGATAGCATGTTTTGTGATGTGGAACAGCTACTCACTAGGACCTGGATAGAAAATACCTATTCATTTCAGAAGGGACGCTGAGCAAGCATTCATTGGGAACCGACTTAGAATGCATTTCAAACTCTCTTGCAAATTCTGCAAACAGCTTCCTGCACTCCAACAGCAGTTAATCTGATGTATATACTGTATTTTGAACAGTTCCTTTTGTACTGAACAAATTAGAAAATCTTTTCATTATGTTGCATGAATAATAATAATCATCATCATCATCATCATCATCATCATCTTTATTTATACCCCGCCACTATCTGGAACTCACTGCCACCCGCCCTCAGAGCCACTTCGACCCGGACTAGGTTCCTGTCAGACCTGAAAACCTGGCTCTTCCGCCCTAATCGGTACCTGAATGACTGAAGTCTGTATCTATGTTTTTAAATTGATGTACATTGATGTATTTTGGGGTTTTAAAATGATGTAAACACAAAATAAAAGTATTATTATTATTATTATCTTCCCGAAGGGGACTTGAGGCGGCTAACATGAGGCCAAGCCCAAAAATAATACAAAAAAATTAAACACAAAATAACAGAAAATTACATCACAATGAAATACATAAAGTAACAAAAATAAACAGTGCAAAATAACATGATAGAAATCAAACACAAAGGCCGGGCTAAATGCACAAGAAAATGTTAAAACCCTGGGTGAGATGGGAATAGAAAAAGTGTATTTGTGAGGGAAGAGCCCAAGAAGGAGGAGCAAGGGGGTTTAGTCTTCATTAAGGACAGGAGAAAGTGCATCATGAGGACAACTGTAGAAGGAGATGAACAAAATGGGTTGAATGAAGGCACATCAGAAGAGACAAGTTTTTAGATCTTTCTTAAAAACTGCTAGGGTGGGGGCTTGCCTAATCTCATCAGGTAGCAAGTTCCAAAGTCGGGGGGGGGGCACAGCAGAGAAGGCTCTCTCCCTCTTTGCCACAAGTCATGCCTATGATAGAGGAAGGGGCAAAAGGAGGGGGCGAAAGGAGGAACTAAAGACGTGGATGTTTTGTTGTGCATTCAACTGACGATTCCTGTGACAGATGGTCTGAATCATGATCTGAATCATGACCTGAACCTAAAGTCCTATAGATCATTACTACATTTCTATGTCAAGTTGAATTGATCCTGTTTAAGTGCTCTATATCGATGCTATTATTCCTATGTCACTATATGTTTATATCCACCTGACTGACCACGCTATCCTTTAACTAGCTTCGCATTTTGGCCCCCTCCCTCCCCTCCAAAAAGGAGTCTTTTGTGACTTTTGATGCTTGTTTATTATTGTTTATGCTGTTTTTATGCTATTTTAATTTGTTTATTGTTTATTGTTTTTAATTGTATGTTGACTTGAGCTTGTCCCCATGTAAACCGCTCCGAGTTCCTTCGGGGAGATGGAGGTGAAGTAGAAAAATAAAGTTCTTCTTCTTCTCTCCAGAAGATCAAAGAGATTGTGCAGGTTTATGGTAGGAGATGCGGTCGCAAAGGTAGGCAGGTCCCAAACAATTCAGGGCTTTACAGATGATGACCTGCACCTTGAATTGGGACCGGAAGATGAACGGCAGCCAATGGAGCTCATTGAACAGGAGGGTTGATCGCTCCCTGTAATTCGCCCCAGTTATTAATCTGGCTGCCGAACACTGGACCAATTGGAGTTTCCAGGCCGTCTTCAAGGGAAGCCCCATGTAGAGTGCATTGCAATAGGCCAATCTAGAGATAACTAGACAACCCCACCGTGATCAAGTCAGTAGTGGGGTTGGGTGTCATCCGCATAGAGACGGCGACCAAAGCCGTCTCGGTACTCTGTCCAGGCCTGAAATTAGACCGTGACCAATCTAGAAAATCGGTGTCATCTAGGAATCCTTGGAGCTGCAAGGCGACCACCTGCTCCAGCACCCTGCCCAAAAAAAGGGAGGTTGGAAACTGGTCTATAGTTGTTAAGCACAGAAGGGGCAAGGGAGGTCTTTTTCAGTAATGGTTTTACCATCGCCTTCTTAAGGCAGGACGGGAATTTCCCTTGGCCCAATGATGCATTTATTAAGGTCTTCTTATACTGCTAATACGATGCAGACATTATATTCTTCAGAAATATCCTTCTGGAGACTATATATATATACAGTGTGTGTGTGTGTGTGTGTGTGTGTGTGTGTGTGTATAATATATATATATATATATATATATATATATATATAATCAAGATATAGAAGCCATGTGTAAACCCAGCTTCTTTTAAGTTTTTTTTTAAGAACGGAGAGGTCAGATTAGCTGAACACATGTTTGTCCCACTTGGTATCCATTCAAAACTTTCTATTTACATTATTCAAATGTTGATATGCATCATCTTGAGAATCCTATGACTAAAAGTAAATATATGGATATTTTAAGAAATAGACCCTACATTTCAGTTTTTTGCCTGAAGACTAAATTTCAGAGGAAGCAATGACAAAACCACCTCTGACTATTTCTTGCCTAAGAAACCCCAATGAACTCCATAGGGTTGCCATAAGTCTATAGGGAACTTAAAGGCACACACATACACATCACAACTTAATCTTGCATTTACATCAGTATAAGACACACACCGTGAACACAAAGCAATGATTATATGTAAATATGACAGAATCCACAGAAACACATGATATACTGCTGTATGTGAAGTGCAAAGTTCTTTCAGAAAAGAGTCTCCAGTCATAGAAAAACATGGAGATCAAGAAAAGTTACATAGGTGTATACTAATGCGGTAGTGAACAAGCTCTTAGAGATGAAATTCTCCTTTTTCACATAAACTCATGAAATCATGCATCATCTCCCTATTTATGCTGCCATTTTTATTGCTACTTTTTAGGTGAATTCTCTATCCATACCACATTATACTCTGTAATCGTTATTTCAAAAATCCAAACTTGTTGCAGGATTTCTTTTAAAAAATAAGACAATCAACATTTAAAAACCGCCTTGCTAAGTTATCTTTTACCAATAACAGCACTGGTTCTATTATGGTCCTTTACTCTCGTTAACCTAAAATGTTGGAGGCGCTAAAACATTCCTGGACAGGGTTGCATTTTGCTGAAAGGACTATGCATTTGAGGTGGCTCTCATATTTGTCAATGTCTGAACATGCATAGCTACTGACTGTGATCACTAGGAACTTTTTCTAGCAGCTCTGCCTTGTAGTAGATATGACCTTCATTACCCATGTACAAGTGACAAACTGTGATGCATTTTATATGGCGGCTGCCTTTGAGGATGGTTTGGAATCTTCAATTGGTAGAAAATGTGGCACCAATATTCCATCAACAGCAAGAACATCTTGACACTCAGAACTAGTTTTGCATCAGCTGCATTGGTTACCAGTATGTGCCCAAGACTCAATGTAAAATAATGGCATCATATTTTAAAGCACCAAAGTATTTCAAACTCCATTAACCACATCGCCCTGACCATCCTGCACATTGCCTGAAGGGTAAAAACTATGTTTAATTCACAGTATTTTCATCACAGCAAGAATACATTGCTTATATTTTATAATTTGCTTGAATATATTGTTTTGGGAGGACCTGGCCCAAAAAGCAGCTTGATAAATATTTTGAACAAATATATTGTAAATACACCAGATGTCAAAATGGCCACACTGGAAAGGGCCTGAGACTAAAATAAACAAGCTGTTATGAAGTTATTATATTTCTTATTTCCAGGATAATGCAAGCTTGACACATTTGATTGTAAACCTATACCTGTATAAGAAAGGAGAGGTATATTGGAATTTCATATCATTAATTTTTGGTGACAGCAACATGTTGGACAACACAGAGGCCTAGTTCATAATCCATTTTAACGTATTTCTAATACGCCACCTCCAAGTTACCTCACAGGCAATTATTGACCAAATTATAGATTCACAAGTCACCTACACAGTTATGTCTGTCAAGTTAAGTGGGCATTTACTGCTAGATTTTTGTGCAGTTGATAAATAGACTCTCAGGGGTTGTTTTCTGTATAACTGCAGCTCCTGGCTTCAGTTTAAAGAATTGTTCCATTAAAAGGTTTTTTTTCCTCAGTGTGTTGAATGTAGTCAGAACATGTGAGTTTTGGGGAAGAGCAGAAAAGCTTGGGCATACAATGAGACAGATTGCCTATACTTTACAAAACGGAAGTTGAATTTATCAAAATGCCAATTACAATGTTTTCATTTGTATATTGCCAGAATATAGGTCACTTTCAAATTAATAATGATGTTTTTATCATGATATGGAATTTGCAAGCTGCTATAGATGGCCATCAGTTGCCAGATTCATTTTAAATTCAACAAAATACTTGGCTAGAAAGGAATGGATGCTTACCTGTAACCCTGTTTCTCTGAGTGGTCATTTGTGAAATTCACACGCGTGGTACTTTCATGCACCTGCGCAGTAAGCTTGGTATCTTCTGGAAAGTCCCAAAAGTTTTAGGGCTTCAGCTCCACCCACACTCTCCAGGTAGTATATAGCCAGTGGGAGGGTCTGTAGCCTCCGTTTCTATGCCAGGGAACCAAGGCATGGCAGAAAATAGGGAAGATGGGTGAGATGTGCAAATTTCACAGGTGACCACTCAAAGAAACATTGGTTGCAGCAACCATTCCTTCTTCTTCGTGATCTCTGTGAAAGGCTGGTCTGAGTCCCTCTTTCGAGGTGAGAAGATCGGGATATAAAAGTTTTTTTAAATAAATAAGTCGCACCTGTGGTAGACTAGTGAGCCTCCAAACCTGGATGGCAGGTGTCATGCCACTGTAGATAAGAGGACAGAATGCCACATCCTTTTTGGAAGGTCCCTTTCCTCTCACAGAGTACAAAGCCAAATTTGTGTGTGGCCTGATGCATCACATGGGCATGCTTGAGTTGCATGTCAGTGTCAGGGTTACAGAGACTGTCATCATGCAGAGTAGTCATTTGCAGTCCATAGTCAAATAGGATTAAGTAAGGTGAATAGTAAAATGAGCACAAGACTCCTTAAGATGCTGTTATGGCAGGCAAAATATTTCTTCGAGTGGTCATCTGTGAAATTCGCACATCCCGCCCATCCTCTCCACTTTCTGTCATGCCTTGGTTCTTCAACTGCTGTTCTTCGGCATGGGAACTGAGGCTACAGCCCCTCCCACTGACTATTTACCACCTAGGGAGTGTGGATGGGGCTGCAGTCCTAAAACTTCAGAGGTTTTCCAGAAGATTCCAAGCTATGGTGCCACAACAATCTACAAATCCGAGAATTCTATAGGATGGAGCCATGGCGGTTAAAGTAGTGTCAAACTACAATAATCAATTGAGATTTTAAAAAATCACTTAAAAGAAGGCAGGCAAGAAAAGACTGAAGAATACTGTGAGCCAATATGGAACACCATTTTATCAAGATATTAATGGGTGTCTACCATGACTGGCAGAACTGAGCACAGCAAGAAAATTGAAAGTGAATATTCGAACTCAATAGTTGAAATTATATTCAATGTGTGTATTGAAGATATATTATATAAAGACATCTTTAACATATTCTGGATTTTTCCAATGCTGGGTGACATCCCAATTCAGACATGTGCAAGAAGTGAAAATTGTGGGGCACTGCTGAAGGGACTAAATTGTGATACAGAAGGGGGAAATGTGTTTTCTCACTGTCAAACTGTCTTTCTAAGAGTGTTATAATAACTAGACAGAATGAATTTCTTATTTGTTTCCTACATTTTTGAAAAAACAAAGCAAGTTTTCCATAGAACATGTGCTTCCTCCACACACAAAATTCCCAGAGCGAAGAGATACACTAGCTTCCTTTCTGAATGAATGGCTCTTGCTTCCCGCTCCAATACTTTTTAGAATTTCTACAGCTGTACAACAATGACCACCAACCTCCTATACACAATTGGGTGGGACTAATTCAGAACCGAAGAGCCAGAGAAACAACTTAAAACAGCTGTCATAATGTTATTGTCATAAAACGTATGACTAGAAGGAAGGATTATTGTTTCTTTGGTTTTAATCCTTTGCTATTAATGAGAATTAAAATTCACTTTTAATTTTCACGTTAAGAATTAAGGCCTGGCAACTATCAGTGAAAGGGGAGGAAAACTAATAACGTGAAACAATTTTCAGTGTGTGACTGGGAGATACAGCTGGGAGAAACCTCCAAAGCTAATGTTTTCTTTGGAGTTATATTCAGATGGTTAATGGTTTTCATGGCCAATCTCACAGGTCGTTGCTCTCTTTAATTAGTAGCTTTTGCTAAACATAAAAAGCCCCAAGTAATTTTTAATACTGATTGCAGCTGCCTACTCCATTAACAAATTGTTGTATTAACACTGCCCACCTTGCACTGTCTATCTTTAAAGGTTTCTCTGGGGCGCTTTCATAGATTTTAATTAACTCCCCCCGCCCACCCCCCATCCCATGCTCATCAGTGAAGGCGTTGACAGCATTGAGGAATCAAACAGTTCATTTTATTATCGCCTGGGCCAGGAGCATGCCCAGCAATGCACAGAAATAATACCAAATGCACTCACAAGACACCTGGCCTTATCGTTGCTCCTTCCCCTTTGCACCTAAAAATCCAAAAAGTTTCATTTTTTCTTTTAAAAATCCAACAATGGATTAAAGCTTTCCCCTGCCCTGTACATTTAGTCTGCACATTCAGGACTCAAGCAGAAGTTCCCAGAGCTTATTCTGGTACTGTCACTATCTTTAGTTGCCATGGTATTGCAGGCAGTGATTTTTCAAACACACTTCTCCAACATTTGTTCCTTTTGCGAGCATTATCCTCAAGCACCAATACATGCAATCATTACAAATGGGACAGGGTAGAGAAAAGAAATGGAATTCAGACTCACTGGCTTTGGACAGAACGTGTGGCATTCAGCATCCTGATTCCCTAAAGAAACAACTTATCAAAAGCAAGGGAATAGAATGTACTGTACTTGCGCTTAAATCTCTTGAGTTTAGCAAGATTTGAGAAGGTTTCCATGGTATATCCAAAAATTCCTCCTGCATCAATGTTATCCTGCCTTCTATTTTCATCATAAAACAGGTCTATGCATTTTGAGATACATAGAGAGAGAATTGATGTATACAGAAATACATCAAGAAAACTGCATACATTCTCTAGTTTGAGATAATCTTCATTACATATAATTTTCAAAAAAATGGAAGTAAGGGAATAATGGTGGGGACAAAGTGACAGCCTATCAGTATAATCCTAAAACAGTGGAACAGTAAGGTTTAAAACTGATGTATGGTAACTAAGTCTACTCTTCCCATGCCTCCTAGAGTGGGAAAAATCCAACACAGTGTTAAAATGCTTTCAGTATAACTTCACATCATTTCTCATTCTCATATATAAAACAACCACAAACCACATTTTGCTGTGTGCCCTCCAACAAAGGTCATTGTTTCCTGCATGCTGAAGGATATCAGAGTGTCAAGTTAAGGTAAAGCAATTCTACAGCCCATAATATAAGAAGATGATGTATGTTCAGCACAATAAGTATCTGACTATTAACTTTCCATGAGTCAAATATCTACACTGGAGGCAGCGATCAGCACTCAGCAATGGGAAAGAAAGTTATGTAAGAGAGATACTCTCTCCACAAATCACAACAGAAAGTCCCCACTGCATATACTGATCAGCTCTTCTAGACCAGGGCTGTCCAACTGGCGGTCTGGGGGCCGCACACGGCCCCCCAGCCTGTTGGGCACGGCCCCTGCTATGCCCCCGGCCGCCATTTTTATTTTTTTTTATAAAAAAAAATTAAAATTTTTTAAAAAATGGCGGCCGAGGGAGGGAGGCAGGGCAGGGAGGAGGAAGTGAGCCAGCTCCTCCTCCCTGCACCGCCCCCTCCGTCCCTCCGCGCCGCCGATTGCATCGGCACCGGTGAGAGAGGGACAAGGGGTGGTACAAGGAGGAGGAAGAGGGCTAGCTCCTCCTCCCTGCACCGCCCTCTTCCCTCTCTCGCCGGCGCCGATCCCTTGCAAGGGCGGGGGGTCCCCCGGCGGAGCCTCCGTCCCTTGCAAGGGATCGCAGCAGCAGCTGAAGCCAGCGCCAGCCTCAGCCGCTGCTGCGATCCCTTGCAGGGCGGGGGTCCCCGGGCGGAGCCTCCGTCCCTGCAAGGGATCGCAGCAGCAGCTGAAGCCGGCGCCGGCCTCAGCCGCTGCTGCGATCCCTGCAGGGCGGGGGTCCCCGGCGGAGCCTCCGTCCCTGCAGGGATCGCAGCAGCAGCTGAAGCCAGCGCCGGCCTCTGCCGCTGCTGCGATCCCTTGCAAGGGCGGGGGGTCCCCCGGCGGAGCCTCCGTCCTTGCAAGGGATCGCAGCAGCAGCTGAAGCCGGCGCCGGCCTCTGCCGCTGCTGCGATCCCTTGCAAGGGCGGGGGTCCCCGGCGGAGCCTCCGTCCTTGCAAGGATCGCAGCAGCAGCTGAAGCCGGCGCCGGCCTCTGCCGCTGCTGCGATCCCTTGCAGGGCGGGGGTCCCCGGCGAGCCTCCGTCCCTTGCAAGGGATCGCAGCAGCAGCTGAAGCCGGCGGGGGGATCGCAGCAGCAGCTGAAGCCAGCGCTGGCCTCAGCCGCTGCTGCGATACCTTGCAAGGGAGGGGGGGTCCCCCGGCGGGGCCTCTCTCCCTTCCAAGGCATCCGGCAGCAGCTGAAGCCGGCGAAACCGCCAGCTTCATCTGCGGCTAGGATGCCTTGAAAGGGAGGGGTGCCGTGGGCTCCTCCCTCTCTCCCAACGCTTCCGGCAGCCGGGGGGCGGGGCCGGGGCGGGGCCAGGGGCAGGGGGCAGGGGCGGGGCCGGGTGGCCCCCCAGGTCATCAGTGACCTGGAATCCAGCCCTTGGCCGGTTAGAAGTTGGACAGCACTGTTCTAGACATACTGTATAGCCATTTTCTTTGATACTAAGACATTTCATACTCCACATTTCTATGATGTTCAAGGAGGCATTGGTTTATAATGCTACATAGACTGGCTGCATTAGGGATGTACTTGTTTACACAAGTAAAGGTGCTCCCACTGCTGTTGCTTACTATCAAAACCTGAAGAAACAACTTGTGGAATTCAAACACTACCTTCCCTACAGAGCAAGTCCTATCATAACATTGGCAAAACTACTGGTAAATAGAACAAAAATTAACGCTTGGAACCTCTTCTAGTGCCACAAGCAATTCTTCAAATCAAGGGCATGATGCACTGCATAGACCTACTGATGTTCAAGATGGCATCAAATTATAATTTTAAAGAAGTCAACCATGCATCTTTGAAAGGCAGGATAGGCAGAAACAGGCAGCACAAGTGAAAAATTAAGGCTTGCTCTTACTAACTGGTTGAGTTAGTTAACTGTACAGAAGGATTTTCAATGTGAGTGCTTGAAATTAAGCTCTTGAGCAAAGAGATCTAAAGATATTTTTGGAAACATATGAACAGAAAAACATGGTGGAATAAATTGAAAGAACTGGTCATGGATGGGAGGCAGATGGAAATTGGCTTCCCTGCTGCTTCCTCATACCAGAAAATGTTCCATGGTGTATAGGGATGGGGTGGGATCGACCTCAATGAGACAAGCTGTAGGGGTAGCATAAAGATGTGTGCTGAAGACACTGTCATGTCACCTTGAACATATCTGCTCTTATTAGATGTGAAAGGTTAGTACCTAGATGACTCACTACTAGAGAATACCGGGAACATCCATGTAGAGCTAGGAAATTATCCTGCTTGAAACCACCGAGAGTTACTGTCAGTCAGAACTGACAACACTGGGCTAAGGGTACCTATCATCTGAATCAATATAAGAGAGTTACCTAAGCTTCTATATTTGATGATTTCTGCTGCCACATCTACTGAGGCTTTTTCTACTTAAATGTCTACGGTCTCTTTTTTCCCTTGTCCCCCAAACTCACATTGTGCCCAATCAGCAATCTTTTTCAACCCCTGAGAGTGTATTTTTGGAAGGCTGATGCAGAGAGTGGGTTGGAAAATGAGCTTCATGCTACTCCTTTCTGCAAGCAAAGATGTTTGAAAGACACCACAGGAGAGCAGCATGATCTTTGTAAATGTATTACAAATATATAAGTCTAGAGACAAGATGTTCTTAAATTTGATCCACCCACTTTCCTACATGTTACCATTTGTGTCATATACAGCACATTGCTTCTGCTCAGGAACAAACTCCATATTCCAACCATGACAAAGCTAGAGGTTGAAACATTAGGAGAAAACATTAAAAGTGACTACAATAGCAAAGTCTGAAGCTAGTACAAGCATAGAAATACTGGTAAGCTTGAGCTTTATCAATATAACAGTTAAATAATCTAAAAGGAACTTTTAAAGATACCCATTGCAAACCACAATGCAGTGTTACAAAGGGATTGTTGGGGAGGGAAATGAGACAGGATGGGGTGGGGTGGAAAAGGACAACATGAACATGGTTGGTCATGTTCCCCATTAAGTTATTTGATCAATACATCCAGCAAATCAAGGCACAAATTAGCAAAGTTCACCCCAGCCTGACTGCCCATCAGACAGTCAGGCTGTAGACAGCTGGATATTTTACACTATGAATGAACATAGATGTGATTATGCATGATATGGACTGAATTTTGGTCTTCACGGCTATTTAAGTTATGGAAGAGCAAAAATGGATAGGAACGTAAATGACCACTACATTAGAAAACCATTGATTAAGGTTTGGGAGAAATACAAGGACCCAAGAAGTGACAAGATCCCCCTCTGGGTGTCACCAAATGAAGCATTCCAGATTAGACACCTTAGACAATGACAAATGGATAAAATACAAAGACCTTTTAGTACAAAATGGATCGGAAAGGGCCGTGAAGACCAGAATTCAACTCCGCGAAGAGGGCTACGAGATGAGCTGGTTCCCATACTTTCAACTAAGAGAAAGAATGAAAGAGGATGAAAAAAAGGGGTGGGAAAGTAAGAAAAGTGAATTGGAAGAAGCCATATTAGGAGAAGAGACCAAGCAATTGTCCAAAATATACAAAATACTATTAAAAAGGGAAAAAGATTGTACAGGAGATCATATGAAAGAATGGTCAAGAAACATAGGCTATAAAATAAATACAGATACCTGGACAGCCATTTGGAAAAGAAATGTAAACATCTCCTTATGTTATAAATATAGAGAGAACTGGGTAAAGACACTTTATAGATGGTATCTTACCCCTGTAAAACTGGCCAAAATCTATAAAAAAAACGAAGCCAAATTGTTGGATATGCAATAGCCGAAGTGGGACATTCTTTCATATGCTCTGGCTTTGCCCCAAGGCAAGAAAATTTTGGAGCATGGTACATAGGGAAGTGGAGAAACTGATGGGAAAAAAAATAAAAAAGAGACCAGACAAGTTCCTGCTGGGGATTATGGACGACGAATTTGATAAAAATGAGAGTAGAATATTTACGTTAGCTATGACAGCGGCAAAGACCCTTTTTGCTACTTATTGGAGATCAGATATCACCCCCACAAAGGAAGAATGGAGGCAAAAACTCCTAGAGATTAGCATAATGGAGAAATTAACAGAAGTAATAAGGGAAAGAAACACCAATCAGAAGTATATTGCCAAATGGAATTGGTCCCTTCTCCAAGAGTATTGTAAAAGGGAATGTAAGGTAGAAATAGAAATGTAATGAGATCTCAGGTCTAACTAAAGCCTAAATAGAAAATTAACTTAAATATGTTAATCTTTAATTATAGGTCGGTGAAGGATAGGTCGGGAAAACAGAGAACGTGGAAAATGATTTTTCAAATCCGTAAATGGAAATAATATTTACTAAAGTTGACGAAGACTTTGTCAGATCTCCAACCCTGTTTTTCTATTCAAGTGCACATCTGTTCTTTTTCAATTTCTTCTTATTCTGTATACACTGAGGATGGTCCATCTGAACCATCAGGTGCTTCACTCGACTCTATGTTTCTGCTTTATCACTGCATTGCTATCATCTGTTTTTATCTATGACTTGTGAAACACTCAATAAAGATTTATTTTTAAAAAAGAAAAGGACAACATGAACATGGTTGGTCATGTTCCCCATTAAGTTATTTGATCAATACATCCAGCAAATCAAGGCACAAATTAGCAAAGTTCACCCCAGCCTGACTGGCCATCAGAATATGCTATAGACAGCTGGATATTTTACACTATGAATGAACATAGATGTGATTATGCATGAAAAAATTCCAGCCATTTTGATTCAAAGTTATTAAATCAAGTGATAAGCCAGTTCTGAAATTTTCAGTGTGGGCTGAGAACCAGCCAATTCTGATTGTGTTGTGGCTCTAATGAACAGATATTGGCTACTGCCTACTATATCATCATTCATGAGCATGCCTGCATACACACAAATCACTGGAGTGGCTTATTTTGTAAGATAAACTATAAAGCATGCAGTTTTATAACTGCATTGATGCTATTTTAAAATCAATATTAAACAAAAACCGAACAACATGCATAAAGCTCAGGGACAAAACTAACTCACTCTCCAATCTAGCATTCAACTTGCCTGTCAGTACATCTGTAGAAGTGCAAAACAGTGCTTCCACTGTAGGTGAAGCACTCTGCTTCAACACGAAAGGCAACAGCACCATCTGTGCATTAATGTGTGATGATCATTGGGGAAGCTTCATGTCACTTTGCACATTTCTTTCTGGAAACTGCTTTCCACCACTTCTAGTTTAGCAATAGAGAAATGAACTGGGGCACATGTGTCGTTCTTCTGCCAATGTGTCATTAGGACACATTGTTTTGACTGTAAGGTTTGCATTGACTTTTTTTCATAACGTATGCTCGATTAACATTTGCAAATACAATTGTCTTTGTTCATCAGCAAGTGACTTGATCAATAGGAAGTTTGTGTGTACACTCTGTTCAATTAGAGAGCTTGGCCAACACTTTCCTCCCCTCTTCTCGGCTCCTGTTCCTTTCTGCACCACTAGGCTCCATTTTCTCCCACAGTGGGAAAGGTCCTCATGCAACTAACATGGGCAATCTGCCCATTGTCGAAGATCACATCCACTTTGAATAAACCAAACTCTATTCACATGAGGCACCATGACTCTGTAAATTAGTAAAGTAGGTCAATAAGAACACCTCGGAGGAATGTTTTCAACAGCCTCTGAAGTAGCCTGTTTTAAAGTAAAGAAGAATGGTTGCACGTCATAGTTCCTAGAAACTCTGTTGTGCAAGTCTTGAATAGTTCCCCCTCAAATGGAAAAAAAACATTACCATTTCGGAAAATGATTTAAATGCTCTACAAGCAAAACCAGAGAGAAATTAAAAGTTAATTTGTTTTAATTCACCTAGTACAAGATTTAAAAGGTAATTTGTCATTTCTGGTTTCAGAAAATGATACCGATACTGCTTATGGGCATGGCAGCTATAGAAGAATAATGGTATAGCTTATATAAAATGACATGACAGGAAATTGAATGCCACATTCTTTAGTAAGTTTTGAGTCTTAACATCCTAGTTTCGTTTTGTCTGCATGTTTTATTGCCTATTCATATTTATGCATGTCACAAACTTTCCTCTTGGCTACAGCAGAAATTCAAATTATCTCCCTCCACTCAGGTTCCTTCCCAAAGCATGCAAGAGTTGATCATCTTCTTCAGAGTAAGAGCTGTTTTCTTTGGGACCAGGCATTGGCTAAGATCATTTAAAGGCTCTTACCAAGTGAAAAACCAGTGACCAGAGACATTTTAATAACCACTTCAACTTGAGAAGGATGCTTCACCAAGCAGGCCAGCTGGAAGATATCAGAATCGAGAAATGAGTGATAGAAACTTTCTTCTGAATTCTTTTTTTAAAAATGTGTTATTGGAATTAGTACCTGAGGGATGTCTCTGCAGTACCACTTCTCAATTACTGAGTGCTCAAAATAACATATTCTACAATTTCCCATCCTCAGGACAGCAGTTTGTGGAAAATCCAACAGGTTCCCTTTCCTTTACAAAAAAAGTAACCTATGGCTTTGACACAAACTCTAAAAATGAGTATGCACCACAAAGTGCAAGGACTAAATAGACAATAAAACAGATTTCTCTCCTTTGAACAAACATTAACATAGGTATATATATTAGATAACAAAGCAGAGGCAAATATAACATAGAAAGAATAGATTCCTACACTACAGAAAAATGTTCAATGTGTTCCACAAGACATTGTATTCGAAACTAACTGCCTGCACATGTGAAACAAACAGGCCAGATAAGCCTTGTTCTTGTTTAAAAGAGACATTTTGAACCTACCATTGGCCACACAAATGCTTCTTCCAAAACATCTAGAGATTACTTTTTCTTTCACCAACCTCCTTTTTTTTTGCTTTCCATTTTGGTGTGAAATCTATAAATCTGGGGGTAGGAGACCGGGGTCAGTTATAGGGAGTAAATATTGCCCTTGTTAAAACAGCTTCACTGGCTAACAGATGCAATTCAAAGTGTTGGTCATGATATACAAAGCCCTATATGGCTCAGAACCTGACTATCTGATAGATCGTATCTCTGGGCACAAACCTGCCAGAATGTAAGGGCACTTCCAGACAGGCCCTATATCTCAAGATCTGGTCCCAGGTTTTCTGTTTATCCCAGATTATCTGGCCAAGAAGAATCATATCATCCAGTTTAAAGCAGAAAACCTGATATCAGATCCTGGGATATGCGGCCTGTCTGGAAGAGCCCTAAGATACTTGGGGATGGCTTTCTCTTTGTCTCACCACCATCCAAAGGCTTGATAGGTGAGGACTTGAGATAGAGTTTTCTCAGTAGCTGCTCCTAACCTCTGGAAATCCCTTCCATGGTAGGCCAGGCTGGTTTCCACCGTTTCACCAGCACACGAATAAATTCCTATTCAAGCATGCTTTTAGCTAGTAAGCAAGAGAGATTTCTGTGGATATAGTTCAATCTTTTTAATTTTAAAAATATTTTTAAAATGGTTTTATTCATTTTATTTTAATAATTTTAAGTTTTTATTGAGATTTTTTTTAAAAAAATGGAATTTGTCTTGAATCCCACTCTGGGGAAAAAGGTGGCATACAAATGCAATAAATAAATAAATGAATGAAAGAAAGAAATAGTTCCTTCTACTTTTCCATCACAAACTATGGTCCTGTAAATGCAGACCTTTAGACCTACTCCTACCTTCTAGAGCAGCAGAGATTAACCTTGCCTCCTGTGCTCTGTGAATGTTTAAACACCCATTCTGTGACTTCTGAATACCAGTTCCTGGAGTACACTGTGTTAAACTGACCAGGAGTAGAGGACTCATCTACTCTTATATGATAATGTCACTTTATGAACATTATATTAACTGTAGTTGGCTATAAAATTTCTATGGTATAAGACCCTAGTTGTTTGTTAGATAGGGAGACTTCTGTAATGGTCAAATGCCCAATTCCTCCGACATCCCACCTGGGCTAAGTTCCAGGGCTCTTGAAGGCCTTGCTCCAAGTACTATGGTTCAGTGGTTTCATTCCAAAGACTTTGAGAAACAAATTGTTGTCCAAAACTTTAATTAGAATGAAATGATGCAGCAGACAGGGTTGTGGGAAAGAGACCTCTTATTGTACACATTGCAAGGCTTGTGCTAAACACCAGGTCATTAGTGGCAGTAACCTAGAACCTTGGCTTTGCTTTTTCTTCTAGGATTTTCCTCTAAAGACACAACCAAGAGTAACAACTTGTGCACCAGATTTCATCTCCTGCTTTTCAATGCATTATGCTGTGGAGAAGACACCTGAATACCCAACTTAAACTTTTGGATACTCTTAAATGAAGTTTTCCTTACCAAAACCAAAAATCTATAACTACTGTACCTAACATATATTTTGGTGCCTCACAGATGCTGCGTTTGTCTTCCTTCTCTACTATTGTTTTCCCTAAAATCTATTAGTTTTATAAGTCACTGATACAGAAAGAATGTAACAGACATCTAATGCATCTAATTGCAAAGAAAAACAAAACAAAACCAAAAAAACACCAGAAGATTCATACTGCTCTCCTTCAAAATATACCTGAACTTGGTTCCCAGTCCAATAGAATGCAAACAAGAGACTGCTTATATGCAAAATACATATACATATATATATATATATATATATGTGTGCAAAACTCTCACACACTGACAACTCTACCTTTCTTTTCAAATATGTGGCTGATTAAGTCATCTTTCTCAGGTTTGTTTTCTAGTATGTATCTATCTGCAAAAGTAGTAGTTTTCCATGGTTGGCAGCAATGAAGCAAGTTAAGACAGAGACTAGGGCAACACTGACAGAAAACTTAAAGTCAATCTGACTGAGCATGGGCTAGCTAGAGTATATTTGACAGCCTACTCCACAGCAATAAAGGCAACAGAGAAATCCTTTATTGCTGCCAACATGACATCTGCAAAGAACTACTCAATAGAGCTGTGTCAAGTAGTCAGAAGGTTACTATTTACTGGTCTGCAAGGAGAAAATACTGATCATTCAACAGCCCACTGTGAAAAATTTGCATGACACTTTGAAGATAAAGTCACTCATATCTGTTCCAACTTGGATGCTGTTATTGACACAGTTCCAATGTATGTAACTGTGGCTCCTGCTTGTCCAGTATTGATGGCTACCTTTCAATTTGTGCAGCCTAATGATGTTGACAGGATCCTTGGAGAGGTGAAAGCTGCCTTGTGTATTTTAGATCCTTGTTCTTTCTGGCTGATCAGATAGGCCAGAGGGGGGACTGGCAGAGTGGGTGACTGTGATGGTCAATGCCTCCTTGGACCAAGGAAAAATTTCAAATTGCCTAAAGGAGGCAGTTGTGTGACTATATTTAAAAACATTCCTGAACCCCTCCATAATAAATAACGATTGACCAGTGTTTAACCAGGAGCCCCCGGTGACATGGGAGGTTAAACCACTTAGCTGCTGAACTTGCTAACCAAAAGGTTGGCGGTTCGAATCTGGGGAGTGGGGTGAGCACCCGCTGTTAGCCCCAGCTTCTGCCAACTTAGCAGTTCAAAAACATGCCAACGTGAGCAGATCAATAGGTACTGCTTCGGCAGGAAGATAACGGCACTCCATGCAGTCATGACAGCCATCTACTGACAATGCTGGCTCTTCGGCTTAGAAATGGAGATGAGCACCACCACCACCACCACCCCACCCACCACCACCTCAGAGTCAGACACGACTAGACTTAATATCAAGGGAAACCTTTACCTTTCGTGTTCAACTTTCTGAGCAAGGTCTTGGAGCATGTGGTGACCTCACAACTCTAGGGATTTCTGGATGAAATGGATTATCTGGATCCATTTCAATCTGATTTCAGGCCTGGCTATGGAGCAGACAGCCCTGGTTGCCTTGGTGGATGACCTCTGCAGGGAGCTGAACAGGTTCACAAGTCTTCTAGCTACTAGAATAACACCAAAATATGTTTTTCTCCTATCTTCTAATTTGGAAGAAGATGCACAGAACTCTATAGTAGCTAGAAGGGGCATCCTAGATTAAGTCTCCCCTTGCAAGCTGTGATATCTTTTCCAACCCTCAATAGGGAATATCTGATATTTCTACAGCTCCAGTAATACACTCCAAGGGGAATGGGATTACTCGCCTTGTGTCTTCATCACTTCTGTCAAAATATTGAAAGAACTACACCATAAGAATTCAAACATGCAAATCTTATGACAGATGGAAAGTAGTTTTCCTGATTTTCCATGACAATGTTAATGAAAATGTTTCATTCTATGGCATTCTTAAATCACAACACCTTAGAAACAGAACTTCTATTGCTTCTGTAGTAACTGACATTTCCTGGACAGTTTCAGTTGCTTAATTTGGAAACAACAATTATCAAGAAAAGTACATCCCGAACTATCCGACCTTCTATATCCTACCCCAAGTCACTAGTTAGGTATTGTTTGTTTTTATGTATAATATGTGAAAAAGAATTCGAATAAAAATCATTTTTTTAAAAAAAGAAAAGTACATAATCTCCATTCAGAATGTCACAGATTCAAAACATGATAACTTATGTTAAAAAGATTAAATGACCAGTGATAAGAAAAATCTCTGTCCAAAAACCTGCCAGTCAAAACAACCAATTTTTGGCTGGATGACAAAACAATCTGACAGTTTCCTATAATCCCATTTGTGGTTTTATAGCTTTGTACCACTGAATTGAACTAGGTGTTCCAAACAGAAGCACAAGAGAAAATATATTGTCAGATACAGCATAATATATTGTCAGATACAGCATAGCATTAAAGATATTTGCTTCTCTTTCAGCACTCTTTCATTCTAATAGTAAGATTATTAATAATCTATTATATTAAAAACAATAATATCTTTTATGTAACCTCCTTACAGTGAGATATTTCTTCTTTCACAGATAATTTCCTCTAGAAATAGAAACACTTAATTGAACCTAACTGGTGCTGATTTATTGTGAAACACTGCACCCATTTCCAATTTACAAAACAGAAACAGACAAAACAAAAAGAGGAGACTGAGACATAATGTTAGTCATTGCTGGATGTTCATGAGGTATTAAATATTAGGTGTTTTAAGTTATTGTACTCATTCATCAAAAGCTTTTCAGACAACAGAAACATGTTTTAATTTGAGAATAATATTTTTTTCAGCTACAGAAAAAAGCATTATGAGTCACAAGAAGATGAGCTGTCATTGCACTTGATTTATTGTTTAAGTAAATGCTATGGGGTAGTTCTGAGAAATGATGATAACTATTCTCAAAGCCGGTGTGTAACTATGGAATAGTCATCATTCCATCCTGCTATACACATCCCATCCTCCCACATCTACAATGCAGTCACAAGACACTCTGATAGCTCTACTTTTTAAAAACTCAATTGAGTCAGAATTGTTTCACTGAAAACATACTACTCAACTTTCCAGGAAAAGAATTACATTTAAATACAATGTTCTCAAAGCAAGGCTATTATTTACAAAGTAAATATATGTGATCATCGATTTGAACATATGGCAAGACACTAGTAAACCACTAGATTAGTGTCTACTAGAAACGGAGATATAAGAAACATTATTTAGATCACTCTAATCTTCAAATCCTTTCTTGCTTTATCTCTCTTCAAATTTACTATCTTCACATAAACAAAAGTTCAGTGCAAGATGAGGGCAGACAAACTTTTCTTAGAATTCTATCAGTTGCCTTTGAACATTGCAAAATACACATTCAATATTTAAGTACAGAAGCATATGAGCATTTCTCTGTATATGAAGGTTTTGCAGTACAAATGACTTAGCTGTCAGTACAACATAGCTATAAATTTTTCAGCCAACCTATTCTCTGAAGGATACTATAAATCAAACAGGCCAGATGGGGGCTGGCAGAGTGGGTGAAGGTGGTGGTCAATGCCTCCTTAGAAGAAGGCAAAGTTCCAGCTTGCTTAAAGGAGATAGCTGTGAGACCTATATTTAAAAAGCCATCCCTGAACCCCTCTATCATGGACAACTATCGGCCAGTGTCCAACCTACCCTCTCTGAGCAAGGTCTTGGAGTGTGTATTGGCCTCACAACTCCAGGGATTTCTGGATGAAACAGATTATCTAGATCCATTTCAATCTGGTTTCATGCCTGGCTATGGAGCAGAGACAGCTTTGATCACCTTGGTAGATTATCTCTGCAGTGAGCTAAACAGGGGGAATGTGTGTCCCTGTAGGTTCTCCTGAATATCTCATCAGCTTTCGATACAATTGATCATGGTATCTTTCTGGGCTATCTCACTGGGATGGAACTGGGAGGCACTGTTTTACAGTGGCTCCGGTCCTTCCTGCAGGGCCATACCCAGAAAGTGGTGTTGGGGAACTCCTGTTCAAATCCCCGGCGATTGACCTGTGGGGTTCCTCAGGGTTCCATTTTGTCTCCCATGCTGTTTAACATATACATGAAACTGCTGAAAGGTCATCTGGAGTTTTGGAGTCTGGTGCCACCTATATGCAGATGACACCCAACTCTACTAATCCTTTCCACTGAATGCCAAGGAAACATTTCTGACTCTAAATCAGTTTCTGTAATCAGTAATGGACTGGATGAGAGCAAACAAATAGAAACTTAATTCAGACGAGAGAGAAGTGCTCCTGGTCAGTCAGAAGGCAAACCAGGGAATAGGCATCCAGCCTGTGCTGGACGGGGTCAGACTCTACCTGAAGACACAGGTCTGCAATTTGGGGTCATCCTGAACTCAGCAATAAACCTGGATGCCCAGATATCTGCGGTAGCCAGGGGGGGGGGGGGCTTTGCACAATTAAAACTTGTGCACCAAATGCACCCGTTCCATGAGAGGCTAGATCTGGCCATGGTGGTACATGCCTTAGTTACAGTACATCCCATCTGGATTACTGTAATGCGCTCTATGTGGGGCTGCCTCAGTAGAGTGCTCGGAAACATCAGTTAGTCCAAAGAGCTGCAGCCAGGTTACTAAATGGGGCTGGCTGCAGGGAGCCGACAACCTCCCTGTTGCAGCAGCTCCACTGGCTGCCACTCTGTTACTGGGCACAATTTAAAGTATTAATAATAACTATGAAAGCCCTAGATGGCTATTTGGCCGACCGCATCCTGTTGTATGAATCTGCCTGGGCCCTGAGATCTTCAGGAGAAGCCCTTCTCTCAGTCTCGCCTCCATCCAAAGCTCGATTGGTGGGAACAAGAGAGCTGGCCTTCTTGGTGGCTGTCCCCCAACTCTGGAACTCCCTGCCGAGAGAAGCCAGAATGGTCCCCTTCCTGCTGTCCTAAAACCATGTGGCTAAAACCATTTTTTTTAAACAGACATTTAAAGATTAAGGTGTTTATGATCTAGTCAGGGGATGTTATGGTTTTAAACTTTGAATATGTTTGATGGATTTAAATTGAATTTTAAAATACTGTTTTTGTTTATTTTGTTTTAATGTTTGCATATTTATATATTTTAAATTGGATATTCATTCATTCATTCATTTATTTATTCTTCAAACTTCCTATACCGCCACTCCCCGAAGGCTCGGAGCGGTTTACAGTTTGACATAAAATACATAATACACGAACAATACGATACAACACAAAAGGGAGGTACTACATCTAAGGCAGGGGAGGGGAGACCAGGGCTCGTGACCACATGGGTCAGTGAGCTATCCAGAGGTCAAGCCAACAGTGGCTCAACCATCGAATGAGGGGAGCCTAGGAGGGTCCCACAAGTCCAACAGTGTCCTTAGAGTCACCAGATCCGTTGGGAGACGGTCACCACAAGCCTGTGGGTCCAATCTCCCCCTCACCAGGATGTCAGATCTCCTGGGTTGGGGGTTCGCCAGTGGTGACACTCTACGCCTGTAGTTGGCATTCCAGAAGGTCCTAGCAGGGAACCTCCTGGATGCATCAAGGCCAATCCTCGTGGACCTCTCCCGCTCCGGGGGTCCAGAAGAAAATTCAAGGGTCCTCCTAGTTCCAGGGGCTCTGGGAGTCCCCCTCTGCGGCACCTGGCTGCTCTGGAACTGGTTGGGCTGGGAGGACTTCCGGTGAATGTCTGTGGGACCGGAAGTCCTTTCTTGGCAGCTCTTCCTGCTGCGGCGGCATCTCCGCCTCCGCCTCCCAGGACGCCCTTGTGCCTTCTGCCGGAGGCTCCTCTTAGGCTTCCAGTCCTCAGGGGGCGGTGACGAACGACCAGGCCCAGCGTCTCCAAGGTCGTCCGCCATCGTTGGCCTCCCCGGGGCCAGGCTCCGGCGTCGGCGAAAATGACCTCGGGGGGCAGCCAGGATCTCCGTCACGTTCAGCGGCAGCATTGAGTCGTGTTGGTAGGGGCAGCCGGTCTCTCCCGTCGATCGGCTGGGTCCATCTGCTGTGGGTAAGGGCTCGGGGGGCGACTTGGCTGTGGCAAGTCGCTCAGGGTCTCCCTCGGCTTCTTCCTCGGTGGGGTCTCCGGGGGTCGAAGGGCCAGGTTCCCTCTCCACCGCTAGTGGCTCTCCACCAGTCTCGCAGTCCCCGGTTGGGAAATCGCAAGACCGATCCCATTCCAGGTCAAGAGTTACAGGGGGGTCCAGTTGTGGGGGTCCCACTGTGGCAGCCGCCTCCATAGGACCTACAGGTCCTGCAGCCTCCATAGGACCTACCGATCCTGCAGCCATGTCCAAGTCCTGAGGGTTGAGGATGCCCAGCCCTCTCAAGAGATCGCCAAAGCCGTTGAAGAGCTCCACCAGCCTTCTATATTCGGAAATTAGACGTTCTATGGCAAGCTGGTCTGGCTTGCCAGTGGGGGTGTCTCTGGGGGTCGCTGTCCGATATTGGCCTCCTCCGGTTAGGCGTTCTTCCCTTAGGGGGGTCGACTTTAACGGGTGACCCCTGCCCCAGGATCTCAAAAACTTTGCTGAAGAAGCAGTCAGTGAACAGGAACCACCGGGCTCGTCTTCCTTCCGCTCCCTCAGTTCCCGACTCCGGGGCCAGTCCTGGCTTCTGCACCAATCATACCGATGCCGGCGTCCCCAGGCAGTATGGGCCCGATCGTGGCAGGGATGCCCTCCCCAGCCACATCGAATCTCCAAGGGGTAGAGGATCCTCTACAACCACTTCGTGTGGCTGGAGGTCAGACTCATACCCTCCGCTGGTTTGCAGGTGGGCAGGAGAGGCTAGCGCGGTGCTACCAAGCATGCTCAGCCGGAGCACTCAGGACGGGTGCTCAACGACCGGCGCCATCTTGGATTTTGATATCAATGCTTTTATGTCAAGCCGCTTTGAGTCCCCTTTGGGGAGATAAAGCAGAGAAGAAGGGGAAGAAGAGGAGGGAGGAGGAGGAAGACTCTGATTTCTACATACTGTCTTCAATCACACATAATAAAATATCCCTTCATTTGATGGTCTCAACTTAAAATTAAACCTTGCCACCACCAACATTATGATAACAATTCTACCTGCCAAAGGCATTCTTGGCACCATAGCATTCAATAACATATGTAAATACTCTTCAAATAAAACTGAGGCAGTTTGACTTTTAAAAAATCATCAATAATAATACAATTTAATGGGCTCAGAAACATGACAATCTTATGTTTTCTGATTTTAAAAAATAGTTTAAAATAAGCTTTCTATGTATGATCACTCTTTCCAATATAGTACAATGCCCATATCCATAGGGGATATATTCCCAAACTTTGTATGGCTACATGAAGCTGTGCATAAGATCGAACCCCATTATTTTCAATGGAACAAATGACAAAGCTACTGAGAAGCGTGCACACGATTCTCTAAAGTGAATAAATAAAACCACGTATTTCAATCCCACAGATATGGGGCTTGTAGTGTATTTCCATTTTTTATTGGGCCAGCAGGATTTTCTTTTTTCTAAAGTTTCAACATTTTGCAGAATGATACATCTCCAGTTCCAAGCAGATTACCGTAGTTTTATATGCTGAGCAGTCACACAGTTTTAGTTTTAGTTTCCCAATTCCATTTTAAAGGCTCTGAGTCTAAAAAAGGTAGTTGAAGAGTACTGACATGTGTAAAAAGCATTGTAGTAGCACTATGTACAACACAGCTAGGAGGCTTTTAGAAGAATAGTTATAAGTAGTAAAGTGTTGTATCAGCCATTGTTAGTGTTTTTTTTTTCCTTGTCCATATAGCTGTAATTCAGATTTTGTCTAAAACCTGTAAATAGGAACTTATCAGATACAGTAGGTACATAGCCAGCATGGGAAATTGGGTCTTAATACCTCACAGTCTCTCTTTCAACAACAACCAGGGAAACAAATGAATAGAAGACCTGGTGATACCGTTTTGTGCAATTGTTCCTCAAGAGACAGTATTATGGGTTTCTGTAGGTTTTTCAGGCTGTATGTTCATGTTCTAGAAGCATTCCCTCCTGAGGTTTCACCTGCATCTATGGCAGGCATCCTCAGGACATCACAACCTCGAGGGTGCCTGCCATAGATGCAGGCGAAACGTCAGGAGAGAATGCTTCTAGAACTTGGCCATACAGCCTGAAAAACCTATAACAACCCAGTGATTCCAGCCATGAAGGCCTTCGACAATAGACAGTATTATCTTCTGGACTATACTGTCATTCTTCTGTGGGTATCCACTCCATAATTATAGCACTTTAGCTATTCTTGAATGCGTAGTCATCTCAGAAACAATTTCATTACTTAAAAAGCCTAAATACATGTTTGTAAAGCACAAATGACTGAGTGGAAAGGAGATCAACATGAAAAAGCTGTCTTTCTGGATGCTATGCATAGCTACAAAGAAAGAATTCTTGTGAAATACCCAGACCCATACTATATCAGAGTTCTCTTGTTCCTTGAATAGTAATAGAGCAGGCATGAGCAAACCAACCCCCTGGGTGCTTATGTATGCCCCCTCTGCATTTCCCCTGGCATCTGGGCCTAAATATGCAGTGGAATGTTGTGTCCTAATGCTGAAAGGATGGGGGAGGAAGGCACGAGGTGGCTGGGAGACCTCCAGAGAGCTCTCAGCTGCCACATGCCTACCTCAGGGGCCCCTCCTAGTATAAGGACAGGGCAAGCAGCCCCAAGCTGAGAGAAGGACTCTCCCTCCAGGTGCCAACCACCCCCGTACCAAAACTCCCCTTGCTCCCCCCTTCCAGCCTGACCCAGCCTACCTGCCCCAACGTTTGCCCATGCCTGATCTATAGACACATAGACTGATATAGAGACACAAAGAGACTGCAAATGTCAACGGAGAACTTCCAGCCTTCTCCATTTTGTAAGGATCAGTCTCTTGGTATATTTGTCAAATGTCATTGGCATACTTCGCAAACATTTTTTTTCTGTTACTGTTTGTAATAAAATAAAACATTTCTGTTTCTGTGATCACATTGATTGCGTCCATTACTGGAAATTATTTCTAAACATATATTTTCTGTGTACCTGACAGTGCAAAACGTCCATGAAGGCACATGCATCATTATAACTGTGTCTCAAATTGAAAGATAAGAAGCATTGTGAAAAAGAGCAGGTGCAGGATTAAACCATCCCACAACAAATTTATTTATCCATTAATTTCCAATTTTTAAAAAAATGAATGAAGCTGGAAGGCATTATGTACATTGCATGAATCATTAAAAACCTAAATCTTTGGTACTGTGACAAGCAATTGAGGAACAAGGAATCTTATGGAATATTTACACATTTATACAACTATTCTAGCAACATTGCCCATACACTGGGGAAGTAAACATTTTACTTAATTAATCAGTTAGCTGGACAAATCCTATATAGGTTTACTCCGTTTTAGTAATTCAATGAGATCGGCTGCCAAGTGACAGATGGTACTTCTTTGTCTTTCTAAGTTACAAAACTGCTGCAGCCATTTGTGGTTGCAGATACTTTGTGCATATATCCCTGGGCATAAAAGTGAAATCTTGGAGTTGGTTTCAAACAGCAGAGTCTAAAGGAGTTTAGGAAATAATGGAGTGGTCTAATGTTGCTAAGGCTTTTTGAATTACAATTCCATTTAGTTTGAATGTCATTTTGAGATGATTCTCCATCAGCTGTAGCAGTTAAAAATGATTCCTCTCCCTCCTCTGTTCTCACTATTTATAGAATAGATGCATAGATCAATGCAATCCATTACTGGATATAGAACATATAGAACAGCTTTGCAATGTCTGCTTTCTAGAAGTATTTTACTACGTATTGTATTTCCTCTATCTCTTTTTTCCCCAACTGACAAAAAAAGATGCATTAGGTACCAATGCATCTTAAGAGCCTTGAGATTTGCCATTTGTAACTCAATCTCAAAACACAGAATATAATTGAAGCTATTATAATTTCATGCTTAAATATACTATGTAGCATGGCACTACTGCTTAAATGCATGTAAAAATATTAGTTCAGGGCCTAGATGTTCATCAGATACATGAATATGGGACTTTCTCAAATTAATAAGGTTTCTACCTCCACCATCAACAGTCACAATGGCCCCAAACCTAACCATGATAATCTGGACAACTCAAGCCACCTTCAAGCCATGCCCCATATAAGATGGTCAGACAACAAGTGTATTCCGGACTAAAATCTGTGCTAAAATTCAGCTCATATGGGACCTAACCTCTACTAAAGCATACTGTTTTCATGTTGTGTATCAATTGTGGAAACAAGAGTACCCTGATTCAGAGATAACTGAACTCCGACTGGCTGATCAACAAAGATTCATAATCAGAAACAAAGTGTTCAGTGAAGTTGAACTTGAAGAAATTCAGAAAATTATTATTATTTCTGTCTTTCTTAGCAAAGGTGACAAAGGGATAGAGATCTCTGGCAGCCCTAGAGCAGTGCTTTTCAACCAGTGTGCCGCGGAACACTAGTGTGCCGTGAGAGATCATCAGGTGTGCCATGGGAAATTACAGTGGAGAGAGAGAGAGCCTAGCAGAGAGAGAGAGAGAGAGAGAGAGAGAGAGAGAGAGAGAGAATAGCAGGAAACTTAAGGCAGCGGAAATTAGGCTATCATGGCCAAAGCAGTAATGACAGCCAGCCTGGCTGCAGTCAGGGAGAGCCCTCGGCCTCCAGAACTTTCCTCCCTCCCTCCCTCCCTCCCCTCTCTCTCCTTCCCTCTCCTGGCTGTGCTCCGGGTTTGCTGCAGAGCAGAGCAGATGCCGGGATGCACAGCTCGACAGCCCAGCTTGGTTCCTTCCTGATCTGGCCCCAAGGCGACAGCAGGGAAGTTGAAGGGACGCGGGGGGGAGGCACTCCTGGGGGGGCTGAATCCCTTCGGGAAGGAGAGCTGGGGGTGGCAATCGCTGCAAGCCTCCGCCACTGTTTGTTCCAAGGCTCGGAGCCACCCCATGTGCTCAATTCCTATTCGTCCTGCTTGGTCGAGCCCCCGTGCGCTCTGGCCACTCAGCGCAGCCCTTCCCCACGGGACGGTGATGGGCCTCCTGCGCATGGGCCTCCCGGGGCCCATACGCCCAGCTTGAGAGAATACTAGCACCATACAATGAGGCTGAGAACTAGAGCCTTCATCAATTTTAATATCAAATAGTTCTACATTGTGTGGGATTAATTGATCTGCATAGAAGACATTATGTTCTCTATGTAACTCATCCTGGCGTTCAAAGGCAGAACCTGCAGTTCCTATTCACTTGGAGGTAATACCTCTCCATTGGCGCCTACTTGTCGCAGGGGAGAGGCCTGCGTACCCTAATGAAGTTGTGAGCTAGGCTGGTGGTGGCATAATAGCCACCAGTAGGGCCTCCCATGCAGGACAGGTCACAACTGAAGGGTCTGACAAAGAGCGTCAATGGGTAGGATGGGCTCTCTAGCCTTTTGGCAACCATCCTAAGAGAAGGAAAACTCTAATTTCAAACCCGGGCAGACGGTGCTCATCTAACCCTGTAAGGTCAACCATCTAGAGAAGGAAACTCAAATTAAACCTACTACCTGAGGACCTCGTTGCCACCGTCCTAAGCTTGCTAGGCCCCAGCAGACCTTTGGTTTAAAGGGTGAGGCCAGTTCTGTGAATGCTGCACTCCACCAGAAAAATCCATTGCAAAGGATCGAAGGACACATCCAACCTCCTTAGTCATCAACGCGCTTGTAGAAAGCGTGGGATGAGTCCTTCCTAAGAATCTTTAGAAAGTTTGCGAAGTAAAGCCAGAGGAGATAATATCACTGACAGTAATGAACATAAGGAATAATGGATTATTACTTCCTCCTCTTCCTCCTGAATTCCATTAGATTCACAATTGTGTTTTACTCCAATACATCTTTAATTCTAAACAATAAGGATATTTTGATTTTTATATAACCCTCAAAATATTACTCTACCCAGAAATGCAAAATTTCTGGAGTTTTTGAAGGCCCTGAAAAAAAGGATTTCCATCTGTTCTACAAAAGGGAGAGATATTGAAATATACAGGGTTTAATTCTTATCAAACCTAGTCTGAATTATTTTGGAAATATGAAAGCTGATTAGATATAGCTGAACATATAAAATTATGCTCTTTGGTATGTTGCCAGGAGCTTCACAGCAAAAAGACTGACAAAGAGTTGCTAGTGACTGGTGTCCATATGGCACCAACTTGACTTTGTTTCTTAGTCACAAGAGGGGCTGAAATCCATGCCCCAAGGCTTTAAAAAAGAACATTTAAATTATCTTGCAATGTTATTCTTTACTTGGTCTACTCAGAAGTACTTTGCACCACTGCATTCGATAGAACCATCTCCCAGGTAAATCTGTGCAGCATTACAGTCTTCCACATACTCCCAGTTCTATTCCTCAAGTGGATAAAGCTTTAAACATAATTTTACATCAAGTATTGCTGAACTGTAAGCATTCACTTCAACTTCATTTGCACATGTTTCAGCAAAAATATTTACATTAGTGCTTGCTCAACAAAGATCATGTCCTCTGGGAAACTGACCTAGCAAACAGAAACTTTTTTCCACCTTCAGAAATATAAACGGGTCCAATCTATCCAACTGAAAATATTTTAATAGCATTCCAATACATAGAAAAATGCAGTACCAAATGATTTAAACAATATTATAGAGTTACGCATCAAAGCAACAAAATATGTTTGGATCTAATAAACATTAGTTTTTAAAATTGTGCTTTGAATGCAGAAGAAACCACCCAAGTTTGAAACTTATTCTAACTGGATCCTTTGGCCCTGCTGAGCTCATATCCATTATGCCTGGATTATATCTGTGCTGATGATTTTATGCCCTTCCAGACAACAATGGAAGTAGAAACAAGAACTGATGTAGTTATACTGAGTGTCACTCCCATAGCAACCATGCCAATTGCACATCGCTCATCCAATGACAACATTCGTTCTATGGCTTGCTCTTAGCCGATGGTTTGTTGACCGAAATAAAGGCTACTGACTGATTGACTGACTGGCTTGTTCAAAACACTCCATCCAAAGGTCCAATGAACTCAAAGGAATCACAGAATGCTCCCATGAAATAACTCTATTTATTCAGTTAAAGGACGCAGCCTATGCCAGACTGTGCCGGATCCAGATAATCAGTTTCCTCCAAGAACACTCTAGTCAATATGATCAATAGGAAATACAGTGAAGCCACACATCTTTCTTGTGGAAAGAAAAGAAGTTAAAATGCCTAAGCCCAGGAAATCACAGCCTCCTTCAGACAGGGATCTGAATATCTTAGGAACTTTTTCGCAGCAGACTGTTAAGCAATAATCCCTTTTGTGTCAAATTGCAAACGCCAAATAGCAAGGAAGGGAACTGACAGGCCACCAAACCCATAGCCCGAGAAGGGAGCAATGGTTGGCATCCTGTTGGTGACTTTCATGCATATAACTGTAACTTACACATATATTAAGCCACTTTTGGGATGCGGCATAGAGGGCCATACTGTTGCATTCTGTTCAAAACGGTGTATGCCAGGCAGCCAACAAGCTGCTGCTGTTCCTTTTTATGAGAGGGTGGGTAGATTGAGATTATGAAAACAAAGCTGCTTTGGGTTCCTGGGGTGAAGAACGGATAGGTGCCCTTCTATTTGAGAACACATTCTGGATTTCCTACCCTCAAACCTCCTTATGCCTTTGTAAGCTGAACATGCATATAGCTAGAGAAAAGATCACAGGTTTCAAGAACATAGGGTACAACACCAAGCTACCGAATTGAATTTCCAGGAGCTGCTTTGAAGCTTCACAGGAAAGAGCAATACAACACAAGTCAGAAGGTGCAGGTAGAACTGTGTTTTGCCTTTTGAGATCTTGACATAACCTCCTTAAAGACAAACCTCACATCCCTTCTGAGAATTCTGCCAGTTCAAATGCTTTGAGACTCAAATGGGGGAAGTGAAAAAGCAAAGTGCAAAGAAACAGCCTTGGACTCCAGGATAACATTGGCCCTTGGTATCAGCTCTGAAAGTAGAGAAAATGATGACAGCTACTGTTTGGAACTGACAGGTGCACCACAGAGGGAAAAAGCTATTCAAGTGTCAGTTTGAATGTCTGGGCACCTGGGGAAAATTGCCATACTTAGAATAGTGTGTCCTCTAAGGATACAGTGTGGGAAAATTGGACATAGGGAAGGACCTGCTAGAGCTTCAGTTTTCGTAATACTAATGTTGGCAAAACTATCTTAAAGAGGCATGCTAGCCTCTTTTTTTTCAAGCATGTTTGACAGGAGAAAACCTATGTAGCTCAGAACTTAAATTGATTAAACCAAAACTAAACATGCAGAAATCCCTTCCAGAACTCCATCAACCCACATCTGAAAACAGTAGTGATTTCAAGTCTCTAAATTAAACACATATGTAAAATATTGCATTGCGGAGAAAGTGGGTTGGATGCAAATCATTGGTCTTTGGAAACAAAAATCTGGGGGAAAAGAACAAGAAAAAATGTAGGAAGGAAAAACTGAGAGTTCCCTTATTTCTTACAAATTAAAATTTGATCATTTGCAGCGATTTGAGGGGGAAGGTTGGTGCTCCCTTTTGCAGGCAAGTCATAGATTAATTTTAAAGCTTTCAGTTTTGTTCGCACATCAAAACTGGCAGGTGTTTTGAGATTTATAATCAGATTCCACAATTCCCATTTGACCAAATTAAAAGCAGCAGGCATTTAATCCAAAGAGCAATACATAAATCTCTGACCTTGAAGTATTGCAGCTTCCCAATTATGAAGAGAAAACATACACAGCTTTATGTAACTTTGAATATGTTAATTAAGGTTCTGTATAATTTGCCAGATCTAAACAAATGCATCTGTAGTAATGGAAAGAAAACATACTAGATTAATTGAAGCTGGTTGTGTTAAAAAGTAATCTTTATAAAGAAAAACAAATGCTCTCTCAACCTTTTTTCTAGGAACTGGGCTTGTGTTCCCAAAACTGTAATTAAAACATTCAGGGTAGGCTTTCTTGGGGTTGATACTGGCAGGGAAGGGGGAAAATTGTTACCAGATAAACCATTTGTACTTACAGTTCCCATACTGTAATGCAAAATGCTGCATATTAAAGCCTGCCTTTCCTTTTGCAAAACATGATGGTTTTCACAATATATTAACTTTACTGTTGCTAGAGTCTAAAAGTTCACAGCTATAACTGCTGTTATAAAACAGGCCTGCAAAAATATGCCCCACAAGTAAGAAGATGTGGTGCTGAACTCTATAGTCATTTTGCCTGATATAGGAGTTAGTATAGTGTAGGACAGTGGTTCTCAACCTGTGTGTCCCCAGATGTTTTGGCATTCAACTCCCAGAGATCTTAACAGCTGGTAAACTTGCTGGGATTTTTGGGGTTTGTGAATCACTGGTGTAGGATAATTTAGGTTTCATTACTGAAAGGGCAGGTCATGCTCTCTCAGCCTTATGGCATGACAAAAGCATATCTGTTCTAAATAAATCTTGCCAGAATGCCCCTATATTGAGATATTCATAAGTTGGAGGTGATCTGAAGGTAACCAGAAATAGTTTCAGCCCTTTCCCCACTCTACAGACAGTCACCAGGTTGCAAACCTCCAACTAACAAATGACACATAGTTAAAAATGGGTGAGACAACAGGAAGTAAGAGAAATCTACCGCCAGGAAGGGAAATTCGTTCCTGGAAAAGTTATCATGGGGAAAGCATGTTTTCCCTGAAGCATTATCATCAGTCCTTATTTCCACAACAAGCCATTCTTTTCAAAATTCAATTATCATAGGGACAGAAAGTGAAGTGAAACCTTCTGAAGTGGGGAACAGGCAGCAAAACAAACTCTACAGTGGTATTGACCCTTCCCTATGCTATCCAAAACTTATATATATATATATATATATATATATATATATATATATATATATAATTACTATTTACTTCACTTGCATAATGCTCTTCTCCCCTAGCGGGCAGGAAAAAAATACATTTAGCCCAACTATAAGAAATTGTTTTCCTATGTATTCGTGTAGTCTTTAAAAGTTCCTCAATTTCAGTATCAATGGTGGTTAACATTCCTTGAGATGCAGTCTTTATTCAGGCTAAAACAAACTGTGCAATCCAGTCATCATCTGCAGGATCTGGGAAAAACAACTCTAAACTAGACAAAGTAACCGCAATGAAAAAATAAACTTTATTCAGATGTTGCAATATGGAGGCAACTTTCATATTCTTCTGGTGAATTGCTTGTCACGAGAGAAGAGCAGAATGATTCTCCTCCCGTACCCAATGTGCCAATTCTTCTACAGATGGTTGGATGACCTAAAGATGCCATGATGGAAAAGTCCAGTTGCAAGAGGGCTGGTATTGGACACTTGCCTATTATGATAATAAACATTGCATTTTATTTTCTTTGAATAATCCATCATTAAAGCTAATCCCAGTTCCAAATTTGGCCATAGACCAAAGAGAGTAACAGAGGGAATTGTTTACTTTAAAAAGGTACACTAATCATAGAATTATAGAACTGAAAGAGAATGCAATAAGTAGACTAAACTTTGACCGTGCAGAAAACTACAGCAAAGCAGCTATGATGGTGCGTCTAGTTCAATTGATAAAAGTCTGAGCCCACTTAAACTGCCATGGCTCAACACTATGCAATCATGGCAGCTGTAGCTTTACAAGGTGTTTGCCCATCTCTGCTCAAGAGTCCTGGTGCCACATCAAACTACAACCCCCCATGATTCCACAGCATTGAACTACGGCAGATAAAGTGGGATGAAACAGCCTTAAATTACAGTGTAGAAGCACCCTGACTATTCAACCTCAGCTTAAAATTCTTCAACAAAATCTAAATACACACATACACTCCATTAATGAAATTTCCCCTTAGCAGTATTGGTTAATGTGTATTCTAACATTTTCTAAATGATTGATACTATGTTTTGAAAGCAGGGGTTGAAGTTATTAAATAAATTAACCATGTTTACCATTATCCTAGAAAAGTCTCATACTACAGGACAATAAACTCTGTGGAGGTAAGCGTGGAGATAATTCCTGTAACAATAAGGAGGATGAAGCATCTCAGTATTTCAGTTCAAACAGCATTTCAACTCACATAATTACGATTACAAGTTCAAGATATATCACATCTGCACTGAAGAATTCCGAAGTTAAACTAGTTTTGAAAGTACTAGCAACATGTAAAGTATTTCCAGATGTGAAGCTGAAGTTGTTGTTTTTCCAGTTTCCTGTATCTGTAATATGTTAATGTATACTAGAAAGTGTACTCCATTTTTTAAAAAAATGTTTCCCTTTTATATTCATTAACAATGTTCACACATGTACAGGAAGAGCGTCAGAGACAGGCAAAAGGCAGCTTTGATGATGTGCAAAAATGCTTTTGGTCCTAAGTCAAAAAACTTCAAATGGATTTCTAAGAAATTGCCACAGCCAGTTTTGGAACTACGACAATTTCCAATGTAATGTTTTCCTCCTGGGGTCCTTTTGAAATGTCTCGCGTAGAAGCACATAGATAAAAATGGCAGGGCTGAATCAGAACTTGGGAAAGTTACTTTTTTGAGCTACGACTCCAGGAATCCTACAGCTAGCACAGCCACTGGGGGTTAGTATCAAAAATGTAAGTTTGGTCGTTCGAACTACCCTTCCTAGATTTATTGGAGAATTGGTAAGAATGCATCATGCTTTTTATGACGTTTTCCTGAAAAATACACATCAACAAAGTTATGTGTATGTTACAGTACTTATAGTGCTCCAGACAAAGAGATTATGACTACAAACCTGCATAATCAGATTTACAGTCTTTACATAATCTATGTAATTTTATACATAAGATTTTACAGAAAAACAGACAATATAATCTCTATATAAAATACATTCTTAAACTCCAATGAACATATTTTATTTTAAAAACATGATATGAGCTTACTTGTGCTCACATGCTGGACTTATAAACACATGAAGCTGTCATGCTCAAGAAAATCACTGACTTATCTAAAACATGCGTGTCTTCACCAACAGACAATACCATCTCACATAAAAGTTAAATATATCTGTGCAATATATGCAGGACCCTTTTTTGTTCAAAAACATACTATCAAAAGGAACCCAAATGCACATAGGATAGCATTGGCCATATAGCCTACATGAGCCATATACCTTGAAGTGGGCAAGAACTTGTGCCTGGACATCAAATGATGCACGGCACCTTCTTTCCTTTGTGGGGGTAAATGCAGTTTGTCCCACATTATGCAACGTTAGAAAATGTTCCAGAGCTTCCCTGAAGCAGCTCCACACTTCATTATCCCAGATTATCTGCTTTCAAGTGGATTGAAATAATAATCAAATAATCCAGTTCAAAGCAGATAATCTGGGATCAGATACCGGATTATATGGCAGTGTATATCCAGCCTGTATAATCTAGCCTACATTATAATCTAGTTTCAGAATATTGATTAATTGCATTGATCTGGATGATAGGGCAGTGCAGACTGATATAATCCAGTTTAATGCAATTAATCCACATTCTGAAACTGGATTATGGGGCAGTGTAGATCCAGCCTGAGTGTGATCAGCTGGATTGGCTATGTTTCAGAACTGGCCCCACTGTCATATGGAACAACCACAACATCCTGCATTCCTCATAAACATACATACCCTGCAGAAAAGGGACCTTGTTTTGAGTTTCTACAGTTCACAAGTTGCAAGACCCCCAAAGAAGGATTAAGAACTCATAAAGAACTGAGCTGGATTAGACCAGAGGCATATTCATCCCAACATTCAGTTCCCACTTGGTCAATAAAATGTTTAAAGGACTTCTTGTTCTCCATGAATTTACTGAATATTCTTTTAAGCCATTTACGTATGCTGGTGGCTATTGCTACAAGTACATTTCGTACACTGCAGAATGCTACTCCTACAAGATATAATGACACCAAAATACAATTGCTGTCGCTACAAGCAACTGAGCTAGGAATTAGTAAAGCAATTTGTTTCCCAATTGAAAAGAAGCTACTAGGTAACAATACTGAACAGAAAAGTAGCAAGGCTCTTAATTTACCCCTGTGTAACATGCTACGCCTTTGAAACATTAATATCAGATGGAAACATTAATATTCCATGGAGGGGGGAGAGCCTAGTTGTTAACAATAGTTATGTAACCGCTGTTTAATCCACATATCAAATATACAATGATTTGTATCAGTTGTCATCAGTATCACAATGAAGTACTTCCCCTTTATTCATTTTCTAACAAAACAAAAATGTACAAAAGTCTTTTCAGAAGCAATTTCCTCAAAACTTCCCCTGCTGTTTCTTTCACCTCTCAGTTTTCTGGAACCTGTGAACATCAAATTCCATTTCTCTGTGTGGTAGGCTGAGCATTTCAAGTTCAAAGTTTAAAGTGACAGTTTGTTCTTGTATATAGCAAGCACATGGCAAACTAGCAATGCTTCAGAAGTGCAAACTGATAGATGGGATCAGGAGAGGACAGAGAGGGGGGGTGTCATAGTCTCAAATCAGTAAAGTAGCTGTTTTGGAAGATTTACTTGAATTTCTTTGTTTGGAAATGAGGAGATACTTCATGGAAATGACTCCACAGTTGACATGAAATGCTGACAAAGCATTGCTTATTTGGATTATGATCGAAGTTAAGGGCCTAAAGATATACTGAGAACAATGGCAAAATAAACTATTTGTGTCAGCATATCAAAAAAATCAACCCCAACAACGTATTTTTAGATTTAGCTATAGACCTCAAGAAGCAGAAGGCTCTGGGGCAACAATTTTATGCAGCTTCTAGACAATTTGCTGTTTTATCAAATATTAGCATGGATGAGAGCTAACATAGCATATCAGAAGACAGATTTAAAGGACTCTGCCATTACCTAGTCTACTTTTAAGGTTAAAAAAAGAAACTGCTGGTCACATCTGAAATCAAAAGCAATGGCTTGCATTGTTTCTGGACAACATCCCAAAAATACTTATCTCTAATTAATTACTCCAAAAGTTATTTTTCTAGCCAGAGATCCAAACACCAAAACAACATAACTCAATTCTACTTGAAATCTATTACTTCAGCCATTTCCCTTCTATTACAACTTTGTAAAGATAAGCAACTTAGACAATATGGAGGGGACACAAAAAACAAACACAATGGAACATAGATCTACAATATAGCATCAAAGATACTTGAGAAATATGGGTTGCTTACCTGTAACCGTAGTTTCTTGAGTGGTCAGCGTGAATAGCACCAATTGTATAACCCCGCCTGCGCATGCGCCTTCAGGCAAAAACTATTACTTCAGGTAGATCTCGAGACTATGACAGTTAAAAATCAACAGTTGGCCTTGAGTGGTCAGCGCACCAATTGTATAACCCCTCCCAGTAGTATAAATAGCCCAAGCGAGGGTATAAATAGCCAACGGCCAGTTCTTCCGCCGAAAAAGCAGTCAGAATACTGGCATGACACTAAAAAGTGGGGAGGATGGGCGGGGCCGTGCTATTCACGCTGACCACTCAAGAAACTACGGTTACAGGTAAGCAACCCATATTTTCTTTTCGTGGTCAGCCGTGAATAGCACCAATTGTAGACTTACGAGCTGATACCTTGGATGGAGGGAGTCATGCCACGGCCGAAAATAATACTGCTCGCCCAAATTCAGCTTCTCTTTTTGATGCCAAATCCATCTTGTAATGGCTGACGAATGTCAGCGGAGTAGACCACGTTGCTGCTCTGCAGACTGCATCCAACGGAACTCCTCGCATAAAAGCCACAGAAGTCGCCATCGCTCTTGTAGAGTGAGCTCTTATCTGTGGAGGCAAAGCTCTCCCTGCCTCCTTATAAGCTAATTTTATTGTGGAAGTAATCCATGAGGAAAAGCGTTGTGAAGACACTGGAAGACCTTCAGTGTCCCTCCTGTATTTAAGAAAAAGCCTAGGAGACTTCCTAATAGCTCGGGTCCTATCAATATAAAAGGCAATTGACCTTCTTACATCTAACATATGAAGGCTTTTCTCTAATGGTGTTGACGGACTAGGGAAAAATGCTGGAAGAACTATTTCCTGTGACATATGGAATCTTGAAGTCACCTTTGGAAGGAAAGCTAAATCTGTCCTCAAGACTACCTTGTCCTTGTGTATCCTTAAATAAGGTTCAGCACACCTAAGGGCGCACAATTCCCCTGCCCTCCTAGCCGACGTGATAGCGACTAGGAAGGCAGTCTTCCATGACAGCAATGACATATCTACTGTCGCCAACGGCTCAAAGGGCGGTCTCATTAGTGCTCTAAGTACTATTTCCAATTCCCACCTTGGAGAAATAGGTAGGACAGGTGGTCGTTCGTTCTTAAACCCTTTCAGAAACAATGTTATCAATGGATCATTGAAATATGATGGTAAGTTTGCCTTCCTACGAAACCAAGTCATGCCTGCCAAATAACACTTTATTGAGGAAAAAGACAACCCAGAATCAGATGATGATATTAGGAAATTAAGCACCAAAGGTGTTGATGCTTCTAACGGCTCTATTCCCTTTTTCCTTGTAAACTCTGAAAAGCGTTTCCATTTATACAAATAGGAACGCTTCGTAGCAGATTTGTGTGCTGCGTCCAATACCCTCTTAACTGATTCTGGGAGATTCTCCACCTGAACTGGTTCTAAACAACCCTGTTGTTGAACTAACGTGGGGTGATTTTCCATGCTGTCAATTTTAGTGACTGAACGTCCGGACAGAGGACTCTCCCGGCTTGTGACAGCAGAAGGTCCTTCCTGCACGGTAGTCTCCTGTATATTCCCATCGATAGATAGAGCACCTGTGAGAACCAAGGTTGGCGAGGCCACCATGGCGTTATCAGTATCCCTCTCGTCCCTTCCTGAGACATTTTTGAGACTACCCTCAGAATAAGCGGGAATGGGGGAAATGCATAGACGTTGTGAGTTCCCCAATGACAAAGGAAAGCATCTCCTAGGCAGTTCTGCATCGTTGTCCTTCCCAGGCGAGCGCAGAACTTCGGGCACTGGGTATTCTCTGGGGATGCGAACAAGTCTATTTCTGGATGTCCCCACTCCCTGAACAATTTCCTGGTCACCTCCCGGTGCAAAGCCCATTCGTGGTAAGTTAGCGGTGTTCTGCTCAGAAAATCCGCTAGTTGATTCTGCTCCCCAGGTAAGTGAACTGCTGACACATGAATGTTCTTTATTATACACCACTCCCAGATTTCCATCGTGAGTGCATTGAGGGATTTGGAATGAGTCCCTCCCTGTTTGTTCATGTAGTACATTACTGTAGTATTGTCTGTTGCCAGCTGCACTACATGTCCCCTCAGGATCAATTCGAAAGACTTCAGAGCCTTCCCTACTGCCAACATCTCGAGGAGATTTATGTGATACGACTCCTCCATCCTTGACCATTTCCCCTGCGATGTGAAGCTGTCTACATGGGCACCCCAACCCGTGAGGGAGGAATCTGTTGTTAGCACCTTTGTAGGACTTGGGAGCTGAAACGGAAGTCCTACACAAACATTGCTGCTGTGAAGCCACCATTGGAGGGAACTGCAAATTCGTTCTGGTACATTCAAACGGGTTGAGGGGCGATGTTGCATTGGGCTGAATACAGACAGGAACCATGACTGTAGGGGTCTGAGCCTTAACCTCGCATGTGGTGTCACTGCTGTTGTTGAGGCCATATGCCCTAATAACACCTGGATGTCCCTTGCCTTGACAGACGGCTTTGATAGTATTTCCAGTATTATATTCTGAAGATTTAGAAATCTTTCTGGTGGTAGTTTCGCTGTCTGCTCCACAGAATTCAGTAGTGCGCCAATGAACTGTATCTTCTGTGAGGGAACCAGGTTGGACTTCTCCCAGTTTATAATGAGACCTAGAGACTGGAGAAAGGAAAGAACGTATCTGGAATGATCTAGCAATTCACATCTGGTCTTACTCACTACAAGCCAGTCGTCAATATACGGATAAATCGTGATCCCCATAGTGCGTAGATAGGCTGCCACCACCGCCATGCACTTTGTAAATACCCTTGGGGCTGTGGAAAGACCGAAGGGTAATACATTGAATTTATATGCCTGTTGACCTACGCTAAACGTCAAGTATTTCCGGTGATGTGGATGAATCGAAATATGGAAATAAGCATCCATCAGGTCAATAGTAATGAACCAATCAAATTTATTTAGTAGTGGCAATATTGATTTCAAGGATATCATTCGGAATTTTTTAGGAGTTATAAATTTATTAACTCCTCGTAAATCTAATATTGGTCTCAGACCACCTCCTTTCTTTTTAACCAGAAAATATTTCAAAAAGAAACAACAATTGAACTGTTCTGGGAATACTGGTGATATTGCCCCTTTAGATAGCAGCTTGTCTATCTCCTCCAATAATGGGGGAGAAGGATTGGTAACCTTTACATGCCCAACTGGTGGCAGGTTATCAAACTCTATTCTGTAACCTTTATGTATTATACTTAACACCCAAGAGTCTGTAGTGATAGAGGACCAGACTTCTATGAAAGGGCTCAAACGGTTACCAAATGTTGGCTGTTGAGGTTCTACAGTTGAGCAATAACCTTTAACAAAACTTGAATTGGAACAAATGTCGATATTCAAACAGAATAAAGGATTAAACAAATCAACTTGAGGTGGGACAATTGGTCCCTGAGCAAGTGGCTCTTCAACGTAGACTGAATCAATGTCAAAGACGCTGTTTGTTTAGTCCTCCTCGGTTCGCCTTGTTCAGATTATTCTGGTATGGCTGAAAACGGTTCTTAAAGCCATACTGTTGCTGCTTTCTCTGTTGGAATTGTCTGTTGTTTTGAAATCTTTGGCGTTGTTGGCCAAAATAATTACCCGCATTTCTTCTATAGTAAGGGAGTGATGTCTGCCATTTTGATCTCTGTTGATACCCTCCTTGGCGTGGTCCACCAATGACATGCATGGACTTCTTCATCTCCTGGGTATGTTTAATTCTGTCCTCCGTTTCTGGGTTGAAGATCCCTTCTGCATGCATAGGAAGTTCCTCTGCAATGGCCCTATGCTCCTCAGATAGGGTAGACGCACGGAGCCATGCATGACGGCGTACCGAAGTTGCGATTGCGAATATCTTCCCTGCCGATTCGGCTAAATGCTTTGCAAACTCCTTCTGGTATTTCGCCAGCAGGAGTGCTTCTGTCTGGAAGGCAAGCGGTGTATGTCTATCATCTTCCGACACTTGTTCTATAAATGGGGACATCATTTCCCACAGGAATGTTTGGTAGGCACTCATATAGGTTGCAAAATGTGCCATCCTTACAATGAGTCCAGCTGCCATGTGTGTCTTCTTACCAATAATATCCAATTTCTTTCCCTCTTTATCTATTGGTGCCATATTCGATTTCTTAGGGCGTTTGCCCTGACAGGCTTCTGCGATTACTGTATTTGGCTGTTGGGGACGATACGCCCAATCCGCAGTAGACAAATCCATTCTATACAGGCCATCCACTTTCCTTGGAATAGCTGGAGCCAATATTGGGGCAACATCCTGAACCTTTGCTAGCTTCAGTAGGAAAGGTAAAGCAGGGAGTAGTGTAGTATTCGGAATATTTTGTTGTTCCGCTGGGAACATAAAATCTTCTACTGCTTCTTGTGGCTTCTGAATCGGTATTTCCAAAGCCCTAATCATCCTCAGAACTATTTCTGAGAGTTTGTCCAAGTCATCTTCAATTGCCATATTTTTCTCCAATTTTTTAATACCCTCAGCACCTGTATTTAATTCTGGCTCAGAAGACCCACTATCTTCTTCGCAGTCATATTGTGTTTGAGGATCATCCTCATCTAACATGTCACGAATACAGGAATGCTGTAAGGGGGTTGCAAGGGATTGCTCTACAGCAAAATGCTTTTTTGGATGTCCTTGGGTTTGCCTCATATCACTCACTTGTGTTATTGGCATTCTTTGAACAGCATTGCATTGCTTTTTATTTTGCAACTGAATGTTCTCTGGGAGTAATTCCTTATTAGGACACATGGGGGCAGTGTTCCCTTGTTGTAATTGCTGCCATATACTGGTCTGCATGGCTAGTGCCTGCCAGAAACCTGGTGGAAAGCCCTGCCATTGTTGGGGAGATTGCCTTGGCTCCGCTGCACCTTTCTCCCTATGTTTCCGCTTCCTCTGTCTCTTCTTTGACTTCTGTTCAGGAGAACTAGAAGAGGAGGAGGATGAGCTTGATGACGTCATCGACGTCGAAGGGCTCCGACGTCGACGCTTTCCCTTCTTTCGGGATGGAGCACGACCTCGGGAGCGCGCTCCCGGCTTCGGGCTGATTCGGGGTCGGAAGCTTGGTGACGAGCTCACTTCGAACGGGCCCGATGGAATGGGCGGAGCCGAGCTCGAAGTGTTAGCCTTCTGCAAGCCTGAGCAGGAAGGTCTAGCAGGAGGCGTGTCGTACAGTGCGACGGTTTCGGTTGCCTGAAAGGGTATATGAGAGGTCGCCCCCTCACCCTCGAGCAGAACAGCTGCTTCGACCTCCATTGCTGTTGCCTTATCTGAAGCCGGATGGCTTTGCCCTGTCCCAGCCCTCGCAGGCGGGTTTTGGGCATGTTTACTAGCAGGTTTGTCCTTTTTATTCTTCTGTTTTTTCAGATCTAATGGTAGTTTTATCTTCAAACCATTAGGTTTTGGGTCCTTCTGAGTCTTAAGGGCAAGCTCTCCTTGCTGACTCATGGTTGATGAGAAAGTCTGCGGAATTAAGGCAGACTTCTCGTAGAGAGCCGCTTTAACCCTTAGCTCTCTGTTTTTTCTTGTTTGTGGTGTAAAAGCCTGACAGATTTCACAGTCCTGGGAGAGGTGAGCCTCTCCCAGGCAAGTCAGGCAGTCTTTGTGTGCGTCGTTATCCGGAATTTTGTTTGGACACGACACACACCTTTTAAATGATGATGTAGTCATACTATTTCTTCTTCTATACTTCTTAATTCAGTCAATAAACTGTCAATTTCCCTGACTCTTCGTCTCCGTGATGCCTTTTGCGGCGGATGAAGAGAACTGGCCGTTGGCCCCTCGCTTGGGCTATTTATACTACTGGGGAGCGTGCGCGGGGCCAACTGTTGATTTTTTAACTGTCATAGTCTCGAGATCTCCGGTTGCCTGCGCATGCGCAGGAGGGGTTATACAATTGGTGCTATTCACGGCTGACCACGAAAAGAAAAAACTGATACAATTCACTAAGAAAAAATCAAATTATGATTCTGTGTTTCAGATTTGAACCTATTACAGTGGAACCTCAACTTAAGAGTGTCCCAACTTAAGACTGTTTTGAATTAAGAGCTGTTGCTTGGCCCAGGATTCACTTTGACATATGAGTAGTGTTTTGAGTTAAGCGCTGTTGCCAGAAGGGGTGACAGCGCCAGGGCAGTGCTAGCGTGAGAGTCCAGAGCTTTTGGGCTTCAGGGGAACAGCCTCCATGCCTCATGCTCTTGTCCACTTTGGGAGGTTGCTGTCTGCTTTGCTCTTGTCTGCTTTAGTTGATTTTGTGTTTTTTTTTAATTACTGGTATGTTTGGCTTCATGAACAGAGAGGGAGGGGGAGAGCAAGAGAGGGAGGGAGGCTGGAATGAGTACAGGATGAAGAAAATGATGCTTCTGCCTTTTCACTTTGTGCTTCCTTGCCACAGCTATGTTTCTATCATTGTGCCCCAACTTTGTGCTTCTATCATGTTAAAGTTGATATTTCTTTTTTATTATTTCATGTGAATGTGCAATTTTTGCCTTGCTGCTTCACTGGCCAACACACATTTTGTTGCCTCAAATGGCCCAACCAAAATGAAGGAAATACATTAGATAAGTATTTGGCTTCTACATCAGGTGAAGGTATTAAAATTATACAGGAAAAGAAGAAAAAAAGATGTTGGAGTCACAGGCTTACGATTTGTCAATATGTTATTTTTGTTGTCAGTTAAGATACTCTGGAAGGATATCAATGCAACATTGGCCACTTTTCTCTTTGGCCTTGGAAACAAAAAGTTGTGAAACCAGGCAATCACATTTCAATTCTATTACCAACCGAAAAAATAACTTCCCTTGAGATCGAGGTTATTTTCATCCTAGGTGAAAATTCACCCCTTCCCCAAGAAGCCTCTGTACAGTTGCTTGAGAAAAATCTGTTAGGTTATGATTTTGAACACTTTTGCCTGATGAAAATGTTACTGGAGCTTCAAAAGCTTCGTGCATTTTTGGTTGGTCTAATAAAGATATCACTGTTTTGTAAAATGAAGGAACAACCTAAAACAAGCAATACATTGTCATTTAAATTGTTGAGACTGAGACAGTGTTGAGAGGGGCTGTTGTTTGAAAATCTTTTGGGAGACCTCAGACAGATGCAAGTCATTCTTTATTGTTAGGTGAACATAAAAAAACCACATACTTGGAATGTTCTGTTTAATTCTAACTAGATGTATATTATGCAAATGTAGAGGAATGTAACCCAGTGTAAATATTTGTGATGCATCTCTACATACCAACTTCATAAATTAGTTCAATCTACCATCTGTTTGAGAAAGTTTGGAGAAACACAAAAGACATTTCTTCTTAAAAACTCAAGTATATAAAAGTTAAGCTTGTCCCCATCTCCCAAAAAAGAAGGAGCAGAATTGAGACTCATTTACACCAGGTAGTTTAGTCTGATGTAATGTAAAAGTGCTTTGGGTTCATGACAAATCTAGGTCTATAATATACACAACCATAGCCAGGGATCATCCTCTGGGATGGTGTACACCTTCCTTTCTCCTTCTCTGTGATGAGCCCAGGAAAAGAGTGGTGTTCCATCTGGACAGCAGATCAGGCTAAACTGGACCCAAAACCTGCTGTTCGGACTGTCACCAGATACTCCAGAGTTTGCTGGACAGTCCAGAGTAGGGCCACACTGGCCCCGGCCAGATTTCTGGCTGGCCTGAAAACCTGGCTCTTCCGCCAGGCTTTCGGGGACTGAACTGGATGGATGGCAGAGCCTTCTACGGCTCATATCTGCTGTTTTAACTGATGTATCTATGTTTTTAAAGGATGTAAGTCGCCCGGAGCACCATTGGTGGAGGGCGACTCACAAGTAATAAAGTATTATTATTATTATTATTATCCTGTGGTTTCCAGCAAACTCCAAAGTATCTCCTGATTGTGCCCAAAAAGGAGCAGAATCCATTCATCCTCATCATACCCTGGGATGCTCACCCGATATAGTTGTGCCATCCTGAGTCCCCCTTTGGGGGTTAAGAATGACGGGATACAAATGTGGGAAATAAATAAATAAATGAAGACAGTGATCCCAGGGTATGGGGCTTGTGTAGGCAAGTACCAAGATATAATGGTAGAATATCAAGAGAAAAAAAGGTACTAATTTTCTATATATTAAAATGCTCTGTTTGTTTTGAGTGACATAACTCAACATTTTCTGGATGAATTGCTGCCAAATTTGGCCACAAGAAACCTACTAACCCAAGGAGTGACCATCACTCAAAAACATTTGTTTTGACATTTCAGAGTTGAAGTTGCTGGGATTTATAGTTTACTTATAATCAAAGAGCATTCTGAACTCCACCGACGATGGAATGGAACCAAACTTGGCACACAGGACTCCCATAACCAACAGAAAATACTGGAAGGGTTTGGTGGGCATTGACCTTGAGTTTTGGAGTTGTAGTTCACCTACACCCAGAGCACTGTGGACTCAAATGAAGGATGCTGACCAAACTTGGCACGAATACCCTATTACCCAAATATGAACACAGATGGAGTTTGGGGAACAGATCTTGACATTTGGGAGTTGCAGTTGCTGGGATTTGTAGCTCACCTACAATCAAAGAGCATTCTGAACCCCACCACCAATAGAATTGGGCCAAACTTCCCACACAGAAACCCCATGACCAACAGAAAATACTGTGTTTTCTGGTGGTCTATTGGCAACCCTTCTAACATCCCTCTCACGACCCCCTCCCCCAGGGGTCCCAACACCCAGGCTGAGAAATGCTGCCTTAAGGCCATCCAGTCCAACTCCCTTCACTGGGGCAAGAAAACGTAATCAAAGCCCTCCTGACAAAGACCCATCCAGCCATAGATTTAGATATATGATTCACACACCACACACATATGTATATGACATAGTATCATAGATTTCAAAGGGACCCCTAAAGAAGGACAATTATATGTTGCGTGTTCCAGAGCAGGGAAACCAGTCAATCTCTATATCAACACTGACAAAGAAACAACAAGAAATACTGTTTACCCACAAGCATAAGGAAATAACATATATTAGAAACCAACACTTTCTCATTATTTTATTTTCCATATCACCAGACTAAGCCACAGCAACGCATGGCACGGGATGGCTAATCTGTAATATATTTTAGGTGCACAATGCACATTGATCTAAGAATCACTTGCCCATTTTCAATAATTTAAGAAGGCTAAACCACAACATTAACTAATTGTCACACCTCAAGGGCCTCAGGCATCAGTTTTGCTTGAGCAAGACTTCAGCCATGCTGGCTGCAAGGAACTTTCCAAGCCAGCTTGTTTCACTCCAGAGCTTTCCCCTGGGCCCCTTTGCCTTTCCCGTGTGAAATAGGTACTGAATGCATAACATGGATAGGCCAAGGTTATTCAAACGAGCCTCCCCTGATAAGCGGAGCGCCTCGGAGATGCTTCGAGTCCAGCTCCCCTTTGCCAGCTGCGAGTTGCTAACGAGCTATGCATTCCAGAGAGACTGAGGTAGCAAAACATATAGGCAGTCATCAATCATGAACTTTGACACTCGACGCACTTAGATCAAAGCCAGTGGACACTATAACTGCCCAGAGATGCCCATTGGGGGTATCTTGTACCAACATCGTGTTTGGAGGATGCTTCTGTGAGAGAGGCGGCGTTAGGCCTTCCAGAAGCCTGTGCCAGCCAGGCTTGATCCTGCTCAGTGCCACGTTCCTGTGTTGCTCCTGCAAAGACTTTACAAGCTACTGAACTCTGTTGCTTACAAGAAAACCTTCCTTGCCATTTTAACCCGGCTGGGAACTCTTAAGAGACTTTCCTTTGCATCCGGCTTGTTTCCTGATCCCATCCGCTTGGATTCCTGTTGCTGCGGGATTATATGCTCACCGCTGACTCCTGTTAATTGCTGCTATTTGGGGGCCTTATAGAATTACCTCCAAACACTTTTCTATACCTTTTATTCACAATAAAACCCGTTGTACCTCAGCTGCTGTGTGGTTTACCCAGGGAGGTCAAGCCCCAAGGGCCTAGAGGGTGACACTAATGAAAGAACTCTATTGGTTTCCTTTTTCTTTTCTTTTGACTTTTGGGGTCCATGACCCATACTAAGCTCATCCCATTCCCAAAACATGCTAAGCAATTTTTTTCTTCCACTTTCTATCCCACACAAATCCTATCTATTTTCCCTCTTTTTCTTTTCTTCCTTTTGGTGCTGTCTTTTTGCTATTTATCCCAATCCACCTCTTTATTTGTAGTCTTCATTGCCTAGTTTGACAGAATAGCACACAAGAGTGTCATTCTACTTGCAGCTCTCGCCATTGTGAAGTCTCAGGCCAGAATCCTGTTAGTCTACTAAACCAGCATAACTGTGTCAGGGGTGAAGGCAAGCTGCAGGCACAAGAATACACTCATTGGAAATAGAAAATTCTGTTTGCCTTCCTTTGCTATCACTGACAAAAGTAGATGCCTGAATGAAGTGAATCAGATACAGTGCCTTCACAACAAGTATATAAAAATAAAACTTTAGTCATGACCCAACTGACCTGTATTTATTCAAGAGATCCTTATGTTCTACATTTATGGTCACATAAGCTTCCACAGGAATATGTCTGGAACATTTTTGCACATCTAGGGTGCTTTCACTATGGGTTTCTGAAGAAAATCACCCAAAGTTTAGTGCCCCTGGTGGCACAGCAGCTTACACTGCTGAGCTGCCTAACTTGCTGACCAAAAAGTCAGCGATTCGAATCCAGGGAGTGAGGTGAGCTCCCACTGTTAGGCCCAGCTTCTGCCAACCTAGCAATTCGAAGACATGCAAATATGAGTAGATCAATAGCTACCACTTCTGTGGGAGGTTATGGTGCTCCATGCAGTCATGCTAGCCACATGACCTTGGAGGCATCTATGAACAATGCTGGTTCGTTGGCTTAGAAATTGAGATGAGCACCACCACCACCCCCCGAGTTGGACTCATCTAGACTTAATGACAGGAGAAACCTTTACCTTTACTTTAAGTTTCCACAAATGGAGACCACAGTGTAGTATAGATAGACAAGTCAACAAGGACTCCTCTTCAAGTATTTCTGAGCATTAGAAATCAGGAAAGTTAACAAAGTAGTACTAAGTATTCAGAAGGGAGCTAAATTGTGTCCCTACATCCAACCATAATTTGGGAGTGTCAGGAAATGGAAACATCTAAATACCAGTAAGATTGATTGAAATAGGGGTGAACAAGTACACAGAGGCCGAGGCCAACCCCTCTTTGCTCCAAAATACTGTATTTATTCAGAGTTATTCTCAACATAAGGACCGGAAAGTATGCTTCAGATGATATTTTCAGGAGGACAGCAACAAAACTGGGGGGTGGGTGGGAATGAATGTATCTGGAACATTTTTGCACATCTAAGGTGTGTTCACTATGGCTTTCTGAAGAAAACCACGCAAAATTGTTCCAAATTTCCTTTTTTAAAGGAGGGATCGAGCCACTTTGAGAAACTGATAATGGGCTTCAGGGGTTACATGTGGCCCATAGACCATGCTTTCACCACCCCTGCCTTAAACGATGAGCCATTATTGCTCCCATTAAAGAAAGTAACTTCTTTTGCTTTATGATTAACATCATGGCTATCTGTTCAAGGCAGTGAAGCAGTCTGCAGTATCTGTGAAAAATTTAATAACAATTCCGAAAATAGCAAAGTTGTCACCAGTTGTAATAAACCAGTATCAGCAGAGCTGTACTCAACCAGAACATGGAGGATTCATTACCCTTTAACACTGGCCTGCCATGTGTTCAATTTATAACATGGGTCCCACTATTAGAAAGAACATCTCACATTACATGAAATCTACAAGTTTGGGAGGGAAGGGAAAGTGTAAGAACAAGGAAAGTGAGGAGATCTGAATAGACTGTAAGATAAGTGATGCAAATGGCTCCCTTCCCTCCTTTCAGTCTATTCAGGTGCCTTCCTCTTTCTGGGAAAGATAATATGGAGAAGTTCTTTTGTTGGATAGAGCAAATGCTTCCACCTGCTTTCTCTGCATCACTACATAAAAGTACCAAGTCCCTTTTTCTGAAATCAAAAGGAAAAGTGTATTACTGGAAACAGAGATGAATCCTTTCCCAAACTCTTCCTCCTTTCATTCACACATCAAAACTGGTATCTGCTGTGGAGAATGAATGGGTTGCCAAATATATATACTGTATTTTGGAAATAAACATGCTTTTTCTAGCACGGGCATAAGAAACATATTATTCTCTGATGACAGTAGTGGTGACTTTTTCCCATATTAAAAAGTTAACATACAGTATACAGAATTTCCTTTCCTTGTTGCAACCCCAATATTGAGTCAAAATTTAGCTTTCATCTTCTGGAGCAAGTTTTTATGTACCAAAGTTTATTCAATATCCCAAGATTTTTTAAAAATTGAATTTGAAAATCCAAAATAAATCCTACCCAACAATTGTCTTAGAAGTAATGTATAAATGCTACTTATTATATAGAATATTTATTGTCCAAAATGCTTGGGACAAAATGTTTTCCATATTTTTGCCATATTGTTTGCATATATACATATTCCAAATCTAAACATGCAGTTTATTTATACTTCATATAGACCTTATATGCCTTGCCTGTAGGTGATCTCATACAGTATTTTAAATACATTTGTGTATGAGTCAAAGTTTGTGTACACTGGACTATCAGCAAACTGCTGTCACTATGTCAGACACCCGTGTGGAAATTTTAGATTTTGGAGTATTTTGGATTTAGAAATTCCAGAAAAAAGGATGCTTAACCTGCACTTGAATAAAAAGACAGACATTAAAATACTAGGAGCTATGAGACATTTTTATTTGTCACAAGATTTTTTTATCATGTCAGAAAAGACTTGAGAAACTGCAAGTCGCTTCTGGTGTGAGAGAATTGGCCACTACAGAGACATTGCCCAGGGGATGCCCAGGTGTGTTACCATCATGTGTGAGGTTTCTCTCATGTCCTCACATGGGAAGCTGGAACTGACAGAAAGGAGCTCACCCCTTCTAGTGGATTCGAACCGCTGACCTTCAGGTCACCAGTTCAGCTGGCACAAGGGTTTAACCCATTGTGCCACCGTGGCTCATGTCGTATCTTAAAGTGGAGGGCATCCTGATGCATTAATGTGACATTAATAAGAGAAGTGTTCTGAGCTGTTTTCAAAAAAGAGGCAGAAAGAATTTTTTTAAAAATATGAAAAAAATAGAAATTCAAGGTGATGCCTGCTTCAAAGTAAAATAAAATAAAAATATGTAATTGGCTATTCAATTTAAAAAAAAGTGCTCTCAAAAAGGCACATCAATTTATTTGGGGGGCTACAATTAGATTTTAAGAGAAGAACTAAGGAGGGATATATTCCATTATATAATGAGCTAACCTCATTATTGTTTTCAGATTTTAAAAAATCCACCAAGAACTAAAAGCAAGGAAAGCAACAACATATATGGAGGCACATATTGTTCTTCCTCTGCTGTTTAAAAATACCCCTTGTTGCAGGCAGGAGGTTTCCTTCATTTCATTTTCCTTCGCCTCTTGCACTACACACATAGATGCATGTTTCATTACCTAGCATATCCAGCCGTGAAAGAAACTAGCACGCCTGCAAACAGCTGATCTTGTTTGATACATTATTAATTCTGGAGTAACCAACGTTGAGCTCCGGGGAAAGAATTTGACAACCCTTTGCAGCAATATTTATGTTTCTGACCATATTGCTTTTCTTATCTCCACGAAGGTTCGCAGCTTGAATCTACAGGCACCTCTTTGTTCTGATTTTTCAGTCCTGGTGGATGGCCATTTTGATAATACTCATGCATAGGAAATTAGAGGAACTTGCTATCTATTTTTCTCCTTATCCCCTGACTGTATGTTCACCATTCATTTTTCTCCCAACCCATCCTTTTTTGTATTGTCGAAGGCAATACAAAAATCACTAGGTTGTTGTAGGTTTTTCAGGCTATATGGCCATGTTCGACTCAAGGGACATGAAAGGCACTGAAGACAACTTCAACCAGAGAAGTCAGCCATAACAGAGCACCGGGTGAACCATCCTGGACATAACATATTATTTGAGAACACAGATATGCTGGATCACTCTAACCACTACCATGTCAGACTACACAGAGAAGCCATTGAAATCCACAAGCATCGGACAATTCAACAGAAAGGAAAAAACCACGAAAATGAACAAAACTTTCAACAACCCATCTTTTTTTTTACTTGAGTAGCTCTACCCAATTAGAATGGTGTGTCTTCTATATCCGTGCTTCTGTTTAATTTCCTTTTAATATTGGTAAAGCGATGATTTAAAAAAATCAGTGTGCACACTTCAGTGCTGATGTCACTTGCCAACAATATTCTCAAAGGATGCTTTTAACCAAATATTATCCAAAGTTAGTGAAGTAGTTTCAGAGGAAGCGTTTCCTCAGGGGAATATGGTAGCATAATCATCATCATCATCATCATCATCATCATCATCATCAATTTTTGACTTATTAATCGCCCTCCATTTAAAATGCTCCAGGTGATTTACATAAAACAGATTGCATAAAAACATTACAACAGTACCATATAGACTACATTAAACATTAAAAGCTCTACTAAACAGCCAGGTCTTAAGTGCCCGAGCAAAGGGCCGCAAGTCACACATGGTCCTCTTGTGGGGGGGTAAAGAGTTCCACAAGACAGGGGCAGAGATGGAGAAGGCCCTACGTCTTGTGCTCTCGAGACGTACTTCCCTGGGGCCTGGAACATACAGTAAGTTTAGTTGGAGGTGTCGTGGTGACCACTGGCGGCGAAGAGGGGAGAGGCGGTCTCTGAGATATACTGGCCCCTGACCATGAAGCGCCTTAAAGGTCAGAACCAACAACTTAAACAGGGCCTGGAATTCTGTTGGAAGCCAGTGCAAATGCAGCAAAGTTGGAGTTATGTGGCATCTCAACTGTGTTTTTACAAGTAGCCTGGCTGCCGCGTTCTGAATAATGCTAATCCTCTGAGTAGTCGACAGGGGAAGGTCAACATACAAGGCGTTACAATAGTCCAGTCTAGATGTAATAGCTGCATGGATAATTGTAGCCAAGGCTTCCTCTGAAAGGTAAGGTACCAGTTCTCTCGTCTGCTGAAGATGGGAAAAGGCCTGTTTACTGACAGCAGCGATCTGGGCCTCCATGGACAGCTGTGCATCCAGAACGACACCCAAGCTCTTGACAGTGGAAGATGGATAAAGGGGGGCACCATCGAAGTTGGGCGGGGGGGGGCACTCCAGATGGGCAGCCAGGCCACAAGATCTCAGTCTTGGTAGGATTCACCTTCAATCTACTGGCACGCAGCCACCCCGATACCTCAATCATGAAAAACAACCATTACTTACTTACTAACACACATACGTACAAAAAACGTAGTATTCTATGAAGATTTGGCTTGAGTACTAGATGTGATGGAACAGAAATAGAACACTATTTACTTCATAGTCTTATTTTGGTAATGTAGCAACCCAGTTTTCTTTTGTGCCTGGGGGGCAGGGGGCAGCACCGGGGGTCCCACTTGCATTAGAACCAGCCGCAGCTGAGGAGGAGATGGAGGAAGGGGTTAATGAGTTAGCTGGGCCTTCCTCTCCCACAGAGAGCTTGGCCTGGGATGATGGATGGCCAGATGGCTATGAGAACTGGGAAGGTCAGGCTGACTCAGAAAGTGCTGATAGTGATGATTGTTATGAGAAACCGGGTGGGTATGGATCACAGGAGAGAATTTGGGAAAACATGGGCGATGAGGCCATGGAAGCTGAAAGGGAGTTCGGCTCTCATGAAGATAGCGAGCCAGGTGCTGGGAGGCAAGGACGGAGCTTTGATAGGAGATGGAGCATCGAGTCCAGCAGGAGGGATTGGCACCGCAGCCTAGAGCGCCAGAGAAGCGCTAGATCCCGTAGCACAGATTACCGCAGAAGCCTAGAGCGTCGGGGACCTCGCCAAGGGGTTTAAGTATAGGATCCGTGGGAAAGGATCCTCAGTAGCTCGGCCACTTCTAATCTAAGCGAAGTGAAGCGAGCAAAGGACCACGGAGCCAAGTTGCCGGCTCGTGCCTTGCCAAGACGTTTCTTGGGCCCTGTTTGAACTATGCCTTGTTCCTTGATCCGCTTTGTTTTGCGGAGCCTTTGGCATTGAACTTTGCCTTGTTCCTTGATCCGCTTGGTTTTGCGGAGCCTTTGCCAAGCCCTTTGCCAAGACTTTTGCCTTTGGATTTTACTACAGACTCTTTACCTTTGGATTGAACTTTTCAATATTTTGTTGGACAATTACCTTTTCATCTGTTCTTTATTATTCAATAAATAGTTAGCTGATTACCATCTCTGTGTGTGTGATTAAGGGGCCAGCCAAGTCCTTGCATCGTGACAGCTTAATGAACTTTTCCCTCAGAACTGTCAGTCAAAATTTTCAGCAGTTGAACTGTGGAACAAGGAAGACTATTTTTAAGAAAAATTAAAATTCTTTCGAGTTTTAGTTATTTTTTTCCCTATAGACTGTTGGTATTGTCATGGATTCCTAGTGGAGGTACAAGTGATCATTGAGATTAATACTAAAAGTCCTAAGGAAAAATAGCTTTGTAGATTGGTTTGCACAACGAGATTTACATTTTTAATTAGCTAAAAAAGAAAGAAAATTTACAGCCAGGGTAATTCTTATTCCAAATGGCTTTCATCAGAAATAGTCTTTTTATGGGTTTTTAATGGTGAGTTGTTTTGTTGTCTTTTAACAAATGTTTACATTATTTTATTTCTACAGATCATTTGATTGCTTTGTAAAATAACTTTTATATTTGTTTCACTAATATTTTATATGTTTTAAATTTGATTTGGTTTTAATACTCTGGAAGCTGCCTTGAGTCCCAATATTGAGGGAAAGGTACAATAACAACAGCAGCAGTAACAACTGGTACCTGCTTGATTTTCTAAAGAGGTCTCTTTGCAGTTGGTTTGAACACTCAATTCCACATTCATGTTGTACAACATCATTGTTGGAAGAAATAAGTGAATGCGAGAGAATATGAGCATCTTCTGAGCTAGATCTGTGTAGTTCTTCAAATGCCGTTGGACTTCATTTCATAGTATTATTCTCCATCTTCTATGATGCCTAGGGCTCCTGGACCTTGCAATTCAAAAATGCATGGAAAGTTACATGACATCCACACAGAAATAACTATGAGGTGAATTATAGTCTCTATTTCTCTCCATAAAACTATTCGCCCTTTATTGATCTATATATGTAGGATTGAAGACTTTCTGCTGGCAGAAAACCACTTATTTTATGCAGAACCGGTTGAATTCAACATATTGTCTTGGGAAGAGCGGGGCTTAAATCTAAAGTGTTGGTTTTTTATTGTTGTTCATTGTATTATATAGTTAAGCTCATGGAGAACCCATTACTGTTTTGGATTTAAATCTTCTCTTCTTCCTTATGCAATATCATTAATGTACATTTGCACAATAAAACAAAGAAATTGTATTATTATTATACAGGGCACTTAAATACTACTAGCTGAATATCATCATATGCCATCTCTCATGGATGTGTATAATTGTCTTCCAAGGGTAGAGTCTTGGCAGTGGGTCCATAATTGACTGTAGAGACCTATTCTGCTTCCGTATGAGGACACACATTTCCAGATGAAAGGTGGCCTCGATGAGCATTTGCTCAGTACGCCTTCCTCTTGGCACATTTCTCCCTTTTGCCCTCTATTTGAGCCTCTTCAAAATCCACAGCACTGTTGGTATCACTTTCTTGGATGTGACTATATTTGTGGAAAATGACACTATCAAAGTGAAAAACTTCATCAAACCCACAAAAAGGAATGCATTTCTTCATTACAGCTCCTTCCACACCCAGGCCCTGAAAAATAATTTACCTTATTCACAGCTTTTAAGACTGAAAAGGAATTCATCGAATGTGGCAGATTTTGAGGCATCGGCCTCTTTGCTTAAAAGAGAATTGACCCTAAGAGGATATCCCCAAAAATTATTAGAACAAGCCCACAGAAAGGCCACGGCCACACCACGTCAAGACCTCTTGTACAACAGAACCGAAAATACTAAACCGCCCTGTTTGGCCTCTCACGTACACTCGCCACTCCAAAGAAATTACCAAAATTGTAAAAACTTTTGGCCTCTTTTAGACTCGATTCCAGGATTAGAGAGACCCCTGTTGTTGCCTTCAAGAAAACAAGGAACATAAAACAAATGTTAATCCATGCGGATCACCGTCCCAAATTCACTCCAGAGCCAGCCGTTCCCAACCACACAAGTAGATGCGGAGATGCTCTATTTGTAAACACATAGATACACAAGATTCGATTACTAGCCCACATAACAGAGTTACCATAAGGTTACGCACATGGGCAACCTGTGCCAGTAAGAATCTAGTATATTGTCTAAAATGTGGCTGCAATAGACTTTATATAGGTGAGACAGGAAGGGAACTCAGGACAAGAATTTCGGAACACCGCTCACGCTTCCGCACACAAAATGAAAGGTCAATACTATACTGGCATTTCTGTGAGAAACTCCACTGTGCGGCCTTTAAAGTATTAGTTTTGGAAAGGATCAAACCGACCCCATTCACTGACATTAAGACCAAGCTTTTGCAACGGGAGGCTTTTGGATTGTCAAACTGGGAACAGAAGCAACAATGAAACCCAGCATGAGGCAATCAGGCCTTAATGATCGTTTAACTATTGGTGAAGTCCTGCTGTGAATTACCTATGTTTAGCATACAGTTTACTAGAGCATATAATGAGTGCCTTTTAGTTTCATTCCCTATCCGGCAAGATTGTTGATGGTATTTACCTTAAGAATTATGGATATAATATTTGGTATGTATTTACAGCCTATACTTCTGTTAGTTCCGTTGAGCGTTGTTTATTAGCCTATGACTGTTATGTATAGATATATGATGGCAATGTTTTACTTTTATAGACATATTCCGGATCACATTGGAAACTTGATTGTTGGAGCATTGGTCTGAGGGTCAGCGAAGCCATAAGGGCGGAAACGGCTAGACCGTCGACCAATCTGGGTTGACCACCATATGAACTATATATTATTGATTTATTATTGGAATTTGTTTGGATTTGGACAACCCAGAGACCTTGACTCCTAGGGAAGACTTACTTGGAAGATACAAGTTGGCAATTACCTTTATTTTGTTTCCACTGCTACCGTGTTGATATGATGACTGAAAATTAATATACCTACAATATAGAATTGGTGAAAAGCATTTGTTGTGTTGGCGTTCTTATGACTCGCATTTTGGAATACGCCGAGAACTAACGCACCTTACTCCAGTTAGAACACTCAAGTGCCAGAGCTTCCCAGATCTCTGTGTTTTATTGTACATTTTTAGGCTAGTTTTAAACCCATCCTTAAATCTCTTTTGCTGCCCACTGACATTCCATTTTCAAGTCTTGAGCTGAGAGTAAAATAACTAGTTTGGGAGACAGTGATTGTACATTCGAATGGTGTGACTGGTCCAGCAAATTTGATGGTGGAAGGTCTCAAATCATACATGAAGTCAACTTATACAAAATATACAGTATGACACTGTTTTTCTGTGGTATTCTGCTTCCTTCAAGATAAGCACCACAAATCAGATTAGTCTCATACCACTCAGTTTAACTCAGGAGTCAGTGGGCCAATCGATCCACAAGCTAATGGTAGGAGAACTACATTATTGAATGACTCAATATATTCAAAACAGATCTATGAAAAAGTAACATGTCCCACTCAGTCACATCTCCACATTACACATCCATAATACACACACATAATACTTTGTATTTTAATAATTATCTTGCTTATTAAAAAATTTCCACATCTCTGAAAGATTTCATTTTAGATCTGGCAAATAAATGGGGAGGGAGAGAGGGAGGCTGACAACATCATTTTCAACTTTGCTCTGATGCTTCTCAGCACTATGTTTTAGTTTTATTTCCTCTTTCTCTCATTTATTTATTTTGCTGCCTTTTGCAGCCATACCCATTGTCTTTGGACCTCAACTTTTCACATGGCAATACATTCCTTTCAAATACTTCCCAACCAACATGTTGTTGTTACATTATACCAGATACAGATATAATTTCTACTACACATTTGGTCATAGTAAAACAAAACAAAACATGTTTTTGCCAATGTCCCTTTTAGTTGGATTGTAGTGGATTAAGGACAATTTCAAATCTTGCGTTTACTTTTCTAAGAGTATTAAACTGGGCTGAAATCCTTCCCCAAAATTTCCTCTTGACTGTTGAGGAAGGAGAAACGGACAGTTGACTAAGAAACAGTTTGAAATCAGAAAAAGAGCAGTAAGCAAGGTAGTCAAAGCAGACTTATTTCACTGAAAAGGCAATAAAGACAGGGAATAAGATGCTAAGTCAGCTGGACATTTTTATGGAGGGATGAGGAAGGGTCTAGGGAAAGAGTCAAGATGAATTTAATAAAAGAACATGCATGTTGAGCCAAGCAGTATTTATGGCCTGTCTAGCATTAGCTACGATCGTTTTTCTCAAAACTGACTAAAGAAGAATTCCACTTTATCTTTAAAAAAAACCCCAGCAGATATTTTTGAAAGCCAAAAATATCAGAGATGAGGAAAGAAAGGTCAATTTATATAAAAGCTTTCTAAAATAAGTTTTGTGTGCTGCTACTTCAGCCCCAGGATAAAATATAGATTTCCAATTCTTTTTATGTCAGACATCAAAGGTAAACACAGATATTTGTACAAAGCGATGGAAAACAACATGAAAAAATACTTGACTGGGGATTACTTTCCGTAATACACATGATTTAACTATTCTCAGTTCAAACAATAGAAAAGTATGCTTCCGTGAACATCTCTAAAATATGCAAATATACTTAATTCATACCCTGTGGGTCAAAAGATAAATTCCAATAGCTTTTATTCCTATTTAAAACCAAAATGAAGTTCAACAGCATATCCTTTGAATACAGAATTTCTGATCAGAAAACAGTAATGATATCAACAGTGCTAAAATGAGGGGAAGGACAGAAAGAAAGTGAAAACAATACTCATGTATAATGTGAGAATTTGAGCTCTTTTTATTATTGAGTGTTAACTTTTCTTTAAATAAAAAAAGTAGAAAATATTTATGTAAATTATTTTTAAACTGTGATAAGGTGTTCCAGACAAGAGTGATGATTATTATTATTATGATGGTTATTATTATTATTATTAAACAACTTTATTTATATACTGCCCTATCTCCCCATGGGGACTCAGGCCAGTTTCCAACATATAAGGCAAAATATTCAATTGCCAAAAAAGCAAACCATACAGACAAATAACATTCAAATAAACATCATAAAACATAAGATCCTACTAAAACATACATAATTTTTTTAAAAAAACTTGCAAGTTTACATTTATTTTAAAGTTTAAATTTCTAAGTTCTCAATAGTAAGGGAAAGAACAAAGCTGCAATAATATTAGCATCTCAACTGGAAAGGGAAAGAGTTAAATAATGTATGCTTCAACTAAGTCTAGGTCAGCATCCAAGCTTTTTGTTATCTTCCAATTATGAAGAGCACCTTGGGTATGTCTAAGGGTACAGTTCAACTGAAACACCATAACACTTCCAGAATATAGCATTAGAAGGGAACATAAGGATTTAGGCAAGGCTTACATTAGAGTATGCACTGTAGTAGGGTTTCCGTTTAAAAAACCAAATCCTTAGTTCTAGAGATTTCCCCATCTGTTTGTCGAAGAGTCCACCACAAAGAATTTGTATACGTGAGATGCCTCAATTCAGTTCCCTGCTTTTGTATGCACAGCAGCATTACCACAACATAATAAGAAAAATTAGGGGCGGGGGGACGAATCAGTAAGTGAGAATTGTTTGTTCAGTAAGAGGCAACAACTGAGCCAGATGCAGCATAGAGGTATCATGATAACTAGCCACTGGTATTCTTATTATTCATAAATGTGTTTAATTCCCTTGCATGTAGCACCACACTTCATGTGGTGCCAGTTGCTACATGAAATGGCAGTGAACTCTGAAATGAGGCACTAAAGGGAATCAGGAGGCTGTCTAAACAGGGCTCTAAAATACACCCCAAAGACATTAAACTGAACACGCAGCAGCCAGAGAGCAGGCCCCAACAGAAAAATCCTGCTAAGGCAAGTCAAAACACAGCAGTTTCCAATGTAAAATAAATAAAAGGAAACAACAAGGAAAGAGAACTAGGGAATGGGTAAGTGCTCAAAAAGCAACTGTTAATTAGAACAGCCTAACCAACTGTTAATTAGAACAGCCTAACCAAAAGAAATCATGGGTTCTTGGTTTTTAGGCATGTTCCTGGGGTTATTTGGGGTACTAATTGAGAAAATTGCACTGGATAGACCTAAGCTCTAGTCTCTTAGATATGGTTGTCAAATTTTTTTTATGGGAGAGTAGATGAAGAGTGGGGCATGACATATGTTCTGTATCTCAAAAACTAGAGCTGATAGGGAGATACTGGTTATTTTTTGAATAAGCACATCAAATCTACCCAGGAAAAGGTCTAACATTTGAAATATCAAATAACATTTGAGATAACAAATATCAAAATGTGTGTTGGTCAGGGTAATAAATTCTGTATTGAACATTCTTTGTTTTAGGGGGAAAGACAGGAGCAAATAAAGACATTTGTATGTACTGTTTATAGTGTATAAGTTGACTTCATGTATCCGTTGAGGGCAAGTTTTGGGACTCAAATTTGGATTCTGATATGGCTCGTGCCTATGCCGAGGGCCATTCCATGGAGAGGGGAAAGCCCCAGAGCATCCTCAGTGGACTAGTTCCCCTTGGCCACTGCCACGTCTTTTCCCACCCAGGCATTCAAACTTCAGCAAAGAGTATATATATAGTTTATTGCACTAGCCGCAAGGCCATATCAAGCAGAACAAACCATGCAAAAGAAATACATGTTCTACCAGAAGAACAAGCGGGGTTCAGAGCTGAGAGATCGGCTACTGATAATTGCTTTGTCCTATCCCATCTTATCGACAAGCACCTCTCCCACAAAAAACCCCTACACGCAGCCTTCATAGCAAAGAGAAGAAAGGGTTGGTGCTTCTTTGGATGATTGGTGTAAATTAAGCTATTGCCTTTTGTTGGTCTTCTCAGAGAAAGGGATAGTTCCTTTTTTGATAACTGTTAAGGTATAGTATTTACAATAAGTAGTTCCCAAACTTTGGTCCTTCAAATATGTTGGACTTCAATTCCCAAAATACTTGACTGTTGGCAAAACTGGCTAGAACTTCTGAGAGCCAAAATCCAAATAAAATGAGGGACTAAAGTCTGGGAATCACTGACTTATGACCTCATCAGACTTGCCGCCAAAATTGCCATAGATCAGGGCTGTCCAACTGGCGCCCTGGGGCCGTACATGGCCCCCCAGCCCCTTCCCTACGGCCCCCTATCCTTTTAAAAAAGAAATTGGCTGTTTAAAATATAAAAAAAATTTAATATTTTTTTTTCGTGGAAGGGAGGGGCGGGGCAAGGAGGAGGAGGAGCAGGCTCCCTCCTCCTCCATTTTTTTCACGGCGGGGAGGGGCAGGGGCAGGGAGGAGGAGCTCCGGAGATGGCGCACAGCCACGGCGGAGAACCGAGAAGAGGAGCTTTCTGTGCCGCGCCACCTCCTGCTCCTTTTCGCGGGTGCCCCCCCTTCCTTCCTTCATTCACTCCAGCGATCACACTCACATCTAGTTTACTTGCAAGCCCATCTGTATATAAACCTCACTTCTTCCTAAACCTTTACAGTGATGGTGACTCAAACTGGATTATGCAAATCTTGATACCTGAGCAGAGAAAGGGAAAAATCAAAACCAACTACCATGAGAAATAAAATTCCAGTTTTGTAAATTTCCAGTTTTAATCCTTTCTAAATAAGCACTGAAAGGAATGCAAATTAAGGTTCCTGTTATTGGCTGAGTCCCTCCGCCTTGGCCACGCCCCTTCCCTTTCCTCTCTGCCTAAACTAGAAGAGGAGGATGAGACGCCATACAGCCCAAAAAAACTTACAACAGCCCAGCATTTTCTCCTGATGTTTTGCCCACATCTATGGCAGGCATCCTCAGAAGTTGTGAGGTCTGCTGGGGGTGGGAATATAGGGGGCAGAAATATAATAATAACAGTAATGAATGTATTTAATTTGGAAATAAGGGGGAGATGGGGATGGGAATATAGGGGCAGAAATATAATAATAACAGTAATGAATGTATTTAATTTGGAAATAAGGGGAGATGGGGATGGGAATATAGGGGCAGAAATATAATAATAACAGTAATGAATGTATTTAATTTGGAAATAAGAGGGAGATGGGGATGGGAATATAGGGGCAGAAATATAATAATAACAGTAATGAATGTATTTAATTTGGAAATAAGGGGGAGATGGGGATGGGAATATATGGGGCAGAAATATAATAATAACAGTAATGAATGTATTTAATTTGGAAATAAGGGGGAGATGGGGATGGGAATATAGGGGCAGAAATATAATAATAACAGTAATGAATGTATTTAATTTGGAAATAAGGGGAGATGGGGATGGGAATATAGGGGCAGAAATATAATAATAACAGTAATGAATGTATTTAATTTGGAAATAAGGGGGAGATGGGGATGGGGATGGGAATATAGGGGCAGAAATATAATAATAACAGTAATGAATGTATTTAATTTGGAAATAAGGGGGAGATGGGGATGGGAATATATGGGGCAGAAATATAATAATAATGTATTTAATTTGGAACTGAGGGCTGTTTTGCTGAGGTGGGCTCCTTTCTTCCTTCTTCCTTGCTTTAATTCTTGCTTTTATGTTATTTATTTATATTTATTTCCCCCATATATATTCCCTTCTTCAATCCATCTCTCTTCTGATATTTATTTATATTTATATTTATTTCATTCAGTTCCATTTTTTAAAATTTATATTATAAATAATAATGCAACTAGTAATTGTAAGTAAATTGAAGCCCGGGGAGGGGGCGGAGCTGGAGGGGGCGGGGCCAGAGTGGGGGCAGAGCTGAGGAGGGGCAGGGGCGGAGCCGGGGGCGGAGGCAGACCCTAAGGCCCCCCAGGTGATCAGTGACCGGAATTTAGGCCCCCGGTCCGGTAGAAGTTGGACAGCCCTGCCATAGATCATGGCAAATCTGGTGGTGCCTGGCGGGTGGTGCTGCAAATTCTGGTAGGGGGTGAGGGGAACCTGATGCCTCACGCCCCGCATCATTGGGCTTCCCCACATCTCATTCCACAAGTGGGAAGCAGCAATGCCCAGCTTTCCCCCATTGATCCAATGCAACATGGGGAGCCTCCCATATTGCCACCACAGTAGCATATGCTGGTTCTTTAGCAGTTTTGCAACAGAGCCCCTCTGGAAGTAGCTCTAAATCATGCAATGAAAGCTGGTGGGCTGCATTGCAAAACTGCTGAGGAACCAATGTTGCAGCCAAAAACAGCTCCATCTGGTGAGGTCGTTATATTGACCTGTAGATAAGTCAAATCAGATTTTTTTTTGTATTTAGATTTTACTAAAATGTCTTGTATAAACACAAGTATATACAATACCATGGATATTCAGATGCTTAAAATAAATGACATGTTAATCTGCATGTACATTTTCTGTTTTACCTTCTTTACGATGCCATTTTTTATTCTTTTGAGATGTGCTACAACATATACTATACCACAATGGTTTAGTATTATTCTGGAAGCAACAGTAGCATTAAACTATTAGCTAGAACACTATATGTAATTCGAAATAATAATTTCTCTCTATTTGCAGTTTAACTGAACATCTTTCATCACAGCTCAGAATTTTGACTTCAAGAAATTAAATATAAAGCTTAAGGAATACACCCATGATCAGATATGTGTTGAATTTAACCCTAAAATGCTTAGTATTCTTCTCAAAACATATGTAATTGTACTTCAAACAAAACCATTTCCTACTTTGACTGCAAATATAAAGAACAGCTATTCTGACATTAATTTTACATAGTGTTTAAGTACTCTTCAAAAAGCTTAACACGTACAACACAAACACAAAAGAACATCCCAGGGCAGTTTAGATTTCCATCTTTCCTAGGTGAACATTTTAGCAATAATCATTTTGTATGAAATACCTTATATGCATGACACTACATGCGGCTCTAGTAATAAACAATGCATGTAACTATTAGAATAATTATAAAAATGAAGGCTCACAAAATGACTGCTCTGTCAGTATTTTCAGTGACGAGAGAATACTGAAGTATACTATATTTTCCCTTCCACTCCCTTTTGCTTCAACAATTATGTCCTCCTTTCTCTACTTCACTTTTAAAGATTGTGCTATTATATCTGTGTCATGGCTAATGCTGGTTAGTTCTCATCACCATACGGTGAAGTCAGGGTTTGTAATGGGTTTGAAAACCCTGCTTATGAGTCCAGTTAGCATTAATGAAGACATATAATACCTCTACAGTTTAATTAAACCATTAAAGGGAGAGGAAATTGTGTCGTTATAGAAGAAGCAGAATGGAGTGTGTGAATCTATGATACTCTCTTGATAATTGCAAAATGGACCTAGAATCTTCTCTTGACACAGGCCAGAAACTGTAGAGTTTATAGGGACTGAAGTTACTGTGGCATCATTTTTATACTCATACAATACGGCAAAACATCTGTGGCTGAGATATAAGGATTTTGTAAATGATTTCATTCTTTAATTCATGCAGATGAAGGTAAACAGCAAAATTCTGCCACAGAATTATATAAGTCTTCTTGTATGGAAAGCTGTCTACAGTAATCCAATTAATGAATTAATGCAAATCAAAGGCCACAAGCTTTTTATTGCTTTTATCAAGTGAATATTTACTGTTTTCATTTGCCTCATTGATGTTTTCTTTTTTAGAGCTGCTTTCAAAGATTGCTCAGTTTAAGAGATTTGCTTTTTTTAATCTCGTAATTTTATATTTTTAATTTAATATGAAACTAATTGACAATTACACTTCAAGGATGATGAGTCCAGCTAGGGAAGATTTAAAGATTAAAAGAGTATGCTCACAAGATCCATGCATTATACAAACATTTCTCCTCCTTTATGCAATTTAGGAAAGTCAGGAAAAGAAACTACACAAAACTAATTGTCTTCGTTTTACATCGGGTTCTGCTGTCAAAAAAATTGTGTAGTCCATAATTATGAAACTGAAACGAGACAGCTGTATAAAATAACAGAAGCAAAGGATTATAATTATGGACTACAGCACTCAATTTTATAATTGGGTGAAAAGAAAGGGCTTCTAATATACATTATTAGTTCTCTGTACTCAAAGCCTTGTACCATGATAAATTTTGTGAAAATATGACAATTGAAATCAGAACTGCCAAACAAATAGAGAAAATGTCAGGAGAAAATGCTAGAACATGGCCATATAGCCCAAAAAACCTACAAGCCAGTGATTCCAGCCATGAAAGTCTTCGACAATAAATAGAGAAAAATGTACATATTTATATATATGTGACATTTCATGTAAGTCTTTGCCTTAGAAATAGGGGGAAATTAGTTTTACATAATCTTGTGAAATTAACTCAGGAAATACCATTTTAGAAGAAAAAATGTCAATGATATTCTATCCCTACCCAACCATCAGCTCAAAAATTGATCCTCAGAGTTAAACCTCAAATCTTAAATTTTAATTGTGCCCCTTTATCTTCTTTTACAGCAGTGATGCACACCCTGCAGGACCATCCCGCATACCAAAAAAGATTTTTTTATAAAAAAAACACCTTTCCTCACCAAAATTCTTGCTTTTGGAAACTTGTAGGAATCCTGTTTCTCCTCTGGCAATGAGTATTCAGTATTTGGAGTGATAGGGTAGTAGTGAGGCTCCCTACCCTACTCTGGCCTACCTTAAAAACACATTTCAGAGCGTGGTTTCATTGACCTTCAAAGATACCCAGATTTGATTAAAAGGCTGATGGGTTAGGACACCCTAGTTCTAAACCTCGTAAATCACAATCCATCGCTGGCACTTGGAATGTTGTTCCCATTGTATCAGTTATCTATATTATGGATGATGAGAACAAGAAGACCACATTGTCCTTGCCTACTGGTGATCCTGGTATCTATTGATGGCTACTAGAAGTGCTACCAACTCAATTCTCTGGAATGATGCAATTTGTACTATCATAGCATTCTTAAGGCTCTAGAAGCCAAACCCAGCATATTCAATTGTGTCCAGAACTGGAGCTGTTGCCACAAGCAGGTTGTGTTTTACCTGTAGCCAGAATGTCTGAACGCTTACAGGTCAACATTATTAAAACTATTGTGGAAGTCTTAATGCATGTTATAAAATATTGTTATTATGGGTGGATCAGAGAAAAAGGAAATGATGAATAATCATAGGACCTGACACTAACAATTTTCTGTATATTAAAAGCATCCTTGTGGGTGATCATACTCCTGGGATTAAGCTTGCAGTGCATCTAAAAGAAATTGTGCAATGCAGCATGCTCCAATATTTAAAAAATGTATATACTTAAGTTGTGTGAGTGCTTAATTTAGTTGTAGATCAATTTAATGTAACCTGCAATGCTCTTTTTACTCCCAAAGGAGCAAGCACCACTTAAAGACAAGCAAAGGAACCTACAATACATTTAAGATGAACACTTAAAAGTATCACATTTTGATATACATATACAAGGTCAACCAATTAATATTTTTATCAATGTGTAAAATCACAAAAAACCAAAAGAAAAACTAATTCAAATTATTTAACTCTATGAGCTAAGACAACCTCTTCTTTAGAGATATCAACCCCCAGTCATATTACTGATCTGAGCACCCAAGACCTTATTGCAGCAAAATATGAATACTCTCATCTAAACTAGACCTGTATATGATTTTAGTTGGTTATCTGGCAAATTACATAGTTAAATATCATGTGTAAGTGACCTTACCCCTGAACCCCTGAGAACAGTAATAACTATTGATAAGAACTGGTTTGTTATTCATCATATGATTATGCTAAATGAAAAACACAGAAGACTGGTAGAGATGGAACCCTAAGGAAAATGCTATCAGGAAAAAGTTTCTGTTGCTTGAGATGTGAACACTTATTCCACTGTCATGTTCTATAAGCAGATTTTCAGATTCTCGTACTGTTTCTAAAACCGTAACATCTGTTTGATCAGAAAAGGGAGACAAGCAAACAGATTGTGTATGTACATTGCAGGAAGCGACACACTTTCATCTCTCTCAAAGCTATTGTCTGTCTCCAGCTTAAGAAAATCTGCAAGACTTGGTTCTCAGGAAGTCTTAAAAGATTTACGGAAAAGTGTACAAATGCTACGGATTGAATTACCTTTTTTTCCTAGCAGCAAAATGTTTTATCAGTTTAGAGAAAAGAAACATTCAGAGCAGGAGGAGGGGAGGGGAAAAAACCAAACCATCTAGTTACCACTGAAAAAATGAGACTCTTGAAAGATAAATTTGACTGGGAAGAGGGGAAGAATAAAATTAAAGCAGCTGAAAATACTAACACATAGACTTCATTATTCTTGGCACCATCACTTTCCCCACTTTATTTTGTTTTTCCAATATGTTCTTCCCCACTGTATTGACATGCATAGTTGTAAAATTAACTGCAGTTGTGCTTCAACAAGCTTAACGTTGACAGCAAGCATAACGTGTTTCTTTTTGCGAAATTCTTTTCATGTGCCTCCATGACCCGGAAAACCATTTCCTGTCTAGGACTACACAGAGCAAGGTGCATTCATATTTTTCCATTCTTGTGTGAAAATAAAGTTGAAGAACCTGAGACATCAAGTGAGTGGAATGCTTCATAAAATGATCATTTGCACTGTTTGCTTTTATGCTGATTTTTATTTTATTTTAAAGACTTATGAGAGGTAGTACAAAAATACCCAAATGAATAATTATAAAATAGATTATATTGCTGTTAGCTAGTTAACATAAATGCATGTTACACAAACACAAATCCTGTTTGATATATAAACATGTACATATATTGCATAGAGATATATAGAAATGGGGAGAGGGAAGAAAAAAAATCTTTTTTATATAGGACGTCTATGTATAGATTTATCTATTGACCTACCTAGCTAGTTTTAAGCAACCAGCATCTGGACATTTTAGTTCACAACACTGCAACCTTTCTGCATTTGGTACTGTGGTGCCATCTCTTTCAAGTACATTATATATAAAGAGGAATTTCTGGATCAACACACTTAAAACTTTAACAGTGCATGGGGTTGACCTAGCAGATACACAATACATACATTACTGTGCCCTTAAAAATGCTGATGACAGAGCTTTCTAAGTCGCTACATTGGATACAGCTTATTTTCATTTCAAGCACCAAAAGAAGGTAATATCTGTCAATACATTTATAAAATACTGTTTGATAATCATGCCAATAAATAAACAGGTGTCTTCACAAAAGAGCCAATGTGGAGGAGGGTTAACTTTAGACAGTTAAACTCGAACTTGAGAGATCCAAATTCCAACTGAAAGATGTAAGTTTCTCAGTGATATTGGATCATTTGCACTCTTTGTGTCTGGCCCTATCTTAGGGTTATAGTAAAAAATGTAGTCAAAAATAGAATACACTGTATTCAGCTCAGTATAGTAAAATGCTTTCAATATGCTGAGTGTCTTTAGGAAAGCATAACAGAGCCATTTATAAGTATCAAGATGCTTTCAGGATCCCAGAAATTTGCAGAATTATAAAATTAATGTTAGGAAAACCAAACAAACTACCAAATAACCCAATGAGGACTGAATTTTCTCAGTCACCCAGAAATGATAGGAGAGGAAAGGAAAGCTGAAAAAATAAGGAATAGAAAATAAAAACTTAAATCATCCACAGCAGCACCTCACACTGTAATGTTTTGTTACAGGTCCCATGTTGACAATCATTGACAGCTGATGTCACTGGTGCAAAATATGAATATCATCTTTTCACTGTGCGAGGTCAGCACCTTGGAATACTTCACTACTAGGCATCAGTCAAGGGAAGAAGGAAAGTAGACAAGTAAAGGATTTTTTCTGCAGGACCCCTATTTTAATTATTTTGCTCCACAGAGCGTTCTTGAATTTAAATCTGGGCACAAACTCATGTTTCACCAGTCTAGTATGTCAGAATTTTTCAGTAATCCCTTTCTTAAGTAACAATGAGAAAGTGTAAGTAAGTGTAAGGATCAAGCCCAACCATACAGTAAGCATTAAGAACCAAACCACCTGGGTAATTTAAACCAGGGTGGAAGATACTAAAGTAGCACAAAATTTGTATTGTTGAGGGTTGGTGTTGAAGGAGTTCTGTTGATGAAGAGTTGCTGTTGGAGAGAAAGTTGCAAAGATATAGAAGACTTGGAGAACAAGAACAGTGAGAGTCTTTTGCAAGTAAGAAGGTTTCAACTACCTGGGAGTGCCTGGAAGAAGACCTTGTGAAGAGTCCCGATCTTCTGCTATATTGTAAATATTCCTTGTATAAAGTCTCTTCTACTATAATGACAAGTTGTGTATGTATTCTCCTTAACTGGAGAGGGAGTGTTTCTGCTGCAAAGGGGGGTTGTTTCTGTTACTTCATACAAAACCCTATTAATTTCATTGTAACATAGCATGTGTATGGGAGAAAGAGATTCCCAACAGCCCTGATTTATATTTTCTGATTGGCTCCAGTTTGCCAAATGTTCTTTACATCTCTCACCAAGTTACTACAGATACATTATCAAAGCAGGGGAGATACACAGTGCCTATTTGGGACAATAGCTGTACATTAATCATAACATGTGGTTTGGCCTTCAGGCAATCTCAGCCTCTAATGAGTGTACAGAATAAAACATTTGTTTGTACACCTGAAACAGGTAATGTAGAAATGCAGAGAACACATGTTTTCAATTAAAGTCTCTTTGCTATACATGTGAAACATCCAATAAACAGAGCACCCTTCGGGTGCATCAAAAATGTTAAACCTCTTCAAAAAGTTAACCTGGGGGAAAGTATATGTTCGTTAAACATATGGTTATGGAATATAAAAAAGTGGCAAAGCAAGCGGAAATAACTGTGGAGCAGCACTGCAAGAAGTAACAAGATCCCATGAGGATGTTTCTGTAATATTTATATGCTAATACAGAAAACTTAAAACATAGAAAACAATGTATTTCAAAAGCCTCCAGAAAAACAAGATATTGATAATACATTCTGCTTTATAATCAAGGCATTTAGGTAACAAGATCCTTATATTTGTTTCAGATCTAAAAATTGTCTGTACTAAATACCTTTTCCCCAAAGACAACAGAATATAAAAATAAATACAAATGCTCACCTTTTCACCCAGAACATAACTGATCACAATTCATTTTAATTGACACCAAGTGTGTGTTCTGGAGAATTTTAACATGCTTTAGGGAAAGAGATACCATTTACAGATAACTCTTATAATTAGACATCGTTAGATGCCATATAATGATTTCAAACGTATCTTATGACATTTTCTAGTTTTTTTGTGCATGTGTTCTGCAGGATGACTGGGATAGCAGTGGCATATACAATTATTTTATATTATTCAAGAAAGGAAACCCGTTATTAAAGCCAGGATAAATGATAGATTTTATGCTATGTGAGCTTCTTAAAATTATGTTTTCTCTTCTTGTTTGATTCCTGCCTCGTTATTGTTCTCATCAATTGTTCAAATCGTGGAAAACCCATTTATTCTACTTTTTGCAGTTTTGCAAATCCTTTATTGCTTGGATGTATTAATGTAAGGAAATATGGCACCTAGCAAAAGAGTAATGCTACTTGCTCTACCACAAAAAAGGACTGCTGATGAAACTAGCAGCCTCAACCACTTCATAAAGTTTGTCATTTTTGCTTATGTTCTGACATCACAGCGATGTGCCTTTAGACACCGCCGTTCCATATTAGTGGCTGCTGGTTGCAAAGGGTCAGAGTAAAGACAACAGGACACGAGGTGTGTAGCCCCATGCACTTCTGAGAATGAGGGATGAACATCAGCTCTCTACTATGAATTTGCAGCTTAGTGTTTCTGATAATATACCGTTCTTCCCTAAGCCAAAGAACTGGAATCCTGAATTCCTAGTAGTTAAATCAGGATTGCACTAAACAGAACAATTATAAACCATTTTGCTCCTGAGGTGGCATAATAAACGCACCTTTCTTTTCTTGGTAAACTTCTCTAAGGAGTTGCTCCTGCTTTTCTATCTCGCCAATGAAATTTCGGTGAGCTGTCTCTTTGCTCAAGGTCACTTGCTTCAACTGATCTCGGCTTTGCAGCAGCTGACGCCGGAGTTTCTTTTCCTTGCTCTCTCGCTCCTTCACTTCTTCACATAACCATCGGAGTTTAGTCTAAAAGAAAAGAATAGACATTAGCATAATGCTTGCCGTGAAATCCATTATCATAATGTTTCTCAACAACAATTTAACAGAAAACAGGAACCCTTGGATGAATAAAAAATGAGGCAGGTTGTATTTACTGCATTGAAATATTTATATCTTGCTCTATATCACAAGATCGCAAAGGGTGGTGTACAATAAAATTAGTTTAAATGATTAAAAAATATAAAACAGTAAACAATAATTTGATTAGACTAAAATCACATTAAACAATCGGACAGGTCAAAATACAGTAGTTACATAATTTCAAATAACTGGATATTATAACACGTGTGCAGATATCAATAAAATCTGCATTTTAAAAGGTAGCAGAATGCCATCAGAACTAATGCCAATCAGACCTCAAAAGGTTATGATTCTACCAATATTCTCCCTCCCATCCTCCTTCTCATACACACACATTCATACATTTTACCAATTGATCCATGTATTCCCAAGAAAAGACTGGCAATATGAAACCAAGTGAAATTCACCAATACAGATATTGCCAGATTCTACCAATTACTTTTTCCTCTCAGGCTCCAAAGCTATGAATAAATTTCTACGTATTACAACTAAATTTGTGCAAGAATTTGTAAACTTAAAAATCTGTTCTCATTTCTCTTGCTTTCATTTCTATCTGAGCCTATTATTTCTCTTATTATTTACAATTGTCCTCTGTGTGCAGAAGACTACGGAGTACAGATAAATCCTGCATTTGACAATCCTTCCACACAGCCCTATATCCCAGAATATCATGGCAGAAATCCCACATTATTTGTGTGTAGACTCAGATAACCCAGTTCAAAGCAGATATTGTGGGATTTTCTACCTTGATAGTCTGGGATATAGGGATGTGTGGAAGGGCTCTTCTATACAGGCCCTATATCCCAGGATCTGATTTCAGGTTTTCTGTTTATCCCAAATTATCTGGAAATGCTGAGTCATATAATTTAGGGTCCTTCCATACAGCTCTAGATCCCAGAATAGCAAGACAGAAAATCCCAAACTATCTGATTGTGGACTCAGATAACCCAGTTCAAAGTTGATATTGTGGGATTTCTGCTTTGATATTTTGGGATCTAGGGCTGTGTGGAAGGGCTCCCACTTTAAAGCAGAAAACCTGGGATCAGATCCTGGGATATAGGAATGGACTGTCCTGTTCTTTGCGAAAGGAGTTATATGGTGCCACAGGCAAACTTCTACAATCCTCCAAAAGGTTGTGGTGTTCATGATAAAGGTAAAAAGACTGTTGAGTTTGAAATAGTTCTAGTTCAGCTATTATGAATTAGGGCACTACATTTAGCTATGATGACTATCAAGATATCAATGAGAGGGGAAATTATGCTTCAATGGAGATGATCAGTATTGGTGAAGGTTTGTTTACATTGCACTGGAATGACAGTAACATATGGTCCTAATACTGGGAGTTTTAAGTGTGTTTAAAAGAAGAAAATGGGAAAATTCATAAATATTTCACTGTGCTTAAATGATTTCAGCTGCTGAAATCATATTTTCAAATGGTTTCCTTATGAAAGGCTTCTGTCTTATATTTCCTTGCTCAATAATAAGTCCTATATATTTGAAGTTAGCAGCAACATTCAAGCATTAAACTAGAGTTTGAAATAAGGAGCAAGGAAGCACATACTTCAGCCCCCTGCCCCAATTGACCTCCATACCAGCTTCATTTCAGAGCTTCAACTGAATGTACTCAGAGGCCTCTCTGAAATCAAGAGCGCTGAAGAAAAGCAGACACTTGTGTTCACTTGAATAGCCCCATAGCACTACTGCCTATTTTTGTAAGCACAGGAGCGGTTGGGTGTTGTGGTAATCCTGACATTTGCTTCTTTCAACAAAAGGCAAAACAAAACCAAGGACTATTATTGTTTTTTGAGAGTAGATCCTACACAGTAATATAAATAGGTACATTTCAAAGCATGTCTAAGCACAATGAAATCATATTCCAGCTTTGCAGGTACAAACATACTGAGCTTGATCCCTATTTGAAAACCTACAGGGAAATGAGGTTACCTGTGGAAACTGGGGGTGGGCACCTGACAGAGAGGAGTAGGGCTCAGGGAATCTATTTAAGGAAGGCAACTCCCATTTACTATCTCTCTAAACTTGGCCTTGACCCACTCAACTCTGTACCAGTGTGTGTCTGTCTGACTGTTGCCTAGGGACCAGGTAGGAATTTTTCCACACTGTGAGCTGGGGACTGGAAATTAGCTTTGGGTGTGGTCTGTGATTGCTTTTTTTTTTGTCACTGGCAGGTTTTTGTTGATACAAAAATTGGTGAGCACCCATGATGCCCCTTTAGAGTGGAAGTGAGTCCTCTGGAACCACCTCTTTAGGTCTTTGGGACTGGGGAGGTGAAGATATAGACTCTTCCTGGTGGGTGGCCATGACCCTTACTCCCCTCGACCTTGGGGCTTGGGAAGTGGGAGACCTCAGGGCAGCCTTCCAAGTGTGGGCAGTCTGGGGAATAACCCAAGTTTGGAGTCTGGTGTCTTTGCCTGAAATAGGTGGTTTAAGAGGATACCTGCCATCTCCACCTTTTCTACATCAGTACACTTTCTCCCCCTTTTTTTGTTAAGGATATTTCTGGTTCACAGTTACAATAATTAGTTCAATAAAGGTGGCCAATTTTACCCAATGATCTAGGGTGGTCTCATTATTTCACTGGTGGGTCATCAAACTCTCTCCATCTACCTGAGACAAGTCTCAAGTTTTTGTTTTCATGTATTTGTTATTTGTGTAACTACAATGGAATCCTTCCTGATTTGTAGTGACTATGTTAATATCACACACATCTTTACTGAAACCAAGTGACAGTGGCATCACTTTTTTCCAATCTGTAAGCTCACTTCAGTGAAAGGGCAGACCTGTGACAATCGTGTTTGATATATCAATAGACATTGATGTGTTAATCCTGATATGCAATTATCCTCACAAACACAGCTTCAAAAATGATGACTGTATCCTCACAAGCACATGTTATCCCTAAATGCAACATATAGTCCTCACACTCTTAAAGTCAATAAGATCACCAAGTAGAAGATCACAAAGGATTTTAGTTGCAGTAAAAATGTTTCTGGGGTTTCAAGACCATAAAACAAACAGACACCCTGATCAAGACAAAAAACAAATAATTTCTATATTTCTGTATGGAAACCACAAAACATACCATAATATATGACAGCTACCTCATTAAATCATGTTTCTTGGCACTTGTGTCTTTGGCAGGCCACAAAGACACATTCGATAATGCTTTGTTAATTATTTCTCTTTCTTTAGCATGGTAAATCTGTACATGGAGATGCTGGTCTTATTCATCTTGTGTAATGACTGCAAATGTACTAAACTTCAAACACTTTATTGTGGCCTTGTTTGTGCCAGTTTAATTCTGGCTAAGGTTAAGTTATCAGTTCTCTGCATTCGATCCCTTTCATCATGCAAAGCTGCTGCTAATAGAGACACTTTCACAAGTCCACAGCAATCAAACCACAAGACCTCTGGTTGGTGTGTCCTCCAACAAACTCAGAAACACCACAAACTCCTAAAAAAATCCCTACATAATAAATCACAGAATATCTCAGAATATTTGTCTGGAGACAAAACAGTTACACTTGCACAATCATGTTGTAATCAAGAGAGCCATTCAGAGACCAGACCACATTCTCTCCACTCTTCAAACCGCACAAGTAACATTACATAAGTGTACCATTTGTTTCTTGGTCATTGGATCACTCCCATAACCTTCTTCCAGTGAGCCCAAAAGCATGTCTTTCTGACACAGACTATCAAAGGCATCAAACACCCTCATGTTGTGTGTTGTGGTTACACCAGCCATTTTTTCTATGTAGGGCAGAGGAGAGAAGATATGATGTGTCGGGGGTGGCGGAAAACCCGACCCTTTTGCTTAAGTTATCATCTTAATCAGAAACACACATTCTAGTTCCTTCCTATTTGCATTATCATACATCTTCAAAACTAAATAAAAATAATTGCATACCGAAAAAATAGAAATGAGTAGCATTTCATAGCAGGTAAGTGCAAAGACCTCCCATTTACCTGTGCTACCCCACCAATTGTGAAGTTTATTCAGTCAGTGGGGACATGTGAAATAACCTAGCTTTCTCAGAAAAGTGTGGGGTAGAAGGTTTATCTTTTAAATTCGGATTTATTTATTTTATTTATTATTACTTCGTACTTATACGTCCCGCCCGCCCCCCAAACGGCTCAGGGTGGCTTACAGTAATTCAGTAGACATCTCATAAAACCAACAACAAATACCATTAAAATAGAACGACAAAACAATTAAAACAGCGGATAAGTCACAGTGGGCTGCATGCTAGGCAGCGCAGAAGGAAAACTATAGTCTAGCCAACCCCAAAGGCCTGCTGAAACAGCAGGGTCTTAACTGCTTTCCTAAACAGGAAAAGTCTCTGGGTGGCACAGATGTCGGCGGGCAGTGCATTCCACAGAGTTGGGGCTGCAACAGAGAAAGCCCGCCGGCGGGTTGTGGACAGATGGCAAGTCTTCACATTTGGGATGACCAGGAGATTTTGCTCTTCGGAGCGCAACGATCTAGTGGGATGATATGGGACAAGGCGGTCCTGCAGGTACACTGGCCCCAGACCATGTAAGGCCTTAAAAGTCAAGACTAACACTTTGAAGACAATCCAGCATTCTATTGGAAGCCAGTGCAGTTTGTGCAGAATTGGCGTGATGTGATGGCCAATCGGGACCCCTGCTAGGAGTCGCGCTGCAGCATTCTGCACCATCTTGAGTCTCCGGATTACCGACAAAGGAAGGCCAATGTACAGAGCGTTACAGTAGTCTAGCCTCGAGATGACCCTGGCTTGGACCACTGTGACTAAGTCGTGCTGGGACAAGTAGGGGGCCAGCTTCCTCACCTGAGAGGTAAAAAAGCCCTGAGAGGTTAAAAAAAAAAAAAGGTATGTGTTATGTCAACACTGTATACAAGATGAATATTTTTATTTCATTTGAGGACATTCTCTCATCTGTAGCATTACACTGGGTTAATAACACTTACTCATATATATTCAGCTTTTTATAGTCATCAAGCATATTTAGCTGTTTCAGGCAGAGATAGGAATCATGAAAGCCTTCAGAAGTTGCTGATCTGCAACTCCCAGCATTCTTTACCACTATGTACACTGGGTAGAGTTGCATTGTCTAAATTTCCACCCCTGCTCTCATGGCTAGTTTAAAGTTGGAGGAAAGGCTTCAAACTTAGGGATATCATCCTCAGGCTTTTCAAATTTCAACTAGTTTTGGTGTTTCCAGACATGTTGAGGGGTTTTTTTTTTTCTTGGTTCTCAATGGTACCATTTTGCATTCTGTTAGGAACTGAACTCACCATGTACTTGAACTTACCATTAGGAATGAACTGTTACATACACTAGAGTGGGTTTTTTTTTTAAAAAAAATTCCACAAACTATTATATATACCCAGACCATTTTCAAAACAAGGCAAACTGCTCTTGAAACTGAGGGGACTTTCAAAAAACAATTTCATACACTGTGGGGATCTGGTGTTGAAAGGTGTGAGGAGAAAACAAATAAACAGTAAGTTAGCTTGGGGGGGGAAATCAAATAGCTGTTTGGTTTTCAGCACAAGTGAGAGAGGCTTCACTCCATATTTCAAACTCCAGCCATCAGGGCCAATTTACACAATAACCGGATGAGACTGCATTACTTTCTAATATAAGTGGGAGATTACATGTAAATCCCTGGCCCACAAAAAGCTATGACACTGTTTGATGGCTGTGACACAGAAACTACGTATATCAGGAAAAAGAGTGTAAACCTAGGCATCTAATAACTTATGAGGAAAGAAATGTACATTACCATCTGAAACAATTATGTTTTCTATTTAGCATACCATTAGCAGTCTAACATAGAGATACATATATATCTAGGACTTGCATGGCTTCCCTGTGTGCTTTCCAGGTGTCCTCAAAACATATCCAGTGCAGGCCTAGCTACTTCTTTGGTATTTTTCTACAACGTCTATGTAAACAGGTGAGAAAAGTAACAAGTGCAGATGGTGTAAATCATTGTTCCACTTAATTTCCCCAAGTCTTCATTACCTCAATCTGTGTCCATTAACATGTACCTCTCAGTTGGCGCCCCCTTGTCATGGGGGAGAGGCTTGCGTACCCTAATGAAGTTGTGAGCTATGCTGGTGGTGGCAACCAAAAGGTCTGACAAAGAGTGTCAATTGGCATGATGGGCTCCCTAGCCTCTTGGCAACCATCCTAGGAGAAGGAAAACTCTGATTTCAAACCCGGGCAGATGGTGCTCATTTAACCCTGTAACGTCAACCATCTAAGAGAAGGAAACTCGAACCAAACCTACGACCTGAGGACCTCACTGCCACCGTCCTAAGCTTGCTAGGCCCCGGCAGACGGACCTTTAGTTTAAAGGGTGAGGCCAGTTCTGGGCACGCTGCGCTCCATCAAAAAGGTCCATTGCACAGGCTGGAAGGACACATCCAACCTCCGAATCATCAATGCGCTTGTAGAAAGCGTGAGATGAGTCCTTCCTGAGTCTTCATTCACAAAGAAAAGCCAAGAAGAAGAATATGTACCTCAAATAAAGGATAAAAATTTATTTTCCAAATTCCCATATCTTATCATCAATTATCATCATCCTATTTTGGAGATAGGCAGGTTAAAAACCAAATTATCATAAGCATCATTGTTATTATCTTGCCTTTTTCCCAAGCCAACTCAACGTGACTTAAATAAGTTACAATAAAAACAGATACAAAATTCAGATAATTAAAAATATAATTAACTTCACAATTATAATAGTTAAAAGCATGGCATTTACAAAGGAAAACAGTAACAACAATAGACATTATGAAACAGCCTTTTCCCCAAGTAATCCACCCTATGCAAGGAAACCAAGGAGGGAGCCAGTCTGACATCTCAAGAAAGGAAGTTCAAAGTCTGGGAGCAGTCACTGAGTGACAAGGTGCTTCACAGAGTTCCTACCAGATGTGCCTGTTAGGATCCCTGGTGAGATGGGGAAAAGGCCACCCCTAGAAGATCTCAAAACGAAGTACATTATAGTTCAAATTTCAAAGCAGTTAGAATGGAGGACAGACTAACTCAATCAAAGAAGCAAAGCTGAGTTTGCAAGATCTGAACAGGGTTTCTTGGAGATGTCTAATTCATAGAGTTAATCTATGTCAAATATGATCTCATAGCAAACAAGAACAATGACAACAAAATACACAACGGGATCTTCTAGCATCACAAAGGTACTACAAGAGCCCTTTGCACATTGAAATCCCAGACTAGCACGACTACGCTTTTGAATTCTAAGAACAATGAACAATGCAAGATACTATTTTAATGTTTTCACACATTCAGCCACAACTTCATGTCCTTTTCTGACCTTGCCCAATTAGTTACAGCTCTTTAACCTTAACTGAAGTGGGTTGTATGGATGTGGGGAGATGCTTTAGGGTCAAGTACCTCAGAAATTTCACTTTGCCTGCAAAGCTCACCACACAGCCCTCTAAATCTCAGGCAAAGTCTCTGGACGCTTTAAAGTCTCCATCTGTAAATGAAAAGAACTCAGGCGATGAGAGAACTGGCAGCTAAAGCCATATCTCTTGCAAACCAATTATTAAGGCTGTTTGTTTTTGGGGTGCAAATGTAAAGAACTACAGTATTTCTAAAGGCCCCTTCATTTCAAGACTCACCGACTATTAACTAAAAAGGACTCGGTTGACAGATTTATGAATCAATTACTACATGCCCTCTGAAAGGTCTTCTTGATACTTGCTGTCTGGGATTTTAGCATAAACAATCTGAATAGTGGGTCTGTTTCCTCTACAGTCCTTGCTTTCCCATTCAAACCCTTATCTCCACTATTTATAGAGATATTCACTCTTGGACCATGCACGTTACAAAACATGCCCAACAATAAATCCAGTGCAATCTGGTTGGCAAACAAATGCAATTTTCCTCAAGTCACTTGGTCAACTTTTCTTCTCTCGCTGTGACCCCAATATACTATGAGGATAAGTCTTGTCACATGAAATAGAAGAAGTTGTTTAGATCATGAGAAACTTAATAGTGTTGAAAGATACAAGATAGAGTTGTCCAGAAAGTTAAAAAAAGTAATGATCAAAAGTTGCTAGTCATCAGTTATGCTGGGAAGGAAAAAGAAACCAAACCTTACAAGCACAATGTTATCAGATGTTTCTAAGATAATGTGAATACCAAAGTTCAAAACTCAGGAAGCAACATGAGAGAGCCTGGAGCAAAACTTCCAAGGGATTCAGGTGTTGATCTGTCTCCAAACTGTGGAATATGTTGGTGATAGATCTAATTCTCCCAACATGCTTATAAAATCCCAGTACTTTGTTTATAGAGCTCACCACATTGCAACATCATGTTTTTATCAATGTTTCCATGGTTTTTGTGGGTCTGAATTACAGTTTGCAACCACAATTTTGGGCTTAATTTATATAATCTGTGGCTTGGACTTCACTGTGGCAAGTATAAATAATGGTACAAATATAATGTAGCATTGATGACCGGTAACTTCTAACAATTGCTTTTGTACTCTGGTGCTTTCAGCCTGAATGCTATTGATAATCCCAATCAGAGCAGACTCACTAAATTAATGGGAGTTACTGAAGTATTAACTCACAATTTCTCAATTGAGCTATGTCTCCGATTAGACTACCAATGGGAATCAGGCTTTTGCAACTAACTGTCAACAGGTATCTTTTTTCATTTTTTAAGCAACGCTGTATTTACCTTTGTTTCTGCTAACCAGCGATGAGGGTCATTCTGTACCCCGGGTGTAAGTGATATTGCCTACAAGAAATTTTAAAAGTATATAAGAAACAAAATTGATATTTAAGACAAACACTTTATTCAAATGCCTATTTAAAATTTTAAAATTTGTTTGATCAAGAATTATTAGCATATACTTTTAGCTCAAAATATTTGCCCAACAGGCTGGGGATTTTTGAATAACACCTACCATTATATATTCCCCTAGTAACTGTTACTAAAAAAATATTTCGTAACCTCACTGAGAATAAATAATAGTAATTTAAATGGAAGGGATTGTCAATTCAAGAGGCACTACACTTACTCTGCACTAGTTTTGTTTACCACAGTGGCACTGATAGGCAACAAGACATATTTGAAGGGAGAAATTGGACCAAGTTGCAACTGACTGGACCTGCAAAAAACTCAAATTGAAACAAGGATGCTAGCCTAAATACTGGTTAAAATGGGAACAAAAGCTTTTGAAATATGTCTTCAGAAAAGGAGGAAGTGTATGTTATACATTAAGTGTATGTTATAAGGGAGAAGGCACTGCAAAAAGCGATCTCCTGCCCCAAAAGGTTCCGCAGAAAGAAGGCATTTTTACAAAGGAGGACTTACAGAAACTTTAATTTTCAGCGTATACTTCGAAACATTTAAGCATCACCCTTCCAGTTTAATCAATCCAGAAGAATGGAATTTTAACTTTCCTATCACTTTCCCAATTAATTAGTTCACAAAACACTTGCTTTAATTTTCAAATACCACTGTATTAGAGTCAGAGCTACTCCTTAATTTCAGAAGAGCAGGTGAAAAAGACTTGTTTCATTCATGGAGTTTTCTAGGTAAAGCAGCTTGATGGAATATCTGGGTATTAGTTTTGCAATGGTACAATTAATATCAACAAAAGTGTCACTAAATTATAAAAAAATCAAAGTCTTTCAAAGTTACAAGACGTTCATCTAGCATACTTTTGAACACTAGAACATTACAATGTGATTTGGTCCTCAGTTCATAAAATTAAAATGGCTATTGACAACAGTAAAAAATGAAACTGCGCACACAATGATATCTGCTGTGGTTCTTAATATCTTCTATCTTATAAAATTATTTCCAAAATAATTAGAAAAAACAGGCTACACTAAAGAATTGCTAGCTTAAGTTTTGTTGGAAAGCTTCAAATATTGAAAATGCCTCTCAATACATGTGTAATGAAAAGAAGAAAAACTGACATACTCTCAACTTGTCATTAAAAGCAATTGTTATTTTTCTTTTAGGTGAAATTCAACAAAAGAATAAAAAATACATTAAAATATTATCTTCACGATTTGTCAAAGTAGTAGAGTATTCTATGTGACTGAAGAATTAGAAATGCAGATCTCTTTTTTAATGTATCATAAGTATGAAAAGGAAAACTACACACAGCAGAAACAGATTATGGTTATAATTCTGTATTTCAAGATTAAATACTATTTAGAAAGGAAAAAGAGTAAGTTAAAAGAGAGTGGCACACTAAGCTTTTCTCTCAAGGCTAAAATAATAAAGCTTGAAATCCTGAGGTTATATCATACTGTTCCAGAATAACAGGAAGCTATTCTTTACAAGGAAATGCAACTAACTTGAAAAAAAATCTGATGATGACATTTTTTACCCAAACATAATAAATGAGATGGACAAATATTCCTGAACTATATTACTATGTACTGCAATCTGGAGAATGGTATGATTGAATGCTCAACTATAAAGTAAGCTTCCAATATATATACAAAACTAGATATTAGGAAAAAGGACTCTACTATAATCTTGTTGATGTGCTAGTTTTGTACACATTTTTGCATCGTGTGGTCAACTACACAAACCATGAATTGGAGTCTTAGGCTGAAATCCTAGTGGTGTAGTGTGCTGGCATAACAACACATAGATGGTGGTGACCAGAGGAAATTAGAAGGAAATTAAGAATTAGGATGCTCAGAGCCAGCAAATTTTGTCTGCCTTCCCTCATCACTGCCAAGTGACTCTGGAAAAATACAGCTGCAGGAATAGGAACACACACTGCCTTCTGACCACAGGCTTCATTGCCTAATTTATTTTTGAAAAAATGAATTAAATCTATGAATTATTTCCTCAAATGCATGGAGTGAAGTGTCTATGACTATGTGTGTGGACAGTCATAGAAATGCAGAACTTGTGGACATGCTAATGGGATGACAAGATCAGTTTTAACTATGGTCCTTCAGGGACAAAAGCAGGACGAAAGACATTGTCTACAGACAAGATGAGTGGATGATCTATTTCTAAGCATCCATGCAGCTAATGAAGTAGTCAATTTACTTTTAAGCTACAACTTTATTCTCTCAATCTCCAAAGTGCTACAAAATCCCTTTGTAGATTGATGTTCAAGACTACCATGGATACCTTTGATTTCTAGATCTATGCCAGCAGATATTACTATCCATCAAAGTTGATAACAAGTTTGATATGAGGGTATATAATGGATAATGCCATTTTTCAGAAGACAGGAGAGTCAAATGTAATACCTAGTATCCTGTTTTCTAATCAAAGGTCAACAAGGAGCCATGCGTAAAGTAAATCGCATAAATGAAAACACTGTTTGTTGAAGCCCTTCTCTAGACACCCTTTTGAAATGAGGTGAGTAGATAGAAAGAACTCCTTCTCCGGCATGTTGCCATAGGAATTTCTTATTCAAATAACTACATTGGGCACTTATATGGTAGTCCTTCTATCCCAGATTAAGGCTTGCTTTTCTCCCAGGTCTTTAGTCTCCCAACTACCACATTTTCTTCTATCTATCTATCTATCTATCTATCTAAATATATATCACATTTTAGATCTGTGGACTGCTGCTGCCCTCTGATGTTTATTTAACTTTAGCTTTATACTTGGGCTATTTTCAAGTTCTATTATCCCCCAAAATTCCCTGTATTTTATCAACTGCCAGAAAGCTGCATATATTGGGGAGACTTGTGCATTCAGGACTTGATCCGTTTCATGTTCGGCTTTTAGTGGGGAGCCCAATCCATTTTCGTGTGAACCTCCTGATATCAGGAGGTCACATATTTGTTTTTCATTTTGTTTTCGTGTACATTATTTTGAGGGGGGGGGGGGAGGACTTCATCTGTAGGCCCAAAATACCCAGGCCTATGGGTGCAGTCTTAGGGCCTCCATACCTTACTTGGCACTTGGCTGCAGGCCCTGCCAGGCCCCATGCAATCCAACCAAAAGGTAGGTCCACCTACCTTTCGTATCAATTGCATTTTGGTTTCAGAAGGGGCCTTTGCATTTCGTGCCATTCAAATGGACGGAAAGAAATGGGTACGAAACGGGAAATTTCAGGCCCATGATTAATATTGGGCAATGCAGTATCAATAAGAAACATTCTATGTTCATTTTGTTAGTTCTACAAATCACGTTTATCTGAGAATTCATAATTACTGTGTATTTCTCCACCGAATCCCGAGAAAGGACTTCACAAGCAGCATCAATTTCACTTCCTATCATAGAAAAGATGGATTCCTTTTCAGTTTGAAGACTTCGTAGTTGATCATGAAGCTGTATTCTGTCTTCTTCTATCCTCCTGAAGTGATCATCTTCACTATTTATTCTTTTATTCTGAAGCAAGAAAAACGGTTTTTAAAACCACATGAAACATGTAGCAATCATCTCTAAAACTCAGTCTTTCTCAAACAGAAAGAAATCATAACTCTCAAGTATATTTATTGTGAAATAATGGGTGTGAGATCAACACAGGTCACATAACTTAAGTAGAAATTTAATGTATGCTACCAAAAATTACTGTTATTGTTAAGATGTGTCTTTATGTCAGAATTACATGAGATGGGTAAAAACTCAATAGCCACAAACAGAGAAACACACACAAGGAGTAGAATGCTGCATTAGCAAATCTGCAGTGAACAAGTAGAACAGTAGTATATCTGTGGGTCACATTTGACATAATTGCTCTGCCCATGCTACAAAATCAACAAAAAGTGGTGTCATTTTCACTGAAATTTGTTTTTGGAAAGAATGATTAAAAGGCCAAAACCCAAACTTCACCTTTTTTCACTTGCAGGCCTGACCAACTAAAAATCTTAGTTTTTCAACTGCTACTACTTTGAAATGTTACAACCCAAGCAAGTCAACAATGATGATTATAGGTTCCACCCGCTACAGAATATAAGGTGCTCTACTAAAAGTTCAAGAAGAGAAATGAAAATGAATTGCCTTTACTTCCATGTAAAAGACGACAGCTCCGCTGTTGGCTATTAGTCCTGGAATTTCCAGATTCACAACTTTGTTAGCCAGGTCAGGTTGAGAAAAGGGTGACTGGCCCAAAGTAACCCAATGAGTTTCATCTCTCTTTGGGACTTCAGCTTCAAATCACAATCTAATCACAACAACACACTAGTTCTCTACTTTATATTGCTATCAAGACAAACTGAAAGAAAATTGACATTGATTTCAGGCATCCCCTGGATTTCAGTGGGAAGGTTTTACCCTATCAATCGACTCCTATTTCCTAGGCATAGTGTTGCCCTGGCACAGGAAGTGTGATTTAAACCAGAAAGAAACATATGAATTTTTATTAAGCTTCTACTTTTCTTTTACCACACCCTAAACAATCTTAATTATTTTTATTCTATTGTATAAATATTGCAAGAATCTTGTTCTACTCAGTGGGCATAACTCAGGGATGGTATTACTCTCTTAATCATTCTCCCTTACTCTCTTTTACTGAGGCTTTAAACAAAGCTGTCACAACTGGGACACTTATAGTCTTGGGTGAATGCTGTGTATTCAGGACTGAAGTGTAAAATTAAATCATCTTGCTTTTAGATAGATCTTGAAGTTGGATAGTTCTGGGTTCTGCTTACATTCTACATGGAATAATTTACAGAGAGCATCAGCAACTCTGGCTCTCCTTGTCAGTTCTGAAAGACATAGAGACAAACTAAAGAGCAACAATAAAACCACCCAATTTGTGCTTCCTGGGATGGCCTGTGTGTGCCTCGGGGTACCTAAGTGAGCTGGCTCTTTTCCGATTCATTTGTTTCCCACTTACAGTATGTTTTCTACTTTGCTCAACTTTCTTTAGCAGTCAAATGTCAGCTTAACTGGGAGCTACTATTACAACAGTATATAGAGGTTGAAACAGAAGAGCCCTGACCCTCCACAGAAGCAGAATGCCTTTCTGAAGGGACATGAGTGTAAGTTATTTCTGATACCCTACTTTGCTTTGAAATAAATTATAGAACTCTAAGCATGTTTGCAAGAATTTGAAAATAAAGAACCGAGGACTCCAACATCACACATATTAGTTGTGGTGCAAGGTGGCTGCCATCTATCTTTGGGAACCTGGCATGGGTTGGTAAATCTTAGCTTCTGGCTTCTGACAAAATGGGAAACACGAATTATTATATAATTATAGAGATATCTTACGATGAATTAAATTGGGCCCTAATGCTCTGAACCTTCTCATTTACCTGGTTGGGGAGGTAAAAGCAAAAGAAGCATCACATGTAATCTTGGATAAGGCATAGAGACCGCAACAGCAATCACAGACTATCATTACTTCCATAATGAAGTAAGTGAAAAAGAGACTGGTGCCTTTTGTATCGACAGTGATACTATGCCTTGATTATACCCAAATCTTATATCCAACTGCTTTATTGCAAGCTTGGCTTAATCTGTCATATTTGCAAGCCTTGCTCATTTTTCTTTTAATTTATTTTGAGAGAATTCAAGTATCTTTGAGATTCCTTTAATATGGCAAAACACCTTGTTTGAAATCACTGTTGGAATATGGTGTAAAATATTATGTAGAAGTGATAAAACACAGCATTAAGACAAATTGAATGTTTTAAAATTTAATACTGCAGACTCATTACAATCATTGTCATAAGATATTCTACCATCATGATGCAAATTATGTTTTTAGCACCTAATATGAAATGGCTACTGAACATTGGATATTTTCACACACATTTTCACACATTAAGGAAGCTCATGAGGTGTAACAGAACCAGTATGGTATACAGGCAGTCCCCAGGTTACGGACAAGATAGATTCTGTAGGCCAGGTTTTCAGCTGAATTTGTATGTTAGTCGTATCAGGTACATTTTAAGTGTAATTCTAGCCATTTATTTTTGTTTATGTTTTGGATTGCATAGGGCAAGATTAACGGCTCTGTAATATTTGTTTTTCTATCTGTGTTCCTGTTCAGAAATGTTCACCTCAATTTCTGTCCCTATGACAATTGGATTTTGAAAATGTTGGCTTGCCATATAAAGAGGGATTGGTGATAAAGCTTGAGTAGGATCAGCTTTTTCCCATGATAACTCTTACAGGAGTGAATTTCCCTTCTTAGGAGTAGATTTCCTCTCACTTCCTGTTGTCTCAGCGGCAGGAAGAGATAAAATCTTTCTAATGAGGATACAGACAGCAGTAAAAACTCGGTGACTCTAACCCCACACCATACTAAGCAAAACGTGCATGGAGCATCTACTTTAAATGCAATTTGGACAGATGTTTGTCTTGACATATTTATTTTTACCTGTGCACACAAATGCCTAAACATTTTCAAATACTGCAAAAGGCCTAGCACATGCTACTAGATGGCATACCCACGCCCAGGTCCACCTACAACCCCCCACCCCCTTCCCCCATGTTTGTAACTCAGAGCAGCTTCCAAAAGGCATAATTTGATGCCTACATCACAATCGCAATATAAAACACAATATAAAACCCTCCAGCATTCGACACTAAAATACATTAAAATACAATTATATTCACAAATCCTATGCATTCACCTATGTTAAAAACAGTGTTCCGTCCATAAAAGCATTGAGCCCTATTCACCAACTTTCCATTAAAACTACTAAAGTGCTGTCCTGTGCTACTATGCGAACGCCTGGTCCCACATCCAGACTTTCACTGTTTTCCTAAATGTCAGGAGGGATGGAATTGATCGTATGTCGCTAGGGAGCGCATTCCACAGACGGGGAGCCACCACCGAGAAGGCCCTCTCCCTCGTCCCCACCAGCCGCACCTGGGAAGCCGGCGGGAGCGAGAGCAGGGCCTCCCCGGATGATCTTAAAGTACGAGGTGGGACGTAGCGGCAGATGCGTTCGGACAAGTAAGCTGGGCCAGAACCATATAGAGCTTTAAAGGTCAACACCAGCACTTTGAATTGAGCCCGGAATTGGACCGGCAGCCAGTGGAGCTGACACAATAGGGGGATGGTATGCTCCCTGTATGTAGCTCCAGTTAGTAGTCTGGCTGCCGCCCGTTGGACTAGTTGTAATTTCCGAACTGTCTTCAAAGGCAGCCCCACGTAGAACGCGTTGCAGGAATCTATTCGGGATGTAACCAGAGCGTGGACGACCATAGCCAGATCAGACTTCCCAAGGTACGGGCTCAAGTTGCACACGAGTCTTAACTGTGCAAAAGCTCCCCCGGCCACCGCTGAGACCTGGGGTTCCAGGCTCAGCGATAAATCCAGGATCACTCCCAAGCTACGAACCTGCGTCTTAAGGGGGAGTGTAACCCCGTCCAACACAGGCTGTAACCCTATGCCCTGTTCAGCCTTTCGACTGACCAGGAGGACCTCTGTCTTGTCTGGATTAAGTTTCAATTTGCTAGCCCTCATCCAGTCCGACACAGCAGCCAAGCACCGGTTCAAAGTCTGGACAGCCTCCTTGATGACAGGTGGGAAGGAGTGACAGATCTGGACGTCATCGCCGTACAGATAACACCTTACTCCGAAACTCCGAATGATCTCTCCCAGCGGTTTCACGTAGATGTTAAATAACATCGGGGACAGTACTGAACCCTGAGGGACTCCACAAGACAAAGGTTGCGGAGCCGAACAGGTGTCACCCAATAACACCTTCTGGGTGCGACCTTCCAGAAAGGATTGGAGCCACTGCAATGCAGTACCCCCAAGCCCCATATCTGCAAGGCGACCCAGAAGGATCCCGTGGTCTCCGGTAGCGAAAGCCGCCGAGAGGACCAGCCGAACCAACCGGGACACACTCCCCCTGTCGAGTTCCCGGCGTAGATCATCTACCAAGGCGACCAAGGCTGTTACAGTACCATGTCCCGGCCTAAAGCCAGACTGTGCCGGATCAAGATAATCAGTGTCTACCAAGAATCCCTGGAGTTGCGAACCCACCACACGTTCCATGACTTTGCCCAAATAGGGGAGATTGGAAACTGGCCAATAGTTCCCTAATTGAGTGGGATCCAGTGATGGTTTTTTCAACAGCGGTTTTATCACAGCTTGCTTTAAGCTGGCTGGAATTTTGCCCTCCTGTAAGGAGGCATTAACCACCACCTTCACCCACTCTGCCAAACCCCCTCTGGCTTCCTTGATCAGCCAGGATGGGCAGGGGTCTAGGATGCATGTGGTAGGCCTCGCTTCCCCAAGGATCTTGACCACATCCTCGAGCTGAACCAATTGAAACGAATCCATTAAAACCGGACAAGCAGATGCTCGTGTCACATCCCCAGAGACCGCTGTTAAAGTGGTATCGGAACGGATCAGCGCCACTTTGTCTGCGAAGGCCCGAGCAAACTCCTCGCAGCGTACCGCCGAGCCGTCAGGGATCTCGCACTGTGGTGGATTTAGTAGTCCTCTACTAAAGTGTTTATTTTCTTTTAAGATTTTGTGGTTAGGGAGTGCCTTCCTTGGTTCTCCAGGTTTTAGGAAGCCAAAGTACCCAGGTAGGCTGTGGAAACAGACCGCATGACTGTGGAAGCAGTCCTGTAGGTCAGTGCCCACTGGCCCTACACTCCTTTAGACCCTTGATACTCCTTTAGACCCGGGCCTTTCAGGAAGTCCTGAGTCTAATGGAGTATCAAAGTAATTTGGGACAAAGCAGGATTTACCTACTTAGTCTCAAATTGTTTTACAACCTTACCCTGGCTTGTTGGTGGTGGATAAATTATATAACAATGGTTATTTAAACTATTTATAATTGTTTTCAAACTGATTAGTTTTGTAGGTTTAATAGACTTATATGTTTTATTTTATTATTTAAACTTTGTGGGCAGTTGTTATAATTCATTATAGATGTTTTATTCATGAGGCTGTTTGTTCATTTTGTAATTTTTTATGGCATTGAATGTTTGCCATCCTTTGCTGGAAACCATCCTGAGTCCCCTCAGGGAGATAGGTTGGGTTATAAATAAATGTATTATTACTTCGCTTTTACTAGAGGCATCGTTTGGACACCTCTGGTAAAAGTGCAACAGGGCCAGCATTTTGGGCCCTGTCTGGAAGGGCTCCCTGTCTCAGAGGAAAGCAATAGGAAAACATCTCTGAATAAATCTTCTCAAGAAACCCCTATGATAGGTTCACCTTGCTACAATTGGAAAATATATGTATTTTACTAATGTGCAGATGAACTGTAACTAGTAATGTGAACGAATAGCTTATACATCAAGTTATTGGTGAGCGACAAACTAAGCTAGTTAATCTGGCATTTTTAAGCCCTGTAGTAGCATCTTTCATCCGAATTCTTTTATACAGTGAATTTTTAAGATATGCTAATCCTAGAGCAAGCAACTGGAAAACAATCATAACGTCTATACATACATGTTATCATAATGAGACACAATGCATATCGAGTACCCAGCTAAGTCATGAACTTCACTGGGTAACCTTAGGTTAGTCATGCTGATTTAGCCTTGGCTAATGAGGTTGCTGAGAGGACAAAGTGGGACACAGCATATAATGAGTAACAATTTTTAAAAAGACATATATGTGTGTGTGTGTGTGTGTGTAACCAGCATACAAACAGCAATAAATTCCACCTCACAGCATGAGGTGACACCATTATACACTCACACCTGCAAAGTCAACAATATGCAAAAACACAAGCAAAGAATCCTCTGATAAAAAAGCGGAGTGTGCAGCATGTGCGTACACTGTCAACATGAAAAAAAAAGAAATAAAGAACAATCTTGGCTCAGATTAAAGATCCATCTAAACTAGTATTCTGTTTGTCACAGTGACTAGTAGCATGCCTTCCCAAGTCACAAGCAGGACATGAAGCCCACAACCTTATCTCACTGTTGCTTCCCTGAACTTGGAGGTTCCATGACTATTAGCCAGCAACCAAGTTAACATCAATGAGCTCTGCTAATCTTCTTTCAATGTTATCTAAATTGGTTGACAGAATATTTTTGGTCTACAGTTCTCCATAGTGTTATTATGATCCTGACGGACCTATGTGGTATCCCCTAGCAGTAGCATGGTGATGACATATTATCTAGGTATATACTGGAAAGGTGATGGTCATATGTTGGTGCTTTGAGTAGTCTTTAGAAAATAAGGCAGAAGGCAGGGGGGGAAATTATGTAAGACACCCAAAGAATGGTATAATATGCAGATCTGGTAGGGAAGGAAATAAATTCCATGAAAGAAGTGATTCTTATGCCCAACTTAGTTCATGGCTGGATAAGTTGACAAATTTGTCGGGTCAGCTAAGGCTGCTTTTGTTGCTATTAAAAGACATGTGTAATAGTTTAGATAGTTTATATTATTTCTTTCTGTGTGATAGGTAACTTATTTATCAGCTTGAACTATATAGTAGATTGATTCTTCATGTGAGATTCCAAATGAGTTTCCATCTTTATCTTCTATTTGCTGCAAAAGATGCTGAGGACATGTCTCAGTAGGTTTCTGGAAGGAGAGACATAATCTTTCATCAAGGCTGGTGGATAATAATGGATTTTTCACCTTACGACCCTTAGAAATGATACTTTCTTGTCTGCTATGATGTAGAAATATGTTATCTGTTGGAACCTGGATGGGTTTCTTCATAAGGTTGATTAATCCCACTTTGCGTAACTAAACCTGGTGTCTTACATTGCAAAACCTTTGAGGGGGGTAATGTTATCAATCTATTACTGCAAAACCAGCAGAGTCCCAAAGAAATAAAAAAAATGTTAGAATATAATTGGTACTAGATTTCACAAGCTGCAGCCCACTTCATCAGATGCATAAAGGAGATAGAGAAGACATTTGGACTTCTTAGAAATGCATTTCTCCCTTATCCACAGAAGAAAATTGAAACTGGATTCTATAATCACATTGATATATGGCCATGTATCAATTGGCGTCTTTCCTGCACAAAACTGTGTTAGCAACCGGGTTCTTAGAGATGTTGAGAGCTGCTAGCATTGCTGCTTTATAAACATTTTCCTGCTATTTTGTGCTTTTTGAATTTGTCCCAGGATCATGGTTATGTTACGTGAAAGTCCTTCCCAATCGCTATGGGCACCATGCAATTATTATCATCCAAGTAATAATTTGAAATCTAAATCTTCTAAGAATGTTTTAATTTTGACATTATGTAGGAACTGATTAATAGGGATCAAACCAGTCTACAGCACCAATGTTTAAAAATATTGCCATTTCAGAACAGAAAAACATACACCTTGAATATGAAGTTTTTCTTATTCTACATATATATTCAGTCATTTAAATAAAAACAAGGTCTGCCCAAATCAAAAGCAATGCAAACATGATGCTAGATTTGAAACAATGCCGGCAATGGAGCGACTATAGGAGAAGGAGAACAAGTGTATCATTTCTGTGCCTTGCTATGAGGAAAAGATATATAGCACCACAGCTCCTGTAACACAGCCCAATAAAATTCTTGTTGTCTTGGTTTTTGGGCCAGTTCCTGGGGTTATTTGGGGCACTGATTCAGAAAAGTGCATTGGACAGACTGCAACAGCTCTAGTTTCTTAGATATGGTTATCATAATTCTTTATGGTTGAGTAGATGGTGACTGGTGTAGCTGTATATCAAACGCTAGAGCCGCTAGAGGAAAACTGGTGCCATGTTTAAAATCAACAGGTCAAATATACCCAGAAACAGGTCTAACATTTGAGGCATCAAGGGGTGTGTGTGTGTGTTTGTGTAGAAGATACATACCTGACATAAAGATAAAGGTTTCCCCTGACATTAAGTCTACTCGTGTCCAACTCTGGGGGGTGGTGCTCATCTCCATTTCTAAGTGGAAGAGCCAGCATTGTCCGTAGACACCTCCAAGGCCATGTGGCCAACATGACTGCATGGAGTGCCATTACCTTCCCGCAAAAGCGGTACCTATTGATCTACTCACATTTGCATGTTTTCAAACTGCTAGGTTGGCAGAACCTGGGGCTAACAGTGGGAGCTCACCCCACTCCCCGGATTTGAACTGCAAACCTTTTGGTCAGCAAGTTCAGCAGCTCAGCAGTTTAACTCACTGTGCCACCTGGTCATTTAAGAAAAATGATCCATGATTGTGCATTATATAATGGCCACTGCTGACATTCACCATATGCACAGAAGTATGAAAAGATAGTTAACAATCTCTACATTTTAAACATTCATGTAAACCTGATATCTGTCCATATTTAGAACTGAAATATTACAATGGAAAAAATAATGACTTGGTGTCTACCATATCATTATATTTGTCAGTTTCTTGTACATAGTGACATGTTTATTTTACAACGATTCAGGTATATTATGTGTGTGGATAGAAACTCCAAAGGTTTTCATATGCATATCTTGGACAGGATAGAAGGTTAATTTTCCCTTTTGTGTTCTTTGATATTTGATATATAAACTGCAATCAGGCCTTAAGCAAAATGAAACCAGACTGCTGAGCTGAAATAAAAAATGAATACTGATTTGCCATTCTGTTATTTGATGGATTTAAGTTTGACATTATAAAAGAGTTAACCTTGAGCAGCTACTCTGATCAGATCCAAAGAACACAACAGAATTGATCCAACCATGGCTCATTTTAACCCAAGAAATTACTATGATTTGTTAAAAATGGAATTTGTGCTCTTGTGTTATTTCTTTAATTATGTCCATACAGCAAAAAGAGTAATCAAAATGCCTGTCATCAGAAAACATAAATCCAATAGCTTTAGTCATGACAGTCTTTGGAAATGGCTCAAATGTACCACCATGACTTTTATTTCCAAGCCAGTGTTTTAAACAACATTTTAGTTCTCTAATTGGTTGGAGAACACAGACAACTATAAGTAATTTCCTAAGGATGATATTTTTTAATCCTTCATACTGAACCTAGGGTTTATTAAAAGAGAGTAGAGTGTTTTGTTCAAAAATTTTCATTGGAATGTTTCATTATTAATTTGTCTCGTCCTTGTAATGTACTTGGAACATGTTAAAATCCCACTGCCTACCCCTGGCACTTCCCACAGAATAGAATTTAAGAGATCTCTGAAGCAGTAGTAGAAGTATAAAACTGGTGTGGAAGCCAAATTGAAGTAAGTTAAAGGTACATCAAAGTATTAACCCACATGTCAACAAAGCCTGGGTCAGAGTTGTATGTTCCTCTCCCTCTCCCAGGGCAAAACCCATCATATAGTCTTAGGCAAAGGTTTGTAGAGCAAAAGCTTAAACAAAAGAATCCTTACTGTACAGTAGCAAGCTTCGCCTCTGTATCTAGGAGAACCTAGCAAAATAAACAGTTTCTCACAAGATAATGTTGATCTCGGTCCCCCTCCCTGTATTTTGAAATGACATGCAAAGTTGAATATTGCAGTGTATAGCCTCTGGCTTAAACCAAACACAACCTCAACCTCCTCCGTGCCTGTTCTGAGCTCTGTGCACCTCAGATATTTACGGGCAAACAGCTCTTGTGCCAACAGCCACATTCTCTACATAGAAGATAATTTGATAGTACGTCATCATCAGGGATAAAAAATGCTGTGCCAACAGAGAGCACATGAACTAAATTACATTGAGGGTCTATCTTTGGCTTGCTGGTTCTGTAGAGGCATTGCATGACCAGCTTATTTTCTAAAGCTGATGAGCTGTCAAACATGGGTAAAAGTTTGCTTGTCTATTACCATCAATCATGAAACATGGTAGCTTCAGATGTCACTTCACAACTAACTTACTCTGAGCTTTCACAAAAACACAACTCTCATCTACTCAGCCTAGTCAAGATACAAACTTTTGATCTGAGTAAACTCTGAGATTAGTACACCATCAATTCTCAAAGTCAGAACTTCAAGTGGTATATCACCCTATTTTATTTCTTTCATCTTATATATGTTTTTAAGGGGAGAAACAGAAGAAAACAAAAAATATGGAAGACACTTAAGAAGATGTGCATAGTACAAAATAAAATGTGGTTCTGATGTAGCAGGTTGGTGTTAAATGTGAGCCCCTGTATAAAAAGGCTTCTTTTATACCAGTGTTTCCTAACCTTTTTTGAGCCGCGGCACACTTTTTACCTTTGCAAAATCCCGGGCACACCATCAACCAAAATGACACTCTAACACAGTAATACATATAGTTAATATGTTTTTTTAAAATGTATTTATACACTCAGTGTGAAACCTGGGCCTGTTTCAATGAACTCAACATAGATATCCTGGCAGGAATGGCAGAAAGACACAAACTTCTCACGCAGAACTCCCATAACCAAGAGAAAATGCTATAAGAGTTTGGTGGGCATTGACCTTGAGTTTTGGAGTTGTAGTTCACCTATATCCAGAGAGCACTGTGGACTCAAACAATGTTGGATCAGGACCAAACTTGGCATGATTACTCAATATGCCCAAATATGAACGCAGATGGAGTTCAGGGGAAATAGACCTTGACATTTGGGAGTTGTAGTTGCTGGGATTTATAGTTCCCCTACAATCAAAGAGCATTCTGAACCCCACCAATGATAGAACTGGGCCAAACTACCCACACAGAACCCCCAGGAGGCAAGAGGAGGTCTCTACTTGGGGAAAGGGAGGCGGGCCTTCCCAATGCATGGAGAGGGAGAGACCAAGTAGACAATGGGTGGGGAGGGGGTGTTTGTAATTTTGTGCCTTTATCGAGGTAGGTTTCTTAGGGTTTTTATACTTCAACACACTAGACTCCCCCCCCCCCGCCTTCCTGGGGGTTCCAATTTCCCACGGCACACCTGATGATTGTTCACGGCACACTAGTATGCCCCGGCACACTGGTTGAGAAACACTGTTTTAATACTACCGGTATCCTTTAAGATTAGAGAGTTTCATTTACCCTTCCATCCAGTTCCTGTTTCATCAGCTGATATTTTCTCCTACATTTTACATTTTCTTCTTCTTTATGGGTTACTTCTTCTGTCAGCTTATCACATTCCATTTTCATCTTTTCTACCTGTCGACGATGAGCTTTTACCAAATTTCTTTCCTCTGCAAGTTCTTCCTGTTTGATATAAGCAAAACAAGAAATGAAATTACAGTGTGTCTGTGCCTTCAAGTCACCTGTTGATATCTGGCAACCCAAAGAACAAGTAATACTCAGGGATGTGATACCTGTATTTACTGAATGCTTAATCAACATCTCCCAAAGCGAGTTACCCTTATTCTCATCTCAAGAATGTCATTGGGACAGCAAAAGAGATTTAAAGATGGGCTTAAAGCAAACCTAGAAAAAATGTGGAAGCCCTGGCACTTGAACGTTTTAACTGGAGGTCAGCTATTACCAACACTGCTGTGGATTTTGAAGAAGCACAAACAGAGGACAAAAGGGAGAAACAGGCCAAGAGGAGGGCAAGTCACATAAACCCTTGTTGGGACTGCCTTCCATCTGGAAATGTATGTCCTCGTTGCAAAAGACCATGCAGATTCAGAATATGTCTCTACAGTCACGTATGGACCCATCACCAAGGCTCTACTCCTGGAAAACAATCATACCAGGCTACGAGTGATAGCCTATTTATGGTGATGACCTGGATTTACATAACCAATTCCTTGGCTTAAATATTATGTCCAATTTATTTTAATTTGTGTTTAGTTGAAGAAAATCTAAGTATTCTAATCTACATTGTATGTCACATTGCACCATAATAAGGTAGCCTGCCAATACATATTCTGAAAGCTCTTTCAAATTATTTCTTGTCCAGCTGAAAACATAGCAGGCTCAGTTTCAACTTTTTTTCCAGAAAGGTCCTACAATATTTTTCTTTCATTCCTCTGTAACATTGGACACCATATATTTGTAAAGAAAACAAGACGAACCAAGACACCCACTTCTACATTGATATTGGGAAAGTTCATTTTTGAACCCCAGCTTTTATAATCCCCAGTGAAGGTGTCTGAAGTTTTTAAGAGTTGTAATCCCCCAAAATAACTTTTCCGAACACTTGTTTTATTAAAATAAAACGAGGTGACTTAGGCAGTGGATTTGGACAGAAGCTATATATACTGTAGGTAATCGGAAAATCCAGTTTTTGTTAACCATTTGGTATCAAGCAGGATTAAAAGAAATAATCTACAAAATTAGTAATTAAACCAAATCAGTTTCATTTTTACTTATTAGAATGGCCATGTTTATTTATTTACTTACTTACTTACTGTATTTATACTCTGCTCTTCTCAACTACGTTGGGGACTCAAGGCGGTTTACATATATAGACAACAATGTGATGCCAAAAACACACATAATAAAAACATCTACAGTACATTAAAACAATCATTAAAAACATATAAAACCTTAAAATAACTTATTTAAAATCACACAATCCAATATTGTAGCCCACAGCTGCTTCAATCTGTCATTGCAGTATTCCATCTTTTTGCACTGATGAATTACTCACTGAATACTTGGTTGCACATCCACGTCGTTAGCCTTTTCCTAAAGGTCAGGAGGGAGGGGGCTGATCTAATTTCACTTGGGAGGGAGGGAGCTCAATAGCTGAGGGGCCACCACAGAGAAAACCCTGTCTCTTGCCCCCACCAACCGCATCTGAAAAGTAGACGGGATCGAGAGTAGGGCCTCCCCAGAAGATCTTAATCTCTTTGTTGGCTCATAGAGGGCGATATGTTTGGGCAGGTAAACTGGGCCGGAACCATTTAGGGCTTTATAGGCTAAAGCTAGCACTTTGAATTGTATTCGGTAGCAGACTGGCAACCAGTGGAGCTGACATAGCAAGGGAGTTGTGTGCTCCCTGTACCCCGTTCCGGTGAGAAATCTGAATCCATTAATTGTTGTTGGATCCATTAATCCAACAATTGGCTTCCAGTATCTAGCAGAATGGTATGTTTAATCCACTGTATTTTATTCTATACGATTTTTTACGTGTCAGGAGTGACTTGAGAAACTGCAAGTCGCTTCTGGCTATCTGCAAGGGTGTTGCCCAGGGGGTGCCCCAATTTTTTTATGTTTTACCATCCTTGTGGAAGGCTCCTCTCATGTCCCCACATGGGGAGCTGGAGCTGACAGAGGGAGCTCAACCCACTCTCCCCGGATTCGAACCACTGACTTATCGGTCAGCAATCCTGCCAGCACAAGGGTTTAAGCCATTGAGTCATCGGGATAGTCTATATGGTATCAATTACACAACAGATACATCTTACAAGAAATATGTAGTTTTTACAGGGGAAGCAAGAACACTTTGACCAAGGCAAAGTCCAAGTGCCCTTCCATGACATAATGCTTTACAAAAATCTCAAACTGTGCTTTCCAACCCACTGGGTCTGATCTTCCATTTGCTTTGTTTTTCAAAATAACTTCAAACAAATATCCTGGGCACTTATTGAATTGTATGGGCTATGACGTGATTAATGATGACCAAAAACTGCTGCCCTACAATCAGGGTTATGTGGTTTTTTCCCTGACGGTTTGTCCTTAAACAAATTTAAAAGTTCTACATTCAACGAGGGAGAAATGTAGGGGAACCATGTAGGTAGGTTGAATCAGAACCTTGATCCTACCATCTGAACAAGGCTGGGATGTCAGGGAAAAGGTACACGGTAAACTAAGTATAATTTACACAAAGAAATAGACAGGGTAAATGACCACAATTTAGAAAAGACTGGGTAAATGGCCACACAGTGGGAATAAAAGTCTTATCTCCTTCATGGTGGAGCAACTTCTGCTGTGGCTATGTTTTCAGTTATGCATCTGCCCCATGCTTTTTTAAAGTAATCATTAGTTATCTGCAGAGGCTGCCATCCCAGTCTGAAACACAATCTTTTCCCTCCAGTTGTTACATAAGGAAGGGACAGAAGTACTAAGACTTTTTGAGGGGAGGGAAGTGCAGTTATAGCGCCAGCTCCAATCTTGCTGATTTGTTGCTATATTTTCTTTTATTGTGTTGAGCATGTCCCCATGCTTCAAGAAGGGAACTCAACAGATAATAATGTGGAATTAAAATCCAGAGTGAAGAATCAATTCAGTTTGACACCACTTGAACAGCTCAATAGAATCATGGAAGTTGAAATTTGGTGAAGTAGGCTACAAGCATAATTTAGCAGAAAAAGCTAAAAACCTTGTAAAATCACAACTCCTGTGACTACATAGCATTGAACCATGGCAGTTAAAGACTAGATCTACGCTGTCCTACATCCCAGGATCTGATCCCAAATTATCTGCTTTGTACTGGATTTATGATTCTATACTGCCAGATAATCTGGAATAGTCAGATAATCTGGGATCAGATCATGACCCGGAATACAGAGCAGTGTAGATCCTGCCGAACTGCATTAATTCTGCAGTGTGATACAACCTAAATCAAACCTATACATCAAAATGAGATAATTGTGCTCCCTCCATAAAGGTTTTGTGGCTTCCAAAGTCCACATACAAGTGCCCCCACAGACCCTCTAAGGAACATGGAAGCAATTTTTTGGTGTGTTTCGCCTCCCTCTGTCATTTTAGGACCATGACAACCCTTTCCTACAACAGAAAGTCAACTTCTAGGTCATTTCCAGCTAGGACAAAAGGCTCCCCTCTTTCTCAAACAACCCAGAGGGGGATACAAACATAGCAAAAAAGCTCCTCCTCTCTAGAAGGTCTTGGGGGCATTTGGAGGGGCATTTTGGAGATGGGGTGGTATAAGGGTCAATCTCCTGGGGGTTGAATGAAGCTCCCTAGACATCACCCTCACACCAGTTGCCCACCCATGGTTTATACCCCTGGAAAAATCTTGTATAAATGCACACATTGCACAACTAAAAAGCCACAGCAGTTACCAAGTAGCTCCTCACATTCCATGCTTGCATATTGACATGTATGATCTATGGCAGGGCTGTCCAACTGGCAGCCCGGGGGCCGTACACGCCCCAGCCTGTTGGACACGGCCCAGCATGCCCCGGCCACCATTTTTTAAAAAAATCTTTTTAAAAAAAAATGGCGGCCGGGGGAGGGGGAGGCGGGGCAGGGAGGAGGAAGTGCGCTGGCTCCTCCTCCTTCGCCCTTCCTCCTTCCCCTCCGTGCACCGCAGCTCGCGATTGGAGCCGCGGCACGTCCGCGGGGGACGTGCAGCGCGGCGCGTGGGGACCCTGGGCTCCGCGCCGCGGGAAAGAGAGAGAATGGAGAAGGCAGCCAGCTGACTGCCCTCTCCTTTCTCTCTCTTTCCCCATGTGCGCGGGGAGCCGGGGCTCCGGCGCGCGCGCGGGGACAGAGAGAGAATGGAGAAGGCAGCCAGCTGACTGCCCTCTCCTTTCTCTCTCTTTCCCTCGTGTGCGCTGGGAGCCTGGGCTCCGGCGCTGCGGGAAAAGAGAGAGAATGGAGAAGGCAGCCAGCTGACTGCCCTCTCCTTTCTCTCTCTTTCCCCGTGTCTTGTGAGGAGCTTACGCCCGCTGCGGGGAAAGAGGGAGAAAGGAGAGGGCAGTCAGCTGATTGCCTTCTCCTTTCTCTCCCTCCTCCTCCTCCTTTTTCCCCGGCGCCGCAGCGCACGGGACACCGGCTTCGCCGGGAAGGGCGGGAGGGTGCGAGGAGGTGGGCCTCCTCCTTCCCGGCGCCGCTGGTGTCCCATGGGCCATGGCGCCGGGGAAAGAGGAGGAGGGAGAATGACAGCGTAGGAGGGGGCTGGGGGCGGGGCTGGGGAGGGGCCTGGGGCAGGGCCCTTGGCCGGTTAGAAGTTGGACAGCACTGATCTATGGCATACACCAAAGTTTTCCTCCCTATACCAGGGAAATGCACCTTTTGTTAAGGTATTTTGTATGATAATACAGTATAGTGCCAGCGTCTTCTCACTGTTTGCTCTAGAGATTAAATCAAGAAATCATTCCCATCTGAACTTCCTGAGAATCTATTTCAATTTTTAGTTTGTTTTAAATCCCAGATTCTAGCTCTTACAGCTGTTACTCAATAATCAAAACAGTGTAGGCATTATATGCGTAATTTCACAAATAGGGGAAATGGATGGGTAAGAACTAAACAAACATAGGTAGCACTTTAATGCTCTGGATACTTTTTGGTATCCTCTTGTCACAAGTAAAAGCAGAATAAATGTATTAAGCAAACAATCGCTCATGCACCTCTCCCGAGTACACATCATCACCAAAATGAGAAAGATGACAATATGCACCAAGAAAAACAGACTCAAAAAGGTCAAGGGAAAGTAAATACATGTGACTTTAGCCTCCATATCACACATATCTTAAATGTACTTGAGTGGCTTCTCTCATTTTAAACCTGAAGACTACATACAAAGAGAAATGGAAAAACCTTTTTCGCTGGCAACCTGCTCAACCACTTCTTTGCCACAGAAAACACAGAACACTAGCCAAAGATGAGAAATGTAAACCATCCTACACAAATACCTTTAACATTCCAATGTGACTAGCAGCTTCTTCCTTTTCTTGACTGAACAGCTTCATCATCTCTTGGACACGTTGGTCATGTTTTGTTTTCACCTGCTGCAACTCAAAGTGAAGTTCTGTAAGTTCTTGTTGGTGGACATCTCTCTCCAATTTCAGCTGCTTACTAACAGCAGTCATCTCCTCCTGATGAGATTCCCGTTGATTCTGAAGTTTTGTCAGGGTCTTCTGCATCTCCTTCTTTGATTTCTCCTCTTCTACTATTCGGTTGGTCAGTTCAGCTCGAATTGCACTCAGATTTTTTATAGCTGCTTGCATTTCTAGCAATCTTGCTTGGTCCTTTTCATGGATCATGTTAATAGATAAAAGCTCCTCTTCTAAGTGTTGTTTATCTGCTCGTATCTGGCTCTGTGTTAGGCTCTGCTTTTGAAGCTCACTGTCCAGTTTATCTGCATTTTCCCTGACCGCCCTGATCTCTTGTTCGAGAGCTATCTGTAGGGATCTAGATTCACTGAGCTTTACTTCTCTACAATGCAGCTCCTCTTCTTGTTTGGCTCTCTTCTCAAGAACATCAGTCAGCTCCTTCTGCAGATTTTCCATCTGGTGCATGGTAGTAAGAAGTTGACTCTTTAAGTCATCCTTTTCTTTAAGGGCCTACAATTCAAACAGAGGTAGAAAGTTAGAGAATCAAAAGCTCGATAGAAATCTAATAATAGTAGATGTAGGCAACTTGTTGCCGTCCAGATATTCCTGATCTAACTGGAATGATGGGAACTAGTGTACAACAAAGTCTAGGGGCCCACAGGTTGCTCACCCTGTATTATGGGGAAATAGGGAATGGTCCAAAACAATCCTATTGAGAAAGTATGACACTATACCAAAAAGAATGGCAATAGACATTCCTATTAATTTTGCCGCTGTCTAAAAATCTCATCACTGAGACATGGCAGTGAAACAACTGAATGGCAGGAAAAAGGAAAATATGGTACCTCACGGTAGTGTGGAACCCAAATAACACACATTCTTATTTGTGCGATACTACCTGAGAACCACTCAAGGAATAATGGAAAGGCATCTTTGGAGAAATTATTTAGGCCCTAAAACAAACAAAACTACTGGCATCCTGTATGTCTCCTACTATTCAGATAGCTATATCCTTTTATTCAATCAAAGGTTTCAAAATATATGAAATAAAGTACTTCTATTTTAATTGGTGAACTTCTATAGGAGATAACTTGTTTTATTGGAGAAACTAAATATAACACAAAAAAACCATGCATTTCATTTTTTTTTCTACCTAAGTATAGTACCTTACATTTATCCTTGCTGGATTTCATTTTGTTAGCTTTGGCTTAGCTCTCCAATCTTGAATTCTAATCCTATCATTTGTGGTATTAGCTACCCCTCCTAATTTGGTGCCATATACAAACTTGATAAGCATGCCCTTCGTGCCAAGTTATTAAGAAAGATGTTGAAAAGCACTGGGCCATGACATAGCCCTCTGGCATCCTACTAGTTACTTCTCTCTAGGATGAGAAGGAGCCATTAGTGAGCACTCTTTAGGTTTGGCCAGTCATCCAATTACAACCCCATCTAAGAGGCAGCATTGTCAAGTCTACATTTCATAGTGTCCCTTCTGTCACCCCCTGACCTTCTTTCCTGCCATGTTGAAGGCTTTCTTGGTACTCATTTACATTCTAACAGTTCAACTTACTGCCTCAACACCCACAGCTAACCTCACTATCTATATTTTAGACTTAATGTTGCCCCTCAGTTGATTGAACATACCCGAGCGATTTCAGATTATAGGTTCTGTTTGTACTTTTACCTCATTTAGTCAGGCAGTTTTTAAACCCCGCTAAATAGAACTTGATTTTGACAGATTGTACAGCAAGTGAATGATTAATTAATTATAAGGCATAAGGAAATGGAGTGCACCTACTTTTCAAATCTAGAATGCATCACATTTGAGCCTTTGATGCATATACATGGCCTTTCACTGTCAAATTCATTCTTCATATGTTGGTTGACTATTCTCAAATTGTAATAAAATCTTTAATTACTGGTTTAAAACATTTAGCTTTCTAGTGGCCATCTGGCATACCTAGCTTCCTTATATGTTTTACCTCTAGGGTGGAAGAAATAATCTACTATTTTCATAGTATTAATTTTCCGCCCATACTAATTACTGCATCAAAACTGTGCTTCCTATTCAAATGTCTGTTATTGGACATCACTCATGAACATTTAAATGAAATGATAATTACTATTTTCAAATGCTATATTTTCTGCTTGATTACTTTTAAAAAACATAAAATTATCTAAATCACAAATCGAAACCTATAAAACATTAGAATTTTAGGTTGTTAATCGTGTACGGCCAGTAAACAAAGAGTGCAACAAGACAGTAACAGCACGGGAATGGGACTCTTCAAGAAAACCTAAACACTGTATTGGATGATCTACTTGTGTTAGAGACCGCAACCTTAACATGCCTATATTCAGTAGATGTGAGTTTCTTTCCATGAGTTTAGGCATAGCACATATCCATGTTATTTCCTATTTGTTGGTCTTTATCAGATCTTCTCTGGGTTTCTTTTATTATTATTATTCTCCAGTTCTCGATCTCCTCAATGTCAGAAGAGCACATACTGCACCAGCCTCCCTCTGGGGTATTATAAAAACATTTATGATTTGTTAGTAAACCTATTTCATGTATTTTTCATCAAAGAAGAGTGAGCCTGCTTTAATTCTAGACCATGTATATGTAGGGTAACGATGCGGGAAATGTTGTTTCTCTGCTTGTGAAGTACATACTTCCTAATAATTTGAAGCTATTGATCCATTTGGTATCTTGAGATGTTTTAGTGACCGCGAGATGATATTTTATCATCAGGGAAGCTGTGCAGTCATTTCAAGGAAGATGCAATTGAAAACTAGCTTACTTGTAAGACCAATAAGCAAACCCTTATATATCACTCCAGAGTTACTTTGCCTCACCTGGAATACTGCATTCTGCTTTGGGTGCCTCATTTTAAGAAAAACATAGACAGGATCAAGGATGATATTGAGAACTAAATGTACAAGGAAGGGATGGAGGAGCTGGGCTTGTTCAGCCTGTTGAAGAGAAGACTGAGGAGTGACATGATTGCATTCTTTAAAAACCTCAATAGTTTTCACAAAGAAGCAAGGGCCGGGCTACTCTTTGCTTCCCCAGAGGTAAGAACCAAATCTAATGGACTGAAGTAAAGGAGAGTAGATTTTGACTGAAAATTTGAAGGAACTTGTTTTACAGTAAGAGTGGTTAAGCAAGAGAACCAGTTGTCAAAGGAGGTGATAGAGTCTCCTTCTTTGGAAATCTTCAAAAGAAGAGGATGCTGTACACTGAGTAGGGAATTGGATGTGATGACTCATTAGGCCCGTATCTACTTTATGAATATATGGTTCTTTAGGGCAGCTCTGTATTGTATCTAGCAAAATGTTTGCTGTTTGGAAATCATCTTCAGGGCATTAGACTGCCATTCCTCTCTGCTACATAACACATGAGCCTGCCTTTCTATCACATGAAGCAGGAAACTTCCCTTAAAGAAGTTGATTTGGATGGTCCTTACTAACCAAATTTCTAATTGGGATTAATCTTAATTCTTTTATACCTAAAATCCAAGCAGATTCCAGAATCAACTTATCAAAGCTGAAAATAGCATCTTAGCATACGTTTTATTTATTTATTTATTTATTTCTTAGGCTTCTAGGCCGCCACTCCCGGGAGTCTCGGGGCAGCTCACAGGAAATAAAGGATACAATAAAAACACATTAAAATATCTTTAAATACCTCAATAGTTTTCACAAAGAAGCAAGGGTCGGGCTACTCTTTGTTGTTTTGTTGTTATTATTTGCCTTCTAATTGTTTCCAATCTATGTGAACCCAAAGGCAACCCTATTGCATTGTTTTCATGGCAAGATTTGTTCAGGTAGAGTTTGCTTTCTGCTTATACTGAAAGAGCATGACCTGCCCAAGGTTATCCATGGGTTTCCATGTTCAAGTGAGGAATTTGAACCCTGGTCTCCCAAAATCTTAGTCCAATGCTCAGACCACTACAATTCATTGACTCTCATAAGCTTACATTTAGCAGATCCAAAATCTAATCAGGTAAACACACACAGTAAGTATAAGTACCATGCTAACTACAACTAAACATGACACATTTACATCACATTGTAAAGACAATCCCAGAAAATCATAAAACGATCAGGGCTGAATCAAATTAAAAGTCTGTTTAGCCTAGCATCTTGTTTTCAACCATGGCCAAAATATTAGATTGAATTAAACCACTGTATTATAAAATACTATTGGATGTCTATAATGAAAGGAATCTGTTCTCCATCTTCTTCAAAAATTACCAGTAACTAGTTTACTCCAGTGGCCCATATTGCAAGCAATGGGAGGGTACCTCAACCCACAGTGACTGACAAAGACCCCACTCCTCAGAATATTGCCAGCAATGATGAATTTTAAAGCCTGTAATTAGTACATAGGTTTTACGTATGTATACTTTAAAAAAGTCTTGAAACTGGTTGAGAGGAGTGTTTCTATGATTACATTTTGAAAGGAAAGGAAAGGAAAGAGTAAAGAAATCCCATACCAGAGTGTTCTTCTCCATCAATTGGCTGTGAAGTTCAGTCTGCTTTTCTAGTTCATGTTCCAGTTTCTTACACCTTATCTTCCAATGTCTAATAGATTCCTGAGCTTTCAGTTTTAAATCCTCCTTCTTCTTTTCATTCTCTAGCCTGAGTACTTCGGATTGTCTGAATTCAGCTAGGTACCTCTCTGCTTCTTTCGTTGTCTCTTCCAATTGTTGAGCCAGTTCTGTGACCTGAAGTCCTGCCGCTCTACGCTCGTTCTCACAGACTCTGTAGTTACTCTGTATCTCTTTCAACTGGCTCAACATCCTTTGCTGCTGGGTCTCCCTTTTTTCCAAGTCAGAGGTTAAAACCTAGAAGGCATCAAAACAAATTTAAAGATTGTCCTGGGGAATACAGAAACAGCACATATATTTGAGACCATATAAGAATCAAACACCTTCAAACACATAAAGCAACAGCAGATATATATCCATTCAAGACACTCTTCCCTTTGGTTTTCAATGAAACCAAATCAATGAATCCATTGAAACAGCTGCACTTGAGGTGACTTGAACAGGTCCGAATGCCTATGTGAAAAGACAAACATATGCTTTGTCCTGTTGAACTTGCTCACACCAAGACAAAAGTAGGAAGAACAGATCCCTGGCACAAAAATTATGTCCTGGGAAAGGATGCTGTTCTTTTAGAATAGCGGCTATCTACCTTTGTACTTTCAAATATTCTGAACTTCAGCTCCCATGCAGACTTGGGCTTCTAGAACTTGGAAGTCCAAAATACCTGGAGGGCCAAAGGTGGAGACCCATTTCTCTAGAGATTAGCAGCTTTAAAAACTTAACCTTCACCCCAGACCTTTCCAAACTATGTGTCACAGCACATTAGTGTGTCAGCTGCTGAATGTAGGTGTGTTGCACAAATGTAATGGGAAATCTCTGAGTCTATGTGAAATAAGCAACAAATCATAATTTAAAAAATATGATTGTTTTCCATTGTTATTATAATTTATCCATGTGCCCACATCTTTTATAAGACGTTGGTTGAATTTCCGGTTTGCAAGTAAAACTGAATTACTGTGTCATGAAATAATGCAGGTCTAAAATATGTATCACGAGCATGAATTGTCTGGAAAGCTCTGTTTTACACTTTGATCCCTTCTAAATTATTTCTTCTGCCAAAAAAATCTCTTCATGTTTGTCATAGATAACTATGCATGCTACAGAAGTAGAAGGAGGTATGTGGCATGTTGTCTAAGTCTCTTGGCCACACATGAATAGTAATTGTGCCCCCAAAATAGAACTTACTTTTTGAAACTGTATAGCAGAGGGCACTATAGTTTCAGATAAAATGTCTTAAAGGGAAGTAATATCACAACAAAAAGAAAAACTGTTAGGGTGAGATTTTAAATCTTCCCTTTTACCTAGGCGTTAGTAATGGATATAATAATATACTCACAAGCTCTGTTCAAGTTCAAAAGAAATCAAGGCTTTATTTTAACAGAAATCTTCTGATATCACATCAGAGGCACAGCTTAACAATAGAAAAATGGTCTTAACACCGAGCTGGTCTGGTCCGAACTGGCTTACCCCTCTCTGGCCCCTTGCATATCTCCAGTACCCTTCCTCAGATTACATTTCCAGATGTTTTTCCCTCTCTAAGGAAAGGAAAACATTCTTTGCATTCCCCGAGCTAGCTTCATGCTCTTGGAGAGGAGAAGACAGGATATGGGCCCCATTTAAAGTAAACATTTTCGGTACCAGAGGCCTGGCTTAACATTTCTAGCATACACATTCAGCATCTTAAATTCAAGGCTACAAATCATCCAGTGTCTTATACCTTGCAATAATACAGATTAATAATGCTCTCTATTCTAACACATGCAAACTGATTATATTGCCTTTTTATACTCATGGCATTAATACAGATTATATTGCAGATTAAATATTTCCATTTTCTGGCCCACTGCCACCTCATTCCCCCCTTTTGATGCTGGTTTTGTGATTCCCTGAGAAAACCTTAGCATCAACCAATCACTAATAGATCTTCTCATTCTCCATCATTTTGGCTGTGCGCATCATCATTACCATGTCTCGTTCAGTGACTCGAGGTGGCATTGGGGCAGAGCGGGAAACCATTGAAAACAGTGAAGGTATACATTGGATAAAACAACAGACAGATAATGCACATACTATAAATCCAACAACAATTACAAATAAATGTTTCAGCCATGAGAGATCAGGTAACCATGAGGTCAACCAATTCCAGAGTCCAGGGGATCCGGAATCAATTCGAATTCCCTGAGTGAGGTTTCTGAGTTCATGAACTATGTTATTTACTTTGTAAGAATTATCCGACAAATTAAAACAACACATATTTTTCACAGTTTCACACCCGTAATTATGCAATAACAGTAGATAATCAATAGCAGCTCTATTGTCTAATATGGCTCCTCGTAATTCTCCCTGTTCCTGATTTAAGTATCCTATTGCAGTTGAGGATTTGTTTATGTTTCGAATCATAACACAGGCAATTGCATCAATTGCTTTTTCAGCATGAGCTACCAGTCCTGGTACTCCAACAAGAGAGACACTTAATGCTAGGTATTCTGCGGCTGAGAACAATCGTATGTTTGGGTCACAGTTTGGTTTTACAGTTAAAGCAGTTCTTCTTGACCTTGGTGGTTGTTGATTAGTGTTCACGTTGAGTGTCTGTGTTTTATTTAATTGATCCTTTGAAGAGAATACTGGTGCCAACCGACTGGTACAGCAGATGGTACCCTCGGTTAGGTTTGCTGGAAGATAATTATAGGTGGTTCCTGCACAAGTGAGAAACCATCCTACAGGAAGAGATACATGAGTTTTAAGAACTGGTATCTCATTATCAAAGTGACATGTGAACGGTTCTCCAGGTGGCGTAAGGCATTCGTCTGGATTTGTACACCCCATCCATTTCATACAAGATGTTAATGGTGATTTAGCAACATGTGGTGTACGCAGATAAAATGTACCTCCGGGATTCTTTCCTCTTAGTTTTGGTCCATGTGTCATGTGTGAATAATAATTAGGTCCTTCTTCTGGTCTATTAGCATGAAATTCTTTAACTTGTACAATAGGGGTATAACAAATAGGAACAAGGCATGTTCCCAACAAATCATGTCGATCTGCCTTCGCACTTAAACACATGTGTTCTACTCCTGCTATTTTTGCTAGGTATTTCCATATATTTATGTGTGTTGTGACTTCAAGAGGACTCTTGAACTCCATGCTATCTTGATAATTTGAATCCTCAACCTCAGTAAACGGCTGTTTACTCCTTCCATCGGGTGCAACCAATTCTATTGTCTCAGTCTCGTGTCCTGTCTCCTCAACCGGTTGTTCTATTGGTACTTGGCCATCTGTTACTATTGGATATTTTCTCTCTAACATAGTTTCATCAATTAACACACCATAAGATACATTGAATATACAAGATAAGAGTAAACATGTATACAATTCAAGCAGATCTTTTCTTCGGCAGAGTCTGGCCGTACGCACAATCATCACGGCTGACTGTGGTAGGGCCTAGCTCTAATCTTCAAATCCTCAGCAGTTGTAAGTCTGACAGTGCCTGAACCGTGACCGCTTCCAGGTATGGGTCAGGTGGCAGTGTCTAGCTCAATTCTTCTCGTCCTCAGCAGTAGATCTTTGTGACTGGTGACAGGCAGCTTCTGGAGGTGCCTGCCTTCCGGGGTTGTCCTGATTTACCAAGGTAGATTTCCTGTAAATAGTTAACTTTAAAGCATCATTTGGGTGAGGTACGGCTTCCCACTGAGGGGGAGCCCTCTTCACCCTTGTCCAATGAATCCAGGGTGTCATTCCATCAACCTTTACAGCAGTTGGAGTGGAAAGCAAAACCACATACGGGCCCCTCCATTTGGGAGCCAGTGGTGTTCCCTTCCAATCCTTTACCAAAACCTCGTCACCTGGTTGAAAAACATGGAGCGGGGTCACCGGAAGTGGAGGGTACTGCTCGGTCACAAAAGCCTGTAACCGCTTCAGTGCCTTCCCTAAACTAATTACCTCCCTCTGCAAAGTCATCTGTCCAATCTCGGTGAGGTCCCCTTGCAGTCCTGGTAAGGTGAGTGGAGGTCTTCCATACAACAACTCAAACGGTGACAGTCCATGTGGTCTTTTTGGTGAACATCGAATGAGGAACAACACACTTGGTAGTACTTGTAGCCAGTTCAACTGAGTCTCTTGGCAATGTTTTCCCAACATGGTCTTTAGAGTTCGGTTCATTCTCTCAACTTGCCCAGAGCTCTGGGGTCTGTAAGCACAGTGTAACTTCCAAGTAATCCCTAGCAGGTGTGCTAGGCGCTGGATCACTTTATCTACAAAAGCTGGACCATTGTCGGATCCAATGTGATGTGGCATTCCATGCCTTGGAATAATGTCTTTAAGAAGAGCTCTGGATACTTCTGATGCTTTCTCGGTTCTGGTGGGGTAAACTTCTGGCCATCCTGAATAAGTATCTACCATTACTAGCAGATACTTGTAGGGTCCACTCCTTGGCATTTCAGTGAAATCTATGACCAAAGACTCGAAGGGTATTACCCCTCGATGTTGAGTCCCTGGGGGCAGACGAGGTCCTTGTCTTGGATTATTCCTGGCACAAACATAGCAGCGCTGGGAAGCCAACTGTGTTAGGCTGTCCACTCCATCCATGTAGATCTGTCTCTTCAGCAGCTGGGCGAGGAAGTCTTTCCTAAATGAGTCTCTGCATGTGCCCTCTTAACTAGCTCCCATGCTAGTTGTTGCGAACGAACGGGCGACCGTCTGGTAGCACCAGCCATGGTCCCATTTTCCGCTCCTTGCTGACCTGCCCACTCGGCTTCAGCAGTACTGTATGATACCTTTTCTTCGCCTTCAGGAATCCAACCTGGAAGTCCAAAAGGGGGCTTGAAGATCAACCATCCGAGCCCCTTCCTTCGCTGCCAAGTCAGCTTTCCTGTTCCCTTGAACAACGGGGTCATCTCCCTTCTGATGTCCCTTGCAATGCATTACTGCTACTTGTTTGGGTGCCCAAACAGCGTCCAACAGTGCAAGAATCTCTTCTTTGTACTTGATTGGATTCCCTGACGAATTCAACAATCCTCTTTCCTTGTAGAGGGCTCCATGCGCATGTAGTGTTGTAAATGCATACTTTGAATCAGTGTAGATGTTGGTTCTCAATCCCTCTGCCAGTTGAAGAGCACGAATCAATGCAATTAGCTCTGCCTTTTGTGCTGAAGTATTTGTTGGTAAAGGACCTTGTTCAGCCACCTCGGTTGAGGTCACCACGGCATATCCTGCTCTTCGTATGCCTCCTTCCATGAAACTACTACCATCGGTGTAGTAAGTCACATCAGCATTCTGCCAAGGCTGGTCTTTGAGATCTGGACGGCTAGAGTACACCTCATCCATGGTCTGGATACAGTCGTGAGTGACGGGGTCTCCTCCTGGGAGGAGTGTTGCTGGGTTGAGAGTGTTGCAAAGTTCCAGTCTAATTCTTGGATTCTCATACAGTTGTGTCTGGTATTTCAGCATTCGGCTATTGGTGAACCAATAACTCCCTTTATAGTCCATCAGGGTGGTGACTGCATGTGGCACCTTGATGAGTAAATCTTGACCCAGGGTAAGCTTGTCTGCTTCCGCTGCCAGCAAGGCTGTTGCTGCCACCGCACGCAAGCATCCAGGCCAACCCTGAGCAACAGTGTCCAATTGTCTTGATAGGTAGGCTACTGGCCGAGGCCAGCTTCCCAAAACTTGTGTTAGGACTCCGACAGCCACCCCCCTTTGCTCGCTCACGTAAAGGGTAAATGGCTTTTCAAGTCGGGAAGTCCTAGTGCAGGAGATTCCATGAGTGCCTTCTTAATGGCTTGAAATGATGATTCACATTCTGGAGTCCATTTAAATGAGTCCTTCTCGTTTCCTTTTGTTGCGGCATGAAGTGGGCGTGCCAATATGGCAAAGCTTGGCACCCACACTCTACAAAATCCCGCTGCCCCAATAAAAGAACGCAAATTGATGTCTACTAGTGGGGGTAGGAATCTGACACACAGTCTCTTTTCTTTCAATGCCCAAGTGGCGCGTTCCTTTGGATAAGTCAAACCCCAAATAACGCACCTTGGTTTGACAAATCTGGGCTTTCTTTCTTGATACGCGGTATCCCTTGATTCCAGTAGCTTGAGTAATTCACGTGTAGCATGCCAGCATTCTTCTTTATCCTTGGCGGCTATCAGCAGGTCATCTACATACTGGAGCAGAATTCGGCGTGGTGGAGTAGACTCGAAATCCTGCAGGTCTTGGCCCAAAGCGGTCCCAAAGATCGTAGGGCTGTTCTTTAATCCTTGAGGTAATCTAGTCCACGTCAGTTGCCTCTTCTGTCCCGTTGTAGCGTCTTCCCATTGAAAAGCGAAGATGTTCTGGCTGATGGGTGCCAGCCGGATGCAAAAGAAAGCATCCTTCAAGTCCAAAACTGTAAAGTAGGATGACATAGCTGGAATCCTTCCCAACAAAGTGTATGGATTTGGAACCACTGGGTGTAGAGTGACTGTTGCCTGATTTACCGCACGTAGATCTTGAACAGGTCTGTAGTCATTCTCAGTCCCCCCTTTCTTCACGGGCAAGAGAGGAGTGTTCCAGGGGGACTGGCATGTCCGTAGGATCTTGTATTCCAGCAGGCGATCCAGATGCTTTTGAATCCCTTGCCTTGCTGCCGCTGGAATAGGGTACTGTCTTAATGAAACTGGATTGGCTCCTGGTTTAACTTCAATGACCACTGGTGGGACCATGCGGGCCATCCCTGGCGGGTTGTCCTCTGCCCACACAAGCGGTGTGTTGAAGACTCTCCAGGCATGTTCATCATCGAGGTCTGGCATGGGAGTTTGCATCCTCCACTCCTCCTGTAGAGGGCATGTAAGGGTTAGCAGCGGCATAGGGGTTTCTTCAGGACCAAGGCTGAGACGAGGCTCCCCTTCGATGAAGGAGACTTGTGCTTGTAGTTTGCAGAGGAGGTCCCTCCCCAGCAAGGGGACTGGACACTTGGGTGAATACAGGAACTGATGGGTGACCTGGGCTGGACCCAGTTGGCAACGTTGACTTTGTAGGTAAGGCAAGTTCTTGATCTTTCCTGTAGCTCCTATGACCTTGGCACCTCTTCCACTTAGAGGGGCAATAGGAGTGGTCACGACAGACCGGGTGGCTCCTGTGTCCACCATGAAGACGATGTCCCGTCCTTCCACATTCATCATGACCCTGGGTTCTCTAAGGTCATGTGTTCGGTCAGCCACGTAGCCCTCCGTCCACTCTTCTTCCCCTATGAAACCCTCAAAATGAACTGGGGGTTCGAATGGGGGTGCCTGTGTATTCCATTGGGTATTCCACCGTGGTTGTGGATTCTCCGATGGGCCTCCTGTAGGGTAGGCTTGGTAAGCTTGCCTGCCTCGGTAGAAACCTCTTCCGGTTCCACGCTGCCACCCTCTGGTTCCTCGTCCTTGATGTTCATATCCTCCGCGTCTTTCCTCTTCCTGTCTCTGGCGACATTCGTTCTTCCAGTGCCCCACCTTTCCGCAGTGATGGCATGCTCCCGCCTTAGGGGCTCCTCGAGCCTTGTTCAGACTCGGTGCCTGATCCCGGTTGATTCCACCCCTACCTCTGCCTCTGCCTCGGAGGCTATTGTCTGCTACGGCCACTGCCAACATGTCCATCTTTTCTTTGGTTGCTTTCTTCTTTTCTTGTTTTTCCACTTCATCCCGATTAACATAAACCTTGTTTGCTATGTCAATTAATTGGGATGTGTTCATTCCCAAGAAGCCTTCCTGCCTCTGTAGCTTCCTCCGGATGTCTGGCGCTGACTGTGCCACAAATGTCTCATTGATTGCCCTTGTGGTGCCTTCATCGGTAATCTCACAGGATGTGTATTTCTGATATGCTTCAATTATCCTCTCTAAAAATGCTCCTGGAGTCTCATCCTTTCCTTGAATTACCTCTCTAGGTTTACTTATATTGGTGGGTCTGGTAGGACCTTTCTTAAGGGCATCCAGGAAAATCTTCTGATGCTGTGCCAAACGCTCCTTTCCCTCAGGGGTATTGGGATCCCAGTTAGGGTTGCTATCTGGCCACACCCTTTTCTTCCATTCTTCTATATCTCGCTCCGTGTCGGGCTTTAATTTAAGTGCTATGTTCCATGCATCGGCCACTATCCTTCTCCTCTCCTCAGTGGTGAAGAATGTAGCCATCAATACCCGTATATCCTGCCAATTGGGGTTGTGTGTTGTGATAATACTTTCACATAAATCTGTTAATTTCTCGGGATGTGTAGTGTATGCTGGACTATGTGCACGCCAATTCAATAAGTCTGTGGAAGAAAACGGAATATACTGCACCACGCTCCTGTAGGCTCCTTCCGCGGCGTTGGTCAGACTAGGTACCCACTGGTTCTGGACCCTTAAGGGAGCTACTATGTCAGTAGCCTGAGCAGTGGGAGTAAAAGCTAGTTTCTTTGCTGTTACTGACCTTGTCTGCATTCTCTCGACTGACCCCTCCACACTCTTCTCTAAGTTTCGCTCCACCTGAGGTGTCCCTTTAGTTTGGAGCTTTGTCTCCTCCTTTTCCTCATCGGAGGAGAGGGGGTCAGTGGAACCCTGTTGCTTTTCGTTAAAGGCTGAAGCACCCTCTTTTAGATGGGTAAGGTCTGGATAAACTGGTTTAACTTGACCGGGGTCTCCATCCTTCTTCTGTGTATGCCTTATGGAGGGTTCTGGATGGATAACCTGTGGAATGCTGGGCAGAGCTGCAGGTGGAGTGCTGGGTGGCGGCCTAGGCTGTTGACCTTGTGGTGGGCCATGGTGGGGGACATGTTGTAGCCTTACAGAGGGGGTATAAAGAGGAGGTAACTCCTCTTCATCTGCCGCCCAAATCTTAACTCCATGTTTTTCATCCACTCTGAAGACAGCATTAGACAACTCAGTCACACCAACATCTTTATTAACCCCATCCCCCATACATTCACATTTCTTTAACCATCTCGGATTTTGCCTCACTATTGCCTGCCATGCATCTGCATAGGGAAATTGTTCAGGGTATTTTGTGGCAGTAATCCATGCAATTCTGCTAATAATTTGGGGATCCAGAGTACCCTCTGGTGGCCATCCCACATTTTTAAAAGTGGGCCATTGAATTTGACATAAATTCCGCAATTGTGATTCTTCCAATTTTTCCTGCCCAGTGATTTTACGAAAGGCCGAAAAATGTGCAATCATACAATCCAATGGATTAACAGCCTGTTTACTAATACCCTGTTTATTACCCATATTAATATTTGATTGATTTCACCAATCAAAAAAATTCACAGTTCTATGACCTCTCAAGGCAACATAAAACAATAAGGAATGGTTATAACAGCAGGTTCATTTATCTTTCAAAAAGCATAAATCAGGAAAAAAAGATTTTAGAGCAACAAGTTCAACAATTCCTTCAAAATAGCTTAGAATGAAAAAAAAAGATTTTTTTCTTCTTAAAAAAACTTAAAATAATGATAGAAATAATAATGGAATAATGGTAATAAAAATAATAATAAAAATTAGAGAAATTAATAAGTGAGTACTTAAAATAGCTAAAAATATTTTATAACAAGTCTGTAGTCAAACAGCTCGAAATGAAAAACCGAGCTGCAAAAAGTGACCCAAAATAGGAAAAATGCACTTGAAACAGCAAGTTCAAAGGCCAAAGACAATTTGAAAAGAAATAAAAATGGATCAAAATAATAATAATAATAATAACAATAATAGTAATAATAACAATAACCGGTTATAAAAATAGAAAAGCTTATTTATAGAAACAAATTTTAAAACGCCAAGCCCCGGATAAAAAAAAGGGCTTAGGATGTAAATGAATTGAAACCAACCAATTGAAATCCAAAGGTAATTTGGAATATCAAAATGAATTAGACCAACCAATTAAAATTTAGAGCAGCTTGTAATGATAAATGGATTAAAACCGATCTAAAAGAATAATCAGGAAAAAAGATAAAAATGAAAATAGAAAAATTAAAAAATGAAAAATAGTAATAATAATAATAATAAATTTATTTAGGATTAATTTTCCTAAGTAATAAACCAATCAGATGAAAATAAATTCCTTAACACACAATTCACAAATTTTTGAAAAGTTTGAAAGAGAAAAAAAATCTAGAACCGTAATGTTCAATTTTTCCACAAGAGGGCAGTCTAAACCACTTTGAAAAAAAAAAAAAAAATAATTCAACACAGATAAATGGGGCACTTTAAAAAAATGCCTATAAAATTCAAAGACGGAAGGAAAAATATATATATATATGGTGATCAGAAATACCTGAAACAATTCAAAAAAACCAATATTCAATGCCGAAAATTTTAAAAAAATGGAGGGCACCACAAATGAAAAATGAATAATAATAAAAAACCTATGTCATTCAAGTTTCCACCACAAGAGGGCAAAACTGCCTTGAATGGAACAAAATCCAAAAACAGTCAATGTAGTTTTAATATCAGCCACAAGAGGGCCGAATCCACTTTAATTGGAACAAAATCCAAAAACAGTCAATGTAGTTTTAATTTCAGCCACAAGAGGGCCGAATCCACCTTAAATGGAACAAAATCCAAAAACAGTCAATGTAGTTTTAATTTCAGCCACAAGAGGGCCGAATCCACCTTAAATTGGAACAAAATCACTACAAAAAAATCAAGATACTTGGGACTTAATATGAATGAAAAGAAATTAATTAATAATATATATATATATATCAAAGAAATAGTAAGCTAATAAGCCTAGAAATAAATGAACTCAAATAATGAGGAAATAATAATAATAAAATTCAGAAGTAAATATCCTTTCAAAACAACTCAGACTTGAGACAGCTTAATAAAGGGAAATGAATTTTTGAAATTAATCTGCCAGCTCTTCAATGGAATAGGGAAACGGATATATTAAAAAAGAAAAATAGAGATTAAAGATAACCGATTTAATTTGGGGAAAATGTATATATGTATATATATATGGAAAAATAGGAATTAAATTGTATTTGAGAATAATTGAGGAAAGAAATGACCAATTAGGATTAAAATGTACAATCAAATTAATATGGAACTGAATAGAAGTGGATTAAGGAAAAAAAAATTCAAACATAAATGTAGTGTGAGTCAGAAATACAGCGACAAAAACCCCAAAAAGCTAAAACAGATTTGAAGTAACACAGCAATTTAAGTTAGAATGGCCCTTGAAAAGCTTTAAAATGGTAAAAAAAGATTTAGAACTGCAGTATTTATTTTCCACCATGAGATGGCAGATTTTTTTTTAAAAAAATGGTTTAAATTGTAATTTTACTACTTTCCACCAGATGGGGCTATTTCTTTTTTTTTTTTTCAGAAAATAATTTGAAACTGCAATTTTTACTTTTTCCACTGGAGGTCAGTGTTGTATAAGATATCTTCTCAAAAATAATTCAAAGCTGCCACAATTTAATTTGGCCAGGAAAGGGCAGCATTTGGCAAGGAATGATTTTTAAAAGTGTTCCCCTTTTTCAAACCTTCAGCCGTTTTTTTTAATTGTGATTCACAGTTATCTATCCTTAATATTCTCCAGCTATAAGAACTGAATGAGAAAAGATCTCTTGGTTTATCTATCTGTCCTTAAACAACAGACAGCAGTTGTTAGAGCTGGGAATACCAGAATCTTTAATTTGTGATTCAAAATAGTATTTCTTCCTTTAAAGGAATTCAAACAGGGAACTCAGACAAAACCGCCCATCCCCACCATGAGAAAGGAATGTGCTTCCTGCCCGAGGCTGTTTTTCCTTCTAAGAGCAGTTTCGCACCTCATAAACACAAAGAAAGAGAGAGGTAACCCTTTCCTGCAGGGTTAAATTGCTACAAAACCAATTTGAAGCTCTTACTTTCCAATTAGAGTTATTATGAAATGAGCTTCACTGTTTGTTTGTTTGGTTTTTTTTTTAGAGCATATATATAAACTTCCCGCCAAAGGCCTTTTTTCTCTCCCTCTCCGTGATAATGCAATCTAAACAAAAGGACTCGTGAGCCCACAGCCAAATTGAAAAGGAGGGGGGTCCTTTTCAGTTTGGGAGCTTCTTTAGAACAAATATGTATGGGCCTCTCTCTCCCTTGCTTTAACAGATAACAGACCCACACATTAAAAACCACATGGGGAACTTAATTCCCTCCCCCCTTTTTCTTCACACACACACGAATGCTTCCTGCCTTCTGCTATTCAGTGACACAGAGGCGTAAATGATTTCTTCCTTCCCTTAAGAAGTTTTCTCTCCCCCTGCAACACAAACTTAAAACGCAGAGAGAGACCCTTTTTTTCCCCTCTTTTCCCTCCCCCTTCTCCAAAGGGGGGCCAGCTCACATGTAATTACTATGTGAGGCTGCTTTAACCTGACTTTTTCCTTCCCTAAAAGTCCTTTATCGAAATGCCTTTTATCACTGCTATCAAGACAATTTCGTAATTTGGGAATTAGCTAGATCCCCCGTCTCCTATCCTCAGGAGGTTTACCCCTTATCATCAAGATAAAACCCTTAGACGATGACCCTCTTCAAAGTCTAATTATGCAGCGACCTGGGTTTTTCTTGGATCCCCTGCAAGCGCCTTGCTATATCCTTATATAATTAACCCTTTCATAATTACCTGTTCCTTGAAGTAAGCGTTGATTTTTCACTTGAGCAGTTGCTTCCGTTCATCCACCGTCTCCCAGGTCAGAGACAAACCACAGTCACTTAATGGGCCCTTAGCTTCTGTAGCTGTCTCCGCCCTCCGTAGATTGTGAAAGAGAGCCGAAGCAAGTTCAGAGCCTGTCAATATTTCATTTAATAATAACGCCAAAATGATAGCCCCACGTTGGGCGCCAAATGTTAGGGTGAGATTTTAAATCTTCCCTTTTACCTAGGCGTTAGTAATGGATATAATAATATACTCACAGGCTCTGTTCAAGTTCAAAAGAAATCAAGGCTTTATTTAACAGAAATCTTCTGATATCACATCAGAGGCTCAGCTTAACAATGAAAATGGTCTTAACACCGAGCTGGTCTGGTCCGAACTGGCTTACCCCTCTCTGGCCCCTTGCATATCTCCAGTACCCTTCCTCAGATTACATTTCCAGATGTTTTTCCCTCTCTAAGGAAAGGAAAACATTCCTTGCATTCCTCGAGCTAGCTTCATGCTCTTGGAGAGGAGAAGACAGGATATGGGCCCCATTTAAAGTAAACATTTTCGGTGCCAGAGGCCTGGCTTAACATTTCTAGCATACACATTCAGCATCTTAAATTCAAGGCTACAGATCATCCAGTGTCTTATACCTTTCAATAATACAGATTAATAATGCTCTCTATTCTAACACATGCAAACTGATTATATTGCCTTTTTATACTCATGGCATTAATACAGATTATATTGCAGATTAAATATTTCCATTTTCTGGCCCACTGCCACCTCAAAACAAAGAAAATCAAGCTGCTCCATTATAAAAATCTGAAAAAACTCAATCACATAATATTTTTATTAAAGCGACTAGAATATTACATAATGTTGAACAAAAAGAAAAAGGAATGTTTGTCATTGTTTATTTTGTCACTTGGAAAGTTTCACTACAATAAAGTTTGAAAACCACTGGTACCAGGGAGATATCAAACTTGGATGGCTTTGAAGTGCAATTAGATAAATTTGTGGAACTCTCAATGGAACCCAGTCAAGATGGCTAAATATCACCTTTATGATCGGAATTTTTTATATATATCACTACAGAAAAATGTAAAGTGGAATATGCATCCATTGACAATTGGTTGGTCACTGTGGGAAAAACAATCAATCATATAGACTTTTTTTGCAGCAAAAGCATTCTAAATATTTTGACAAGCAAGATATTATTTTCAATTCAGTACTGGCTACTAAAGATTGATGTTATACACAATTGAAAACAAGGTTTTTGATGCCATGGTATTATAATGAAAAGCTTAAAACTGACCTTTTTAATTTGAATATTTTCAAAAGTGAAAAAGTCATGTGTTTGGGCTTTAATACACATAATATGGTTTTTCAGACCATAAAGCCCACAAGAAAACCTTTCTTCCTCAAATACCCAAAAAGTAATTTTTTACACACTCAGTTAAGTTCAATTACAAAGGAAGATTTGTATTAATTAAACCTAACCTCTAAGGGCTGAGGAATTTGACCCTGACAGATGTGAAGGGACACAGACAAAAGCAATCAGAAATCATTACATTTACCCTTCCACAAATTTTGTAAAATGCCTCACCTTCAGACTCCTATGCTAGATTATCTTCCTTTCAACAGCTATAATTGCTTCCCATCTGGTGATAATATTAAAAGACACCAGTCCTAAATAATTGCATCTTCAGTTTTTTCTGGGTCATTAAAAATAATTATTTTTTCAGAAACTCTATGAGAAAAGATCTTGTACATACAACTGACGTTTCCATGTAGTAGTTAATGAAACAAGATTCAAGGCTTAAGCAAAGTACAGAATATTGTTAAATTAACTGGAGACATTTATCTTATCGTGTAAAAAAAACCCCAAAACAATGAGCTCTATTTTATGAACAGTTAATACTTTCAACAGCAACAAAAAGAAACCCTATCAAGCTCGTCACTGAGATTATTTGCCTTAAGGCACAAGGGTATATAATTAATTCCTTGGCATTACTATCTGTCTGATTGGAATCAGAATGACCCTGCACTCTGCCAGCAAAACATTTACATAAAATATATGTCCAAGTATTTTATCATCTTGCAAGTAAAACACAATTTTTCAGAAAAGAGAAGTACATTCTACTTCATACGAGAAACGTACAAAGAAAGATCATTGCATTTTAGAGCTGGAAGAGACTACAAGGGCCATCTAGTTCCCTACCATGCAGGAACATACAACTGAAGCAGTGCAGAAAGCAGTGCTATCTATATGTATCGCTGATTATCTACCCCATTTCTATTCAGTACTGTAAATATGATAGATGCGTTTTAAAGCTTAATGGTTTGCTGTACAATCAAAATGCATTTGTTAATGATTAATGTAATGGCAACAGTCAAAGACCAAATGTGCTTTAAGCCCACTGATTACAAGGGAATGATTTGGATCTGGCTGCCACTTAAGGTGCATCTATACTGTAGAATTCATGCAGTGTGACATCACTTTAACTGCCATGCTACTAAATCATAGGAATTATAGGCATCAGCTCTCTCTGCCAAAGTGTGCTGAAGTCTTACCAAACTGGAACTCCCAGGAGTCCATAGCATTGAGTATAGCAGTTAAAGTAGTGTCAAACTGCATTGATTCTGCAGTGTAGATGCACTCTTAAACAAGGGAAACTTGAGAAAAGGCTCAGAATAGATGCCATCTCCCATCTCCATGCATGGTTTCATTTTCACAATTAAGGGTCATGATTGAGGGAACACGTGCACTGAAACTGTCACAGCAGGAGTGACAAATTAATCTGGGATCCAAAACAGGTCTCGTTCCATGTTGTCTCTGGCAATTTTTATAACTAGCAAACCTTCTTTCACATCCTAATGTCCTCTGATTGAGCCTGGTTTTAATATATTCATTGGTACAAGAGATACTATGAATCTCTTGTACTATGATACGTTCTAACTAAAGCAAGGTGGCTGCTCTAACCATTGTTAAGAGCAGCCACTTTGCTTTACTTAGAACATATCATAGTTTCTTTAATATTTGTTATTTCCCATTAATGTATAGTCTTGAAAACTGGAAATAAATAATAGATGCAAGTCTATTTCATTTAAACTGGTAAAGAACAAGCTATTACATATCAACAAAAGCCATTTATACACGGGCAAGATATTGCACTACACTGATACCAAATAAAGACTTTTTTTCTTAAGAGAGTTAAGGGAATATATATATGTGTGTGTGTGTGTGTGTGTGTGTAAAAGAATGGAACATGGCTGGGAACACTTCATTTAGACTCTGTGTAAAGCACCTAAAAATAAGACTGCCAGACATGGAGCAAGAAAGTAATGCCAAAAAAGCATAGTTCTTCTACTCTGACTACTTAGGATCAAAGAAAGATCTGGAGAAATAAAGAAATTGTGTTTGTAACAAATGGAGAAAATGTACAAGTTATGAATTATTTTTTCCACCTGGTAACTGCTACAAAATAAGTCTAATGCGTCTAATGCGCTATCAAATCTAATACGTACCTCAATTTTCAAGACCCTGAATTTTTATTTATATTTTTAAAAAGGATTTTCTGGCGAATGTAATATAAAGTGGCAAAAAGTGAACTCTTTGTAATTTGGCCCAAAAAAGTGTGCATTACTATGGCCGTGTGCTTATAATTTCTTATTTAAAAAACAAAAGTGTTAGAATACCAAAGCTTTCAGCGATGGAAAATGGAAAAGGTAATCTTGGAGTGCATCTATGCTGTAGAATGAATCCACTTTAAATGTCCTGGCTCAATGCTATGGAATCACGGGGACTGTAATTTGGGATCATGGGAGCTGATGCCTCACCAAACTACAAATCCCAGCATTGCATAGTGTGACGATCTCGGTCACCAAAATTGACTAATTGACACTCCCGGTAGTCTGCCACCAACCTAATGGGTCATTAGGATTTGCTTTTAATTAACACTCTAAATAAATGAAGTGTCTGTAGCGTTGGCCTTTACAACAACCCACCCACCAAGAATGTAAACTGAGGAGACCGAAAGATGACAGAGGCTTCTATTAAAGTTAATAAGAAAAGTATTTATTAACTACAACAAGGCTATTAAATAGGCACAGATCGTATTGGTTCTACTAAGAGGCAACTAGCGTATGGTTACAGCAATGATATACTTAGGACAGCGTGATGGTTACTAAAACAATATATGTGCTAGAGCGTAGAGGTTACTTATTAGAAAGGCTATTAATTCTTCTTCAGATGGTACGTTCAGTTCCACAGACAGTACTACGACTTGTCTCCCAACTCCCAACTAATAGTTCCACTAGATGGTTGTTGGTCCTAAATTCTGGAACATCTAATCACTTAGATCGTTCCCCGAGTCTGGCTACTCCTGGGTTACTCGTAACCCACACAGTCTAAGAGTCCAACTACCTGTCACTCTTTCACCAGAGATGACCAGGTATCCCAACTGCCTATCACAAGAACAGTTCTAAATGGCACTCTTCCACAAGCATTCCCACTAGAATGACTACTGGCCCTAAGGGCGGTCAGAACTGAGTCGTGACTCCCACTAGTCCAGCCTATTCATACGTGGTGAATTGCTTAGGACAGACTGTCAGTCTCTGTTGCCAAGGCTCTGGTGATACTCCCCCAGAAACCTTGCTCAAGACTGCCTCAGGCTTAGATGCTGAATCTACAGCCTGACTCTAAACAGCAGGCTGGAGATGTGCGTCTGCACAGCCTCGCTCTAAACTCCAAACTCCAGACTGAAACTTTCTCTGACAGGACTTCTACTCTGCCAGCTCCAACTCCTCCCCTTCTACTCTAGCCAATCACAGCCTCTACACTGTAGCTAGGCACAAGCCTGCAAGGCCACGCCCCCTTGCTCTGGCTTCCCTTCCCTTAATGGTTGCTGGCTGCAGCCACCTCTCCAAGATGGATGCCAGCCCGACCAAAACAGGATTTCTAAACCCCTTCTAAGCAGGCCTCGGCCCTGCTTAAGGCAGGTGAGTCCTTACACATAGCATTGAGCCAGGGCAATTAAATTAGAGATACCGTCCCTGAAATAGGAGTTCCAGGTGTTCCTGAAGCAGCTTCCTCTTTTGCTTTGCCTCAGCACAATTACATGAAGCTAATGTAATTTTGGGAGGGTAATTTTGCCAAAAAATGTGAGAATTAGATTCAAGTTAATACTATGTAATCACACTGACCACAAAATGAAAATACTTATATCAAACATTTGTGTATAACAGAAGGCATACTGTAGATTACAAAATCAGCTGGGACTTGATGCTTTCTGCCCCGATATCCAATGCAATGAGCAACTCAAAACTGAATAACGTCTTCCCAAGCAGCAGACTGGGTCTCCCTGAACTATGGTGTGCATGTTCATGGTGGCCCCGTGATTTTTATAGGGTTTTCTTAGGAAAGAAATACTCGGAGGTGGTATTGCCAAGTTCTCCTTCTGAAATAAGGTCTACAGCACAATATATTCATTAGTAAACTCCCATCTGTATATTATCCATGACTGTTCCTGCTCATCTTTCAAGATGAGACAGTATATGGTACCTTTAGGGCAGTGGTTCTCAACCTGTGGGTCATCAAATGTTTTGGCCTTCAACTCTCCAAAATTCTAACAGCTGGTAAACTGGCTGGGATTTCTGGGAGTTGTAGGCAAAAACACTTGGGGACCCACAGGTTAAGAGCCACTGTTTTAGGGTGTTTAAGCCCTGAACTAGTCTTACTCAACTCTACGCAACCAAGGTACTCTAGGCGACTTACACAGTTAAAATAAACAGATTACATAGTCACAGCTTGTTACTTAACAATCATAGGCTCTTCTGAAGAGCCATGTCTTGAGTGCCCCTAGAAATGTATATAGATTGGGAGTGGCGGTAGGGAGTTTCACAAGATTGGGGCTGCGATTGAGAAGGATCTATGTCTTCGGGACTATAAATGCTTCCAGGTGAAACCAATATTTTTGACAGGACAACAGTAAATAATGACTTTGTTTTCTCGCATAATAATAATAATAATACTTTATTGGTATTCTGCCCTCTCTCCCCAAATGGACTCAGGCCCTACAAACAGCTTGGTAATGGACAGTATGTCTACTTCCCCCCACCTCTTTGTCCCAGCATCCTTTTGACAGACTCCTTGAATTTATATGTAGTATTTTGGGTCTTCAAAGTGCGTCATCACAACCGCTGGAAAGTGCTTCATCACAACCATTCCTAAAACTACCATATCTGATGCTGTCACCATTCGGTACACGTTGGTATCAACAGCCCAGTACAAAAAGAATAGAACATTTTTACTGTGCTGAAAGCTATCCTGTATCTGGTTTTATTCAATCCAAAGGGCTTATTACATGGGAAACTGACTTTTATTACTTTATAGTAAACATGGATATGTTTGTTGCCAACATCACTATCCCTGATTCACTTAAAGTAATTTTAAGTACATGATAGTGTTCAAAGATTGCTTACCATAAAATTCTAGCAACTGCAAAATAGTACATTCATATTTAGAATCTAATAAGTTCACTTGCAAAATTTAGTATACTTTGGGCCAGTCCGTCGTGTCCCCCCTCCCCTTTTTTCTGGGATTTTTTCTGAAAAATAAAAACGGTCGGATTTTGTGTTTCTGGCCACCCATATCCTACCATACACAAACCACATCACGAGAATATTCTGCAATGCTGATGGAAATATATCTAGTGTCTACAGTTACCCCCAAAATAATACTATCCACTAATTGCCACTTTTTGTATTCCAAGTCTAAAAGCTTTAAAATTGTTGAAAGTATTTTAAGGTTAGGAAAATTCATATCCCATTACAAAGCTAAAACATTTGACAGCTGAAAAATAGAATGTGATTTGCCAGACCAACACTACCACACACATAAATGGCATCCTTCATAGCAAAATGTCAAAACAACCTGACTAACACTATTTGAATAGTTGCAGACAGATTGTTGACTGGGGTTGGTTACAAGGACTTTTTGTGTTTTATTTTGCTTCAACAGAATAGTTTTTAGCTTTTCAGTTTTTTTAAACAATGTTAAGTTATTTTTATCTAACCTCAGATTTTCTGGTGTATACTGGCACATAAATACTTTTAATAAATCAACAAATCAATCAATAAAATAAAAATACTGATTTGTAATAAAGGAACCTCTCAAGTGATTGGATAAATAATTGCCTTTCCAAGACAATATTTGAATTTATGATGGACTAAAAAGGAACGTTTATACCAATTTCTAAGTTAGAAATGTTTTCACCTTTAAAATTTGTATTATAAGATGTGCATTCAATTATATTAGAGTAAATTAGAAATAAATTACAGCACAAAATTTTAATCACCACAAGAAGAGTGCAGTTTCTTGGAAGATGGAGATGAACTTAATACATGATGCAGAGAACCAATTAGAGAAGTTAGATCTTCAACTAAGGAAATCTTCCCATAGATTGCTATGCATCAAAAGTAGTAAATAGACTGTATCATTGTTATTCATGTGAACATGACAGAAATATAAATCTTAATACCAGAAGTTAGAATCTTATGCAACTTTTATTTGCAAACAAAGCTGCAAACAGAACTGAATGGCCTTAGTCTTAACTGATAGTTGAAATAACTTTGCAATGGATTGTAGCCTATATGTTGCAAAAAGAAGACTCACTGTTTTTACTGTACTTTCAATAAAGCGCAATTAAAATGATCACAAACCCATTTAAACACTAGAGTTAGCGACATCAAATGCCTTGCATAAATTAAATGTCTGGCCCATCATCATCTTTCCAGCTTTAGATGATTTTCCCACCACCACTCCCCCTCTTGCATGACAATGAGATTTTCCAGAAGTTCACATTAGTGCCAATGGGTGACCTAAGGCCACTCATGTATCAAAGTCAACTTGATGGGAGTTGACAGCAACAACATTCTAAGCGAACCATAATAATTCACACTTGCCAGATTAATATGTAGATCAGACAAACAAGCAAAAAGCTACCACAAGCCAGCACTTATCACAAAACACAAAGTGTATTGACAAATATCAAAACCTTGAACATACACAAGAATACTACACATACACAGTATGAACTAAGTGCGCATACTTTGCCCTATAAGGAGATATAGTCCCACATATAGGAGTCCAAAGTTCCAAAGGTAAAGATAGGTTCGCACAATGGCAAGAGTTCCGCGGTTGCAAATAAACCGGATTATCTCCAAAGAGCGCAAGCAGTTCAAAATATAACAGGGTTCATAAGAAATGTAGGTTCAATAACATCCATACATAGGGTGGAGTAGGCATGTAAAATCCCAGCGGAAGATCGGACAATGAAGAGTAGCATATATACTCCAAGATTTGAAGTGGAATACGTAGGAAGCCGACGGGGTGAAGATTTCACGAATGATCAGGCCACCTTAAATCCGTTTCGCTCCTGGGCAGAGCTTTGTCAAGGCTTCAGTTATACACATACCGATGTCCTTTCATCATGGAATTCATCATGAGCCTAACCTCACTCCAATAAGTGAGGTGACCAAATTATTAGAGTGAGGTTAGGCTCATGATGCATTCCATGATGAAAGGACATCAGTATGTGTATAACTGAAGCCTTAACAAAGCTCCGCCCGGGAGCGAAACGGATTTAAGGTGGCCTGATGATTCGTGAAATTTTCACCCCGTCGGCTTCCTACGTATTTGTCAATACACTTTGTATTTTGTGATAAGTGCTGGCTTGAGGTAGCTTTTTGCTTGTTTGTTTGCTCAACCCTTGCTCTAGTATTGCCTAATATGTAGATCTGTCGCACCCCAAGGGCTTCAGACGGCCTCTTTCCTGGGGGCTGCATTTTGCCCGCTTGACTCCAAGAAACTTTCCAGCACAGCTGGGTTAACTCCCGGCTCCTGCCGTGGGCCTCTTTGCTGTTTTCATGTGCCTCCCAGGAAAGATGCTATGGTAAAGGCATGTCAAGGCCAAACTGAGCCCACCAGACTGATAGCAGAAGCGGGTACTTGGAGCACCAAGCGCTACTCCCCAGCCCAGGTGGTTTGTGCTAACGAGGCGGCACATTCTTCAAGACTAAGGTTCTCAAAACTACCCGAGGCCCATCCATCATCCGATTTGATGTTCGACGCACTGGGCCCTACAGTCAGAAATCCTATAAAGACTGTGAGATCCTGCATGCCAGCATCTCGCCTTGTTCCTGCTCATCGTTCTGGGGGCTCAGAGACTATCTATCGCATCCCGCATTTGTTCCTGAACTTCCTCCGCTTGAGATCCTGCCGTTGCGGATACTCAAGCCTTGCTGATTCCAGTATTTGCTGCTATCCGGAGGCTGCATATTAAAGGCTTCCTGGAATATCTACTTACCTTGCTACCTTATAATCAGTAAAGCTTGTTGTACCTCAGCTGCCTTGTCTGTTGTCCGGGGAGGTCAAGTGCCAAGGGGCCCAAGGGGGCGACAAGATCAGAACATATACAGTATATCCATCAGTACATCTTTTGTATGCTCAAAAGTTGCATACAAAATGAGGATATCAGGGAAAGGTGTCTACAAATATGAGAATATTAGGGAAAACATGAGTCTGTGTGTATCAGGCTTCATTTTGTGTGTTCTGTAAGTTGTAACTCACTCAAAAACTGAAAACAACTGACTTATGACTACATACATGCAGAAATGACATGGACTAGAAAAAGACTTAATTTGTTCATGGCTTGCCAATAAATAATACTTCTGAAAGACAGAAAACACTTTTTTGAGTATTACAACTGTGCAACTCTACTGAATTACTGAATTACATTTCATTATTTTCCTAAAGCTTCCTTGAATTATGTAAAAGTCAAACATGGGCTTTGTTTCCAGTTCCACTGACTCAAGGCTGATGAAAATGAAAGAGATTAAATCAGTGACAACCCCTGATGAGGGGGGTACTTGAAATTCTTATGAATACAAATGGCCTATGAAGGTTAATGAGGTTCAACATGAGTTTAAAAGAACAGGAAGGATGTGTTTTGTATGTACAGTTCATCCTCCAATTTAAGATCTAGGTAACTTTTTGAAAGGTACATTAGTGCAAGCTAAATTAACTTTTTATTGTCGATTGTAAAATATCTCTCCATTACTTTTCCAGTCAAATGTCACAGTTAGGTCAAAAGAAGTTCAGGAAATAATGCAAAGTAAAGTAAGTATCTCTTCAGAAATATCAATATTTGCTTATGCATTTAGCAAAGAAGGCTATAGAATATATGAGAAATGCAGAGCTGCTAACCTCTTCAGAAATACACACATACACAACACACAAACAATATACACCTGTACATATGTGGTTAAGTTTTCTAAATGCAATCAACACATGTTTCTTTATGGTGGCAATGGTGGTGGTTTCCTTGTCATCCTGACATATCTCCTGGGCAGTCAGGGAAGCACATATGGCTCCTGACAGTGGTTCTCAACCTGTGGGTCCCCAGGTGTTTTGGCCTACAACTCCCAGAAATCCCAACCAGTTTACCAACTGTTTCTGGGAGTTGGAGGTCAAAACATCTGGGGGCCCACAGGTTGAGAACCATTGTTACAAAATCATAAAGTCATAGAGTTGAAAGAGAGCTTGTGGGCCATCAAGCTCAACCCCCTGCCAAGAAGCAGGAAAATTGCATTCAAATATAATTATTGCATTTTCATAACAACTCTGTGATATAAAAGACTGAGAAACGGTGACCCAGATCAAGGGACTGTCTGAAACTACCTGGGGAAAAACATCCCCCCCCCCTCTTGTTGCTGTTGTTTTGTTTTTGGTGCATTGGCTGTCATTTATCTTCATGCTCAAGATGGAATATGTTTATCATCACAGAACTAGACCAATAAGTTAATCATTCTGCAGCACTGTCATCTGAACAGTTGTAAACAATTTTAACAAATTTCAGTCACTTGCCATATATACTTTATTCTGACAAATAAAACACACCTGAGAGTAAATGATGTAGTTACAAATCTATTCGTGTTTACCACTGAAGTATTTCTCTATTCTAACAATCTTCACCAAAATTTCTCATGTCATTCTGGAGGACTATGATGCATGTAAATTAGCCCCCATTATGGAAACATAAGGACTATACATTACACCCTAGTCCTCAATATAAGAAACTTCTCATTCGAAACAGAAAACATAACATAATGACGCAATGTAAGCTTTTTTTACCCTATTGCATGAGTTCCTAACTTCAGGCTTAAGAAAGATCTCTGGCTTAATACAACACAGGATCTTTATTTCAAAGCCAAAGTCCACCGAAGATTAAAGCAACTCTTGTTTTGGAATGAGGCAGACTGAGTTCATTGATTCTATATCAAGTGACTCAAGCTGATCAGCACCAACCATTTACTTATCAGGAGGATCTGGCCAAACTCTCCAGCATATGAAAAATATTTAAATAATCTGTACAGGATAAAAATGAATCCTGGTGCATTACCAGTGGTTAAAAAAAATGAGTGTTGGTCTTTGGGAATTTTTACTTGATGGTTTCATTCTGCATACATGAATATGTCCTTTCTAACTTCCAGACTAAAAATAATTTGAGAAATGCAGGTCATCTCTGCCTAAGCATGTGAAGGAAGACATGGAGAACTTATACACTTGGTTTGCAAAAAGGTATTTTGAGAGACCGCTAATCATTCTTAATCCCTGTGAAAATATTTTGGTTCTTATCTCCAATTAAGCACTTCTGGTTTGCCTCCTAAAAACATAATATGGAACATCATAATGCAAGAACAACTGTCTTGTACTATTACGTAAAGCACAATGTGCAGTGATGTTGCTATATAAATAAATGGAGGGGGAGAAGGAAGAAGAGGAGGAGACGAGGAAGTATTTTATTTTCTTCCAAGAAACTCAATCATGTAGTCAATTATATGTTTTCCTTGGTTTAGTTATTCATGAACTATGCCTTATTCCACAATGCAATATTTTCCAGCTGACCTTTGGTAAAAAGGTCACAGAGTTTTATGGCTATGGGGCTCTTTTTAAAAGGGAAAGAGGAATATAAAGCCACATTCTTAACCACTCTGAACACAAGTACCCATATTTTTCCAATGCCTATAACCATTTTAAAGTAATAAATATTCATAGAGTGCAAGTGATTGTGGATATTCATATGTAGAATTATAGAAAGAACTTGTCAGGTTTAAGAGCAGCCTTGAAAATTATTTCTATTTTGTCTACAGCGTGAGTGACTGTATGGAATTTCCTGTCCTCCTCTTCCACCTGCAGCTCTTCAAAGGCATCTAAAATGTACGATGATTCCCAGCACTAAGGAACAGCTTTTAAGGGTGCAGGAGGAAGGGCATACTGAAGAGAAGGCATCCTACACTCATTCCATTGATCAAAGCTGTTTCATTAGGCAAACATCTCCAATAGATCCTGGCCATTGCCCTGGATGGGTTTATATTTGTTGTTCTTTGTATATAGTGTGAGCCATCTCACTCATCCACACATATTTCCTAGAGAGAAATGAGAGTGTGATATGACTGTATATGAACCCAACCACCTAATAATCCCCCCCCCCAAAGTACTAGCATTTTCCTAACAATATTAGGTCATGTGTATTAATAACATATGGCAAGACATAATTCATGCCTTAGCAAATAATGAACTGAATATTTCCAGGTACCCAAATCCCCATAAGCTCTCTGCTGTCTCCAGGCTCATAAGAATTCCTAGCAAATTTCATGCAGACACTAGACCACAGTTACTTGTGGGTTTGAGGTGGAGAAAATTGCTCATGAGCTGAAGTCCTCAGAGTCCCTATTTTAAATCCAAAGAGCCAGAGTAATGGCACTTTGAATTAGGAAAACAATTCAGAAAAGATTGCTGTTTCCTGAATCACCAAATGGCAATGAGCAAGCTTGCCCAACTCCATCTGGGAAAAGCACAGAGCCATATCAGCTTTGCAGATGGAAGTGGCACTATAAAGAACAGATCTGATGGAATGATGTTTTACTACTGTAGTTTTCAAGTTCACAGCCTTTTGCATCTTAATGTCGCATCAAGAGGGAAATAATCCATTTCTTTTTTTGCCTCCTGCAGCTGCTACTGCTGTCTCCCTTGGAGGGTAACGGCAGGAAGCACAAGGTCTATTGTATGATTTGTTCTTGTGAGAAAGACCACTAAACCTTTAGATTTATAAAGCTTACAAAAGCAGGCTGTCTCAGCCACCTTGTAGCAAAGCTTGGAATAAATAATCAAAAGGAACACTTAGATTACTAGAAAACATCCAGCATCTAAGCACCATCAAAAAATAATCTGCCACAAAATTAAATTCTTACAAGACAACATTGTTTTTCTTGCATTTATTACTTTATTTAGCATTCTTATTATATTCACTGAAAATGCAATCAGTAATTTCAACACCTCAACAGGTAATCATTCTCGCAAGTTGTTCAATCTTGAAATTCTTCAGGGAGAAATATTAATATTTTATTATACTCAATTTTATTCCTTTTATGAGAAATAAGAAGGCTATGAATATTAGCTTGTAACAAATTTAAAGATCGATCAGTCAGTTTTCCAGTAATGTACATTTTGTATCTGGAGCCGTTCCCTGGTTATTCTGCCATCTATTTCACATAAGTCCTTATTAGAATTGTACTTGCAAAGTTATTGGTAAACTCTGATTTGTTCTTAACGGTCTGAGCAAGCTGGCAGCTTCCAATACAATCCTGATTACATAATTATAAAGGAAATTAAACACTACTTTGAGATGCACAGCTATGCCAAATTAAACACTGCTTCTCTAATGGCTACCCATTTATACTATTCAAACTTGATTAAGTGGAGTTTGATCTTCAAAGTGTAACGTGCTCAAGATTATTTTTTAAATCCCGATGGAAAAGAAGACTTAACTTTACAGACAGCTCCAGTATCTTAAAATAAAACACAAAAGAGAGATAGCTTTTTTGGCCAAACAAAATGCACAAAAGGCATCATGCAAGCTTTTGAAGCTCCACTGGCTTCTTCATCATGCAAATAATATGGGGAAAAATCATACAGGAGACAGAAAAAACTGTTGATGATACTGGAGTAAAAATGTAGGTCTTACTGTATTTTGTGTCTGATGTCTCTGCTATATATCAATTGATCTGGACAAATCACAATGCAGGCAGAGGGCACATTGTATCTGAATGTTAAGCTCACAGTCCATCACACAGAAAGCACCACAGTATCAATTGGTACAAAATGTCATATCTACATTTTTGATCACTCAATCTATAAAATAATTAATAATTAATACTTTCAGTATTAAACAAAGATTAACAAAATTGTTTGCTGAAAACAAGTGCTTGGGGATTTAAACAAAGTCCCCAAAGAAGAGCAGATACATCTGTTCTAAAACTACAACTAAATCAGTCTCCAAATTAAGTTGAGACAAGACAGAATTAAAACAAATAATAGAAGAAAAAAGGTTTTATAAGAATACAAGTGCCCACCATAATCTACTCAGGTTCTATTCCATTTTACTTTGTCATTGGAACCAAGTAATTAACTAATTTGTGTGTGTGTTTCTACTCTATATTTTTTTCTTAATTGACGTTTTTGACTTTTAATATAATTTGTCAAGTAATTTGTCAAGTAAACCAACTAAAACATGTGATTATTTAATCTAGAATCTGTTATCCAACAATACGTGTTAGACTGTCCATTTTGGCTACTGTGCATCCAAGTAGTTCTGAACAACATAATCGCACGGAGTGTGTCAACCATTTTATACTGACTACACAATGGTAGAATGATGTTCATGTGATTAATAGCTTGGCAAATTCAAGCTGTCTCTACAGAGATCCAGAGAGAAGCTAAATCTGCTGGCGATTGCAATACGTCTATTCTTTTCACAGTCAGAATCATTCTTATATGGCATTATTGGGGATCACTAGTTTGACTACAAACTGAAAACAACTGCAGTATTTATGAGGGGTTCAGCCTTTCGTTAATACAAACGCCAAATTCTATCAGGTACCAATTGTTGTAGGGAAAGAGGTAGAAGAAAAGGGGTTTTCCTTTTGTTCTCCCTCAGTACATCAATTATGTGGTGGAGGTTGACTTTATATCAACACTAGAAAGAGACTCATACACATAGAGATGTGGATCTCCTTGTTCAAAGGGATGTGGCCAAGTCTCTGTGTGTGTGTGTGTGTGTGTGTGTGTGTGTGTGTGTTTCTCCCAAAAAGGCTCCTACATGGCTTGATGGATCTGGCACACATACTCTTCATTACCCAATATAAAACAATTGAGGGGTATGAACTTTTAAAAAGCCCACCCCTTATGAGTCTAAAGCAGAGGGCAATTAAAGGAACAAAGCAGATTGGCTGTGGCAAGGTGAAGTGGCCCTCTGTCGTGTGATTGGAAAATAAAGGGAGTAGAGTGGATTAGATGTTGCCAGGTGATATATAAATGATAGGAAGGGAGGAGAGAGAGAGAGAGAGAGAGAGAGAGAGAGAGAGAGAGAGAGAGAGAATGGGAGGGAGAAAAAGGAGGGAGGGAAGGAAGGAAGAGAAAGGAAAGGGGAAAGGTATGAGAGGGAAGGGAAGAAAAAGAACGGGAAAGAAAGGAAAGGAAGAAAGAATAAGAATAATAATAATAATAATTTATTTCTAAACCGCCCTCTCTCCTCGAAGGGACCCAGGACATTTTACACACAAAAAAAGGCAAACATTCAATGCCCTAAATAAATACAAACACATAAAATACAGAATAATACACAAAATAATAGTAAACTTAGAACAAAAGAATTAAAGTACTGAAATGAAAACAAAATAAACATAATCCAATAGGACATAATAACACTAATAGCAAAGCAGATTGGCTGCTAGATGATATGTACATGAGAGAGTGATGGATGGAAGAAAGAAAGAAAGAAAGAAAGAAAGAAAGAAAGAAAGAAAGAAAGAAAGAGAGGAGGTGTATGAGGGAAAGCAAGGGAAGAAGGGAACAAAAGGGGAGAGAGAAAAGATGCATGAGGGAAATCAAGGAAGGAAGGAAAGAATTTATTTATTTATTTGCATCATTTATATTCACAAAGAATCACAAAGAGAACTTGCCCACTGCTGCAAGAGCATTGTCATAGAAATATTGTGAGATAAGCCTTCTCGGAGCTGGAGAAGGGAGAAAGCGGGCTGACAGTGGCCCTACCAACACCCAGACAACACCAGGTATATACGCTAATCTCACATAAAGCTGATTTAATGGCAAGCTCACATCTAGACTAGAAGTGAGGACTTGTAACAATGAATATTTCCAGATACCAGTTTATCACATCCCTGCACATAATCCCCAGCACATAACAAAATAAGTTTCAAGTATAAGAATTCTAAGCCCAGCTTTCTTCTGAACACTCTACGTGAGACCTCATCTGTAATCTGATCTGATCCCAGCCAACCACAAAATTGTCACCTGATTTCCAAATTTGAAAGTTCATGGTTTAATCTCGTACACTTTTTCATGAGAATATTAAAATTAAAAGGGTCTGGTATTTTATTTTAAAAATATATTTACCTCTATTTGCCGTCCAAGCTGTGCTCTTTCTTTGTCCTTGCGCTCTATGCATCGCTTTAATTCCTCTATTTCTGACATCACAGCACTGTGATTTAGCTGTGCTCTCAGTTCCCAGATCTCCTTCTCCATTTCTGTTTTCCCCGGATCAGTCCTCTCTGTCACTGGAATACATTACACAATCGGACTATGAAATACTACAAGAAGCAAATTAAACCTGCACATATAAACAGAGTTTGCATGGATGTGGTTGATAAAAGTTAGTAGGTCAAAATCTACTACATAGAAATGATAAGCTATCTCAATTTGCTTCTACATCAGGTTACAAAGAATTCCCACATCAGCACCATTGAACGAATGACAAATGTACAACAGCAGGTTTTGAGTAAATGTTTCCACAGCCTACTAGTGTAATTTGTTCTCATGATCATTTTCAGATCGGGTTCTGATTTTTCTTAACAAGGCATTCATCATCGCCGTACAATTCGATACAGTGATCACTATGACAGCAGAAATCCACAATCAACAAGATATAGGCCCCAATAACTATTATACAAAATTAAGAAAGCATTTGCTAAAGGCATTGCTTCCATCAGCAGAATCCGAAAGGGGAAATCAGCCGCATGAACTCTCAAAACCGGCCCTTGATGGCTGTGAAGATCATCAGAGCATAAGAGCAAGAGCTGATGCTGTGGGATACAAGTGGGAGGAGGGAAGCAAAATGAGGTTCTGCTGTGGTGCAGCTGTACTGGGAGCACAATCTTGCATTTAAATCTAAATGTTGCAATTCATATTCCTTCAGCAGGCAATAAGAAATTGGATCCAAGCTGGTTGAATGTTTGTCTGGTAAACATCAATGGATAGAAATTCCAGAATTTAATGGATAATTAAATTCTTGTAAAATAATAAGAAGGTATTACTTACAAAGTTCATGTACACCAAAAACATCTCCATGGCATACGTCTGAAGATGTTATGAGAAATCAAATATTTTAAAGAATATGAAGTAGAACAGAATTAAGCCCTTTTTAGGGCTCTGCGTGTAAAACTTTTTAAAAGACCTACACATAATAATACAGTTTCGATTTGCAAAATTATGATTTCTCTGTCAATACATATTTAGTTCTTACAACTGATTTTAGCCTTTCACATTCACGTTTCTGCAGAAACATGTATATGAACCTCTGTAAATTTCAATCATGTGAAGAATTCAATACAATGATGCTGTGGAAAATAGACATTTGGTACATGACATTATAATTGGTTTGGCAAAATGCTTGTAGACTTTCTGGAGGTTCTGGCAAAATACAAGTTATCATTACAATCACTGGATCCTTCTCATGACACTGTCACAATGTGGCACAATAATGGATAGAAAATGGAGTGGACAGTTCTACCTCTTTGCTTCCTCCTGTCATTTTCCTGCTCATTCGGTTGGCTTTGATGTATGGCAACCTGAGAAATTTGATGATGAAGATTCAGACGCTCCTCTTCTGCTCTAAGGAGTTGGGAACGGAGATCCTCAATCTAACAGACACATACACACATACACAGACAAGCAGCAACTTTTAAGCACACTAGAAAATGGTTTTAGTCACATGTGAAAGGATACATTCATGGCTATTATCATAGAATCATAAAGTTGAAAGAGACCTTGTGAGCCATCCAGTCCAACCCCCTGCCAAGAAGCAGGAAAACTGCATTCAAAGCACCCCGACAGATGGCCATCTAGCCTCTGTTTAAAAGACTCCAAAGGAGCTTCCACCACACTCCTTACACTGGAAGTCCTTGACTGGATCTCTCAATATTATGAATCTACTGAAAATTACTGGATTCATATATAACTCTAAAAATTTAAGTCAAAAGATTGACTCCCAACACCGGGGTTAATTTACCCATGAGTCAATGTACATTCTGTACCTTAGGTCTTATCAAAAAAAGAAACCATGTGCTACTTTAAGCAGACCAGTGAAAGATGAAAACGTAATCCATCCCAGGAGAACCTTTAAAAAGCACCAAACCCCTCTACTCTCTACTGTGGCATCACTTCTGGCCTTTTAAATGCCTGTGTGGGAAAATGGCAGCAGCAGTCAGGGATGGCTGACCCTCTGAGGTAGTGCTGGTTCTTTTCTCTCTCTGAGGAATAGCCCTCCACTTATCCACAGGTCGTATCAAAATCCAGAATTTTGGTCCAAAGCCTGCTCTTGATTTAGACATGAAGTCAAAGTATATACAAGTACATACAGAAGTTGCCAGGGGCTGCGGATTGTTTAAAAGAGTGAGAGCAAGTGGCTGATCCTTCCTTTACCATTCCATTTTCATATTAAATAATCCACATCCATTTGCTGTTTGCCCAGCAAACAGTAGTGGGGGGGGGGGGGTAGATGCTGTTTCCACAGAATAAACAGTAGCATATACATGCAGGCAATCAAAATACACAAGTTGTTGAATGAGAACCTAGTTTCTTGTTTGGTTTTGCTTCTGAAAAAAAAGTATATTGCTAGATGCCAGAAACGAGATTAGGCACTGCAAGGCAATTCATGTTCACAAGTTATAATTTGGTTGTGCAAAGAAAGCGGAACAAAATAGCTCCAGGACTGGGAGGAAAGTGTCCAGCCATTCAATTTACTTATTTTTAAGGCAAGATTTTTTTCCTGCTCTTTGAAAATACATCAAAATGTGCCTGTTGGAAAGCCAAAAGCTTTGTACAATCACAATATAAACAGTTTTAACACAGGGAGATAGGTTCAATATAAACCGTAAATACAAGCTTTAAATGACCTTATTTTTAGAGGTAGAAATATATGTGTGCACAAAGGATATCTGATATTTTCATTTCACCCAAAATGAGAAACTAGATTAAATCAGATAATCAGCTAAAATGGCAGATGACTAAGCTCTGCCAACAATGCTGGGAGAGAAAGAGAGGGGAAACCACACCATTAAAAACTGTGGAAAGCCCTCATTAGTCATGAATCAACCTATTGCTGTGTAAACACAACTTGTTTCAAGAACATCAATTACAGAAGAATCAGATACAAATACAGAGAAATCACTGAAAACAAACATTAGGCACTTCTGAGACATAGCAAAATGCCACGTAAAAGAAGACCTTAGAGACACAAATGATAATTTGCCGAGCATGGGAAAGTTCCCTTGTTATACTCTCCTCCCTAAATCCCCCAGACAGCATGGCTATTGGTTCTCGGGGGTTAGGGCCTTTTCCAGTCTTTGTAGATTTTTACCCTGTATCATTTGTACTCCTTCTTGCTTTTCTGTGTAGCATTGAAATGCTTGATCCATACAAGCCATTAAATTATGTGGGTGACTGAAGCCATTTTTTCATCCCAAACTACATTATCCTAAGAGTAGGCTAGCAAATAGAAAACAATACATTGAACAATATCTTTAGTAGAGTTGTCATGACCTGAGATAAATGAAAACAGTAAGTTTTAGTTAAATTTCTTATGCTCATTTTGGTAGAAGAACCTTACATGAAATGTTCTCCTGTAATCGAGTATGGTATGGACTATTCTGGATGTTTTATCACACCTCCTTCTGATTGGCTATTGAGCTATTTTAGCCACTTCTAAAAGCCTCAGTGCTGCCTACTGTTAAAGAAGATAGATATTCCACAAAGGAAAGCAGCTACCTGGTAGAGAAGAGCTTCTCGGCTGTTTTCCGACTGATCCAGTTTCCTTTGGGAACGTTCCAAATCCTGTTCAAGCTTGTTTGGATTAGAAGCAACGACAAAATGCATTCAATTGCTAGTAATGTTATGAATTTTGAAGATAAATGCTTAATATACCAGAAACACTCCGAATGCTCATTTCTTAAGCAATACTATGATAAGCTCACCAAGTGTCTATTATCTCAGTGGTAACTTGGATCAAATTATCTGTTTACAGATACTTGAATTTATTGTATGCTTTCCGCCTAAAAACTAGATTACATAATTGAATTGCTAATATATCTCCCCTTCTTATGCCTGTAAGTGAACCAAAACTCAATGTGAGTCCTTGAAATGTGCATTGCTCTTAAACCTAAAACAAACAAAAGCATATCATTTCAGGATCTGACCCAGTTACCTTTTGCTTTCCAAATGCAACTTCTCATGCTAAATGCCTTGATATTACAACTGTTACAAACAACAAAATCCTAAGAATTCTACATATCTGTGTGAGTTTGTGATTATGCGCCTGTTCATACAAACATAAATAACGAATAAACAGATGGATTCAAACAGTTATATGAGTTCTTGACACAGTCAGTGGCTTTACATTCAACTCATGACTAACTTGTCCAACAGATTTCAGTACATCTTCCTTAGTCTGGATCCAACCCAGTATCATTTAAAGATGTTCCTTCATGCCTGGATTGCTATGCTTCATCTAATGATATAGGGGCACTTGCCAGAGAAAGAATGAGGGTCTCCCAGGCGCTCTGTTTGGGCAAATCAGTTCCACCTTCACTCAATCTATGGAATACTCACTTTTTTCCATATTGCTTACGGTGTTCAGGACCAAAATATCAATGAGGAAATCCACTCTGCTCTATGCCTTGGATAGAGTGCCTCATCCATACTTCAATACTGTATATTTAAACTTTGGTTTCTTCCCCTTTATTTCCCTGACCCATTATTATGTTTCCCTACTTTAAAAAAAATAAAGTTGTTTAAACTCTTTGCAATCCTATGAGGCAGATAAGGTTGAGGGGCAGCAATCTACACCCAGGCAGTCTTCATACCTTTGCGGTCTGTTTAGTTGGACCTAAGACATTACATGGTAATTATAGACATATATGAAATTGTGCATTTTTTTCATGTCAGGAGCAACTTGAGAAACTGCAAGTCGCTTCTGGTGTGAGAGAATTGACTGTCTGCAAGGACGTTGCCCAAGGGACGCCTTGATGTTTTACCATTCTGAGGAAAACTTCTCTCATTTCCCCATATGAGAAGCTAGAGCTGACAAATGGGAGCTCACTCCATTCCCCAGACTCAAACTGCCAACCTTTTGGTCAGCAGTCCTGCCGGCACAAGGATTTAACCCATTATGCACAATATAGAGAATACAAGTACGGAGAAGTTTTTCTTCTCTCTTGATGCGAGCACCCATGGTCATCCAATAAAGCTAAATGCTTAAAGATTCAAAACATATAAAAGCAACTGACTGGACATGGCATGAATGGAATATTGAACTAGATAAGTCTTTGGCCTGATCCAATATGCCTCTTCTTATGTTGTTGTTGTTGTTATATACTGTCAAGTCATTTCCAACTCACATTGACCCCAAGGAAAGTCTATTACATGGTTTTCTGGGCAAGATTTCTTCAGAGGGGATTTGCCATTGCCTTATTCTGAGGCTGACTTCTCAAAGTTATTCAATGGGTTTCCATGGCTGAGCCATGGTCTCTCAAACCACTAGTCAAAGACTCAAACCACTACAACATGCTGGCTCACGTAAAACCCTATTCGTGTCGCTAAATTCCATTCAAAATTTTATGAGTCATATGAGGAAGAGTGAAGAATGAATACAGAATTTCTGGCTCTTCTCTCCTCCTCATCTCCCAAGCAACAACATAGCCAGAGGAGACTGCACCAGTGAAACTATCCCCTAAAATAAATCAATAAATGCAAACTTACTTTGATTTTTTCACCTTCTATTTTCAAGATTTTACTTTTTAACGCCACATCTACTTCATTAGATTTAGCATCTTGTTGCTTTAAAGCCTTGAAGAAAAGAAAGAGATTTGTGGGAAGGGTTTTTTTTCCTTCAAAAAACATGAAACACTTAGTTTATAATTACGGCAACGAATAATGAGATATCCTTCAGAGCTGACTTTTTGTGTGGAATTTTAGGCGGGGAGAGAGAATATTATTAGAAGTATCAATGTGACCCTCCAATATTCAGGAAGCTGGTGGTACCATTGCTTACAATATTTCCTATGCCCACATGGCTACAAACACATTTGTGTGCGTTTGTGGCAAGGTCATCTTGCAAACTCCAATGTAATAGGTTAAACGCAAGGGTACAACCGATCCACCATATCCATGGATTTTGTACCCATATATTAAAAATATTCCCTCCACCCCACCCAATAAATAAATAAATAAATAAATAAATAAATAAATAAATAAATAAATAAAACCTTGATTTCATTAGTTTATTATAGGGACAACATTTTACCGTGCCATTGTATATTATAGGACTTGAGCATCCATGGATTCTGAAATCCACAGGAAATCCTGAAACCAAACCCCAGTGGATATCAAGGGCCCACTGCAATTTGCAATTTCAATAAATAAATAAATGATCAAATTTCTTGCCTATTCCTTGAGTAGCCCAAGGGAAGACTGAACTAGAGTAAAATTAAGAGCTCAATCCACACATCGCATCCTCATCATTCTACAACGCAGCAGACTATTAAAAATAAAGCAGATATTGTATATTTTGTAAGAAATCTTTCCTGCAAAGCCCACTGGAGCGTTCAAGTAAGACATTCTAGTTATTTTCAAAATGGCTAGTTGGAAATATTTTCAGGGCACAGAAATTATGCTGATTATACATCTTATAAAAAAGAAAGCCTGTCAGCAGCATTGTAGAATATGTTTGATTTGACACCAATTGATACTCCTGTGGATACTGAACATTTAAAACCCCTGAAACTCACTGGAATTGAAGTGGGTTCAGAAAATACCCCACAAATCAGTACAATGCACCTGGATAACTCTTATAAATTGTATGAAAACAAAGTCAAATTAGGATTATTTTTGGCTTCTATTTCCATGGCTAAATATAAAACAGGCGAGGTTTTTACTTTGAAAAATGTCATATAGCACAGTGACAAAAAGTGCAGTTAACACATTTATCATTATTATAATCAAACTGACAAGATTTCCAACAGTTTTTCCAGGAAACCTACAGTTGCAAAATGGCACAAGTCTCCTGAATACCTTTTATGTGCACAGTCCTGAACATCGAACACCTTCAGAATTGCTGACAACTTCAACATGTTCATAACATATCACATTTTCCCAACACATTTCAATCAAGCTGTGGCAGAGCTGAAGCTTTCCAATATTTTGTTATTAACATTCGAGCTCTAGCCAATACATTACTCTGAGTTAAATTGCCTTTCCTTTCTGTTTAGGTCAGTTCAAAAAGGTATGAGTTGTATTACAGGGGGTTAAATTGTGGGCATTTAGATGCTTTGAGGATTTTGTGCTAGGAGAAAGTTGTTCAGGTGCTTTGGGAGGAAAGAAAATATAGTTGCATGCTTTAACTCCTTACAACTTGGCACAATTGCTTTATTTGATGTTGTGTACCTTCAAGTTATTTCCAACTTATTGTGACTCTAAGGTGATCCTGATCATAGAGTTTTCTTGGCAAAATTGGTTCAGAGCAGATTTGCCATTGCCTTCCTCTGAGGATGAAAGAATGTAACTTGCACAAGGTCACCCAAAAGATTTCTATGGCCAAGTGGCAATTTCAGCGCTGGTTTTCTGGAGTCCTAGTCCTAGCCTCAAACCATTATACTAAGCTGCCACTATTCTGTTGCTGTTTCCTCTACTCAGTTTTATAGCTCTCACTGCTCCTCAATTTTAGATTTGTTAGTGTGCTGTTGTGGTGGTGGTGGTTTGTGAGCAGCTTAAAAAGACACAATGCTAACTGGAAAAGCAGACCCATTATGTCAAAGCACCTTCACAGCACAGAAGCATCTTGGTAGCCCAGTTCACTGTTGCACCTTGTTTTCAAAGGGCATTGTGAAGTCTGACAGCCATTCCTGATACAATACAAATATGGCAAAGTCAATGAAATAGTAGAGTTCTTGGACAGCTGGAATATTCAGTGCACCTCCCCACAATAGAAAGGCAATGGCAAAATTATGCTATAGGAAAATCAGACTTTATTTTCCATTTATAGGGTAAAATAGTATGTTATCTGTGTTTTCAAAGTCCTTGCACTTTTATATTCATTTTAAGTAGCCTAGGAAAGTAGTGTAACCCTTCATCATCATAGGTATCCCTTGTGGCCTAGTATGATTGTCTTCCAGAAATAGAGTATTGGCAATAAGGATGTGGCAGCTGGGAGCCCTCTAGTGTGCTCAGAGGGAGGAAAACAAGTGGCTGCTGGGAGCCCTCTAATGTGCTCGCAGTCACTGCGTGCCTTCCTTGGGCCGTCCTCACAGCATAAGGAAAGGGCGAGCTTCCCCTTCCTGATGCTGGGAGAAGCTGAGAATGGGGGAGGAGGCAGGTGGTGGATGAAGCGGCTCCGAAGCTGCCTCACCCGCTGTCTGCCTCTCCCTTCTCCCAGCGTCAGGACAATGTGAGGCCCCATTGTGATGCTGGGAGAAGCTCAACCCAGGAAAAAAGGCAAGTAGAAGGCGATGCGACTCCAAAGCCATCTTACTTGCCATTGCCTCTCACTTCTCCCAGTGTCAGGACAAGGCAAGGCCCAATCTTGATGCCAGGAGAAGTCCGGCCCAGGCAAAGGTGAGTGGTGGGTGAAGCAGCTCCAAAGCCCCCTCACCCACCTCTCCCTTCTCCTGGCATCAGGATGAGGCAAGGCCCCATCCTGATACTGGTGGAAGGGAGAGGCAGGCGGGGACCAAGGGATCTCCAAAGCCTTGCCTTCCTCCCAGCATCACAATGGGGTGAGCAGCCCCGTCATGCTGAGAGGAAAGCATGAGGATGATCCTGCCCCTGCCCCCTGCCCATTCCTCATAGGCTTGCCCCACCCCCACCCCTTCCAGACCCACCCAGGCCCCAGCCCCACTTTCTCCATGGCCCACCCCACCCCCATCCCTCCTGGCCCATACCCTCCCTCCTGGCCCATAATGCAGCCCCAGGGAAAAAGTTTGGCCATGCCTGATCTGGCTTATCAAAGGGCTGGTTATGGAGTGCTCACATGAGAACTTACTATGAAAGTCCATTCTGACAAGAATAACATGCCGTCCACAAACAAGATAAATATTGGTTGCTTACCTGTAACCTTAGTTTCCAGAGTGGTCGGCTGTGAATAGCACCTATGGTAATTACCCCTGCGCTCGCGCAGGCAACCGGAGATCTCGAGACTACAATGACAGTTAAAAGTCTACAGTTGGCCCCGCGCACTCTCCCCGTCACTATAAATAGCCCAGCGAGGGCCAACGGCCAGTTCTTCCGCCGCTAAGCAGTCAGAAGTTAGGCATGACATCAAAAGTGGGGGAGGCGGGGCGGGGCCGTGCTATTCACAGCCGACCACTCTGGAAACTAAGGTTACAGGTAAGCAACCAATATTTTCCCATCGTGGTCAGCTGTGAATAGCACCTATGGTAGACTTGCGAGCTACTGACCCTGGATGGAGGGTGTCATGCCACCGCTGAAAACAAAACCGCCCGTCCAAATGCTGCATCCTTCTTTGAGGTGAGATCCAGCTTATAGTGACTGACGAATGTTAATGGAGTTGACCATGTAGCTGCTCTGCAGACAGCGTCCAACGGTATTCCTCTCATAAAGGCAGTAGAAGTGGCCACCGACCTTGTTGAGTGAGCCTTAACCTGTGAAGGTAACTCCTTCCCTGCTACCTTGTAAGCTAATGATATTGCTGATGTTATCCATGAAGAAAGTCGCTGAGGGGAAACCGGTAGACCCTCAGCATCCTTCCTGTACTTTAAGAACAACCTTGGGGATTTCCTAACCCCTGAAGTTCTGTTAATGTAGAAAGCTATTGCCCTCTTAACATCTAGCATGTGCAATGTGGTTTCTAACGACGATGTTGGATGTGGAAATAGGGCTGGGAGAACTATTTCCTGCGACATATGATAATGTGATGTCACTTTAGGAAGGAATGCTAGATCTGTTCTTAGCACCACCTTATCCTTATGCATTCTCAGATATGGTTCATCACACCTGAGGCACATATCTCACTAGCTCTCCTAGCCGATGTTATTGCCACTAGGAAAGCTGTTTTCCAAGATAAAAAGGACATATCTATTGTTGCCATAGGCTCAAAGGGGTTTCTTGTCAGTACATTTAGGACCAAGTTCAAATTCCAACTAGGGGCCACTGGTGACACTGGTGGTCGTGATTTCTTAAATCCTTTTAAGAATTGTGATATTAGTGGACTATCAAAATATGAAGTAAGATTGGCCTTCTTCCTAAACCAAGTCATTCCTGCTAAATAGCATTTTATAGATGAGAAGGATAATCCAGAATCAGATAAAGACATCAAAAACTCCAGAACTAAAGGTATTGATGCTGCAAGTGGTGTGACTCCCTTTTCTGTTGTGAATGATGTGAAACGCTTCCACTTATATAAGTATGCCTTCTTTGTCGAAGGCTTTTGTGCTGCCTCCAGAATCTGCCTTATTGATTCAGGAAGGTCATCCAATAGAACTATTGTGGACTGATTTTCCAGGCATATATGTTGCAAAATGAGCCATTCTTACAACCAGGCCTGCAGCCATATGGGTTTTCTTTCCAATAATATCTAGTTTCTTTCCCTCCTTATCAGAAGGTGTCATATTTGTTTTCTTTGGACGTTTGCCCTGACACACTTCCGCAATTACTGTATTAGGTTTTTGAGGCCTATACGCCCATTCTGCTGAAGACAGATCCAGTCTATATAAGTTATCTACCTTCCTTGGTAGTGCTGGTGCCATTATTGGGGCCACATCCTGTACTTTTGCCAACTTCAGTAAGAAGGGCAGTGCAGGTAGTAATGTGTTATTTGGAATATTTTGCTGTTCCGCTGGGAACATAAAGTCCTCTACCGCCTCCGGTGGTTTTTGGATGGGTAGGTCTAATGCCCTAATCATTCTCAATGCTAACTCAGAGAGCTTATCCAGCTCATCATCATCTAAGCCTCCTTTCTCCACCTCTTTAATGCCATCAGGTGTGGCAGTCATGTCCTCTTCTGATGCCTCAGAATCTTCATCATATCCATATTGAGGGTGGGAGTCCTCCTCATGTATCACTCCCTGGATTTGGGGACATTGCGATGGAGTTGAAAGGGATTGATCCACTATAAAATTCTTAGTAGAAGCCCTTTGATTTTTATCCTTGGGTTTATTCATTATTTGTTGCTTGTTTTGTGCACTGTTAATTTGCCTGTTCTTTTGCAACATAACAGGCAGAGTCTTTGGTAAAGATTCTTTGTTACTGTTATTGTTACTGTTAATAGGTGCAGCATTGCCTTGAAGCTGTTGCCACATACAGCCCTGCATAGTTAAGGCTTGTAAAAGGGCTTGAGGAAATCCTTGCCATTGGGAGCAATCCATAGACATGGGTTGCTGCTGTGTCCCTCTGCCTTTCCCTTTGGCATGCCTCTTTCTGTGCTTCCTCCGAGACCTCCTTGCTGGGGAGCTGGAGGAAGAGCTTGAAGAGGAGGAGGAGCTGGATGACGTCATCGACGTCGAAGGGCTTCGACGCCAACGCTTCCTCCCCTTCCGAGATGGTTCACGCCCTCGGGATCGTGCTCGTGTGTTCGGGCTACTTCGGGCTCGGGAGGGTGACGAGCTCGTTCTGAAAGGCCCGGATGGAATGGGCGGGCCCGAGGCCGAAGCACTCTGTTTTTGCATGCCGCTGCCTTAGGGTCTAATAGGAGGCGTATTGTATAGTGCCTCATTCTGATTTGTTTCCAAGGGTACTAGAGGGGTCGCCCCCTCTCCCTTATGCAATTCATCCGCCTCCGGATCTTTTGCCAGAGCCCTCGTGGGCTGCGATTGCATCGGCTCTTTCCCGACCCTCGCGGGTGGGTTTTGAGCTTGTTTATTTACCGGCTTGGGCTTCTTATTTTTTGCTTTCTTCGGGTCCAGGGACAACTTGATCTTCAGTTGGTTATCTGGTAAAGTATTTTTTGGCTCTTTTTGTTCTTGTCCCATGGACACACTAGAAGCTGGTGGATTTAAGGCTGATTTCTCATAGAGTGCTGCCTTAACTCGCAGCTCTCTATTTCTCCTCGTTTGAGGGGTGAATGCCTGGCATATTTCACAGTCTTGGGAAAGATGTTCCTCTCCCAAACAGGCTAAGCATTCTTCATGTGCGTCGTTGTCCGGGATTTTATTTACACACGACGCACACCTTTTAAAAGATGATGTAGCCATGTCCTATATTATTTCTCCTCTTTCCCTATTAAATTTCCTTAATAAATAACTGTCAAATTTAAATTTGTTCTGTCTCTCCGTTCTCCGTGATGCCTTTTGCGGCGGAAGAAGAGAACTGGCCGTTGGCCCCTCGCTGGCTATTTATAGTGACGGGGAGAGTGCGCGGGGCCAACTGTAGATTTTTAACTGTCATTGAAGTCTCGAGATCTCCGGTTGCCTGCGCGAGCGCAGGGGGTAATTACCATAGGTGCTATTCACAGCTGACCACGATGGGAAACCCCTGACATCATCAAGGCTAACCTACATATTGTGTTATTTGAAAATGAACCTCTATTGGTCCTCATCTCCTCCTGCTTCAAATTTCTTCACAAGCATAGACACAAAAATAATAGAAAAGACTCCCCATGCTCAGAAGTCTTGGATTAAGCTCTAGCTATGTAATTTGAGTACTATAGGCTGGAAGGAATGAAACATACATTTTATTAGAGACTGGAACATGGGCTCATGTAGAGAAACTGTGCCAGTGTCAAATTTGCAGCAATATGAAGAAATGAATATGGTAGCAAGTTGTGAAAATCTTCTGGCTGAAGTAAATACAATCAGAAAAAGGTCTTGATAGAAGAATCCAAAATGAAAAAGATCTAAGTGGTTCAAAGGGAAGCTCTGAGATCCTAAAAGAAAGATCTGAATCTGTGCAGCCCCCTTGAAAATCTAAGTCCCTTTCTGAGTCTCATGGCCACTACTGCCATCTCTTTGGCTCAGAAAGAGATTCAGTGATTGGAAGTGGAGGAATTCTGGTAGAAAAACATCACAAATCTTTAGCTTCTCCCATGTAATTCCTTCTCCCTGCCCAGGGCCCACTACCATCAATAATGAAGAAAGATGGGGCACCAAATGTATGTGGAGCAGAATTCCTTGACTTGAATCAAGACTGTCACTGAGTTTGTGAAGATTGCTGTCCTCTTCTCACCAAATGCCTATAAATAAGGCCCACCTATCTGCGATGGGAGGGCTTTTCTAGTCAGCTTGAACACCATAAACATTTCAGAAATTGATGTAAACAGTGCAAAACGTTCCTCAATGTTTAATTTATGGATGAAGTTAGGATTAAAGTTATGTACAATACAGTTCTCCATAGGTCAATTCAAAATTCTAGTTTTGAAAGTTTGGCAGGGCTTCCCCATAGATTAAATGGGTACTCGTACATGGCACAACTTAAATGGCAATTTAATCTCAAAGAAATTGTAACAAAGCTGCCCTCTCCATTAGATAAACCGGAATAGATTTTTGAGCTCACAAACAGTAGTTAACACTATTCTTTTAGCTTTCCCAGTTCTGAAAATTCAGCACATGTATTAAATGAACGAGTGACTATCATAGCCTGAAATACATCGCTTTGAGACTACAACGCTGCAGGCAGTATAAATTCCAGAGAAGTGTTGCCTTGGCACCTGCAAATTTGATGCTTGCACCTAAGAATTTGAAGCAGTCCTTCAACCCTGACAAAGGCAGGCGGAGAGGGCAACTTTTCTTCCAGGCAGGAAACTACCTTACAATTTTAAACCCAGGGGAGTGACCATAAGTCACACCAATGTCTCAAAGTGTAATGCATGAACGATTTAAAATGAATCAGAAAAGGAACCAGTATTCAAAACTATTGAATGAGCTAGCCTTTAGTCTGAATATTATCTTGGGTATAGCCCATCAATATTATATGTTATCACAGCTCAGTTGAAGGCCACATGTTTTGGTAGTAAAACATCCACAAGTCATATCCAGTTCTTTTTTTAAAGGCAGGTAGCAGATGATGAGCAGAACCTCTCTCTGAGAGACTCAGAATTGCTGCTGGTGAAAGCATATAATACTGACAAGATGGACAGATAGTCTAGCCTGGCGAAAAGAAGCTACCTCATTCTTTACCTCATGCGCTACTGCTTGGGAACGCCCTATATACTGACTCTGCAGTGTAATATATACTAGTGCAGGGAAAATAGAAATAATAAGCAACTAGAGAAGTTGCTTTTTCTCCAATGGAGAAAAAGAACCCAGTATTGTCATATTAAGACATCTTAACTCAGAGTCTTGGAAATCAATATGCTACCTCAGCTTAACAAAGCAGCACTGAAGAATATTTAGGCCATTAAACAGCAATAACATGGAATTTTAAAAAACCAATCTCTCACCCCACTGGTACTTTGAAATATGCCACGCCATTTTATTTTCCAGGTATAGTAAAAATAAGTAGTCCATAACTATATTGGTTTTAAGAAAAATGCATATATGACAGAACAGCACACACAGGCTCATTGAAAACAATTTTAGAGAGATAAAATTACTCCTACAGAAGGTCTCCTACAGCAGGTCTGCAAATAAGTTCACAATACATTTGCTAGACTACTTGCATCTCGTATATTCACATTGCCATTTTAGCCTAAAAGAAAGAGAAAGAATACCCTGACCTGATCTTGATGTGCTATCATACCTTCTCAATTCTGATATGAGGAAAACTGAATGGCCTCCTGTGTTGACTGCAATGCACCAAGAAAATTGGACTAGGAATGAAGTGTAGGGCATTGGACTCCTACTTGTTTTTGCTGTAGTGTGCCTTCAAGTAATTTCTGATTTATTGTTACCTTACCACAGGATTATCATGGCAGAATTTGTTCAGAAGGAGTTTGCCTTTGACTTCCTTTGAGGATAAGAGAGTGTGACTTGCCCAAAGGCATCAACATTTTTCCATGGCTGAGTGGATATCTGAACTCTGGTCTACCAATGTCCTAACTAGCTCTGGGACCAAGTGTTTGGCCAGTAGTGCAGTGCAACAAATGAAGTGGAATTATGTGCAATAATGACCAGAACAGCTTTTGACTCGGATTGCATGATTTTAATAATGTGTTTTAATGTTTATATTGCTTTTACTTTTGTGTTAATGTATATGTTTATTTTATTGTCTATTGATATGGCGTCGAATTGCTAACCATTGTATGGCCGCTCTGAGCCCCCTTCGGGGAAAGAAAGGGCAGGATATAAATACAGGATATAAATACGGGGGGGGGGGGAGGCTTTTATATTTATTAAGTATTAAGTATTTTATTAACTTTTATTAAATACTACTGTTCTTCCATATTTGGGGCACCGGGCTCAGTCACTCATTTTCTCGTTCACTCATTGAGGGGGCCCGGGAATTGGATGACAGGAGTGGGATGGTGTTCTGGCCTAAAGTAAATTGTCAAAAGTATTTAGTCAAAGTACAGGTGTAAAGTAAAGGAAGAAAGGTAGTCAATTGATAGGTTTGTTTGTTAAAATAAATTTATCCACATGCATGCCAAAAAGAAAAATGCATCTTATATGAATATAGTAGGAAACATCCTTTTGTATTTAAGTGGAGAAATGTATGGTCGTCAATATCTAATTACACTTGGATTATAACAGCTGTGTTTGATGTTAATGAGGTTATGTCAGATCAGGATACCGCACACTGGAGCTGGGATATAGCCTTGGTGTGGCAAACCTCCCCATGCTACATGGAAAAGTGCTTCTGATGTTGAGAGAACTTTGAAACTTCATTTTGTGAGATGGAGTCAAATATCCCATAGGCAAGTTCAAGCTCTTGGATATGCTGAAAGCAGCACTTTGGATCCCAGCCCGTATTTACTAAGAAACAACCCATTGTTCAAGCTTCAGATTAAAGTATTTTAAGTAAGCATCTGAATAAAGCAAATCAGTTCTTCTTAAATAATTAATTGTCATAAATAGCACAACACTTTAACTTTTTAAAAAACCAAAGTTGATGACAGACACTTTCCCTAAAGAGGCTAATATCTAAATAAACACTGATAATGTTGTGAAGTGACGAATTCAGATAAGGGAGAGCAATTATAGCATCAATGTTACGGTGTCAAGAGCAATTGTGTTTGCTGCTATATTTTTCTAATTAAAAGTACGAGACTACCAAAGAATAAATATGAAGCTGCACAGCACATGTGCAATATTGTTCAACAGAGTTATTCCCAAAAGGCTCCTATTTAAAAACTCTGTCTTCTTTTTAACTCCAGGAACTTTCAGAACCATGAACTAAACAGCAGTCCTTAGCTAAATCAATGGAGAGCATGTTTTGCTAGCATCGCCACCTACAGAAGAACAAATCTTTCCAAGAACTATGCACCCAAATTCAGACAAAGGAAATCTTGTTTTACTAGCCTTCTCAAACTCTCTGAAAGTATCCACAAAGATACAGATGGGTGCAGCTCTGTACACATGATACACTTGGAATTTTAAATTCTAGAGAAATAAAACTTTCAGTCATTCTATGTTCGGAGTTATAAAATGGTTTGCTTGTTGTTTTGTTTTAGGAAGCTGTTCTCGCCAAGATAATCAAATGTTTGCTGGATTATCAACCAGTCGGTACAGGAATGTGAGAAAATCAGGGAACACTTTGCCAAAACTGAAACCTAACCAGAACTCTACTACCCCTTCTGATGCCCAAAATGGTTTGGAAGAATCTAGGTGCTTCTGGGTGCGTACACATAGCAAAGAGATTGTTCCATGGGAATGCAAATCCTGGACCATCAGGGGACTTCTGTAAGTGTATCAGTATCTGGGAGCATGACTAGCCTGCCTTACAATTAGACGGAGGATGATTGAAACCGTAAGCCAACACCCGGTTGGGAATGTAGTTAGAGCAACATGTTGCAGCTGAAATGCTACTAGACTCGCAGTGTGCCCCTCCCTTCCCCTTTAGTGCCCCCCACCAGTGTTTTTGACCTCTCTCATCAATCTCTCCCCTCCCTCTTCGGTTCCATACCTGTTACAATATCCTGTCTTTTGAAATATATTTTATACTGATTTCTAATCTAATTTTAATTAACTGCTTACTGGGGAGTTGTCCTTCCCTTCTCTGGGCGCTTGTGTCTGGTTTGTGCTGGTCAGAGACCGTAATAAAGATTTGTTGTTGTTGTTGTTGTTGACTAGCCTGCCTCTAGTTTGCATTTGCTTGCTTTGCTTGTATTTCTGGTTAGTCTTTGCTTAAGCTGACCTGGCTTGAACTCTAATTTTGAACTCCTGTCTGCTCTCTGGTAGAACTGTGTTGGTCTGAATAGGTTTGAATACCGAGTCTCTTAACTTTGTTTCTGGAATGCCCTTTCTCTGAATGCAACTCTTGCCTGAATCCTGGCAGCTTAGACATTATCACCAGAACCTGCCTGGCATGAAACTATCTATACCAGTAATCTGGAGTACTCAGAATCCGAGGAGACTCATTGATCCAAGCCAGTCTTTTTCAACCAGTGTGCCTAGGCACACTCCTGTGCCTTTGCAAAGCTCCAGCTGTGCCTCCAGAAAAACTTTTTGCCCCCCTTCCTTCCCCCTTCTTTTTGCTGCCACTATTATTTTGTCCTCCTCCATGGGAGAAAAAATCTTCCCTTACCACATTGGTATTGGGCTCTGTCCGCAGACACCCCCTGCTGCGAGGGAAAAGCGTTACGCAGCATGCAAAGGAGGAAAGGAGCCCAATGGGCGGCTCCAAAATGATGCCGCGTCATTCTGGAACCGCCCACTGGGCTCCTCTCCCCAAACAGACGGCAGCATGCAAAGGAGCAGAGGAGCCCAATGGGCGGCTCCAAAATGTGGATAATTGTGGATAACTTTTGGAACCGCCCACTTGTGCTCCTCTCCTTCTTCGCATGCTGCCCTCTGTTTGTGGATAACTCCTATATATTGAACTTCTATATATTGCAGATTATCCAGTACAGAGCCTAATCCAACGTGGTAAGGGAAGATTTTTCCTTTTTCTCCCATGGAGGTGCCAACATCATGTGGGTGCCAAACTGTACTCCGTTTTTCAAATTCACTATATTGATACATTAACTTTATAAAACTTTTGTAATTGTGCATATTGCTAGTTTCACTATATTATTATTATTATTTTGCCTACTCTTTGTCCCCTGCATATGCAGCCTGTTGTGAAAAAGAGGTGCCGAAAGGCCATAAAACATTTTGTGTCATTTTGGTTGGTGGTGTACCCCAGGATTTTGTAAATGTAAAAAATGTGCCTCGGCTCAAAAAAGGTTGGGAAACACTGATCCAAGCACTTCAATTCCAAATTATTTTTTGAATATAGCTATCTACTAAGTGTTGTGACTTAACCAGCCACTGAGTGTTCCTCTCATCACATATATCATCCCCTAATATAAGACTAAAATCCTAACATTTAATCCTCTTAGGTAATTACCATATTGTGTCTCAATACTGATAAAAGTCAGAATCCATGCCCATGGTAGATTTCCACACGATCAATAAGCAAATGTGAAGTATAGCCGTTGTGTGTCCTTCATCTCAAAGTTTAAAAAATCACTTTAATATTATTTCTCTTTGTTCTGAAACTTCTATGAGTCTATACATTCTGTCTCTTGTGTCACCTTCCATTTGCTACTAAAATTCAAAGTATCCCTCACTGCATTTAGCTTCCCAAGTACCGCCTCTCTATTTTAACATCCTGAAGTCCGCCCAGCAACATCTTAGGGCATTGGAGAATACTGTAATACTTTCTGTTATGGACTGGAGGCAAGTAACAGAAGGTGGCTATTTTCAGTTTGCACCTTTCTTATCTTCAGCAACTTTTGGCAATTCAGAGACGCTGGACTGGTTCTATTAGAGACCAAATACCACATTAATTAGAGTCTAGCTGCTAGACTCTTTGTTTGAATTATCTCAGCATATGTAGTTTGAACTGGTAGGCCTTTCAAAGTGTTTCTGCAATAAAAAATAGGGGGTCTGGAAACCCTAGGCTACAGCTCTAAGAATCCCACAATCAATGTTGCTACTGGTCATGTTGGCTGGAGAATTTTGAAGTGTGTTGTGCAAAAAGTACTTTTCCAAGCTCTCATAAGGATTAACACTCCCGTACACAACACATATACATTTGACTATAGACAAGACCACAATGGGATGATTAAAACATATCCATCTCTAACACTGGAAAAAGATACAAGTTCAACAAGTTCCTTATGGTCTGCAATTTAGTCAACTTTGCTGCTGTTCCAGAATGGCAAAATACTGACGTCTTGTGGCCACTATGATTCTGCAGGCCTTTTACCAAGATATATCAGGCTCATAAATATTTGAGATGAAGTAAAAGAAAATAAGTGGTGAGAAGCAGATTTGATGGCACATAATTCAGTTCATCTGGGAAATGACTTCTTCCTCTCAACACACAGCTGAATAGTCTAAGCCACTCCATATTTTAAAGTGGCATCCCTTGGCTTTGAAAGGTTGTGAAATTTCTATTACTCGTCCAACCCTCTAATGCAGGCTTCCCAATCTAAGGGAAAATATGTTTTAAAAGACATTTAATGATCTACTACACAATTCATTAACATTTTTAGTCCCCAATTTAAATTCTCATGCCCTCATTATCTTGGAAAACCACAACAGTAAGGAGAAGAATCAGAGGGACCAGAGGATAGCAGTGGCTGGAAAGGGGGACTGGTGCTGAGATGTTGTCAAGATCCACAATGCCAGAAATGGAAACTGGCTTCAGATATCAATCCATCAAGTGACAACATCACAGAAGGAGTACTGAACTACAGGTCTTCAGAATCACAGTTCTGCTGCCCTTTGTCTCTTCATTCCCCATTACAGTAGCTCAGCCAATGGCTAAGACACTTGCAAATGGTTGAAAGCAGCAAGTTCAGGAAAGAATGAGAAAATGTTTGTTTTTATTACTTTTTAAAAATAAAGACTGTTTAAAACGTTGATTTGCTGAGGCACATTCTATAATAGCAACCTAATAGATAAATCCCAGGATGAAATCTCTACCAGCCTTTGATCATTACAAGTTGATCATCTTTGCAGAATTGTGGGTAAGGATCAACAATGCCTCCTTTTCACGTTATGCTAGCAAGGTGGAAACTGCTACATCTTTGCTCATTCCAGCATCACCAACAAAATGGGAGATGGCTCAGAGGATATAAAAAGTGATATCTTAGTCCTGGAGTAATGCCAGCATAGTATGCACATGCTTGTCCCACACTGGGACTAATGCCGCTTTGAAGTGTGAGATAGAATGGTGCTGCAATAGCCGCATCCACACAACAAAGATTCTATGTAAGAGATTACTAGAATAATGCAAGCACTAAGGAAGATTACTATCATCTTTAACAATGCATCCTGAAGAATGAGTTTAACCATGAGAATGCATATATTTTATCACCAGTATAAAGACAGTATTGTGAACCAGCATAGAGTAGTGAGTTGGGTGCTGGACTACGACTCTGGAGGCCAGACTTAGAATCCCTACTCAGCCATGGAAACCCACTAGGTCACCTTGGGCAAATCACACTCTTTCAGCCTTAGGAGAAGACAAAGGCAAACCCCTTCGGAATAAATCTTATTTATTTCTCATATTTATACTCCACTCTACTCACTCCAAGGAGGACTCAGAGCATCTTACAGATTGGCTACTTCAGTGGCACATTGCAATACAAAGTATATACAATACTAGCTGACTAGTGCACGCGTTGCTGTGTTATATATGTGTGTGTATGTGTATTGATGTATATGTATATATGTGTGTGCATGTGTGTATATGTGTATGTATATATGTGTGTGGATGTGTATATATGTATATATTTGTGGATGTGTATATATGTATATTTGTGTGTGAATGTGTATATATGTATATGTGTGTATGTATATATGTGTGTCGATGTGTATATATGTATGTGTGCATGTGCATATCTATATATATAAAGGAGACACGGTCGTGCAAAGATTGATATAGACAACGAAACTATACGTCGCAGAAACACCACACTAAACAACTGACTGGGCCTGACCACGAGGTACAGACAACAGTCAAAAAACCGGCCCTAAATACCTCGCAACACCCAAAAACACCCCCCCTAAAAATTAACAAAGGGAAACCCACCCCCGGACTCTGCGCTGCCAGCGCGAACGTTTAGAACGTTCGCACATGCCAGCCAGAGCCTCCTCCCGCCTCCTCCTTTGAACAGGAAGAGCGGCGGGGGGGAGAGGAGGGAAACCCCTCCCTCCTCCCCAGCCCCTCCCACCTCCTTCCGCGCCACCGCTGCAACCGCGAGGCCGCGGCGGAGGGCGGTTCACCCAGCTCCGGCCCTGCCTCCCCAGGCGCGCCAGGGCGGGAGGCAAGGCCGAGAACGGCGAACCGCCCTCCGCTGTGTCCTCATGGATCCAGCGGCCGGGCCTCAAATAAGGTAAGCTCCGGGCTTACCTTCTTTGGGCGCCGCCGCTGCAACCGCAAGGGGCGGCGGCAGAGGGCGGTCGCCCATCTCCGGCCCTGCCTCCCCATGCACGCCAGGGCGGGAGGCAGGGCCGAGACCGACGACCCACCCTCCGCCGACGCCCCCGCGGATCCAGCGGCCGGGCCTCAAATAAGGTAAGCTCCCGGGCTTACCTTCTTTGAGCCGCCGCCGCTGGATCCGAGCCGGTTCCTCCATAGCCCCTCCTCCTCCCTCCCTCCATCCACGGAGCACGGCCGCCGCTGATCCGGAACAGTGGCGGGTGCTCCGTGGATGGAGGGAGGGAGGGGGCCTCCCCCAAGCCCCTCCCACCTCCCAAGCCCCTCCCCCTCCTCCCGGGCTCCCCTCCCGCCCGGTTACAAAGCCTGGCGGGGGGCCAGGAGGCGGGACACGCCTCCCCTCCCAAGCCCCTCCCCCTCCTCCCGGGCTCCCCCTCCCCGCCCGGTTACAAAGCCTGGCAGGGGCGGGGCCAGGAGGCGGGACACGCCTCCCCCCACCCAAGCCCCAACCCCCCCCACCCGGGCTCCCCCCCCCCCCCCTCCCAAGCCCCCACCTCCTCCGGTTAAAGCCTGGCGGGGCGGGGCCAGGTGGCGGGACACGCCTCCCCCTCCCAAGCCCCTCCCACCTCCTTCCGGGCTCCCCCCCCCGCCCGGTTACAAAGCCTGGCGGGGCGGGGCCAGGAGGCGGGACACGCCTCCCCCCTCCCAAGCCCCTCCCACCTCCTCCCGGGCTCCCCCCCCTCCCGGTTACAAAGCCTGGCGGGGGGGCGGGGCCAGGAGGCGGGACACGCCTCCCCCTCCCAAGCCCCTCCCCTCCTCCCGGGCTCCCCCTCCCGCCCGGTTACAAAGCCTGGCGGGGCGGGGCCAGGAGGCGGGACACGCCTCCCCCCTCCCAAGCCCCGCCCACCTCCTCCCGGGCTCCCCCCCCCTCCCCCCCCGGTTACAAAGCCTGGCGGGGGGGGCGGGGCCAGGAGGCGGGACACGCCTCCCCCCTCCCAAGCCCCTCCCACCTCCGCCCCTCCCCTCCGCCCGGGCTCCCCCTCCCCCGCCCGGTTACAAAGCCTGGCGGGGGCGGGGCCAGGAGGCGGGACACGCCCCCCCCTCCCAAGCCCCTCCCACCTCCGCCCAGGCTCCCCCTTCCCCGGGCACATTGAGTATCCGTGCCAAGTTTGGTCCAGGTCCATCATTGCTTGAGTCCACTGGAGGTAGGTGAACTACAACTCCCAAACTCCAAGGTCAATGCCCACCAGACCCTTCCAGTATTTTCTGTTGGGCATGGGAGTTCTGTGTGCCAAGTTGGGTTAAATTCCATCCTTGGTGGGGTTCAGAATGCTCTTTGATTGTAGGTGAACTATAAATCCCAGCAACTACAACTCCCAAATGACAAAACGAACCCCTCCCCTAACCCCACCAGTATTCAAACTTGGGAGAATTGGGTATTTGTGCCAAATTTGGTCCAGTGAATGAAAATACATCTTAAACATCAGCATCGAGCATTAAAGTGGGGCAAAAGTGCAGTGGAGATGCATCCCCCCCCCCCCTTTCCAGTCTGTTTGTCAACAAAACTCCGGTGTCTCTGCTCCAACCAAGGATCCGAGTAGGAAGCAAGCTCCCCGGCCTAGCTTACCTTGAGTTTGGCCCCAGCAGGGATGCCCCAGATCCGGATCTGCAAGCAAGCGGGCAGGCGATAGAAGCAGGGTCGCCCTCCGCTGTGCACGACTGGCGCCAGGTAGGTTGCCAGCTGCGCGGGAAAAGGGGGCGGAGCCAAGATCCAGGGCGGGGAAGCCACGCCCACCTCGGGATGGCCACGCCCCCTGCTCAGTGGATGCACCATCGCTGCCTGTATTCAGGGGAGGTGCCTGTCCAAGCCCTGACCTCTCTCTTCCTTGCAAACTCTGGCAGCTGAATAATACTATCCCACATTATCTGCTTTGAACTGCTATATCTATCTATCTATCTATCTATCTATCTATATTGCAGTTCAAAGCAGATAATGTGGGATTGTATCTATTATATTAATGGGTTCACGTCATGTGATGTATCCCTCAAACAAAGAAACCTTACAACGCAGAAACACAATACTTGCCAACAGAAATAGGCCTCAAGCAAGGTACGTTTGTAGCAAAGAAACTTTCCCCCCAAAACCTAAAAGGCCCCCGAAACAACGAGTAAAAATCAAACTACATTTACCAGCATCCTCCGGGCCAGCCGAAGACGCCCCCAGCCTCTACATTCTGAACAACCTGATTGGCTGCCAATAAGGGCGGATTTGCATAACTGCTGCACTGGCCAGCCAACATGAAAATTCCGATCCATAATAAACTGCCGAAACAGAATAAGGAAAAGGCCTGAGCCAATCCCCAACACAAACACCCAAAACACTTCCAACCGAAAAATCACAGACCACACCCAAAATTAACTTGATTAACTTCATTAGCTTCATTAACTTGATTTCCCTAACTAGCCCTCAATTACTGGGAAGCTGATTACGCTCTAAATTGACAGTAAGGCTTCATTAACTTGATTCTCCCGACTAGGCCTGGCAGCTCAGGAGGACATTGTGTATGGCCTGAATTGACAGTAAGGCTTCATTAACTTGCTGTTCCTAACTAGGCCTCAGCTCATGGGACATTGTGTATGGCCTGAATTTACAGTAACCTACCTTGGCACACAGAGCCCCGACCATGCATGATGGGACTTGAAGTACCACCATGGAAAATGGGATTTGTAGTACTTCAAACCAAGAACCAAGACCGATAAAGACCCAACTTGGCACACCATGCCCCCCATGACCCACACTCCATCCAACTGCAGTTTAGAGGAGGGCACACTGTGGATGATTGGACTTTCTCGCATCTCCTAAAAAGGGCACAGCAACGCGTGCCGGGTACAGCTAGTATGTATATATGTATATATGTGTGTGCATGTATGTATATATATGTGTGTGTGTGTATGTATATATGTGTGTGAATGTGTATATATGTATGTGTGTGTATATATTTGTGTGTGGATGTGTATATACTGTATATGTGTGTGTGTGTATGTGTGTGTGGAGGTGTATATATGTATACGTGTGTATGTATATATGTGTGTGGATGTATATATCTGTGTGTGTATGTATATTTGTGTGTGAATGTGTATATATGTATATGTGTGTATGTATATATGTGTGTCGATGTGTATATATGTATGTGTGCATGTGTATATATGTGTATATGTATATATGTATGTGCATGTGTATATATGTGTGTGTATGTATATGCGTATGGATGTGTATATATGTATATGTGTGTATGTATATATGTGTGTGAATGTGTATATATGTGTGTGTGTATATATGTGTGTGGATGTGTATGTATGTATATGTGTGTATGTATATGTGTGTGTGGATGTGTATATATGTGGGGATGTATATATGTGTGTGGATGTGTATATATGTATATGTGTGTATGTATATATGTGTGTGAATGTGTATATATGTATGTGTGCATGTATATATGTGTGTGGATGTGTATATATGTATATGTGTGTATGTATATATGTGTGTGGATGCGTATATATGTATACGTGTGTATGTATATATGTGTGTCTGTGGCTAACCCCTTTTGTGTGTATGTGTTCCTTTCTTCTCTGTTCCTTCCTTCCCTTCATAATGTTTTCCTATTCCTTCATTCCTTGTATCCTTTTCTTCCCCAGAAACTTTCTTTACCTTCTACAGGGAACATCCGTGCAACGCTGAGCCGATGGCATGTTTCCTCGAACAAAACAAAACTACATTTCCCTGAATCCTTTGCAGCGGGACACGCCCACCGCTGGGAGGGAAAGGAAGAGGCCGGAGGGGGAGGAGCCAGCCAAGCCTCGCTCCTCCTCCTCCGGGCTGTTCCTTTCCCTCCCAGCAGTGGGTGTGTCCTGCTGCAAAGGATACAGGGAAATGTAGTTTTGTTTTGTTCGAGGAAACATGCCATCGGCTCAGCGTTGGAGGGATGTTTGCTGTAGAGAAGGTAAGGAAAGTTTGTGGGTGTTAGGTGTTGTGTGTGAATGCGTGGTACTGGGGTTGTTTGTGAGTACATTTGTGTGTGTCTTTTTGGTTTAATGTTGTGTGGGTGTTTTTAGGGTGAATGTGTAAAGGGTAGTTGTGGTGGGCGGGCGGCGTGGTGTGTATGGGGCGTGTGTGTTGCTTTTAGATTGTGGGAAGGAGGAGAGGGTGAGTGTGTTCGAGGGAGGAACGTGTGGGGTGAATGTGTTTTCGGGGGAAGATCAGGGAGGGGGGATGGGAGAGCCGTTTTCGCGGGCTTTTTGGTGTGTTTTTTTTTGCCGGAAATGAGGAAGGAAGGAGGGCGGGGAGAGGAGGGGAAAACAATGCTCAAAGGCTGCGATCCTGCCCCCCTCGCTGCTCTTTCCTCCTCCTTACCAGCTGCTTTGCCGCCACGGCCTTCCTCGCTCCAGCGGGTTCCCTCCGGATCCCGGCGGAGGCGGGAGGGAAGCTGCCCTTTTCCCGGGCACCTCTTCCCCTCCCCTCCCCTCCTCTCCCCACCCTCCTTCCTTCAATCAAGGGAGGAGGGCAGGGCGAGGAGAAGAAAGAGGTGCCCGGGAAAAGGGCAGCTTCCCTCCTGCCTCCGCCGGATCCCGGCGGAGCGAAGATGATTCCCGATCGCAGTGGCGTGGCGGGAGGCGGGACGAAGGAGGAGGGACTTAGGAGGAGGAAGGGAGGCGCCTCCTTAGTCCCTCCTCCCCGGCGCTGCGATTCCCGATCGCAGGGGGGCGGGGGAAGGAGGAGGGCTGGTGCACGAACGTTCTAAACGTTAGCACTGCCAGCGGAGAGGACGAGATGCAGGCTACGTTGGCCAATTTTAGGGGGTTGTTGCAAGGTACCTAGGGCCGGTTTTTTTGGCCCTGTGGGTACCTCGCGGTATGGTTAATGTAGCTGTTTAGTTTCGTGGTTCTGGGACTTATAGTTTCTTTGCCTATGATCGTCATTGCACGACAGGTCTCTTTTTATATATATAGATAACACATTAAACTTCAACAAAAACATATAAATACATAAACTGTTAAAAATCGTTAAAACCATGTATCTAAAACCATGGTTGTCTTTCATGTTGCTGCATATCAGTTCTGTGTTGCACTATTCCCAAATGCTTGATCCCAGAGCCAGGTCTTCACTTGCTAAAGGCAATCTGTGATAGGGTTGTTTTAGGGTAGTCATAAGTAGTCGGAAACAATAACAACATCATAGGCAGTGCCATTTGCTGATGAAAATTAGTGTCACAGTACTATGTTCTTATGTCTAGCTTGTGGGCTTTCCAGAGGCACTTTACTAGTTGTGAGAATAGGATACTACACATTTATATCCAGTCTGTTCTCCCCTGAGCTGAATACAACATACATGGCACTCCTCCTCCCCACTTCACCTTTATAAGGTAAGTCAGGCCAAGAGATGAGTGACTGGCCCAACCTGGAGACTAGAGCTCAGATCTTCCCAGCTGCAGTTATGGTAACCACTACACTAAATTTTCTCTAGAACTAGATAGGCTGCTGTGATGATGTAACACAGTTTGTTTTCTCTTCACTTTAGCTTGAAATAATATTTCATGTTTGATAGACAACTCTAGGCAGTCCAAGTTAAACAAGAAGAACTAGCATCAAAAACCAACTTTGGCAAAAACAAAGCATTTATTTATTATTTATTTGTTTACAACATTTCTACCCCACCCTTCTCAACCCCCGAGGGGACTCAGAGCGGCTAATACTTGCAACAATTTGATGCCGCAAATCACAGAATAACAACAGTATAAAATAATAAATACACAATAGATTAAGATAATAACATTAGTTAAACAATCATAGCTGTTTCCATCATAAACAATCACATGGTCCAGTTCAATGTCCATAGCATTCCAGGGTTCTGTTCTGGAACTGTTCAACGTCTTTATTAATGACTTAGATCAGGCATTCTCAAAACTGCAGCCCTCCAGATATTTGGGACTTCAACTCCGAGAAGTTCTAACAGGCTTGTTCAATTGTCTGGAATTCTGGGAGTTGAAGGCCCAAACACCTGGAGGGCCACAGTTTGAGGATGTCTGACTTAGATTATGGGTTAGAAGGTAAGACCATCAAGTCTGCAGATGACACCCAATTAGTAGGGATAGCTAATATTCCAGAAGACATGAGCAAAATTCAAAGTGATCTTAACAGATTACAGAGATGGGCCAAAACAAACAAAATGAAGTTCAACGGGGACAAATGCAAGGTATTACACTTAGGCAGAAAAAATGAAATGCAAAGATACAGAATGGGGGAGACCTGGCTCAACAGCAGTACCCAAGAAAAAGATCTTGGGAGTCCTCATAGATAACAAGTTAAACATGAGCCAACAATGGGATGTGCCTGCTAAAAAAGCCAATGGTATAGTGGTCTGCATAAATAGGGGTACAGTGTTCCCTCGCTACTTCGCAGTTCGCTTATTGCGGACTCGCTGTTTCGCGGATTTCAAAATTTATTAATTTAAAATAGATATCATGGTATTTTTGTTGTTTTGTGGGGTTTTGCCACTGCCGCTCTCCAAGGCGCTTTCCCTCCTGAGTCCCCTCTCCTTCCTTCCAGCCCTGAAGGGCCTTTCCTTCCTTTCCTTCACTTTATAAAGACTTAAAATAGTGTATAACTACTAAAATAATGTATAAATATTAAAATAAATAGAGCATCCCTACATTGCGGTTTTTCACTTATTGCGGGAGGTTCTGGAGCCTAACCCCAGCAATAAGTGAGGGAACACTGTATGTTTAGATCCAGGGAAGTCATGCTACTCCTCTATTCTGCCTTAATCAGGCCACACCTGGAATATTGTGTCCAATTCTGGGCACTGCAATTTAAGGGAGATGTTAACAAGCTGGAATGTGTCCAGAGGAGGGCAACTAAAATGATCAAGGGTCTAGAGAACAAGCCCTATGAGAAGCAGCTTAAAGAGATGGGCATGTTTAGCCTGAAGAAGAGAAGGCTGAGAGGAGACATGATGGCAAGTATAAATATGTGAGAGGAAGTCATAGGGAGAAGGGAGCAAGCTTGTTTTCTGCTGCCCTGAAGACTAGGACACGGAACAATGGCTTCAAACTACAGGAAAGGAGATTCCACCTGAACATTAGGAAAAACTTTGTGACTGTGAGAGCTATTCAGCAGTGGAATACTCTGCCCTGGAGTGTGGTGGAGGCTCCTTCATGGAGGCTTTTAAGCAAAGGCTGGATGGCCATCTGTTAGGGTTGCTTTGAAGGTGATTTCCCTGCTTCTTGGCCAACTATGATTCAATGAAGTCAACTAGGAGTTGATCTGACAAAATGAACCTCCCGATATAAACAGAAGGCTACTATACAGAAAGATAGACAACACATGGATGTAGAATGTAAACGTTCACTTTCCTCCCATACTAACAGACCATCCCAAGCAATTTGAGGGAGGGCTGTACAAAAATACTCTTTGACGCAAGAAGTGCCGATAAACTTGAAGGGCTAAGTATTACCTTTACTCAAATTAAAATGTACATTATCTTCTTTCTTCTTTTTTTGACCTCTAAAGGGAGAGTCACTGTTTCAGAACAGAAAGCGTCAATCTAAATTAATCCTCAGCAGCTTATATTGCACTGTATAATCTGCAATTGCCTTTTTTTAAAGCACATAGGTCACCACATGTATTAAAGCAACCAAATATGAAATTAAACTTTTCACAGGCTCTGTGAGACACCAGAGTAAAGTCAGCCAGAGATGGCTATCCAAATAATCGCCCAAGCACTTATATTAAATCTAAAATTATGAGGCCTGTTATTTTATCTCCCTGGCTTCTCAAGTATTAGGGTGGAGCAAATCCACTACCTCTCCCTGTACACATTTCAGGCATTATTTTCAAAGAGAGAGGCAAAAGGGGCCTTAATTTTCTTTTCTAAAGCAAACAATTGCTCGGTTTGTCTCCACAGCAGACTCCTTATACTCTGCCAGAAGCGTTTTGCTTCAAGCATAGCTGATTATACAGCATTAGGAGAACTGGTTACCCATTACATCATATTTGGGCTTCAAGCACACAGTATTCACAAGACGGTTGTTAACAACGCTTTTTAACAGTTTAAATCTTAGATGTAACTGAAATTTGTTTTAAAACAGCTTGCCTTGAAAAGCTAATGTGTATTCCCAACCAAAATATTTAATACTTCCTGCCTCAGGGATGAGAACCCTTTTCATGTATTGCTGTCTGACAGTTTGCTTGATCCACAGCAAAACACATATGCAAGAACAGTAGTCATCCCTGTAAATAATTAGCAGGGATTTAGATAGCTAACAAGTTGCAGTAGTGCAGTTCTGTCTGTGCGAAAAGGCCTTTATGCATACCTCTTGGAGATGCAAAGACATATGTCCCAGTTGATCCTGGCGTCTTTCTACCAGCTGCCTTTCTGAGCGGATTTCTCGTTCTATTTCCTGGAGTCTTTTCTCTACCCGTTCTGATACCTTCAAAAAAGCAGGGGAGCGCTTGTTAAAATTTGAACTTAAAGACAGAAAAACAGCTCTGTCCCTCCCCCATACACACAAACAATGATAGAAAGAAGGTAAAAGAAACCTGCAAGGGCCTAAACATAAGTTAAATTCTTCATACAAAAACACAAAAAAATGGAAAATGTTGCTCCTAGAAGTAATGCAAACTGGAAGAGTCTCTAAGAGCGAGAAAATATAGTTCACTGAAAACACTGGATGATAAAAAGCCCCCAATAGTGCAATGGGTTAAACCCTTGTGCCAGAAGGACTGATGACCGAAAGGTCGGCAGTTCGAATCCAAGGAGCAGGGTGAGCTCCCGTCTGTCAGCTCCAGCTTCCCATGCGGGGACATGAGAGAAGTCTCCCACAGGATGGTAAAACATCCGGGCATCCTTTGGGCAAAATTCTTGCAGACGGCCAATTATCTCACACCAGAAGCGACTTGCAATTTCTCAAAATTGACACATACAAAAAAACTTAATGATAAAACAAACCCAAAAAAAGCCTTTTGTTATATCCAGCTGGAGTCAAAGAAGGGTCTTTGATTCAACTTGGGTTTTATCAATGGAATGGGGAAACTATTTTTCTCACCACTGCACCCTCAGATATTTGAAAAGTTGGGTAACTGTTCAGAACAGAAAGAAAAACAGTACAGACTGATGGAAGATCAAGAGAAGTCATCTCCCATCCCTGTTGTGATGATGACTGAAATTAACTTCCCTGCCCCTGTGGTGCTCATAAAACGCTCTCCTGGATCAAAAAGCCTTATATCAGTACAAGCCCCGCCGTGTTACGATTTGCCTGCATGCGATACAGTCTAAAGCCTTTTCAGTGACAGAACAATTTCTTGATCTCTGATTCAAGTCAGTGTTCCTCCCCGTTACTGAGCAGTTGTTACATGCCATAAGCATGAGATTTTATCACAATCGGGAGGAGCAGGTGTCAGCGGAATAGGTTATCCAAAGAGCTGTGTGAAGGGAATCTGAAAAGAGATGGCACTGTTTGAGCGCTGAGAGTTTTGACTTTCTTTGAAGTAACACAACAATGCACAAGTTCTTAAGTATTTCTTAAGAGAAGACAACCTCAGGGTTACGTAGGCCTGCAGAAATCTCAGAAATCAGAGCCTGAGTAAGCAGGACTCTTTTTCAAGTTCATTTGCTCGGTTTGAGATGAGTTGCTTTATCATATTGGTTTTCAGCCCAAAACTTGGGTTGTCTGTACTTCTTCACAAGGTACACAAAGCATTGATAATCCATCACCATGCTGTTATCCCGATCCAATAAAGGATATGCAAGGTTATCTAGGCGCAATTATTGCAGATGCAATTCTGTGCTCCATCTGAATCCTATTAGAACAGCAATATGAGAATGTGTTTGTTTTTTTAATATGAACAGAAATATTCAGTCCCACCAGAGTCACTAGCTGTGTGCAAGTGGAACTTGGCCAGGGACAATATTTACCAATCTGTTAAAATTCCCTCTTCTGTGTAAAATCGCACTAAATTTCCATGTACAGATGCCAGGATTTTTGTTGTTGTTGTAACTTTACTAAATGACAAATCAAGAACTGAATATGAATAGTTTCTGGTTTCTAAATCATAAAAAAGCATGGCTGAATGAATCAGCAACTTTACTAATATGATCAGAAGAATGATTTGCTGTGATTTCTTTCTTTTATAGTAGGGGACAAAAACAACAAAGTCCCAGTGGAATAGAGTAGCTAGCTAGTAGCTACTATATGGGCTTTTCTTTTTTTATCTATTTGCAGATACTACCCTCTAGTGGCAGATAACATTTAAACAGTTCATGCAAACACTTTCTTCGCATTACATGTAAAAAAAAATGGATGGTTTTTAAAATGTACCAAATAACTATATTTACAGCATTATTTACATTTTGCATAAGCCCTTTTTAATATGAACTGCAAAGTATACATTTAAGTTCAATATCATAACAGAACAGAATCATTATTGCAAGTTCACTGGTTGTTGGTTTGATTCTTGCTCTTATATTTTGTTATACTGTTGTTGTTTTATTCTGTTTTATGCTGTTGTTTATGTATTTTAATGTGTTATATTTTAACTATGTTAATCTGGCTTGCCCCCATGTAAACCACTCCGAGTACCTCCGGGGAGATGGAGGCGGGGTACAAAAATAAAGTTATTATTATTATTATTATCATTATTATTATTATTATTTGAAACAAAAGGTGAGTCCACAGCAAACAAGAGCACTCTTCTGGCCGATGTATTGGATCACACATCAGACACTTCCCAAGTGTATAGGACTGTGTGATGTATCGGTGAATAATGTGTGCAGATCGTAGTAAGATGGCCTTTTGCAGCTGGCAGATGGTAATTTTGTCAGCTCCGCATGTGTTTAAGTGCAAGCCAAGATCTTTAGACACCACACCCAGTGTGCCAATCACCACTGGGACCATCTTTACTGGCTTGTGCCAGAGTCTTTGCAGTTCGATCTTTAAATCCTCATATTGTGTCAGTTTTTCCCGTTGTTTCTCTTCAATCCTGCTGTCACCTGGGATTGCAACATCGACGATCCATACTTTTTTTTAACACAATCATGAGGTCAGGAGTATTGTGCTCCAAAACTCTGTCAGTCTGAATTTGGAAGTCCCAGAGTAGTTTGACGTGTTCATTTTCCATAACTTTTTTCAGGCTTGTGATCCCACCAGTTCTTTGTCACAGGCAGATGGTATTTGTGGCACAAGTTCCAATGAATCATCTGAGCAATTGTGTTATGCCTCTGCTTGTAGTCTTCCTGCGCAATCTTCTAGCAGCAGCTGAGGATGTGATCTATTGTTTCATCTGCTTTCTTGCAGAGTCTACACTTGGGATCTGTCGTTGACTTTTGACGGCATTTGTTCTAATGGCTTATTCTTGGGCTGCCAGAATCAGGCCCTCTGTCTCCTCTTTTACAGTTCTATTTGTGAGCCACATCCATGTTTTTTCTTTGTCAATTTGACTCTCAAATTTTCCCAGGAACTGTCCATGTGGACCCTTATTTCGCCAGTTTTCTCTTCTGCTCTGGATTGTGTTTTTGCAGTATTCACTCTTTGTCTTTTGCACTTTAAGCAGTTTACTACTATTGACTTCCCTCAATGTTGGTTCTTATTATTATTATTATTTACCATCATCATCATCAGAAAAACCTATAAAATGAAATATAGTACATATAGTACATGCCATTTTTCCTACCTAAAGATTACCAGATATCAACATACCTGGAACATTTTTTATTTTTTTTTAAAAAATGGCATCTTTAAATCTTTAGCTACTATTTTTTTTTAAAAAAAAATAGGACCCAAAAGCACACGTCCAATATTTCACAGATGAAAACCAGGATATGTGTGACTCAACAACATCAAAGTGTAGCCAAAATTTAACTAATGAGGAAGTTATTAATGAGGAAGATATTAAGATTATTAATTAAGAAGACTGCACAAACTAGGAATTATTAATGAGTTAGACCACATAAGCTACAGCCCCCTCCACTGCCCCTATTTCCCAGGATCTGGTCCCAGGCTATCTGTTTATCCCAAGTAATCTGGCAGTGGGGAATCATATAATCCAATTTAAATAAAATAATCTGGGATTACATCCTGGGATATAGGGCAGTGTGGAAAGGGCCTAAGAGAAGTATCTGCCTGAGTCTACAAGAAAGTGCAAGACCCTCCCCTACCTTTTCTCTGAGTTAATGAACTACAAACTACTTTTGCAATTTGGAATCAGTTTACAGCAACTGAAGCTGATGACAAGGGAAGAAACAGGAGAAAAAGAGAGAAACTGGGATGTTTTAAAAACAGGTGAAAAAGTGGAATGGCAAGGGATTTATTGAGACTGCACCTACCAAATTAGGACAGTTGAATGGTATCAGGGCCGTAGCCAGGATTTTGTTTCGGAGGGGGCTGAGTTTGGTTCGGGGGGGGGGGCTGAGACTGGGTGGAAGAGGGTCTACCCTAGCAAATCTTTTGTATTGTTATCCCAATAACCCCATTAATGTGGGATATAATGAGCATGGTGATCAGATCATGATATGAATAAACATAACAGTTTAAATAATGTACCAGGAAGGCCTTTTCGCGGACCACCCTGAGAATTTGGGGGGGGGGGCTGAAGCCCCCTTACCCCCTGGCTACATGCCTGAATGGTATGAATGCATCATATACACAGAAGAGACTACTCAAACTCTACTGCATGCATCCAAAAGTGTTGCAGCTGTAGCCAAGGACCTCTTCTGCTCATGAAAAGGCCTGGCAAAAGAGCTTTGTTTAAACTAGAGATCTGAAGAGTCCTTGTGTTTTTTGTCAGATTCTTGCACAAGAGTTTACACAAGTCTTCCTACTTCCTTCCTTGCCATATTTCTCAACTCATAACACGATCCCCAATAAATCCGCAGGAAAGCTACTGAAAGATTTTTCACACTACAGAGTTGGCTAAACAGCCAAAATATGTTTTCCCCTTCCGTTCATGGTTCTTTGGGCCCAAGTCCATAGTTCAAAAATAATTACATTATTATATATTCCTTTTTTGTTTAGTTCAAGCAGAATGTTTTCGATAAAAGCAATCTGTGTTGCATTCTTCTGGAAAGCGCTCTCCTTGCTTTCTCTTTTTGGAAAAGAATAGATGTTTAAAAAGTATCAAGGAATGGATGATTAATCCATGATTACTGAAGGTTAATGCCCAATTTATTGGAGCCAAATTACTTTTCAAACAACATTAGATGGAAGGTTTTCAAGCAACGCTCCGAAAGAAACCAATCATTACAAGTACTTAAAAAACAGCAAGCTAGAGTCAAGGGCAGTTAAAAGTCTAAGCAGTTGTAACCATGGAAGAGAACTGCTGAGAACTGAAATTGCAATCCACACAACACCATGCAACAGCAACTTTCTTCAGAATATAGATTTTTCAATCTAATATGGCACAACATATAAAATACTACCTACTGACAAGATGAGAAAAAAGATTGCATGTTATAAAAACTGAGCCCCACAAACATCTTCCTTTTTCTTTAACTGCATCTGACATATTCTCCAGTTGTCATTATTGTCTGTATTCTCCTTTATCAGCTGCTTTTAACATGTCCCAGGATGCATCTAGAATGAATGCAGTTTGATACTGCATAACTCAATACTATGCAACCATGGAAGTTGTAGTTTGATGCAATGCCAACACTCTTTGATAGAGAAGGCTAAAGACAGAGACCGACGCCAGACATCACACAATATTGTGTGAATTCCAGTGTAGGCCACAACCCAAACTGGAGTGAGAGCATCCCAGGACACTTCCATCCCCAACACGGGAGGTTTCCCATATTGTGTTGGCTCCAATGGAGCCTGCATGGGGCCTCCCCACAATGGCGACACTTTCCCCATGTAATGTGTTGCCAAGATAGTGTTGCCAAGAGGGAGCCTGCACATGGGGCAACAGGTTCATCCTGCTGCTCCATCTTTCCTCCCCAAAGCTCGGCAAAGTGGGATGTTTCACGAGGGCTTTCTGAAGAGGTCCTACCTTTAATAAACTGAAAGCCACAACTAATTTACTTATCTTACCAATAAATTTAGCACAGCCTGCAGCTCCACACACAGAATGGATGTCCTTAACTCTCTGGTTCATGCTGCTGTAATAGAGGCTACACTATAAGAATCACGAGTCCTGTGAGGTTTTGCTTATTCAGAACTGACAGAAAAGGGTCACTTAAGAACTTTAAAAAAAATTCACTGTACAGGTGCTTCAAGGTACATACCTAGGGCTCCCTTGCATTTAATCCACAATTTCTGAGACACAGTCCAGATCTGTTCACAAGCTTTCCTTGGAATATTACCCAGGAAGGTTGCATTCTTTTAAGAGGGCCAGTGTGAATTATTATTATTATTATTATTATTATTATTATTATTACATTTATTTATATCCCGCTTTATCTCCCCCGAAGGGGACTCAAAGCAGCTTAACATAAAAACATCATCATAACAATTTAAAATACACAAATATGCAAACATTAAAACAGGATTAAATATAGACAGTACTAAAAAAAATTCAGTTAAAAACCATTAAAACAAAATCAAAGTTAAAAAGCTTAGCATCCCCTGAATTGATCTTAAACATCTTCAACTTTTAAAGCCTGCATGAATATAAATGTTTTGGCCTGCTGCTGGAAGAACAGTAGGGAGGGGGCTATTCTTGCTTCCAAAGTTGAGAGGCAGCCACTGAGAAGGCCCCCTCTCTCATTTCCACCAACCGAGTTTTAGCCGCAGGTGGGACCGAGAGAAGAGCCTCTCCTGAAGGTGTCAGGGCCCGGGGAGGTTCATACACACAGAATACCTAAAACTTTTTTTAAAACAGTGGTTTGAATATTGGCCTAGGACACTGGTAGACTATAGCTTGAATCCGCATGTGGCCATGGAAACTATTGAGTGATCTTAGGCAAGGCATGCTCTCAACCTCAAGGAAAGAAAAGGGGGAACCTGATATTAATATGATATCAGAGGCTTCGTGGCAATTTCATCACAAAATTGTTGATTTATTTGATGAATCTCGATTCCACTCTATTATGGTTTTCTACATATTCACGAATTACGGTAAATCCTTCCAAAGATTCCTCCAGCTTAATTATTAGTTATAGTATATGTATAATCGCATCACTTTCCTTACAAATTGTGCTAACATATGGATGAAATGGAAAGCAGATCCTTTCAAAATTAGTTGTTTCCTCCCTTATTATCTTTTTAGTTTGTAGGTTAACTTCTCAAAGAGAGATGAAGACCAAATTCCACTCAGCCCAGTTCTTTGTGACAAATGTTGTACCAAGTTCCTTTTCTGCTATTTCAGTTCTAGCTACTGTCAAAAGCATTCCCATCAACTCTTTGTGAGACAATTGTTTATTTTCTTCTCCAAAATTGAAAGCAATAAAAGTTCTCTCTAAGGAGTAATCCCCTCATTTGTCATGCATAAAATAAAATTTATTACTCGATTTCAGAACTCCTTTATCTTTGGGCGTTCTAACCTCAGTGTGTCACTTTCCATACAACTTTTCTTGCAGACAACAAAAAGCAGTATAAAACACAGAAGGAAGTAATGGATTTTTTTTTATAAGAGGCGCACCCATGAATACAGAAAAGGTGGAATGCAAATTAGGTGACAGTAGATTGTCAGAGCTGTAAAAAAAATGCAGGTACAGTACTTGCCTTTGCTAAATCTTTGAGATCGCCTGAAGGGACACCAAGATCCTTAACAGTGTCTGAAAATGTATGTGTTCAACAAATTCCTAGAGCTGGATGAATGATATCTTTACTTTATTGATTGATATGGAAACTAAGAATATCTTTCTTTATCTTGTCTAGCATGGAAACATGATTTAGAGAGAATGCTCCCCAAAGCTTCTTGGTTCCCAACCATTTTACTCAATTTCTGCCTCAACAAAAACATTTTAAAAGTACTGTATATGTGAAATCAAAAATTGACAAGAATGTAAATCCAAAAGTTTATCAAGAATGCAGGGGAAAAGAAAAAAGTGTAAATATCACAATGGGTGCTACTGGAACCAGAGATACTTCAATAGAAAATGCATGAAACTGTATGAATGTGAACCTACACGAACGCTCCCAGTTGGGTTTCTGACATAGGTATATAAATATTTGCCTGCTTAATCCAATATGGTCTCCCCAAACTGGCTATAGATCTCCCGTGTCTCAAGTGGAAGCCTACCACTGTAGCCCAATCACTTTAATGGAAACTGGCCACTTGTTTGTTAAGATTTTCTTGTGTCTAGCTCGACTTTTACTGAAATGAAACTCAGAATAATGCATTTAAATGTTTCAGCCCTATACATATCACTGTCTGAAACTGTATACAACTTAATGTAAAAGCATTCATAAAAATATTATATACTCAATTAGAATTCAACAACATAATCATCATTAAAACAGACTACAAGCCAAAGCAAGTACAGGTTGAGCATCCCTTGCTTACAAATTCGAAATACTCCAAAATCTGAAATTGTCCACATGACTAAAAAAGTGGCACCTTCACATTATGATGGGTAATGTACATAAACTTTGTTTTCTGCAGAAAATTATTTTAAAATCTTGTATATAAAATTACCTTCAGGCTATGTACATGAAACATAAATGAATTTTGTGTTTAGACTTTGGTCCCATCTCCAAAATACCTTATTACGCATGACTATGCAAATACAGGTACCAGTTGAGCATCCCTTATCAGAAATTCCAAAGTCCGAAATACTCCAAAATGACATCTTGTTTTCTGGTGGCCCAGCATACGCAAACTGTTCCATACACATCATTATTTTTAAAATATTGTGTATGCAATTATTTTCAGGCTACCTGTACATGTTGGCATTAAATGTCCTTTCCTTTATACATGCAAAAAGTTCCATACGTATAAAAGTCAAAGGTGGCAATGGGCACCTTTTCCAAACGACTGCAGATCAACGACAGTATATTTCAACAACAGTGTTCCATCTCTGGCTCTCATTTGTAGCAACTAGGCTTAGAAACAGGAAATTCAGTCATTCTTCTCCACTTTAAGCTCTGGAAAATCACTCTCTCCAGTTCACCAATGCAACAGGGAAAACTTTCCATTGGTATCTAAAAAAACTGAAACATTTCAACTCCTGTCTATTACTCAAAAATTCATTTTAATTTAATGCTACTTTATTATAGTTGTATTTTCATGAACTCTGAAAATTTTCCGAAATTGCAACATGATGATCAGAAAACAGACATGATCATTGCAAATCTTGTAAAGCCTGGGTTTTACATACAGAATTCTTGGATTTGGCACTCAGAAACATATTTCCACAAACACATCAAAGGAGCCAACGTTTCACGGTGATATATATGCATTGAAATATACAGATCAATTGTCTTGCACTTGTATCAGTATTGCCTCAAACTGTGTTAGCAGCTGTGCTGCTCTCTTTAGATTTACAAAGCAACCTTTACAAGTCATGCATCCTCTGTTTCCAATATCTTTGCTATCCTTGCATCTGATAAAGAAAGTTGTCGCTTATTTTAGAATTGCAAGGAATAGAAATTTTGAAGTACACTTAAGGTATAGTTGTAGTGGCTTTGAAGACTTTAAGATTAATACTACCACCACCACCACCACTACTACTAATATTTTTTTATTGTTGTTATCTAAAGGTATAGCTCTACAAGTTTCAAAGTACTTTTGAGACTTAGAAGAAAATGTTGCCATGTGAAGTCATTTGAAATCTAGTTCTGGATGGCAGTTCTATGGATACCATGGATTATTAAAAAGACAAATGGATAGGACCTAAACCAATTAACTAGAATAATAACATTTGACAAAGTGGAAAACAATAGGAAAAGAAGATCATAGGAGAGATGGATTGACCCAATTAAGGAAGCCAAAGCCCTTCATTTGCAAGACCTGAGTAGGGCAGCAAGTGGCTAGGGCCTCTTGGAGGTCATTCATTCATAAAGGTTGCCACATCTACATTGACTTGATGGAAAACAACAAGAGTAGAGAGCCATAACTTTTCTACCACATACCACATGCCCCCACCCACCCACCCACTCTCCTTGGTTTCCATTTTCACACCCATACAGATACTCAGTATTGAATAATATAATTTGAAAGTATCCCAAGAGATAACTAATCCAACCATGATCACTGAAACTGTTCAGTTATTTCAGAATATTCTCACTTCTCTTTATTTCCCCTCAGATGCCTTTTTATATTTCTACAAGATTTTAGGGTATTGCTCTAGAGCAGGGGTGCTCACACTTTTTCAGCATGCGAGCTACTTATAAAACACCCAAGTCTAAATGATCTAACTACCCACTACTCAGAGAGCCATTAAAGCAAAATATTTGAAAATTTATTTCAGTGAGAGCCATATAATATATTTTAAGACTAAATTCAACTACATGTGAGTATAATAAGCACCTGAATTTATTAATAAAATGATAATATTATTCAGCCTCTGCTACTACTAGTAATAATAATAGTAACAACAACAACAATAGGTTCCTAGAGTATAAGGAGACCTTCAAGGGCCATCCAGTCCAACCTCCTTCTGCCATAAGGGAAAAACACAATCAAAGCATTCCTCACTGATGGCCATTCAACCTCTGATTATAATAACAACAACAACAACAACAATGGGTTCCTAGAATAGGAGGAGATCTCCAAGGGCCATCTAGTCCAACCTCCCTCTGCACCTGGGCGGCGTCAGGAGCCTACGGGGCGGAACTGAACCTTCCTCCCGCCCTGCCTGCGATCTACCAGGACGCCTTACTGGTAGATCGCGATCTATTTAATGAGCACCCCTGCTCTAGCGAGAGGACAGTCCATTTTATGGGAGTAGCAAATGGGTTGAAATAGTAAAATAATTTCCCCCTGTTTTCCTGTCCCCACCCATGTCCCCGTCATGGAAACAACCCTCATTTATGACATGGGAAGTAGGATTAACCAGCAAAAATGGGGGAAATGGTTTTCCTCCTTCAACACACCCCCCCCCCCCATCCCAATAAAATGGACTATCTTCTCCCCCTTGTGGCCTCCGTCCAGATAATGGAAGAGTACCGTTTTTAGGATTTCTCCATGCCCACTGATATAATTATCTCATGCAGAAATGTTCTGGCATGGCTACACAAGACCTTCAGTTTCAACAGAAGCAAGCCACACAAACAACACAACCAATCAACAGCAACATGTGTGAAAATGAAAACCAGGGAGATTGGAGAAGGGAATGGTGTGTGGTAGAAAAGTTTATTTATTTATTTATTTATTTATTTATTGTTGTGGCTTCTAGGCAAATCATGGCGGCCCACAACAGGGTTAAAAACATCAATATCAACATACAATTAAGCAGCAGCAACACATTAAAAATACAATAAAATACAGCATAAAACAGATAAGAAGCAGCATCACACCCGGGCAAATGCATAATAATTTTAATTACTGTGCCAACAACATTTTAATCCCAGGGAAAAGAACAACAAATTTATCTTCTTTAGCCTTCTCTCTGATCTTTGGTACCAACCTTACTATTAACAGTCAACCCCACAGCATTTTCTATCTCCCTCAGAAGAACCAGAAACTGTTCAGACTCAAACAAATGGGGATAATATATATACAGGCAAAGGAAGGATAAAAATATTCCTTCCTCATGAGATAGCTCCTCTTCGTCCCTGTCAAGTATTTCAGGAAAAACAAGAGATTCCATATATCCAACAGCAATGACAGAAGAGAGAGAGATCTGATCTTCCTTTCATTTTTTAGAGGAAGAATCTATTGACATTTAGTCCATAATAACCCCTCTTCTGAGAGGAGGAAGAAGATTATGGTAGGCAACCATTTTTAGAGTATTTTACTTGCTTCTGGATACTATAAGGCTCCCGAATGACAGAGATATTATCATTGAGCCTGCCTTTTCATTTGGCATTCAATATGTCCATCATCTTGAGGCTCCAACGGAGTCACCACTCCTTCCCCACCACTGCCCTGAACCCCCAGCTATAAGCATCTATTTTGCAATCAGCAAAATCCAATTACACAGCTCGCAGTGGAGCTGCTGCCCATTAATGACTGGGAGGAGAGCATTTGCCTGTGTGACTGAAGAACACCACTATCAGCCACTACCATGGCCCAAATAATCCCGTCTTTGAATCTCCAGAGAGCACCAGCTGGTCCAAATTCTCTGTGCCCTGGAGCACACCTCCTCTGCGCTATGGCTCACTAACCCCTCGTACGCTGGCCATAAACATGAGCTGAACTACCCCAATTAGGTCGGGAATCAATCTGGGACAGAGAAAACCATCTGCTGACCCATCAGCAGCCACAGACACTGAATCACACATCGTCCATAAGGGCAATACTGTGTGTGCAGAAATTTCCAGAAACCCATAATAAAATATAAAATTAGTCAAAAAGTTAGTCAAAAAGTTGGATGTAACTAATGCACTCAAGCCCTGCCCTCAATCCAGCTGTGGCAAAAGGAACTGGAAAGATGGGACTCTTGGGATGGTAAAGATTACTCGCAAATAACAAGCCCTGCCTGTCAAGTGAGAGGGGCAAACTCTGTAAGGATTGTCTCCTCATAATGCAGGAAATACAGTTATTCTTAAGACCCTTATTCTTAATACCACATTCTTAATATTTGTTGAAGAAGCAAAAAAGAGAGAGGCTGACTCACTCATAGTCTGAATAAAATCCTCTTGCTAATTTGTTCTTGCAGATCAAGCAAAGGGAAAAGAGGAAGTGTCAATTCTAAGATTACGTCGCCACATTTTAGTAAGTATAGTAAAAAAAAAATTAAGCAAGGGGAGTTTAAAATATCTGTCCCTAATTAACCAGGAACACCTTCTTAGCCAATTAAAAGATTTTAAAACAATGTATAGGGGGGGAAAATACTGCAGCCCTCTCCGAACATTATCTCCTGCCATCATGAAGCTTAAGATCATCACAAATGGACTTAATGTCAGGGGAAAACTTTTACCTATATTTTAAAAACAAATATTTCAATTGCAATGGATTTAAATGAAAGTTTCTGTTGAAATCCTTTTTAAAAATTGAACTTCAGTCAGAAGGAATTAGGAGTGAACATGTGTGAAAGTGACAGAGAGCTCAAAAAGACTGAATCACTCAACTCACATGTTAAGTAGACAAGAAACATTATTTTATAATAACAAGTCCCTGCAGTTTCTGATTTCCCTTATGTTGCAGTGCTTATATTTTTCTTCATTAGGTGAAACTATGTAATCAGAACAATAAAAATATAGATTAATAAGTGTTCTTCAAGTATCCAGTTTTCTTTTTTTTAGAGGAGAAACAAATAGAAACAAATCCCCTCAGTCCTAAAGGCTGCTCTTCAGAGTTTTACTGAAAAGAAAGTCATGGAATACCTCCAAGCTATGTTCAACACAAGGACAAGGGATTCCTTGATTCTCCCACAGCAGCCCACTCTTCTAATGAAAGAACATCACAGGTTACACTTTTCTAATGCCTTTAAAATCAGAGAAAAGGAAGAAAGCACTGTGTATAAAATAAAACATGGCATTAAGACCCCAACAACACCAGCAACTGCTGATTACCCATGTCAATAAAAGATGTGGCATGCTCACAAATCAAAAGATGTGGCATGAAGCAGAAATAATATAGGTGAAGAAAGAGAGCTTTAACAAGAGACTGAAGTGACGGACCTACCATACTTTCCGGTATATAAGACGGCTGGGCGTATAAGACGACCCCCAACTTTTCCAGTTAAAATATAAAGCTTGGGATGTACTCGCTGTATAAGACTACCCTTCTTCCAACACACACCAAATAAAACACACACCAAACATCAGATTTGATTTCAATATGGTCTTTTTGCTATAACTGAACCTCCTTCTCTGCCTCTCAGAGCTCGCACCTGCGCACCTGCACCGCTTTACTGCAGTCTTCAGGAGCGAGATCTGAGAGGCAGAGGAGGGGGTACGGTAATAGGATACAAAGGCAGGCCAGACAGGTAAAGCAGGTGTGTTTTTCTGGGCCCAGAGCCACTCTTATCTCTTTTTTTCCATATCCCGGGTGCCCTGGATGCCTGCAGCTTACTCCGTCCTTCACTTACACCTTCACCTCACTATCAGGACTGCATTAAGTCCACAAACCTGATGAATGGATTTTCTTTTACTGTACTTGTACAGAGTCTCCCTTAATGCTTTCATACAGTTGCTGCATACGGCAGGGACGCAGTCACTGCCATTTTTGAGCTCCCCTCACCATATGCGGCAACCACAGATTCTCCAATCCGGATTGGAAGTTTCAGCACCCACTCTATAAGACGGCTCCTGGCATATAAAACAAATCCCAGTGTATAAGACTACTCCCAGCATATGAGACTACTCCCATGTATAAGGCTACTCCTGACTTTTGAGAAGATTTTCTTGGGTTAAAAAGTAGTCTTATACACCAGAAAATATGATAGTCAACAGTTTTACAGGTTTCCACTGGAAACATCAGCCTCGAATGCTCTCTTTTTCCCTTACCATAAATTGAAGTGAATGAAGTGAGGGATATCATAGCTTTCTTCCTGGACTCACTCCTGCTATCAGAAGCACTCCACAATTGAAATACTACTCATAAATGCTCCCGTTACACAAGGTAGGAAGAGATATTTGCCATTTTCTTCTCCTCCTCTGGCACCTTCCCAAATCTGCTGGAAAGTGCTGATAAAAATCAGCAACATCCTGCACTTCATCTAAGCTTCTTCTGGATTATCCTGATCCAAATTACTGCATTATTTGAATGCAAGGACTACAGCTATCCAACTCTAAATCAAGCAGAAAAAAACAAGGCTCAATTTCAAATAAAACAGAATCTGAGGACTACAGAAACGCGTTGATGACGCGTACAGCATACACGGAGAACATATAGCCATCCAGGTACTAAAGGTAAAGTTTTCCACTTGACATTAAGTCTAGTCGTGTCTGACTCTGGGGGGTGGTGCTCATCTCCATTTCTAAGCCAGAATGCTAACTGGGGCGACATACAGGGAGCATGCCACCCCCCTGCTGTGTCAGCTCCACTGGTTGCCTGTCCATCTCCGAGCCCAATTCAAAGTGCTGGTATTGACCTATAAAGCTCTATACGGTTCTGGTCCAGCTTACTTGTCCGAACGCATCTGCCTCTATGCCCCATCTCACAGTCTAAGATCATCTGGAGAGGCCCTGCTCTCTCTCTCTCCCGCCAGCATCGCAAACGAGAGACAGGGCCTTCTCAGCGGTGGCCCCTCGCCTATGGAACACATTCCCAAACGAAATAAGATCGACTCCATCTCTCCTCGCTTTTAGAAAAAAGCTAAAGTCATGGTTTTGGGACTAGGCCTTTGGGCAGCAGATGTAAATTGTACCTTTGGATTTGACTGGATTGACACTTTGGACTTGACTGGACTGACAATTTGTTCCGCTTGATGGCTTTAATTAGTTATTGTTGTATGTTGATTATATGGTGTATTTTTATATTGTATTATGGTGATGCGGCCTGTAGTGCTGCAGATGTAAGCCGTGCTGAGTCCCCCTACGGGGGTGAGAAGCCATGGGGTACAAATGCCATAAATAAAAATAAATAAATAAGTTGAAGAGCCAGAGTTGTCTGTAGACACCTCCCAGATCTTGTAGCCGACACCCCTGCTGGAGGGGTACCTATTGATCTACTCACATTTACATGTTTTTGAACTGCTCGTTTGGCAGAAGCTGGGGTTAACAGCGAGAGCTCACTCCACTCTCCAGATTCGAACCGCCAACCTTTCAGTCTGCAAGTTCAGCAGCTGAGCGGTTTAACGCGCTGTGCCCCCGAAGTCTCCAGATATACTGGTCTGCTGCTCCAAACAGCCACTATTAATTATGGTGATTTGGATTGATACAGTTATAATGCAACTGTAAATGGAGGACTTTATTTTCTCCATCAATTTCTTGCAAGAATTATGTGCCTGTAAAGCACTGCTGAAAGGGCTATATAAATGTTGAAAACTACAATCATTATCATCCATTAATGTAAGCAGCCCAAGAAGCATTCTTCAGCTTTGCAGGAAGTCAGTGCTTTTTTCTGAGCCAAGTGAGAAAACCAATGCCTAAAGATATTAAGGTTAATGTGGTTGGATGTCCATCTAGAAATCAGTCAAATTAACAAATTAATCTTGCCCTAGAGGTCCATGCAGGATGCAAAATGGACATCAGAATACACATTGCAGCAATGCAAGAAGCTGGCTAATTCTCATATCTTGCCCCTACCTCCTTAAGAAAGGCTGATTTTTCAAGGCACTTACCGTTTCCTGTCTTTGGGATTCATTGACTCTGTCACATAAATCTTCTAACCTCCTTTTTGTTTCTGCATCAGTGCTTAGATAGGACAGAGGAAGAAAATGGATTTTTAAAATCAGTTCACAACAGACTGTGTGCTACATTAAGCAAATGATTTTTAGCATTAATATGAAATTATCATGACTATTTATAAACATTATTCCAGACCTTGCTTGTGTAACTTATCTAGCTAGTGGGAACTCTCAAAATGACATATTTCCAAAGAAGAAACATTTCCTAGACCAGAAAACAAAACAAAAAAATAGGGACATCACTTACTCAGTTTTCAGCCATGTGTTTATGTTCCTTCACACCAATTGTTTTTAAATAGCCAACAAAACAAAGATAATCTTTTTTTTAAACAGTGCTATTTAGACATATTTATTTCCAGGAAAGGTCCAAAAAAACATGCCTGATATTGCCATTCTGAGCAACTGTTTGAATAAGGGTCTACACATAAAGCACCAGAAAGTGAGCTGTCCATCCCATACTTTCCAATTTTGTAGTAAACAACTCGCTCAGTTTGTTACCTCTTGGAATGTGGCCACATCAAGCTGAAAGTACATTCCTACTATCCCTATGGTCTAATTATATAATCACACATCTGAACAGATAAAGCTGGGAAGTGGCCCCTCAAAAAAACCCAGAACTGGTGAATCACTAATCGCAGACCAGTAACTTTATTCTAGAGAAGGGCTGCACAAACTGGTTGGGAATTCTGGAAGCTGAAGTCCAAAACACCGGAGGGACGCAATTGCATAGGCCTGCTCTAGAGCAAGGCATCAGACCCATGTCTATTGAAGGAAGGCTTTTCTACTGGATCCTATCCTGGGGGGGAAAGCAGGGCATAAATAAAATAAAATTTCAGCTACTTTCAGTTTTTAAAATGCAGGAGAAAACCCACATCATCATCATATTGTTATTATTGTCATTATTATTATGTTTCTTTATACCCTGCTTTTTCTCTCCACAAGGAAACTCAAAACATGATGTAGCCAATAGAGCCTGCATAATCTGTGTCCTCCAGGTGTTTGAGACTTCAACTTTCAGATGCCCTAGCCAACTTGTCCAATGGTCAGGAATAATGGGAGCTGAAATCCAAAATCTCTGGAAGAACACAAGTTATGCAGACCTGCAACAGAGGGTTCATGGGAGGCAAACTGACTCCTAGGAGCTCTGACTTGTCTGCTTCTAGCAGAAAAGTTGTGTCCATAAAGGACACATAAGATATTCTTTTTAAGAAGAAAATTATGAGGGAGCAGGCTTGTTTTCAGTGACCCTGGAGACCAGGACTTGGAGCAATGGGTTCAAATTACAGGACAGGAAATTCCACCTGAACATTTAGAACTTCCTAACGGTAAGAGTAGTTCAACAGTGGAACTCTCTGCCTCAGAGTGTAGTGGAAGCTACAAGGGTACTTTGATTGTGTTTTTCCTGAATGGCTGAGGGTTGGACTGGATAGCCCATATGGTCTCGTCCAACTCAATGATTTTATGATTTTATGTAAAATCTAGGATGGTGAGATCAGTTCTTGGTGAAATTAGTTCTTACACTGTAATTTATATGACAGCACACACACAAGTTTTCCTACAAAAGGAAAACATGATGTGCAAGACAGATCAATTCATTATTGCCCAACAAGGATAGTTTACGGCAGTGTTTCCCAACCTTTTTTGAGCCGCGGCACATTTTTTACATTTATAAAATCCTGGGGCACACCACCAACCGAAATGACACAAAATGACACTCTAACACAGTAATACATATAGTTAATATGGTTTTAAATGTATTTATACACTCAGTGTGAAACCTGGGCCTGTTTCGATGAACACAACATAGATATCCTGGCAGGAATGGCAGAAAGACACACACGGTCTTGCTCAACAGCTGGGAGTTATAGTTCACCCGCAATCAAAGAGCATTCTGAACTCCACCAATGATGGAATGGAATCAAATTTCCCACACAGAACTACCATAACCCAAGAAAAAATACTGTAAGAGTTTGGCGGGCATTGACCTTGAGTTTTGGAGTTGTAGTTCACCTATACCCAGAGAGCACTGTGGAGGGGAGGGAGGAATACGTGGGGCAAGTCTGCGCAGTAGCACTCGCATGGATCACGTCTCCCCCCCCCCCCAAGAAGTGGCAGCGTGAGCAAAGCGAGCAGAGTGAGCAGAGGAAGAAGGGAGCCCGAGTGGAGAAGAAAAAGTGTTTGGCAGGAGGGGGAAGAAAGGGTATTGGAGGTTCCAATTTCCCACGGCACACCTGATGATCGCTCACGGCACACTAGTGTGCCACGGCACACTGGTTGAGAAACACTGGTCTACGGCACCAAGCATTGACTTGATGATAGCCAATTCAAAAATATACTGTCTGAAGAACAATACTGAACACGGGATGTCTGTTTTCTACATGATTGTTCCATCTGTTCTATGTGTCAAAGTCATGCTTTCTGATCATACCGATTTCTTCTTGAGAGCTCTCTGCTGAGATCATCTTCCAAACGAACCTGTTCACTGCTGACGTCTCTAAGTGACTGGTGTAAAGAGTGCAACTGCAATACAACCACATACAGACTAAAATTGTGCATGTTAAATACATTTGCTTGATTCAGCACTGCTGTACACCACTAAGCTCAAAATAAGCATGTTCTGCATCTTTATAAAACCATCTGTTTTTACAGCAAAATGGGTAGGAATTTTTTAAGAAGTTGCAGGATGTGACGATGTGGGCTTGGACCACTTGGGTATCGCTGCCACCAACCTAAAAATAGCATTTAGGATTTTGTCAAGATCAAAACACACTGCACCAGCCTTGGCTCTAATACTAACAAGGGCTGGGAGAAGTACTGAGGTAAATAAAATCTGCCAAAACGCTGGAACTGGCACCACCCTGGAGCTGTTAAATTAACTGCTAGACGGAATGAGGCACAAGAAAGGCTTTTCTTTAAAAGTTAACAATGAAAAGGTTTATTGTTGGAACTAACAGCTTTTAAAAGGCACAGAAGCGTGAGTGGTTATCAAGAAAGGTACAATTATAGCTTGGTGGTTTCATAAAACATGTATCTTTAAACTTTGATACAGGACTAGACAGATGTAATGTCTTTCACCACTTGTCAAAATACTCCCTCACTCTAATATTAAAACTAGTCGTGAGTTTCTTCCACTAACTAATCCTAGTTAGTTGTCCCCAAGTGTGAGCCAATCTCTTATCCTAAGAGATCTAAGTCTGCTGGCTGATTCTCCCTGACCTCAGCTTTCCACAGACGTCTCCTGTCAGCTATTTAAGACACTCCCTGTCTTTCTGACTGCTCACAACAGAGACTCCTATGTTTCTCTGACAAGAGCCAAGTTCCCTCTGACTGAAAAAGCTACACTTTTTCCCTCCTAAGTCAGCTGGCCCCTCCCCTTCACTCTGAGCCACTCCCCTGCAGCTCGCTCTCTCTCTCACACTCACTCTGGAGAGGCTCCAAGCCACTCCCCCTTTCCTAAACATTCTATCTTACCAGGGAGGCCAAACTGCTACCCAGGCCTCGGCCTGCTAAAATGGGTGAGTCCTTACACAGGACTACTCCAAAAGATTTCATAACGAGTTATAGAAAAAGAGACCCAAATGCCATTTGGAAATTCAGTTTCATGAATCTTCATGCAAGATTCAGGGCAATTTAGAACTGGGCCAATACCTTGCAGCATGGATTCTCAATCTTTTGAGTCCGGACACTGAAAGCTTTCTTTATGAAAAAGCAAAAGTTTCTCTTCATGCAGAGTCCCCTTGCAAGAAATGTTTATGTGTGTGTGTGTGTCATATCATAACATAACATAACATAACATAACATACATACGGGTCGCTCCCGGGCTGAGAGGTGCGGTATATAAATAGGGTAAATATAAAAATAAATACATAAATATGCCTTACACACATAAATGAGAGTCAGCATTAGGAACTCTTCAACCAAAAATAGGTAACTTTCTTTTGTCTATCTATGGTTTAAAACAGTGTATTTTATTATTGAGAAAAATGTTTTTAATGTTTATGTATGCATATAATGAATTCATGCCATGGCATTGAATGTTTGCCATATATATGCTGTGCTCCTCCCTGAGTAATATAAACATTTTAAATACATTAATAAAATAACCACATGTAAAATGTATTACCAGCAACAATAAAAGGAAGTTTTTATCTTTTTAAACCTTCCAAGGAATCTTGCATATGGTCTCTTCTGCTTCCTTCCATAAGCTCATCCATAGCACTAGCTACGCTGCACTATACCTAATATTCCTACATGTCCTAGCCCCAGAATAACTGATTTTAAGAACTCCCACCCTTAAACAGGCCTTGCAGCAATTTATAATTCTCAGCATGCTGAATCGCCATATATTAAGAAATGGACCAAATTGCAACAAGCATCTAAAATATAACATGTCTAAATTATATATACGCTTTACTGGTAGTGTTTAAAGGCACACAGAATATAACAATAATCTTTACTGGCTAGTCTTTTAAAAGAATTTGTTACCTTTTCTCAGAAGGTAATATAATTATTCTTCAGGACCAAGATAATAACAACAGCTCACTCCAATTTACTGTATCAGTTTCAGACTAAATTCAAAACATCAACAACCGTAGACTAGTTTACTTCTGAAAGCAAGGAAAGTATAAGTTTGACATCAACGAAGTGCCCACCATCAACTCAGAGTAGGGGGGAAATTGTGATGCTTGCTGTGAGGCAACTCAGCTCAGATATAGGGTTGCCACCTGGCCCGTAAGGGGGGGGGGGGGAGCCAGTGAACGGCTCAGACAAAAGCAGCTATTTCCATTTAATTCCCAATTTAAAAAGTATTAAAGCAAAGGCAAAACCTCTGTGTAAAAAAAAATCTGCCTAGTTCCTAAAGCTGAGCCTGACACAATTCCCAAACTTCAAACTGACAGAAACCTTTCTCTATAACAGAGAGCCTCCTTTTCTCTATAAGGGGGAGCCGTGTGGATTCCTCTTACAGAGAGAAGGCAAGCTCATGCCTTGGCTCCTCTCTTTGGCCAAAAAGTAAATTGTAAAATTTGCTGGTATATTTGATCCCATCATCTACTGTAATGCAGTCCCTGCGAACTTCTCCAAAATTGAAACTGGGCCTCTGCACGTTTTTTCTGCACGGTTTTTTTGCATGTTTTTTCTGCATGTTTATCATATCTAATTTATTGTACTGCTATTATAAAGCTATTAGTAGTAGCAGTAATAGTAGTAGAAGTAGTAGTAGAAGTAGTAGTAGTAGTAGTAGTAGTAGTAGTACAGCAGTTCACCTACCTGGGAAGCATCATCTCTTCAGATGCCAAGATTGATAAAGAGATAGATCACAGATTAGCAAAGGCATATAGTGCATTTGGAAGGCTTCACAAAAGAGTCTGGAGTAACAAACACCTGAAGCAAAGCACCAAAATCAGTGTGTACAGAGCTATCATACTGTCTATTTTCCTATATGGGTCTGAAACATGGGTCACCTATCACCAGCACCTATGACTCCTCGAACGCTTTCATCAGCGCTGTCTTCGCACAGTCCTAAATATACACTGGACCGACTATGTGACGAATGTTGCTGTCCTTGAGCAAGCAGGGATCACCAGCATTGAAGCCATGCTATTGAAAACACAACTGCACTGGGCAGGGCACATCTCTAGGATGGAGGACCACCGCCTCCCAAAGATACTACTCTACGGTGAACTCGCCACGGGTCAGCACAAGAGAGGCGCTCCAAAAAAGAGATATAAGGACTCCCTGAAACAACATCTCAGGCTCGGCCAGATTGATCACCAACAATGGTCCACCCTGGCCTCGCATCGGGAGGCATGGAGATGCACTATCCACAATGCTGCGGCCTCTTTCGAGAAGACACGCCAAACAGGTCTCGAAGAGAAACGACAACGCAGAAAGAACCGCAACTTAGAAACAACATCACCCAATGAGACTTTCTGCTGTGCTTTCTGCAACCGGACTTGCCTATCTCAGATTGGCCTTTTTAGTCATCAACGCACTTGTAAAAAGCGTGGGATGAGTCCTTCCTAAAGAATCTTCATTCGCGAAGTAATGCCGAGACATTAATGCCAAGACACATACAGTACAATGCATTAGGTATGACAAAACATGCAGAAACATACTATGTACTGTTAAGAGGGTGTAAGTCAGTTTCTTTTATGAATTTCAATCATTATCTTATTCTGGTAATAAAACTATTTATACCTAAGGTTTGATTGTCAAGTTTTTATGAAGTGTCCTTTATTTTTCTGAAAAATCCCGTATTTTTAGCTAAATGTCCCTTATTTCTTACATCAAAAAGTGGCAACCCTACTCAGATATTGTTCCACAAGATTGCATAAAAAATGAGTGATTTGAAGTATCTGTAATAAGAAGATATTCAACAGGACTTAAATATACTCAAGCAGCTTGACAGTTGAAATACAAACTCCATCATGTGGAAATATAATAAAGATGTTAGAGTAAATGTTTAGAAAAGAATTACACCTACCTGGTCTCTGTTATCTCCTCGATCAACAAATCGAACGGCAGATCGAGACCGGCGCTGTCTAGCACCCAACGTTGCACCATAGTCCTTGAGGGGAGAGGTAGGTTGGAAGTGGCGACCTTCTTCACAAAGTAAAAAACAAAAAGGCAAATCAATTTAACTTGCTTGTAAAATTCACTCAAATAGAAGTTCAGGGGTGTTAGATCACGTAAACCTGTATAACTCTGCCCAGGTCCTAAATTCAATTGCAAAGGACCACCAGAAGGTTTGGTGGGTTGGTGAGCTGACTCCTTCTGATATTGACATTCTGCTATGACTAATGACAATAGTGCCAAATGGGGATAGGCTTTTATTTAAAAAGTCAAGAACCTTCTCTTTATTATACAGAGAAGAAGCACGTTACAGCCTTTCCAGAAATCAATCCTTCTCTCAACAGGTAAGGATACATAGTACTATTCTGAATTACAGTTTACTGTAATATTGCAGAGTGGGGGGGGGGGACCACTGAGTATTTTGACATACTAATACAACAATCCAATAGTAAGTTCTGCTAAATTCAATGAGGCATTCTGCCAGGTGTAGTCTGACATTTCATTAAACATACCTGGAGGAGTAGTATCCAGGTCACTTGCATATAAACTTGAAAGAGATGCACTTTTTATACCCGAATTTCTTATACCCGCACGTTGGCTCCTTAATTCACCTAGAGATTGTTCCAGTGTTTCTTTAAGCTGAATAAAAGAAGAAACTTGTTAGATTGACAACAGAAAGAGATTTATGTATGAAAAAACTGGCACTGTACACAACCAATTAGATAATAATTTAACAGAATAAGGGACAGCACAGAAGAGAAAAACACCTGTCAATCAGTTAGGTTCAACTATTTCTATCATCCATATTTGTGTCTGTCCCAAATAACTATAAATAATACCTTGGTTTAAATCCTTTCCAATTTTTTTCTGAACTCTCTTTTCTTTCCCACATGAGAGTAAACTACACTGTGCATTACAACCAGGATTAAGTTGTGTCATGCTTTCAGAAACTACTTTATTATTTACATGACCCCCAAGACCCGGTGAGTAGAGTCAAGTGCAAAACAGGCATTTTTAAAGGAGATGGGAAACTGAATTAGAATGGCTTGCTTTCTTTGTGTCAGGAACGACTTGAGAAACTGCAAGTCGCTTCTGGTGTAACAGAATCGGCCAACTGCAAGGACGTTGCCCAGGGATGTTTATGATGTTTTACCATCCCTGTGGGAGGCTTCTCTCATGTCCTCACATGGGGAGCTGAAGCTGACAGAGGGAGCTCTCCCTGCATTCGAACCTCTGACCTGTCTGTCTTCAGTCCTGCCAGCACAAGTGTTTAACCCATTGTGCCACCAGGGGCTCCACAAAATGGGCTGCCTCCTTATTACCATTATTATTCATTTATTTTATTCACGGCATTTATATTCCACCCTTCTCACCCCGCAGGGGACACAGGGCGGATCACAATGCACATATACAGGCAAACATTCAATGCCATTGACATACAACATATATAGACAGACATAGAGGCAATTTAACATTCCAGAAATCAGTTAAGTTTAGCCTCCCATTCAAAGTGGTACCTAAATTTCCTACTTGACAGATGCAACTGTCTTTCGGGTTGCAAAGGTCCACAACAAGCTACACAAATTGGTCGAGAGCTCACCCCGACCCAGGCAGGCCTCGAACTCATGACCTTCTGGTCAGTAGAGATCTTATGCAGCTGACACCCAGCCAGCTACGCCACATTCCCGGTGCTATCATCAGAACTCAGTTTGCAAGTGTTTCACACAAAAATCCATTCATGCTTTTGTTCATTTTAGTACAGTAATTTAGAGTGGGAGATAAAAAAAGGAGAAAGGAAGCAGAAAAGGGAACACAACAGCACCTTTAAGGCTAGCTGGTTCTTATTTTTGCATGAGCTTTCTTGGATAAAAACACACTTCATGGGATGCAGTACTGAGTGAGAAATCTGCATCACTCTGGAGCCCGGCTGTTACCACTATTGTTCTGATACTTACTGTAAGATCTTACTCTATCTTCTGTCCACTCCCAATTCACTGCATCTGTCTACAAACTAGGCTAATCTTTACTGATTATTTTTTAAGTTGACAAACAGTCTTAAGTATATTCCTTTCTTCCTTGTCTTGCTGAAATGTTAAAAAATAACAACGGAACGAGAGAAAGAAGACTTGGAAAGAGATCTAAATAGCAATTGATGGAAATATACTAGAAAGCATAGCCCATGAGCATATCCAAAAACATGTTTATGAAAGTGATCAGGAAACAGCATCAACATATTTAATATGTACAGCAGGCCCAGAATTCTGGCAAGCGCCAGCAGTTCAATAGGTTAAAATGGGTATCTTGGGCCTGTTATGGCTGGTTCTGTGCAGCATTAAAAGCAAGAACACATGCCAGCTGATGCCTGTTTCATAAAGTTTCCTCCCATTCCAACCTATTCTAGTTTAGTGCTATTCATTTTTCAAAGCACTGCTTTGAGAAGAGTTAACTGTTTCTCACAGCTTCCTCGCAGAGAAAATCATCCATCTGGAAGCACCTTACATTAGCATTCAGAAGAGTCATAACTGAGCATATATTTTTAAAATAAGTGGTTACAATTAGTGCTATTTCACAGCTATTATCCAGGAATCAAGTTAACAACTTAAAACAGTTTCTATAATAGTATTCTTCCTTTCCATGGACAGATTGGATAATTAGCAGTTGCACTGAGGTTTCCACTATTCTCACATCTTAATATTTTGTTCAAGCAATGAAAGAATTCCACTTCTGAAAGCTCTGATATAGGTATTAGAACCTCACTGAATACAATAGGATACTGTCAGCTTCACATCTGATTTTTTTCCACTATCCAGCCATTTTCCATCTATTATTATTATCATTATTATTTTTAAATAAAAATACATCAATACACAAACTCTTAACACACAGAGAGAAGTTAGGCAACTGGGACCTTCCAGATGTTTTTGAACTGCAACTTTCAAAAGCCATGTCATAGAATCATAGAATCCTAGAGTAGTGCCATCCAGTCCAACCGCCTGCCAAAAGGCAGGAAAATCGCATTCAAGGCACCCCCAACAGATGGCCATCCAGCCCCTGTTTAAAAGCCTCCAAAGATGGAGCCTCCACCACATTCCAGGGCAGAGAGTTCCACTGTTGAACAGCTCTCACAGTTAGGAAGTTCTCCCCAATGTTCAGGTGGAATTTCCTTTCCTGTAGTGTGAAGTCATTGCTCAGCATCCTAGTCTCCAGGGCAGCAGAAAACAAGCCTGCTCCCTCCTCCTTATGACTTCCCCTCACATATTTATAAATTGTTATCACGTCTCCTCTCTGGCTTCTCTTTTGCAGGCTAAACATGCCCCACTCTTTAAGTCGCTCCTCATAGGGCTTATTCTCCAGACCCTTGATCATTCCAGTCACTTTCCTCTGGACACATTCCAGCTTGTCAACTTCTCCCTTCAATTGTGGTGCCCAGAATTGGACACAATGTGATTCCAGATGTGGTCTGGCCAAGCCAGAATAGAGGGATAGCATGACTTTCCTGGATCTAGATACTATACTCCTGTTTAATGCAAGCCAAAATCCCATTGGCCTTTTTAGCTGCCCCCTGACATTGTTGGCTCATGTTTAACTTGTTGTCCACAATGACTCCTAGATCTTTTTCACACATACTGCTGTCTAACCAGGCATAATATCCATGATATTATGATGGACTCTTCAAGGGAAAATGTGTTCCAGTTATTAGAAGTAATACAGTATAGATCTGTCAGGAGAAGGTGTGAATGCAATACTGAGAGTGGTTGGTGGAATGTTGAAGATTTGAATAAAGCTGGAGTATGACGATGGGAGTAATATTTATTATTATTCATTTATATCATTTTTACCCCGCTCTCCTCACCCCCGTAGGGGGACTCAGAGTGGCTAGCAATGGCAATGATTCAACGCCACATTAAATTACAATTAAAAACAAGATAAAAACATACAACCATCATAGATTAAAACAACATCAGTAAACAATCAAAGCCTTTCCTATTACAACAATCATAAGTCAGATTCAGTGTTCAGTGCCATTAAGTCCATTAGCCAAACGCTTGGTTCCACAACCACGTCTTCAATTTCCTTCTGAAAGAAAGGAGGGAGGATGCCGATCTGATCTCGCTGGGGAGTGAGTTCCATAGGCGGGGGGTCATCACCGAGAAGGCCCTGTCCCTCGTCCACACCAGCTGTGTTTCCAAAGCTGGCAGGGCCGAGAGCAAGGCCTCCCCGGCAGATCTTAGGCTACGAGGTGGAACATAGAGGGAAATACATTCAGACAAGTAATCTGGGCTGGAGCTGTATAAGGTTTTATAGGCCAAGACCAGCACTGTGAATTGTGCTCGGAAATAGATCGGCAGCCAGTGGAGCTGACGCAACGGGGGTGGTATGCTCCCTGTATGATGCTCCAGTGAGCAATCTGGCTGCCGCCCGTTGGACTAGTTGAAGTTTCCAAACAGTCTTCAAAGGCAACCCCGCATAGAGCGTGTTGCAGTAATCTATTTGGGATATAACCAGAGTGTGGACCAGCATGGCCAGATCAGACTTCCCAAGGTATGGGCGCAGCTGGCACACAAGCTTTAACTGTGCAAAAGCTCTCTCAGCCACCACCAAGACCTGGGGTTCCAGGTTCAGCAGTGAATCCAGGATCACTCCCAAGCTGAGTGATCTGTCAGGTTTAGTTCATGATTGAAGTTTAAGAACTTGTGTAGATAAGATTGTTAGAACAGATCTGGAGAATGAGTCATTAAATTCTTATGTTTAAATTCTGTTAACAAATTGTTATTTTAGCACCAAACACTTCTGGGCCTCCAGGAATACAATATTTTTGAAGCCTTGGGTGGTGGTGGCAGCTAATAAAAAGGGTGATACCCTGCAGGCATAGGAAAAAAGGAACCACAAGGGCATCTAGGAGGTCCCCACAGTTGATGGCCATAGTAGCAGGACCGGAGGAAGTCCTTACATTGGAGTAGAAAACCACTGCCTTTGCAACCACTGCAGTGTATGATTTTAATAGGCACTTAAGAATCCCCAACTGGGGATCCAGTATCATCCAAAGCCAAATCTACGTTTTCATATGTTGACTCTACCTTATGCATGCTTAAATTTTCCTCTTCTTAATTTAAATCTGACATAACATTATCTTTCTTTCTCCTTTTTGTTTTTGGTATCTGTTAAGGGTACATGCTTTGATTTCCCTGTGCCATTTTCTTGGTTTCTCTATACATGTTTGATTAGGTTCTTGAGTCTGTTCTATTAACTGTTGCTCCATCAGATTTTCCATCTGCTCTCCACAAACGTCTATATTCATTAAGTTTGCATTGTCATCCTTTCTAAAATTCATGGTAGTTAAATTAGATTGAGAATTCAATTTCATTACATAAATGATGTTATTCAAATTCATTGCAGTTGATATGTCTGAATCATTGAAGGTAAATTGAATCCTTTTTTCCACTTCCACTTTAATTCATTCTTTAATTATGCTTTTTATTAGAGAGGTATTATGAGGTTGCTGCTGATTTAAATTCTTAAACTCTTCTTGTTTCACTCCAGCTACATGTAAACAAATTATTTCTCAAGAGGGCCGAAGAATAATCCTTCTTCCCAGCTGATCATGACAGGTGACCCAAATTTCAAATATTCCCTGCTTGTCTCATCCCTTCAGTTTTTCTTTTTCTGCCTTGCCAGCTGGTCGAAATTATCTCTTTTCTATCATTCATGCCCAGAATCTTCTGATTCAATGTGGCAACCAGAAGACACAATTTTGCTTAAATCTCCTAATCTCTTTCTCCCTCCGAAGAAACAATGCAAGCAAGTCTACTACCTTAATTTTCCTTTATTTTTAATTTTTTAAACATTTTTAAGATTTCCCCAAGGTAATTATTATCCTAATCCAACATTTTTTGTTTTTGTTTTCTTTAAGGGGGCATGGAGAATTTCCCATCTGAATGTTTTCTGTATGAGTTCCCCCGTCAATTCCACTCTTAATTTCCTCCAACCTAATGCCCAACTACTATGGTTTACTTTTAATTTTAATGTTGGACAGTGAAAGAAGGCAAATACAAAACCTTGTGGGCTACAAACTGCTTTATTAAAAAATGGCAAGTGTACAATTATAATGATGTATAAACATGAATTTTTAAATCTATTCTCAGCCTAGCACAGCAAAGTACACCAGAAAAAAGGCCACACGCTATCACCAGAGCAGTGGACAACCTTTGATTTTAGACCATAACAACCGTAATCCTCCAGCCAGCATGACAGCAGAAGGGCTCTGGGAATTTATTATTTTATTACATACATTTCTATTCTGCCCTTCTCCCCATGAAGGGACTCAGGGCTGCCTTACATAAGCATCCGACGATGCTATCCACATATATACCAATAAAATCACAATTAAAACAATAAAATCTATTTAAAGCATTATACAGATTCAAAAGTAAATTCATTAAAAAATAAATTAACATGCCAATATGCCAAAGCCAAGCCGGGAGAATCCAGTGTTGCAATGTCCAAAAATCTTTCTCTTTCATATTGCCGTTCCCCTCTAGTCAAACGCCTGGTTCCAGAGCCAGGTATTCAGTTGTCTTCTAAAGAACAAGAAGGAGGTGGCCAACCTGATGTCCTTAGATAGGGAGTTCCACAGACGGGGGCCACTGCCAAAAAGGCCCTGTCTCTCATCCCCACCAACCACGTTTGCGAAGGTGGCGGGATCGAGAGCAGGGCCTCTCCTGATGATCTTAAGCTTTGTGCTGGTTCATAGAAGGAGATTTGTTCAGACAGTTAATCTGGGCCAGAACCGTTCAGGACTTTAAAGGTTAAAACCAGCACTTTGAATTGTGCTCGGAAGCTGATCAGCAGCCAGTGGAGCTGGCGCAACAGAGGAGTAGTGCACTCCCTGTACACCGCTCCAGTTAATAATATGGCTGCTGACCGTGGGACTAGTTGAAGATTCTGAGAGGTTTTCAAAAGCAGCCCCACGTAGAGAGCATTGCAGTAATCCATTCAGGATGTAACCACTGTGGCCAAGTCAGACTTCCCTTTAATTAAAACTGGCGCAAAAGTTTTAATTGTGCAAAAGCTCTCCCGGCCACCACCGAGACCTGGGGTTCCAGGCTCAACTATGAGTCCAGGATCATGCCCAAACTGTGAATTATAGTCTAAAAGTAACATGTGAACAATATGTTCAACTGCAGGGATTGTCTGCAAGTATGTGTACTGTAATCCGCTCTGAGTCCCCTTCGGGGTGAGAAGAGCAGAATATAAATAAAGTAAATAAATAAATATTTCCAATTTCCTCTTCCTGGACTGCAGTCCAAGAATAAGTAGAGAAGGAAGAAAGGGGAGGAAGGGAAGGGAAAGAAACGGGGGGGGGGGAGGGGGAGGAGGGGAAGGAGAGAAGGAAAGAAAAAAAGGAAGGAAAGTGAGAGGGAAGGAATGAGAGAAAGAAAGGAGAGAAAGAGGAAGGTTGGCCACAGCAATGCGTGGCGGTTACAGCTAATAATAATAATAATAATAATTTATTTGTATACCACCCTCTCTCCCCAAAGGGACTCAGGACGGTTTCAACATATGAGGCAAAACATTCCATTGCCAAGAAATAAAATATACAAACAGATTAAAATAAAAGCATCATAAGACAACAAAAATCCTACTACAACACAACAATAAATATTTAAACCAATTGCAATTATAACTCCACAGCACAGTACTACTGTTCACCAGCTGTCTGCATTCAGCTTGGAAGGAAAATTAATGAGAAAAGGCTTCTGTACCATTTGGCAGTCCCCAGCCTTCCTCGGGCATCCACAAACATCTACAACGGTGCCACTGAAAATGGTGGTACCTGAACTAGTTTCAGTACCCAAGTCATTGGCTGCCGATGTCTGAGAAGATTCCAAGAAACAATTATAGGCAATAGGCACATATTTAGTGCTGCCCCCAGCACATTGGAAAAGAGTAAATGCCAGCCCCCCACATCAAATAGCATGAGGAGTACTGACCTAGATTAAATTAATCTAAACCACCTCGTCAAGTCTCAGCAGAAAGCAAGAAAGAAAACACATATGTCACATTTTAACGAACATCATGTAGTATATTTTCATTTTATCAAGGGCGGCTTACATTTGTAATTGCTTCTGCTTGCTCACTGTTGTACTCTCGATATTGGCCTAACATCTGGTCCACGTGTCTCAGGTTGCGATTAGTATCCTTGAGATAGATGTTTGGAGAAAATGTAATTAAATAAAAAAAATCCCAGCTACAAACATGAAAATTATGTAATCTCTGCCACTTCTAGATTCATTATTGATGCCAAATAAGAGAACTCAATTTGAGAATGTTTATAATGGAATAATTCTTACAATCATAAGATACGGAAAGCTCCTGCAAATACTAGAGTGGATGAAGAGAACTTCCAACTATGACACCAAAATCCCTCTCCTATTTAAATAAGTTTGTGAAGTTAAGATAGTTCATTAACTCATCTCATATGGAGAAACCCTTTTTATCCTTTAAGTCTGTTTGGGATTTTACTGATTTACTTGATCTACAACCAAATGTCCCTCCTTGTGTTCTTAATAAGACTTTGATCAAACTTGTCACTAAAATGATTTTGGAGAGAATTCAAACCATAATTTTTACTAAATTGACTCCTAGTATCAAAGGCTTTCTGTAAAATAAACCCACTAATTTCATTTTCACAAAGACATACAACATGTTTTGGGAGGTAAACGATTCACAACCTGCAAAGTGCTTGCTAAAGTATGGATCTTCTCTGTGACTTCTTCAACACCATGATTTCGAGTTCTGGTTGCTCTAACAGGACCCCGTCTTCCAAATCTACGGTGTGCATGGTCAGAACCACTGGAGGAATCTGCCATTTGTATCTTAAAGAGACAAAAATAATTCATAAAACATGAAACATTTGCAACATAACAATTTCCAATATGTTTTCATATTCTAGCTTCACATCAAGAAATGAAACCGAAGCCTACTGGGTTTGGATTGTTCCACTGGAAGTTGACTGGAAGTTAACTATAGAACTGCACTGGAGAAAATAGAGATTCCAAGAAACAACATTTTAATCAAATCCACAAATGTGGATGACTGACTATATCCTCAAAAAGAATATCAACAGGACATATTCCTAAAACAGCAAAAAAAATGTAGATTCTTTGAGACTTATTGAAATGGCTGAGATTATTTCACAGTAATTTATCATGTCTTTATTTTGTTTGCTTTTTATAAAATACTAGCTGTACCTGCCACACGTTGCTGTGGCCAACCTTCCCTCACTCTTTCTCTCCACCCTTCCCTCCCTCCCTCCTTCCTTTTCTACCTCTTTCCTTCCTTCCCCTCCCTTTTTTTCTTTCTCTCCATTCTTCCTTTTCTACCTATTCTTGGACTGTAACTCCCAGCAGACTTCATAATTGAGCTAACTACCTACTATCTATCTCTATCTAATCTATATATCTTATCTATCTGGAGGATTACTACGAGTTGCAATCCACAAATAGGAAATTGGAAATATGCTGAGATTGGGATGCTCTCAAAGAAATCCAAGGAGAAGCAATCTTGCAGCTTGGAAGCAGTGCATTTGGAGCATCCTTCTCCCCTAAAGGGCCTGATCTAGGGGATGCTGGAAGCTGTAGTCCTAAAGAGTGTGGATATGTTTGTGTGTTTTGTTTGCCGAGGAGGAGGAAGAGGAAGGGGCTTCCCTTCCTCCTCGCCGCCTCCTTCCTTTACAAGGGGGAGGCCCAGGCGGGCGATGGCAAGGGGAGGGCGCCATTCCCTCCTCCCCGCCCCCTTGCAGCGCTCTCCTCCTGCCCTCTCCCGAGGTATGATGAAAGCACTGCAAGGGGGCGGTTGTTTTTTTAATTTAATTTTTTAAGTTTTCGGGGGTCCGGATCTGCTGCCCCCCCAAGGCCGCCGCCCTAGGCCATGGCCTAGGGTGGCCTTATGGGTAATCCAGGCCTGCTCCCAGCATTCACACTTATTCACTAACTGGAATTCCACTGGTTACTCCCAATTACATTAGGCCTGCTGAATCAGTTATGGAATGGTGAATAGGCAAATCCCATGGATTTAATGGTCCTGCTTTATTGAACACTAATTATAGGATTTAGGCCTCTGCCATGTGCAGAAGTTCAAGCTTATACATAAAGGATGCATCCTTGTGAGTGGCAGTCTGAGAACTGGAATCTGTTTAGGATAGTCCTGGGAATACTAGTGCTATTTTATTCACTGCTTCTGACCCGTTCTGGTTCAAACTCTTGATCAGATTTCCTTCTCTATTCCTGAAAGCATTGTAAAACCTACTAGATACGTCTATTTGTGGTGTTGATGAGGTGGGTGAGCAGAGAACGAGCCCTGAACGGAAAACTGTTACTAATGTCCCCCAATTCACAGTTCTTCTCTAGGACCTTTGGATGGGCAAACGTATACCACCTCTTGTCCTGTAGCCCACTACAGATGATAGCAGACATCATCATATCCCTGACTGAAGTTCACCCTCTCCTGAAAGTACAAGCTGAGATGGAGAAGAAAAACTTTCTTAAATCACTTAAATCTTAAATCACAGCTAAGATTCCTATTTCTTCTTTCCACTCACCATCAGTGGTCAGTGCTGCAAAAGGGGATGGGGGAAGTCCGACCGTCTGTAGGCCCAGTTAGGCCATTCGTCTGAAAGTCTCCCTTCTAGACGATTGCTCTGCATAACCTTTCATTCTGGTCTTGTTGAAAACTCAGTAACTGCCCTGACATGAAGAATGACTGAATCACATGAACAGATCTTATGCCGTCCTATTAAAACAGTGTAGCAATCAGCACACTCTGTTCCAAGCACCACAAACTTTGTGACTTGTCTATAAAGTCACACTTAAAAAAGAAACAAAACACAAATCCTATTTATTTTCAGTACAGCATCTCTGAAAACAAATGGTCAATTCAAAAGAATAGAAGCAACATTGTTACAGAGCAAAAGGAAAGGCTCGCTCAGAAAAGACTGCCAACGGCAGCAACGAAGACAGAAAAAGGAGAAAATGCAATTGACTGAACTAGTTATACTCATTCCAAAATAGGACAATTTTTTAACAGTGCTCATTCCCACTTATATAACTATATAAACAAAAAAAGTGTTTTGGCCAGTTTTTTTCTCCAAGAAAACAGACTTCAAATATGGCTGTGCTAATCTTTGCACTTATTAAATGCATTATTCTATCATTTGCAATAATGCTTCACAGCTCAAAGCAATTTTGGCCAAATTGTTTACAGACTTTATTTTTCAGATGTCTGCAATAAATTGATGAATACAATAATAGAAATTGTACATGAAATTACTTGAATGTTCTACATTAGGTGTCCTAAAATCACATCTGATCTTAAAAAGCAAAATAAACCAATTTTGCCTGTTATTTATTTATTTATTTTGCAGTATTTATATTCTGCCCTTCTCAACCCGAAGAGGACTCAGCGCGGATCACAGAACACATAGATAGAGGTATACATAGGCTTTGACTGTGTGGATCATAATAAATTGTGGCAAGTTCTTGGTGGTATCGTGATACCAAATCGCCTTGTCTCGCTCCTGAGGAATCTGTATAATGACCAAGTAGGAACAGTAAGAACTGACCACAGAACAACAGACTGGTTCAAGATTGGGAAAGGCATACAGCAGGGTTGTATACTCTCACTCAACCTATTCAACTTGTATGCAGAACACATCATGCAATGTGCGGGGCTTGACGAATGCAAGGCTGGGGTTAAAATTGCTGGAAGAAACATTAACAAGCTTAGATATGCAGATGATACCACTTTGATGGCCGAAAGCGAGGAGGAGCTGAGGAGCCTTCTATTCAAGGTGAAAGAAGAAAGTGCAAAAGCTGGGTTGCAGCTAAACACAAAAAACTGAAGATTATGACAACCAGACTGATCGATAACTGGCAAATAGAGGGAGAAAACATGGAGGCAGTGACAGACTTTGTATTTCTAGGTGCAAAGATTACTGCAAACGCAGACTGCAGCCAGGAAATCAGAAGACGTTTACTTCTTGGGATCAGAGCAATGACCAATCTTAATAAAATAGTGAAGAGTAAAGACATCACACTGGCAACGAAGATCCACATAGTAAAAGCAATGGTATTCCCCGTAGTAACCTACGGATGTGAGAGCTGGACCATAAGGAAGGCTGAGTGAAGAAAGATAGCTGCTTTTGAACTGAAGTGTTGGAGGAAAGTTCTGAGAGTGCCTTAGACCGCGAGAAGATCCCGCCAGTCCATACTTCAGGAAATAAAGCCCAACTGCTCATTGGAGGGAAGGATAGTAGAGGCAAAGATGAAGTACTTTGACCACATCATGAGAAGACAGGAAAGCTTAGAGAAGACAATGATGCTGGGGAAAATGGAAGGAAAAAGGAAGACCAAAGGCATTATGGATGTATGGTGTCCTCGAAGTGACTGGCTTGACTCTGAAGGAGCTGGGGGTGATGACGGCCGACAGGGAATTCTGGCGTGGGCTGCTCCATGAGGTCACGAAGAGCCGGAAGCGACTGAACGAATAAACAACATACATAGGTTTGCCCATCTTCGGTATCTTGGAGACTGAGCTCAGTTCTGGCCAGGGGCTGTCCCTGCTGTTTTCGAAACTGCTAGGTAGGCAGAAGCTGGTCTAAAGGCCTGACACAAGCTTCGAGGTGTCAACCTTTTGGTTGGCAAGATTTACTGCAGCTGGTGTTTACGCTGCTGTGCTAAAGGCCCACCCTTACTGCTTCACTTCTGTTAAACACAAAGGTTTTAGCTGTCTGTGTGAGAGAGAGATTTTCAAGCTTGTGCTCAATCATTTCCCCAAATATGTACCAAGACCAACTTCCCGGAGGGCAAAGAATAAGGGAAATTGTGGCGTATTCTTTTAAAACCTTTGTCTGCTAAATCTTCACACGTTTTGCTGAAACTGCACCTTATATGGTTTTCAGTCATAGCCTATAGTAGTAGCATTCAAGCTTCCCGGAGATAGGATCTTTCAGGATCCAAATATTATTATGTTTATTTATGAAATATGTATTTCAGAACTCTATTCTTGGGTTGCTTCTTTTTTAATGGTACAGTGATGCTGCTATTTTGGCCTATCTCAGATCAGGCCATGCACTAATATAAGATTTCAACCCACCAGCTGGAAATCAACATTCTATATTGTCAAATACAAGTCTAGAAATTTTAGTCGAAAAATCAACTTCAAAATCTGGGTTGACTTATCAACTGCTTAATGTGAGCATTGTGAATTCACTCTTATTTTTAAAGGCAAGAGCTTATATTTTTAAATAGTAGAGTGGTGAAAGGCAAGAGCTTATTCCATCTCAGAAAAACCTAAAAGAAAACCTAACCATCCAATTCTCTTTGCCTAAAGCACTGCTTTTGAATGTCTGAGGGAACATTGGCACTTTCCCCTCTCCGTGGAATGACCCTTAACTTACGCAGAAAACTTATCCAAATCTATATTTTTTACCTCAAAACCTGTCCTTGTCTTACACATGTAGTAATAATAATAACAACAACAAACAACTTTATTTATACCCTGCCACCATCTCCCCCAAAGAGCAGCTTAAATGAGGCCAAGCCCGAGGATACATTACAGCAAAAATACAAATCAGCAAAATAACATCACAATGAAATAAATAAAAAATTCAAGTAAAATAAACAGTGCAAAATAGCATAACAAAAATCAAATACAGTGGGCGGGCCAAATGCATAACATAAAATGATAAAACTCTGGATGAGATAGCAGTTAAAAAAGGTATATCTATGAAGGGAATGCTCCTAGGAGACGGAACAGTGGAGTTGGGGCTTGAAAAAGGTGGGGGAAAGTGCAAAATGAGGACAACACTAAAGGTGAAGCACCAGGAATGAAATATATGGTCACTCTCCAAAAGCACAACGGAAAAGCCAATGTAGTCAACTTATATGGCATATAAATCCCACTATCTGCATATTTTGAAAAGTATCAGTACAGTACAAAAGTAGGAAAGCTTTTACCGAGTTTGTCCAATCTTCTTGCCAGCAGTTCACTTTTTTAAAGCTTCCAAAGAACTCTGCAAATTGCCAGATCTTTGCAGAACACCAGAGAATGTCCCGCCTTAAAGTTACACAACATAATATGGCTTTATACAAGAAATACTACTAGTAGCAGGCAAACATTTATGAAACCGTTCAACTGACCACAACTTCTTCAACCTGCAATCAACAGGAAAAGGAAGCTGAGTCAGTGGTATCAGCTTAGGCTCAGATGAATAAGTCAATGAGCGCTAGCATTGTTGTTTTTATGTCGAGTCTAAAACACTGAAAAAAGTAGATTGAAGGGGTGAGGAATTTCTCATATTGCTGTACTAACCCAAGCCATTCTGGATTCCAGTGGAGAAAAATCAAATAATTAATGTTCTACAGCACCCCAACTGTAGTTCAGATCGCACTATGTCATGATTCAACTATGAACACAACATGCACAAGACTTGCTCCAAAAATGTTACGTCTATTATAAAATCCTATAAGTACAGCCTTCCGTTCCATTTCAGTTCCTTATTATTATTATCATTTGATACACAGAAAACAAGATCACTACGCTGCATTTGCATTTGATCATATGTGGGAAACTTCTCAAGTATCTAGGACTGTGTGATGTATTGGCAAATAATGCATGCAGACCCAAGTAAGGTGGCCTTTTGCAGTTGACAGATGGTAATTTTGTCAGCGCATATTGTTTTTAAGTGCAGGCCAAGGTCTTTAGACACTGTACCCAGTGTGCCGATCACCCCTGGGATCACCTTTACTGGCTTTTGCCAAAGTCTTTGCAGTTCTATCTTTAAATCCTGTTATTATGATTATTATATTGATTAATACCCCACTCTAAAAATTCCCAGTTAAAAACTATTAAAACATATTCAAAGTTTTAAAAGTTCAACACAGCTACAGAATGGCAATCATGTGGAAGAGTACATAATCTGTAAGTAGGCTAATGACAAAAACACTAATACCAAATAATATTCCTTGCAAAATTAAACCAGGGCCAAAAATATCATGGCTAAGCTTAGAAGTAAACCTTAAATCTAAAATATTTGACAAAGATGGCGACTAGCAACTTTCCATGCAGCTTTTGGAGGATATACATAAATAGAAAAAGGATGTAACAAGACAACTTCAGTAACACTGTCAGGTCTTTTAACAGCCATAGAAGAAATCCTAAGTACACCAAGTTCTGAGGATTACCTGAGAAGGAATCCCTCTGGAGCATTGCAGCACACCCAAATACCTGGGAGTTACCCTGGACCGTGCTTTGACCTACAAGAAACACTGCTTGAATATCAAGCAAAAAGTGGGTGCTAGAAACAATATCATACGAAAGCTGACTGGCACAACCTGGGGATCACAACCAGATACAGTGAAGGCATCTGCCCTTGCGCTTTGCTACTGTGCTGCTGAGCATGCATGCCCAGTGTGGAACACATCTTCCCACGCTAAAACAGTGGGTGTGGCTCTTAATGAGACATGCCACATTATCACGGGGTATCTGCACCCTATACCACTGGAGAAATTACACTGTTTAGCTGGCACTGCACCACCTGACATCCGCCGGGAAGTAGCAACCAATAGTGAAAGGAGCAAGGCAGTGACATCTCCAGCCCATCCCCTGTTTGGGTATCAGCCAGCAGGCCAACCACTTAAATCAAGAAATAGTTTTCTAAGATCTACAGAGACACTCGCTGGAACACCTCAGCAAGCGAGAGTCCAAAAGTGGCAGGCTAAAAGCCAGAACCTCAATCAATGGCTGATACCAAATGAGAGACTCCCTCGTGGGCACACAGAAAACTGGGCGACTTTGAAGGCGCTGAATAGACTGCACTCTGGCACCACGAGATGCAGAACCAACCTTAAGAAATGGGGCTACAAGGTGGAATCCACGACATGCGAGTGTGGAGAAGAGCAAACCACAGACCACCTACTACAATGCAACCTGAGCCCTGCTACATGCACAAAGGATGACCTTCTTATGGCAACACCAGAGGCACTCCAAGTGGCCAGCTACTGGTCAAAGGACATTTAATACAATACCAAGTCTGCAAGCTTTGTGTTTTGTTTGTTTGTTTGCTTGCTTTTAATGCAATACAACTGTTTGGCTCACTCCTGACACGATAAATAAATAACCAGAAATCTACTGAACCCAACAATGAATTGATCTAGCCTCATTTGAGCCTATTTAATCATGTTACTGCTTCAATTCAAGACTAGAAACAGCCACCTATAATTCCGTATTTTTCATTTTTCAATAATGATCAAGAACTGTTTCTCACTAACAAAGCAAAAGAAGATTATGCTGCCACGCAAGGCGGGTCTAAATGAATGTAAAAATCACAAGCATATATTTGCTTCACTAGCAATTCAATGTCAGTGAATGCTTGATAGTGTTCTTTCCGGGTCTTTAAAAGTTCCTTTGCGGTGGAAATCTTTCCAACTGTGATTGGATTGCATCTCCAAACAATCATGGGATTTGCAGTCTAGAAACATCTGGAGGGTCACATGTTCTATTTTAAAGCTTCCAGAGCACACCAGAGAAAACAATCACAAATAAGACACTTGAAGTCTAGACATACAGTATCCACATGGAAGCCAGTTCCAAGGAACATATGAAATACAATGGTTTCAAAAATGGGCAAAATCGGTGTCCTTAATGTCTTGATTGGCAGGATATGTCTATACTTACTCAAAAGTAACTCCTACTAAGTTCAAAGAGATTGACTACCAGTTATATCAGGCATGGACAAACTAACAATATTGTGGTTCATTCCAGAACAGGGCACTCCCCATGTGAGATAGTTTACAGACATAATCTGTGCACCTTGCCAACCCCAGAGGTCATCCAGTCTGCAATGCTATTCAAGCTTGCTAATTGCAACATTCATACTTGCTTCAAACAGACAAGAGTTATTTCTCCCACCCTAGGAATCAGTGTGTGTGTGTGTGTGCGTGCGTGCGTGCGTGCGTGTGTTAAAGTAAAGGTTTCCCCTTGATATTAAGTAGAGTCGTGTCCAACTCTGGGGGGTAGTACTCATCTCCATTTCTAAGCCGAAGAGCAGGCGTTGTCTGTAGATGCCTCCAAGGTCATGTGGCTGGCATGGCTGCATGGAGCACCATTACCTTCCCACCGGAGCAATACCTATTGATCTACTCACATTTGCATGTTTTCAAACTGCTAGGTTGGCAGAAGCTGGGGCTAACAGCAGGAGCTCACCCTGCTCCAGGGATTCAAACCTCCAACCTTTCACAGGCAAAACATCAGGAGAGAATGCTGCTGGAACATGACCATACCACTCAGAAAAAAACTCACAGCAACCCAGTGACTCTGGCCATAAAAGCAGAGATAATAAATCATTTACTGTAAATAAATACTTTTTTTAAAAAAATGAAAGCTTGCACATGTCTGAGTTCTATACACAACCAATCCATCCCTATCAACAAATTGAATCAGCCAAGCCTTGCCTTCAACTATTGTAGAGATGAGACTTCCTACAAGCAGGTATCCAGGAAACGCAGCAACAATTAGAGACTCACTCTCTGGCAATACTTCACGAAAGAAGATTCTTAGGAAGGACTCATCCCGCGCTTTCTACAAGCGTGTTGATGATTTCGTTATCGGAGGTTGGATGTGTCCTTTGAGCCTGTGCAATGGATTTTTCTGGTGGAGCGCAGCGTGCACAGAACCGGCCTCACCCTTTAAACCAAAGGTTCGTCTGCCGGGGCCTAGCAAGCTTAGGACGGTGGCAGCGAGGTCCTTGGGTTGTAGGTTTGGTTCGAGTTTCCTTCTCTTAGCTTAGATGGTTAACCTTACAGGGTTAAACGAGCACCATCTGCCCAGGTTTGAAATCAGAGTTTTCCTTCTCTTAGGATGGTTGCCAAAAGGCTAGAGAGCCCATCCTGCCCTTTGACGCTCTTTGTCAGACCCTTCGGTTGTGACCTGTCTGGCATGGGAGGCCCTACCGGTGGTTATTATGCCGCCGCCAGCATAGCTCACAACTTCATTAGGGTACGCAAGCCTCTCCCCCACAACAAGGGGGCACCAATGGAGAGGCGTTAGAGACTGAACCACAATGTCAACAGGAGATTACAATTCCCACGTCTCTATACCACCTTCAAACATGGGCTGGAGAGTCAGTATAGTCACAGACTTATTGACCCGCCCTCGTATCATCTCAAGAACCTCTCATTCAAGACTCCCACCCACATTTACTCAGAAGGAAACCTTATTGATTTCTTTCATTCTTGTCCCCATATAGCAGGGGTCAGGAACCTTTTTGACTCAGAGAGCCATTAAAGAAAAATATTTGGAAATTTATTTCAGTGAGAGCCATATTATATATATATAGAGAGAGAGAGAGAGAGAGAGAGAATTCAACTAAATGTGAGTATATACGTACACACTATGAGAAAAGGTTTCCCCCGGCCGAATGACGGGACACTGCAAAAGGCATGCTTAGGACTCTGGGAAGGAAGAGAAGACGGAAGGAAGGGGAAAAGAAAGAAAGAGGAAACAAAGGAGGGAGGGGGAAAGGAAGAAAGAAAAGAAGAACGAACTATGGAAAAGGAAGGGGGGAAAGCAGGAGAGAGACAAGGAAAGGGAAGAAAGAAGGAAATGGGAAGGGAGGAAAGGAAAGAGTGGGGGGAAGAAAGGAAAGAGGGTGAGGAAAAAGTAAAATAATAAATGGAAAAGAAGAAGAAAAAGAAGGGGGAGAGAGGGAAGTGAAAAGAAAGGAAGGAAATGAAGACTTGGGGATAAAGAATAGAAGAGGAAGGGAGGGAGGGAGGGAGGAAGGAGAGGGAGGGAGAGAGGGAGGAGAGAGAGGAAGGGAAAAGGAAGGAGAGAAGGAAAGGGTGAAGGGGAGAAAGGACGGGAGGAAAAGGGAGGGAGGGAGAGAATGGAGGAAAGAAGGAAGGAGAGAGGGGAAGGGAAAAGGAAGGAGAGAAGGAGAGGGTGAAGGGGAGAAAGGACGGGAGGAAAAGGGAGGGAGGGAGAGAATGGAGGAAAGAAGGAAGGAGAGAGGGGAAGGGAAAAGGAAGGAGAGAAGGAGAGGGTGAAGGGGAGAAAGGAAGGAAGGAAGAGGAAGGAAGGAAGAGGAAGGAAGAGGGAGAATGGAGGAAAGAAGGAAGGAGAGAGGGGAAGGGAAAAGGAAGGAGAGAAGGAGAGGGTGAAGGGGAGAAAGGAAGGAAGGAAGAGGAAGGAAGAGGGAGAATGGAGGAAAGAAGGAAGGGGAGAGAGGGAGGGAAAAGGAAGGAGAGAAGAAGGAAAGGGTGAAGGGGAGAAAGGACGGGAGGAAAAGGGAGGGAGGGAGGGAGGAAAAGGGAGGGAGGGAATGGAGGAAAGAAGGAAGGGGAGAGAGGGAGGGAAAAGGAAGGAGAGAAGGAAAGGGTGAAGGGGAGAAAGGAAGGAAGGAAGAGGAAGGAAGAGGGAGAATGGAGGAAAGAAGGAAGGGGAGAGAGGGAGGGAAAAGGAAGGAGAGAAGAAGGAAAGGGTGAAGGGGAGAAAGAAAGGAAGGAAGAGGGAGAATGGAGGAAAGAAGGAAGGGGAAAGAGGGAGGGAAAAGGAAGGAGAGAAGGAGAAAGAAATGGTGAAGGGGAGAAAGGAAGGAAGAGGAAGGAAGAGGGAGAATGGAGGAAAGAAGGAAGGGGAGAGAGGGAGGGGAAAGGAAGGAAAGAAGGAAAGGTTTCCCACTGCATGCTGGGAAACCGAGGCCCGGGCTGCTCTGGAGAGCCAGATACAATCATGAAAAGAGCCACAGCTGGCTCCCGAGCCATAGGTTCCCTACCCCTGCCATACAGTATAGGCAGCCTAAAAAAGAGTGAAGCACAGTCCCAAGGGAAGGCATTTCGAATCAAGGGAGAAGAGCCAGTGGTGAAGTTCAGCATCTGACAGATTCAACTCTGCTTTAGGTAACGCATTGCAACAGGGGTAGATCTACTACACCAAGCAAACTTGGGCCATCTAGGTTTTTTGGACGTCAACTCCCACCATTCCTATTGTATTGACGTCAACTCCCACCATAGGTATTGAGGTTCCGGGCTTTCGCCTGCCACTTTTGGACTCTCGCTTGCTGAGGTGTTCCTGCAAGTGTCTCTGTAGGTGTTAGGAATTGTGGGAATTGAAGTCCAAAACACCTGGAGGGCCCAAGTTTGCCCATGCCTGATCTATACTACAGTATGGCACCACTTTAACTGCCATGGCTCCTGGGAGTTATAGTTTTACTCTCTGTCTACAAATCCCAGCCAAGGCAGTTAAAGCGGTGTCGCGCTGCTCCACTTCTACAGCGTAGACGCACCCAATGAGCCACAGCTAGGAGTTTGGGAAATTTAACCCACCTGACACGCCTCCCAGGACACTCAACACGCATCGGCTGCATTCACACGTTCTGGACCCGAAGCGTGTCCCTGGCAGCGCCTCCACGACAGCGGGCGACCCGTCTCCCTCTCCAAAAGCCACCTTCTGGTTCCCGGGTCACGGGACCTCTCAACCGCCCAACAGCCCGCTATTGCCGCCGCTATGGCAACTTGAACTAGCCGCCCTGCCACCGAGAGAGAGCGGCCTCGCACGGCGTCAGGGCTCCCCTGACGCCGTGCATACTGGGAATCGTAGTTCGTGGCTGACACATCATAATTGCGACGCGCCGAGTGCAGGACTACACCTCCCGAGAGCCACCGCGGCAAAGGCTCGGGGACCCGCCTCCCGCATACGACCCCGGCCAATGTAGCCCTGCGGGAAGGGTGGCGGCCAGGTTGTGCCTGCTTCTTAAAGAGACAGGCGCTAATTCCTGTCGAATAGGATGCCTCTTGGCACCACTGTCACTGCCATGGCTCAGTGTTACGCTGTGTGACACCACTCTCACTGGCACCGCTCAAGGCTATGGGATCCTGCGAGTTTGTTGTTTTACTAGGCCTGTAGCTTTCTCTGCCTGAGAAAGCTAAAGAAAGCACCTGAGGCAAAGCACCAAAATCAGTGTGTAGAGAGCTATCGTACTGTCTATTCTCCTATATGGGTCTGAAACATGGGTCACCTATCGCCAACACCTACGACTCCTCGAACGCTTTTGAAGCAGAATTGAGGAGTTATGGAACTCCAAGTACCAATTTAATCTTACCAAGCTGCTTGTACGCGGGTTCTAGGATGAGGGAAAACGCACGACAACTGTGAAATAGGTGAAAATCAAAAAAGAATTTATTTCTGGCACCAGCTGGTGGGCTTTGCCAGCAGAACACAGCTGCAAATAGGGGCAAAAGACCCCGTCACTTCTCATACAAAGACATTTATACCCGTAATGGAGTCATCTCAGTCAAGCCCACCCCTTCTTCATGGATAAAACAATCATAATTGGCTGGTGATTACTGTTGTTTACATGACATTTCATTAATCCAATAGACACTGCATAAATCATTAGCATCATCTCTCTGTCATACCTAAGAATAAGAACAATAGCCATCTATTAGTTATTTCTTTCTCACAGTGCAAGCTATCAATGCTGAGTCTCTCTGTTCTTGACTTGAAACAATATTTCCGGCTCCCTGCCAGCAGCGGAGAAGGACAGAC